>CM067512.1:24435626-25035626 GCA_034509495.1 Acestrorhynchus altus
TGCCTTTATCCATTTATTGTTGGTTCTGAAATCAAGTGTATTAATAAAGAGTTCATCCTGCTTTGTTGGAGCAACTGTTCAGGGAGGGCTTCCTAATAGCTGTCAGGATTCACCAACAAGAGCATTAGTGAGGTTGGGATGTTGAATAATCACCACCCCAGTTCATTTCCAATTCCCCAACTCATCCCAAAGGTACAGGATGGAGCACCATCCTTCCAGAGAATCCTATCACAGATACCATGCCCATGAGGAGCCTTTATGGGGAGCCCATCTGGGAACTAGAATATGTTTCCTTGGGTTCCATTTTGGTCCCATATTTTGATGCCCTTCGGGGTTGGTGATGGGACCAGGAGGGGTTAAACATGATCTGAGTTGTCAGCAGCAAATTGGGTCCTAGAGGGGAAAGGTTCCGATTTGGAAACAGACGTACTAACCCATTCCAAGCCCACTTGGAACCCACTTCACCCATGTGAAACCTACATGAGGTCCACATGGGCACCTTAGCTGGTGAAATAATGTCAGTAAATCTACCATCTACCAGTCTCTGGTATTAACTGGAAGATCTTTCCACTCCATTGTTTCAGCGTCAGTCTTTGTACACACAGTTTTACATTTTCCTAAAGCCCCCTCTAATACAGTAAAGCTTTCATACTGGATTCTGTGATAGGACAGCCTAGAACAGCCAATCATTTGCAGTATAAATTTGCAGTAACTTTACTAGAAATGTAATTATTAAAGGTCCAATAAAGGTGTCTCAATCTTGTTTTTGTCTTAGCTGTTTGAGTTCATGACTATGTCTGCCAACTCATGCCTTCACACAAAACAGCTACACATGTAACACTGTGGTAGTTCAGGAATGGAACATACTCTTATCCCCCCACATGTCATCGGCGTTCCAACGCTATGTGCTAAATGTGTGTCCCCGTGTCTGGGTGTACTCCACAAACATGCACATTATGCCTATGAATATTCTTAAATATATATAATCGAATTTTTTTAAAGATTATTTGACGTCATTTCCCAATCTTGCTACAGAGGCCTTTTGAAGCGTAGAGCCTGGGGCAGTCACACCAGCTGAAAACAGTAAGAGGATGACATGAAGGTGTGAAACAGCCCTTCAAGCTTCATAAAAATCTCCCCATCCCATCACAAACATGTCAGAGATGTTGTCTGGCAACATTCCTCTAATATCATTCACTCTCAATTTCCACTTTAGTGTGTTCCTACACTTTAAATTATTGTATTTTAAGCAGCACTATTTTGGCTTTTAAACTTCACCACGATGGAATGTATTGATTTCTAAGGGGGGAAACTATACTGTAGAAGAGTCTAAATGGCCTTGAAACGGCCTTGCTGCGTAATTAGATGGGAGCTTATCACCTCCACCATTCTCTCATTCCCTACATAACCCAGCACAGCCATCGATCTGTGGGCTAGCATCTCAGTGCACTGGAGCAGAGGCGGTGACGTTCCTCCATTGACCTGGAGGTAAGTCCCACTCAGTGCTCTTCCCTGGAGAGAGCTGGAAGAAACATTTCAGGGATGCAGAAGGTGTCATCAAATGGAGAGCTCAACTCTGGCCTGCTAAGAAACCGTTTGCTGTGGCTGTGTGTCATTTGCATGCTTCTCAGATGTAAATGGACCCTGGAGGTCACCCTGACAAAGCCGCTGACTCCTGGATATGGAACAACACCCCTGGAATTTAGAGGCACTGATCTGGAACTAACCTCCACTGGCCACCGTTTGTCCTTGAGTCAGGATGGTTCCTCTGATTGGCGCTGCTGACAAATGCTTTTCTTGCTGGGCTATAAGCACCTACCCCGTGACCGCTGACGTAGCCAGGCCTAGTAGGATTACTAAATGAATAAAAAAGACAACAGGCATTACCACATTTATTAACCTCAGATATCAACACACTGTAGCTGAATTTGTAGGATTTTAAAATTATTAATTTGCATTTTATTGCATGAAATTAGTATTTGATAAAATAGAAAAAAAGGAATTATTATTTGGTACAGATACCTTTGTTTGCAATTACAGAGGTCAGACATTTCTTCTTCTTCTTTCTTCTTCTTCCCGCCTTCTGACACCCAGGTGTCATCTCGTATCTCAGCTTGCCTCGCTAATCTCTCATCATGGATGGCAGCCAATCACCTCAAACTCAACCCCAGCAAGACTGAACTACTATTCCTGGAATTACTGGTCCTCACCATGATCTTGCCATTTCCCTTGAGAACTCACTGCTCACTCCATCGGCAGAAGCACGGAGCCTTGGTGTAGTTGTGAATGACCAGTTATCGTTCTCAGCTCATGCTGCAAACCTGACTCAGTCATGCATAATTCTCCTTTACAACATCAGGAGAATTCGACCCTTTCTGTCAAGAGAGGCCACTCAGGTGCTTGTTCAGTCTCTTGTCATTTCAAGACTAGACTACTGCAACTCTCTTCTAGCTGGCCTTCCTATGTGGACTATCAGGCCCTTGGAACTCATCCAAAATGCAGCTGCATGGCTTCTCTTCAATGTTCCAAAGTTCAGTCATGTAACTCCTCTGCTATGTTCCCTTCATTGGCTTCCTGTAGCTGCCCGCATCAGATTCAAAACCTTAATCCTTCCCCTCAAAGCCAAAAAGGGACCAGCACCTCCGTACTTAATGACAATGGTCAAAACTCGATCTGTACCAAGAGCCATTTGAGCATCAAGTACACCTTGGCTAGACCCAAGGAAGACAGACTCTTTTCTGTCCTGACAGTAAAATGGTGAAACGAACTTCCCCTGGGCGTCCGAACAGCTGAGTCACTTGCTGTCTTCAAGCACAGACTGAAGACCCATCTGTTTTAAGAGTATTTAACTTATTAAAGGTCTATAATAACACTAAATCTTGTTAGTCTCCATAGTGACATCTGACAGCTTGCGAAATCTCTAGATTTCTTCTAAGATCTTCTAACTAAGCATTTTTAAGTCGCTCTGGATGAATGTAAATTGGCAAACTTAAAACAGGCCTGGATATGTGCTGGCATGAGCAAGGGGATGGTAATCTTTGAGACTGTGGTCCCAGCTCTCTTCAGATCATTCAGGTCCTCCCAGTTCAGTGTTGATTCTTACCCCATGAGGCGAGATCTTGCATGGAGCCCCAGACCGAGGAAGATTGACAGTCAGATTGTGTGTTTTGTTTTTTCTAATAATTAATTCTAATAATTCCTCCAAAAGTTATTTCCTTCTCACCAAGCTGCTTGCCTATTGTTCTGTAGCCCATCCCAGCCTTGTGCATGTCTACAATTGTTCTAATTTCCACACAACATTTTTATGAGTTCAGTCTCCTGTTTGAAGTGCAGCAATACAACAAGTATTTCGTCAAGGCCTCGGAACTTATCAGGCAGCCAATTTATCCCAGGCCAGATAAGATAATTAATGCAAACATTCCAAACCATGGTAGCACAGGGCAGCAGTGCTTGGCTCAGCAGTTCCATGCTGAATTACATAGAAATGGACTCTGTGCTCAGCATGAGAGTCCATGTCACTGATGGAGAAACGATGGAATGGAATGACCACTGGAGACTTCCGGAGACCTCTGGAGTTAGTTGGGGCAGTTTCAGGACAAAGTCTGATCCATTGGACTCCATCACCGTACCAACTCATTATACCTTATCTTACAAACAAAGCAAAAAGGCAGACAGGTTCTACAGATGAATGAAAAAGCTAAACTTAGAATAACAAGCTGTAGAAAAAGCCATGGTGCCAAAAGGAGGGTTCTGCAGATATGAATCCCAACACAGAACCCAGAGCAGAATAAAGTCACCTAGGATTTAGGCGGCTTACTCTGACTTGTGTAGGTTGGTCAGGTCTTATGTTTCTCTGGATTGAGAGACTGATAAGATTTACTGCTTGTGAGAGAGAGGTCAGTGATCCACGTTACGCACAGTTCAGCAGGTTCACTATCTTTAAAAAAACAACAGCAGTCACAATAGCTTTCTATGATACAGCCATTTTTTTTTGCCAATTTAGAGCAGTTGTAGAGTTTGAGAATGTGCTCAATGGATGTTATCTGAAGACCTTACTCTCCATGATTGATGGTGCTGTCAATGCTGTTGAAGAATATCTAATTATGACAAGTGGTTTACCAGACAGCTGCTTGTTTACAACTACACTGCATTTCTCAGAGGATCTGGCAATAAACCAAGAGCCTCCTCATGGTTAATGAGATGATAACTATACAGCTTTAGGTGTAAGTTTTACATACAAACCCTCCAGTAAGTTATGTTTGCCATGTTGGATTAAGCTTAACCACGTTCAACACAAGACATTGATTTATAATGACGAAACAATCAAGGCTGTTTATTAGATAGCCTAATCTCAATGCCAAAAAACCAACACAGCCAACGCGGTCATAAGAAATGTGTACCCATTTCCTGCTTGGCACACAAGATCCTAACCTTTTGCCCCATTCCAGTAGTAATCTACTCCTTATCTTAGTATTCCTGGGAAAGTAGAGGTCTGTAAAACTTGACTGATTAGCGTTCCACAAATGAAAGTCAAAGTGTTTCTTAAGAAAAACACTCTACTGTTAGTCCTCATTTCGGATGATCATCTGGAGGGACAAGAACCTAGGCGATCCATTCTCCATTACATGTACTGTTGCAACATAGTAGGCCAGGTGTCTATTTTTGTCTTCCAGACTATTGATGTGACTCTAATAACAGGAAATGAACAGTAATAAAAAACATTTCATCCTTGCTGCCAGTTTTAAGACAAGAATCATAATATCTCAGAGCTTCACTGTGGCAGAGGTAAAGAGCTTACAGGGTCACAATTCTGGTGTGAGAGCTGCTTTGTCCTGCACATTTTAGTGCTTTTCTTGCTGGGATGATGAGGTGGTTTACTTCAAATGATGAATGAATTAAATGAAATTGAACTATTTCAAACTGCTGCCATATGAATCCTTATCTAGGAGGCAATCAATGCTGTGTTTTAGGCAACCATATGACATTGTTATTATTATTATTATTATTATTACATTTATTTATTTATTTATTTATTTATTTATTTATTTATTTATTTATTTATTTATTTATTTATTTTCCTATCCAGCTATCTAATTCAACATTATATAGAGTCAACAAGTTCTGAGGCAGGTTGCTGTCTTTGCGCCCTTGGGTTTGAGTCCCCATTTCTGAGCTGTTGTTTGATCTTTGAACCACAATAAATGAACAGTTGATAGGGCTTGGCTTATTTGCACTCTTAAAAATCAAGGGCTACAAAGGCTCCTTTGCTGATAGTAGATCATAGAACAACATGGGCCCCATCTGGGTTGTACACTGCCCATGGGGCCTAGATGGGACCCATGTGAGTTTAAGGTGGGCTGTAAGAATGGGGCTCATTTGGGAAGCACAACTAACTGTAACAACACATGTACAAATGCACTCAGAGCCCAGGCCCACCTGGAACTCACCCACCCATGCAAGCCCCATATGAGTATGTTGGCTGGGGTCCAATGTTGGAAACCATTTGTTTACTGCAAACTGTATTTATGATTAATTTAAGGATTTAGAAAAATTCTTAGACAGAAGTCACTTCAAATCATTTTTGTGGAGCATTGCATCATACGAGTGTCTGGGATGGTTAAGGATGAAGTGGTGCGTAAACTACAGCACTTCCTCCTTCGTTCATGAATCAGGCTCAGTTCCTCCTCTGCGGGAATGTGTGTCACAGCCTTCAGCGAGGCAGTTCATTCTTTCATGGCCCAGTTGAGCTTCTCAGCTGGTCTCTAGAGGGAAAGTCCTGGTTTTCGCATCTGCACGGCTCCTTTCTTCCTAACCACACAACTTTTTTAAACCATACAACCATATCAGTCCATTTCTGTAGTGTGCAGACTGTGGTTTTGGGGGATTGTAAGTGTCTGAGCATTATCTGTGGTCATGAGCTTCATAATGTCTGTGCCAGTGCCATTCAGAAGCCTTCATTTTGCTGTAGCAGGTCAGCAGGAGTGCTGCAGAGGAGACGAGTCTTTCATTGGGAGTGTGTTCAGGGTTACAGCAGATGACTAATCCTTATCTTACACAAGCCCATTTCTTTCTTCTCTCTCATTGGTATACTCAGCCTCATCCCTCCAGTTCTCTTTTTTCCTCCCTTTATTTCTCTTTCTCAATAGCCTCTTTCCAAACCCACAGTGCAGGCCTACACTCTTAAAAATAAAAGTGGTAAAAAAACAGGGTTTGAAGTAAAGAACCACTTTTGAAGAAGCTTTATAAATTAAAAAGAACCTTCAGGAATCGATAATATTTAAATGCTCTTTCTTGGACCATACATTTAAGCCAAGAGTCATTTATAGATGTTTATATTTAGGGCCTGTTTCCTACATTTTTGATGCGTTTTATTTTTTCCCTGACTTCCAATTATGACATTACTGTGGTTTCAAGTCCAATTTTCCATGACCATTTCCAACTTCCCTTTATTGGTTAGAATATAACAGAGTATTTTTTTGGTTTGTTTTTTGTTATATATCCTTGTTCTGATAGGCTGCCCTGTATCAAGCCTTATTCCACAAGCAGTTGGGCCTGAAACTCACCTAAACAGTTCAATATGATTGAACAGTGTAAAACTGCTGCAGGCAGTGTAGGTAAATGGTGGGAGCACCAAAAGATGGGGCCTGAGCCTTGGGTCTCTGTGCAGTCTCTGGCACTTCAAACCCCCCTACTTAAACTCTTGTTAGACTTCCCTCCCTGTGAGGGAGGGGTGCAGCATGTGAATGACAATGTGTTAAAGGGTAAATGTGAAGGTTAGCTAACAGCAGCTGCCAGCCAATATGTCATTACTATAAATCAAAAGATATCACAGCTTTCTTATGATGAGATGGAATTAAATTTAAATGGGATCCTCTTTCATATTGGCTCCTCT
Organism: Acestrorhynchus altus; assembly: GCA_034509495.1. Taxonomy (NCBI): domain Eukaryota; kingdom Metazoa; phylum Chordata; class Actinopteri; order Characiformes; family Acestrorhynchidae; genus Acestrorhynchus; species Acestrorhynchus altus. Next base: position 24,442,519 of record CM067512.1, read on the forward strand.
GTGATTTTATTTCCATCCAGATTGATCATGTTTTGTATTTTTCTCTGTGTTTTCCACTAATTTGTGGAATGCTGTCTGATTAACTCCATCAACATTCTGTGGTTTTCTAGGCAGATGTCACCTCGTTTTGAAAAAAGTAAAAGATTTATTTGGCCATAAATGTCTGCATTTTGTGCAGTACCTAATTTAGATATACATATACTATATATTTTCTATCCATATCTTATATTTTAACTTATTTAATATCCTTTCTTCCTTTAATAATATGTTTACCCATTAGCAAGTACAGTCCCACCAGTGGGATTGGAATATTAAGCGTGGAACATTCAGCTTCTAATGTGACGTAAGAATCAGCCTGATGCAACAATCTAACCTACATCCTACAACACTGCCAAAACACAGCAACTCCAGTGTCACAGCTAGCAAGAATCTAAAAGACACAATACTATACAAGGGGCACCAATCGAAATCTTACCAAGGGCACCATCCTTTTTAGGACAGGCTCTGCTAGGGTATCTCAAAAAAATTAATGATACTGTCCCTTTAAAAGGGCTACTTGAATGAGGAGAAAATTCTGTGCAAGTCCAGATGATAAACCTTAACACATTAGTGTGGCATGGGGATCTGCCAAGGCTGACCTGCCAGTCTTCTGCTCAGTGGAGCTCCGCCCCCCGAGGGCTGTGCTCACATTAAGCAGATCCAGTAAGCTGGTGTTTTGGTGCACTTCCAACAACAGCTGTTTCTGTGAGTGTATCTCAGAGAAAGCGAGAGAGCATTTGCAGAGGGGTGAGGGGAAAAAAAGAAAGAAAGGGTGAGAAAAGGGCTTCATTGGATTCATTTTGCATAGTAATTGGACATTTTTAGCACCAAAAAGGTTAAGAAAAGGTTCTTCTTTACTGCCTAGCTCCCCGGTGACAAATTGAAGTTGTCCGTCCAGTGGCATTGCGTGCCTGTAGGAAGCCTCCCAGTGGAAAGCCCATAGGCTGACATTTGAGCCAGCAGAGTGGGAGGCACTTGCTTCGATCAGTGCCCTGGCACACTGGTCGAGCTGACAGATGCGTGTGCTGCATCAGCTGAAGGGCCAGAGCTTTCAGCACTCACTTTGTGTATATTTATATTATATGTCCAAATGTTTGTGGACCCCACTTCTAATAAATGCATTCTGCTACTTTACATTGCACTCATTGCTGGCACGGAGCTTGTCTAGTCCCTGTACAGAAGAACTGGTGATTCAATAGGACTCTCAGGGACAGATCAACATGAATGTATTACCACCGTGCCTAATGCCAGACGTGGGCTAGAGGGCTTCAAACCCCCCAGCATTGAGCTGTGAAGCAGTTGTGTTCTCAGGAGTACTCCATCTAATGATGAGTTGGGGAGATGGGGATGCCAATACATTTGTCCATTAACAAGCACAAATAGACCAATCAGCAATAACATGACAACCTCATTGTTTCTACCATCATACATTTTATCAGCCCTATTTATCTTAACGGGCACTTTGTAGTTCCAATGGTCCATCTGTTTCTCTGTACACTTTGTTGATCTCCTTCCACCCTGTTCTTCAATGGTCAGGAATCCATATGATCACCACACAGCAGGTATTATGTGGGTGGTGGGTCATTCTCTGCACTGCAGTGACACTGACACAGTGTTGGTGTGTTAGTGTGTGTTGCACTGGTAAGAGTGGATCAGACACAGCAGTGCTACTGGAGTGTTTAAACCCCTCAGTGTCACTGCTGGCCTGAGAGCCAATCAGAAATAACCAGCCCACCGCATCCTGTGAGCACAGATGTAGGATAACCATCCAGAGAGGATAACCAACACAAACTGTACAGAAACAGATGAGCTACACTCTCTGACTTTACAGCTACATCTAAGTAGTAGTGTATAATTCAGTGGACAGTGGATAACACACCGTCACCATGTCAGTATCGTTGTAATGACAGAGAATGACCCACCATTCAAATAATACCTTTTCTGACTATTGAAGAACAGGGTAAAAGGAGGTTAACAATGTAAAGAAATAATGGAAAATGTATGATTTATCTGTGTATATCATCTAGTAATTTTCCAACATGCAGCAAAGATCAAAAGATTAGGTTCAGGTGTAGGTGGCAATACCTCATTAAAATAGTTTTACAAAACCCTGTATCCTTGCGCACATGTGTCTATATGTGCACATGTGAGTGGAATGTCCACCAAGCATGTCAGCAATGGACTGACTGCTGAAACAGCTTTATTTAGGCTGACAAAGATTATCCCAGCGCTAGTCACATGGGAAAGCAATTCTGATTTGAAATGTTAGCTGTGAAGCTCACAAGTCAAAATGAGGAATGGGGAGGATTCAGTTCATTTATCACTCTTTTTTTTTTTTTTTTTTTTTGGTTGTTTTTTTTTTTTTTTTTTTTTCTCCTTCTGCAGTGAAATAGGCAAGGCCGGCTCACTCATTCTCGTTCGTTCTGGCAAAGCCAACTTCAAAGGACTGCTCTGAATCTTTGCTGCACAAAAAGAAAGAAGAAAGGGGAAATGAAAAGCAAACTGACTTTCTGTCATTGCCCTCTTTTTCTTGTGCACCCCCGTACTGAAATGGGGATTTTTAAAAATGCTAGCCTCCTTCAGTAAACTGGTGCCCAACTTTCACCTTTTCCCTTTTATGTAAATGCACCGTGGAACTGCTTTCAACTGTTATAAAGGCATTCCCATTCAGCGCTTTGACAAAGTCTTGGGTGAGGGAAAACTTAGTAGGACACTTACGCAACACAGAAAGTTACCCTTATGTCCCCCATTATGACTGCGCTTAGTGCGTGCTGTGAAAGAGTCACGTTTGCATGTGAAAACCGCTCTCGCAGGAAGTGTGGCGCTGGCCTTTTGCAGGGAACTGCAGGAGAGATGCTGCTGCTGCTGCTGCTGCTGCTGCTGCTGCTGCTGCCCATGTTTATATTTAGCTCTTTCCCCCTTTATGAGCATGAGGTGGAATGGAGTGAGTACCAGTAGTTGTATAATCTTCATATGACTAACCACTGCAGCACAGCAGAGACTTACAGCAGCATCTCTGACACAGCTGATGTACAAGTCTCATCGGCACCCACTCACACTTTTGATTGTTTTCATACAGTGTCAGGATGTGGAGAGATACATATTGGTACATAAGTAATTATATATGTCCCATAAGTATTATACGCTGATCAGCCATAACATCAACACCCCTACCATACCTGCATAGTCTTGTGCAACCAAAACAGCAGGCATGGCCTCAACACTACCTCTGAATGTGTCCTGTGGCATCTGCCACCTTGAAGTGCTGTAAGTTGTGGGGTTGGGCCTCCATGGACTGGACTTGCATGTTCAGTGTATGCCACAGATGCTTGATTGGACTTAGATCTGGAAAACTGCACTGAGATCTGGAGGCTGAATCAATACCCTGAACCTCAAAATGGTTCTGAAGGCAGCAGTACCTCTGGGGCAGAAAAAATGGAAGTGGTTCAGAGTGTGGATGCCTTAGAAGCTAGATGGCTTTCTTTCAAGGCAGAGTGGCACACCTTGCATACAATGCATCCACATATAAAGCTCTAAGAAGCAGATACATTTCTAAAGCTCTGCATACTGGTCATTTTAATTGGTTATTCTCAAACCATCGCTTGTGGTTTCTGCCTCAGAGGTAGAGTTGCATTCAGAATCATTCTGAGTAGTGATTTTGCACACAAGCGCTGAAGGAGGCCACAGGCATTAAAGAATACTGTAAAGATGACGTGGTTGATTTGATCTGTAATGTTTAGGTAGGTGGTACTTGTCAAAGTAACACCAACATTGTGGACTGCGCCTGGGGATGAGGGCATAGTGAAAGAGGGCATGGCCACAGCCCAAACGGACTGCCATGAGCAATACTGGATAGTGCCAATAATGCCTGTCTCTAGATGGGTCTTTTTAATGAACATGTGCCATACCCTCAAGTCCTGAGCTCCTCCAGAGTGAGCCCTTTCCATGTGCTGTCTAGGTGTTGTTGTCCTAATCAGCCCCAGATGTGAAGATAGCCCAGATGGCTATGTGCAAACTGGCAGGAGGGGGTGGCCCATGGTCTCCCATCACCTTACCACCACCCAAACTTTCCTGGCATAACTCAGAGAGGCTACCTATTAGGTTCGACAGCAATAACTGTGGTAGCTGCAAATTTAAGCCAGTTTCAGTCGACAAATAAGTAGCCTAACGAATCAGGAGCTGCAAATAAATTCCTTTAGTAGCATCATCAATAGTTATGCATAAAAACGGTAACAATACAATGCAACTGCAAAAGGAAATTAAAGTAATATTGGACCAATTCACAAAATCATCATGTACAGAAATGTGAGTGGCACATTGAGCCTATTTGCCAGAGCAAGATGATCAGATCCCACACCAAATGATTCTCAAAATAACATCATTAAAAATCTTAAATCAATAAGAAATAACATTGTTTATCCTCACCACATGAACGCAGAATATGACCTGAGAACAGATTGCTAAACCAGCCTTTATGCACAACTAAAGTGTGAATAACATTGTGAGCATATTCTGAAAACCAGACTCTAAAGTTATCAAACAAGCCAGAAATATCACTGTAGTGTTCTTTACACTGGCCCTCCGGAACTTGGCATATGGGAAAACTGAACGGCCAGAAGAGGCAGTTAAACAGTATTCCAGCCTACTTCACTCTGCTATTCCTCTTTTATTTGCTCTCTACCTCACAAGAGAGGCTAAATATCACATTGCCAGCCATCACAATTAGGTGCCAGAACTGTTGAACTTGAAATGACCTACAGCCAGCAACATTAACACCAATCACTGGCAGGTTATTCTATTAAAAATCCAAACGATCTGTTGTTGTTCCATGAAATAATGTTTACGTAATTTTGTTAATGTAACAAAATCATAAAAAGTACACAATCAGAGCTCCTTGTGGAAGTGGCTCAGAATAGCAGTCTCAATCCTGGTCTTGGAGGCACCCTACCTTACACATTTTTGTGCTTTTCCTGCTCTGAACACACCTGATTCAGCTAATCAGCTTATTTACAAGCCCTTTCAAAGTTGTAGGGGGTGTGTTAAAGCAGGGAGTCCACTAGCATGAGCAGGATGGGGTGCCTCTAGGACCATGGTTGAGAAACACTGGCCCAGAGCATCAAACACTTTCCCATAGTTCATCCTGATGGTTCAACCCTTTCCTCATATAAGCACCCAGCCTGTAAAAGTAAATGTGACACACTTTTCTCCTTTGCTTTGTGGTCCAGCTCTGATGTTCTCATGGCCATTTAGGCCTCTTTTGCAGTGAATAGGGGTCAGCATGGTCAATCTAATTGGTTTACGGCTATACAGCCCCATGTTCTGACTCCTGTCTCTCACAGCTAGCTTTAACATTCTCAGCAGGACCAGTAAAGAAGGGTTTGCCTCTTTACATGCATCCATAACCCTGTGGTTATTTTACCAATTGACCTCCCAGGGATACCTTTTGGCAGGTACTGACCACTGTACATCGCAAACACCCCACAAGGCCTGCCTGATGTTTTGGAGATTTTCTGACCCAGTGGTTTATTCATGGCAATTTGGTCCCTGTCAATGTGTCACTTATTCTTACGCTTGTTTATTTGTCCCAGTTCCAACACATCAACTTCAAGAACTGACTGTGCCTTAATACCCTTTGACAGGTATTATTTTAACGAGGTAATCAATGTTTTTCTCTTCACCTGTCAGCAGTTTTAATGTAATAATACTATTAGTAATATGTGTAAATATATATATGAGTAATATATTAGTAATATATCTTTGTGGACACTCCTTCTAATCAAAGCATTCAGCTACTTCAAGTTGCACTCATTGCTGATGCAGATGTACAAAAGCACACACAGGTTGTCTAATCCCTGTAGAGAAGTATTGCCAATAGAATAGGACTCTCTGGAGCAAATAAACATGGACCTTCTTGCACCATGCCAAATGACAGGCATAGGTTAGAGGTATAAAGACCCCCCCCCCCCCCCCCACCCTTTACAGCTGTGTTCTCTGGAATGATGGTGCAGCATCCAATACTTTGGGATGAGCTGGGGAGTTGGGGAGGTGGTGGCATGGCGATCAGGGATGGACTGGCCATCGTGAGGGAACCCCCCGACGAAACTGAATCAAATGGGCTGGTCTGTAAATTATTTGCCCTTAAGTAATTAACTGAATTAGGTTGCCAGTCTAGCCCTGGTGGTGATCATACAATATTCTGACCTCACTAACAATCTTCTCACTGCAATCAAATGCAATCAAATCCTCACAACAATGCCCCACATTGTCCCTGGACAGTTACTCCAATTAAAGCAGGATAATACCCTCAATATTGGGAGAAACACTGAATGAGCAGATGCCCCATACTTTGTCCACATAGATTATATACTGTATATTTTATAATGTCAGGTCATCGTTGTCCTGAAAACATACAAAAACAAACACACACACGCACGCACACACATACACACACACACACACACACACTCACATATGGCCTCAATGACTATGCAATGCTGTTCATAATCAGGAAAATGGTCCTGTGCATAATTCAATTACCCAGAGGTTTACTGTTAAAAGGGTGTGTGTGTGCGTGTGTGTGATAAGCGAGTTGCCTTATCACATCCTATGTCTCTGGGCACAAACACACCTCATCGCTGCTGGCGGTTGTGGTAGTGTTTAGAGAAAGCGAGGAATAGAGGGGTTGGGGCCGTCATTTCCATAATTATCATTTTGTCCTTTTGGGACAGGCATGCATTCGGTTAATCATTGGCCATTGTGTGTAATTCATGAGAGCCGCATTGACCTAACCTGCTGGTCATGTGCTGAATGTTGGTGTTGGGGGAGTGACCCAGCCTGCCTGCCCCTTCATTTGCAGGATGGTTGTGGGGACGTCACACGTGGAGATATACTCTTCATGTTCTCTGAGATGCCTCTGCAGTCAACACTTTCCTATCGTGTAAATGCAAACATCTGGGCTGCTTTCCAAACATGCCCCTGGGTTTCTGTAGAGCACCTAGAAAAGAAAAAGAAACAACCACCATCCATTTCTCAGTCTATCTTACTCTCTCAGGAACACCTCCTGTACCTGTCTTTACCAGATCAGATGCAGTCATGGAACGCCCACCTAACATTCTTGATTCAAGAACAAATATCGATGGTTTAAGGACTTGTAAAGCTTCTGCTTGGTAGACTGGCTGCTGTATGTACGCTTGTACTTGTGTGTGAGTTTGCATTGCCATCTGTGCCCTACTGAATGCACGCAAGTACATGCAGGGGGTGGTGGTTGGGGGGCAGGGCTTATATGGTCTCTGAGGCTGAATGACATTGTGCTCTCTATAAAAATGAACACAAATATGGACAAAATTCCAGCTCAGCAAGAGAGCAGCTGCAAGAGTTGAATGATTTAAAATTGCAGTGGTATCATATTTCTGTTCCATAGCCAGGAAGCCACATTAAATCTTTTATAACATAATAAACTTATGAACATTTGATGAACTATGACTAAACACACACAATTAAAGATGGTAAAAAATCAACTGTACAATGTAATTAGCAGAAATACAATTTTCTTGTCTGGAAAAATTAGAACACTCCCACATTTGTTATTACTTAAACGCCTATAATTAGAAGCAGGTACAGCACATCACACCATCATTAGAGAGGATTTGGCAGAGGATGTCTTATTTAAATCTCAGACATTAGTTTGGTTTGCTCTTGATTGTTGAAGTAAGTGGGATCACCTCGGGCAGATCCAAAGAGCTGCCTGAGACTGTCAGTAAGCTTGTAGATGAATATGTACAGCTGCCCATACACAGATGAGTCTGTGCAGGAATTTGCATGGTCATGGGATATCAGTATGTAAGTGGAGTTACCCTGAAGTGGTGTTATCTTGGGGGCTTGGAAACACCCATACCTGTACAAGTTGTGAGGTGTTATCTTCTGAGTGAGGTTGAATGCTGGCCAGTGTGCTTATGGTGACATTAATTAAGTGAGGCATGACAGTGGGAACCATGGACGGGTCATTCAATTTCCAACGTTCTGTGGGTGTTTTACATTTCGTAATCCACAGTATCATGTGTGTATCAGGAATACGTCATAGGAGGCATTTCCACCCACAGTAGATGACACAGTGGTGTTTAATGATTGTGACTGCCACTTTCTGGCTAGAATAGTCTGTGCAAACAAAATGTTAAATGCCCACGGAACATTAGAAATGGAATGTCCCATCCATCTGACACTCAATGTCATCCCTAGCACAAATTCTGATCATCTGATAATTCATGCAACTTTGTCATGAGCATGCTGACCAGTGTGTGTATGTGTCGACCTTCCCAGACTGTTCCCTGAACTGACGTCACTTCCTGATCAATCTATATACAGCTACCCCATTCGTTTTGGTCTGTCAGTGTATTTTACAAATCTAGAACATTTAAAACAACTTCTAACATGACCAGATCAGGTCCAACTAGTAAGTTCAGTCCAAGAGCAGACCTCAAAATCCTAAAATGTACAAATATGGGGTTAAAATTGCGATACTAGAATTAAACTAGAATTATACTCTATATTTTAGACTAGGGTAATATCTGTGCACTGTTTTAACACCTAAAATAACACTTTGTTGCTACCACTGCTTTAGCTATGCAACATACTCCTGGCAATTCCTTTGACCGTTGCCTATCATACAGTGTCAGAAACCACATTTCTATTTGGTTATCTAGACCTGTGGTTTGCAGCGTGCTCTCATTGTTTCATTACTTGTCCATTACTGCACTCTTGTAACTCCAGTACAAAAGTAGAAAAGAAAACTACAGACCACAAACCAGTCTTGGCTTATCAACATCATTGCCATGATGTTGGGAAGAGAAATTTAGTTGTTTTTTTTTTTTTTATGAAACCCTTGCTGAAATTACACTTTAATAACTATATCAATAGAGTATTATACACTAGGGTTGTTAGAACAGGTTATCAGGGCTGAAATCATGTCCCTCCTCTCCATTCCATAAATCAGTGAGTCTCGGGGGATGCCCGACCAGTGCAGCTCTGGACCATTGAGAAACTGCACCACCTCCAATGGTAAACTGGCCTAGTTTGCTTGGGATGCATCTGGCAGTGCACTCAGCATTTCAGCAGGTGGGCTGTCAGCACATACTCCATCAGTTCTCTCCCATGCCCTGATAACACTGAATACCATGCTGAACAAAGGAACTAGAACCGGCCCCATGCCTTTACAACAGCAAGGTTTGAAGGCACAGACAGGAGAAGGGAGGCTCTTGGGAATAAAGGAAAACATCACACCTATTCTGTACTGAAGCTGTACTGACATTTAGTATTGATTTTGAGACAATATTTATAATCTTCTAAATGGCAGACTTCCGCTTCTTCATTTAAAGCTTATTTTTAGGGCTAGTGCATTTCAAAAAATTGAATATTGTTAAAAAAAACTTTATTTGTGTTCATAAATTCATGCCTTTTTTGTTTTACTGTTGTTATCTGCATGGCTGTAAGTCTATAACCAACGTACTCCTATTCAATGTCATTGAAGTCATCCTATTCTATGTGATTTATTTGTGATTCACTTGTAGCAATAGAATTGGAATGTTGAAGGAAAATGAATGGAAAAATCAATGCAATACCATAAACAAGTAACTTTAGGTTTCCTACAGTTGTGAATAGTTCTTTAAAGAACCTTTTTAGAAACCTGTTTAAAGGAGCAGCACATACAGGTTCCACATCAATTACAAATTACATCCACCAAAGAACCACAAAGAAACCTTTATTTTTAACAATGAACAATTAAGCCAGCATTCAAATAGTATTCTTGGCTTGTGCCCAGTGTTTTTGGATCGGCTCTGCACCAACTGTGACCCTGACCAGGAAGAAGAGGAGAAGAATGAATGACTGAATAAATGAATGTACCCATCCAATGACATTAGCAGGAATCCATCTTGAGGTGTTGAGATGGATATAGGATATATACTGATAAACAGACAGAGCTATTTTTCATTTTTTAATCAGTGTTGAAAAAAAAATATGATTGCTTTGTGCAAAGTGTTGGTATTTTGGGACCATTAGTCTATCGTAAAAACTACTAAACCATGATAGCATTAGTCTATCACAAACTAGTAAGCAGGATAGTATATCATAAACTAGCAACTTTGTTTGGGTGCTTGTTGCAAGATCCACAACCTGGAAATCAATAGGATTTCCTTAAACAAAGATATTGAGTCGTCAACAAACAAACAACAGTCAAATATTGAACTAAATAAATGAATATTGGTCAGATAGGGTCTAATAACAGCAGCATCAGATTAGTCCACTGTACGTCTACTGTAAACTAGGAAGCAGTGTTAGTCCATCATAAACTTGCAAGCTACTGGAATGCCCACCCTCAGCTCACCTATGCCTGTGTGGCCAGCTGGTTTTTCCCATAAGCCTGTTGTGGATGTGATCCAGTCAGACCATGATGGAAACTCTGTGACCTGGAGTCACGTGTGAGCCAGTACATCAGCTCAGGGAAACATCAGACTCATCCCAGCTTACTGTCTACATTCAAAAGACTCTCAGTCTGCGGTGGTTCTCAATAATGGCGGCATCCACTATACCCATTATGGTTTAAACAATCAGATTACAGTGTGCCAAGAACAGTACCTGTAACCTGGCATGAGCACAGACAGGAATGTGCCAGAGCAGACACTGGAACTAGCCTGTATTTCTGCAATCTTGGATAAAAGAGCACAGCTGAATTCATGCAGTATAATGACCTTTGTTAAAATGAAGACTTTCATTGTTGGTGCGGTTTCTGCTGTACACTGTGTGGGCTAGTTGCGTCAATCACTTTTCAGTAGGTGGTAATTTAACATGGACGACTTTGCCCTGAGAATAATCACATCTCTCCCTCACGTGGAAGATGCCAGCCTCTGCATTCTGTTCTCTGTTCTGCAGGCTTGTTATGCTCTTGCTAAGACCTGAGTCTTTGAGGGCTCTTTGTAGGTTTAGCCCTTGGGCGGGAGGTGAACAACACTGGCGGGAAATGAAGTCCACCAAATGAGCACACAATAGCAGGAATGCCACACATGCAGCAATGTACACAGGCGCTGTAGCCACTGCCATGTGGTCACTCTGCAGCTTTGTAAACGGCCCCACAGGTCACTCGCCTACGGGCGGCTCTAACGGAGAGGCCTCCGGCCATTGTCCAAACCTGAGGCTTGTTTTTGATGTGCACTGGAGTAACACTGAATTCCAGGTCGTGTCAAACATGAAAGTGAAATTTTGGATGGGGGGGGTTCATGGTTCTGGGCAGGTAGGGGGCAGGGATGGGGGACAGAGAGGGATATAAACATTAGATAGGCTATGTCCAAAAGTCTAATCAGTTGGACTTGGACTTGGGAGTGGAATAAGTGTATGAAAACCTTCCCCGCGTCACTGTGTACTGTACAGTGATAACCTCAATGTGGTTTGACCTTTGCTTTCTAAGGAAGAGTACTGAATGTGCACACAGCAAAAACACCAGTTGTTTTGAAGTACGACCAAGCTAGACAAATCAAATCAGCTTCAAGTGTCAGTTCAGTTCACAAGGCTAAATATGCTTTCCAGGTGATTTTCAAAACAAAATTGGTCAATCCCAAACATTGCATCCACCTATAAAACTGAGGAACAAATACACATTTCTAAAGCCACTTCTAAATTCTCTGACCCAATTGCCTTTGTTCTGCCTCAGAGGCAGAGCTGCCTTCAGAACTGTTTTCAGTCGTGATCTTAACTGCATCCTTGATATTACATACAAAAGTACAAGTCACCATCTGTCAAAGCTACAAGAAAAGTGTGTGATGGAAGCTCTGAGTGTCTCAGCAGCCTAAGCTGAGGATTGTGGGTTTCAAGCCCGGGTCATGCTTCTTTCCATCGGTAGCCAGAGTCCAAGAGAGCAAAGTTGCCCATGCTCTCTGGGTGGATAGATGGTGCTTTCCCCCCAGATCACACCCAATGAGATGCTGGTCAGCACAGGCATCTGTTAGACATGGTATCGCTTTCCTCAAATCACTTTGGCTGCCCCGGAATGATGCAATGGCGGCACTATGAAAAGAGGCAGTGGAGGTGGACATGTGCTTGCCTTCCCCTCCCAGAGTCTTAGTGGGGTTGGCATTGAAAATGGGCTGGAAAAAGGGAAAGTCTACAATCATGTTAAGCTCAGTTTGAGTCATCTATGTGGAATGTGTTGATGGTGTGTCCACCTACTATCCCAAATCTGTGACTCAGATGGGTTTTTTTTTTCAGTTTAGGGGAAAGAAACACATTAAACAGCAGAAATCAAAGCAGATGGGGAGAATCTGTGGGGAAGTGCTACATAAATCAGCCTTTCTCTCTCTCTCTCTCTCTCTATATATATATATATATATATATATAACACACACACACACACACAAGCACACACAGAGCCACCCTCTCTCTGCCCTTCACTCTGGGGGGCAAACGTGGGCACGCGGAGGAGCGTCCAGTGCCAAAGCCCTGCTCCCCGTCTGAGACGAGTTTGTGTAAGATCAGATGACTTTGAAAAACTCCAGTGACCTGCCTGACCGTCCATTTATTTAACTAGCGTGACATACGCGAGAGCGCGCGCAGCTCCTGAGCCGGCGCTGTGAGCGCGAGTCATGTGACGGGCGCGCACGTGTTGGCTCGAGGAAGCTGCTTTTCACCAACCACAACACACTACTGCCTGCCCTACTCTACTCTCTCACTCTCACTCACTCACTCACACTCACACACACACACACACACACACACACACACTCTTCCCAGCCTCTCAGTTAGCAGCAGCCATCGCCAATCACAGCCCGGCCTTCCTCGCGTGCTTTGCATATCCGTAGTACGCCTGGCCTGTGGCCCAATCACAGCGCGGCCCCGCCCCTCGCCCCGCCCCTACGCTCAGAGCGTTGTAGAGGAGGTTCGTGTTTCTGACACACTGGCACTAACTTGTCCTTTTCAGTTGAACTTGAGCCCCAGGACGTATTTCTGTGGTTAAACGGTCCACTTCTTCCCGAGCCTGCTCAGCTTGTCCTTCAGGCGGTTGATAGGATACTGTAGTTCTGACGAGGTTACAGTAAACAGGCATTTCTGTTACAGTCAGCTCACACAATTGGGAGGGTTTCACTCCCCACCACCACATCAGAGGGCACGTTTTAGGGACACACTCAAGTTATACTTCCTACTAAAGTTATGAACCATCGCTGCGTCCCAGCTGTGTACTGCTTACTGATAATAAGTGGTTTATGAATATGTAGAATATAGTGTGAGGTCCCCTATCATCGGCCCAAATATTGGCCGCGTCTTATATATTGGGTCTTGTTCTTTTCCTCTCTCCCTCCACTAGTCGATTGAGGAGAATTCCGAGGAATTCCCGATTCATCAGTGATCAATTGGAGAGAATTCCATGGAACTACAAAGTAATTCCCAATTTATTACTATAAATTTACTATGCTTTGCTACACCAACAAAAGTCCTTGTGAAAGTCTCCTAACACTACTCTGGCCCACCTCTGTAATGTGAGATAATGCTCTGGATAAGAGCATCAACTAAATGCCATAAATGTAAATGAGACAATTCGAAGCAATTTCCAATTTATTGCCAATCGATTGGAGAGAATTTTACTCAAATGACTCAAATCGATTGGCTAAGGAAAGGAGGTGAACTTGGAGTTACAACTTTTTGGACTGGCAGATGACAGGTGCCCCTATGTTAATATAGATAAAATGGTCAAAGTTAGTTTACTCAAATATCCACTATACATACTAAGAACTGTTTTTTTTATGTGGATATGATGTACACTAATTAGAATTTAGTAAACAATAAATAACATTATAAGTGCAGACGTAGCAGTGTCAAGGAAGTGAACAGTGACATCTGTTAGCAGAACACCACTCCCTGGTAGTACAGGATGGGTTAGTATGTTAATATTTTACCTGTCCCTTATATCACGTCTCCAACCGTTATTAAGATGATCCTGCTAAAAAAAAAAGAAGAAAAAAACAGTCTGGCCAGCTAAAGATGGTTAAGCTGGTTCACCATGTTATTTCTTGACCAGCATAGGGTATGTTTTCTGTTAAACATGACTTTACCCCAACTCCCCATGTTAAACTAATCCCATTCAAACCAGGCTTTATATTGTAAACAAGATTAGTTTGTAATATATTATTACAAGGCCAGAGGCAGTAATAGCCCACCTGATCCAACTAATTCATTTCTTCAGAAGTTCTTGATCGGCTGAAAGTGTTAGATTTGTTTGGATTGGAAACCCTCAGGAAGGTAAATGACCCCTGCTACCAAAGTTTACAGCAGTAAAAACTCATCACTTAAACACTTAAAAAGAAAACTTGTGTTTTTAATCAATTTGGCCATTGGACTAACATTGGAACAGCAAATCAGTGATTACAATTATTTTCCTGTCTTTGTATCAAACTCACAGACACAACTGTTGATAGGGTCTGTTCTTAATGGACTATCTGGATTGGTCACTGTGGGGAAACGGCGGGGTAATTTACTTTATTGACAAGTCAAAATACACTTCTAAAATACACAAAACACTTCTATTTCCTTGCTCATGCCTCTTCATGATGATTACAGGATGTTTACACCCATTTTTAATGGTTCACTTCGATTCAAATATATTTCAGTATGATTGGAGTCTGTGACTCAAGGCATCACCACTGCACTCTCCAGCTACAAGGATAATATATCTTTGTGTCGCCCTGAAATATATTCTTCCTTCTACTGCTGATCAATGAAGACACGTGAGTCAGTTCTATTGTCAGTCGTGCCAAAACACAAAGTCGTTTTTTGAGTGATGCCATAATAAACACCATTAGTTTCCTATAGAACCATGTTTAAAAGAGGTTTGTGAGTGTGAAGTTGTAAAGAACCCTCATGCATTTTACAGGTTATAGTTTAAGGGCTATGAATTGCTAACAAAGCGATAAGGGTATATGTTAAATAAAATCACCCTGTTATATGGAAATTAAATAGATTTAGGTGGCTGCCAGGCAGTCGTAAAACATAGTGTTGGTAGCATTCATAATTTGTCATTTATTTATATAACACCTGGTCTACACATATTGCCATTTAAATAATGTTAAAATAGATGCAGGAAATAAAATACTGCCCAGACTGCAGACCTTTATGTGCCAGCATCTACAGTGTATTGCATAGAATGGCAAGTGTATTGTGGGCCAAAGCCGGCCCAGCTGTAGCAGCTACATTTAAAGGGCATCGCATTTGAACTCTGGGGCACATGTGGCCCTCATGCAGTATAACATGTGAAATGCTTGAATAGCATTGCTATTTTGGGATAAAACTGACCCAACTGCTATTGGGTCTGGCTGTGATCCGGCACACAGATTCAGACAAAGTCATCTCTGTTATTCCATTGTGGTATGTGGTGTAGATTTAGGAGGAAGTGTGGGCCAAAGGTGGGCCATGGCTTATTTGCTATTTGGATAGAAATAGGAGAAAACAATATTTTAATTTATAAATACAGTTCAGCGTATTCGTCCTACTGTTGTAGACATTCCTATTGGAGCTTGCTGGCTAGTAGCATTCAGAATTGGGACAAATGCATCATTACAATATGATCTGATTGGATTGAATCAGATTGAACAAAGAATGGGAGGCATTTGTTATATAGTGGTTGAATAAGAAAAAGTTTATTCACACATTTTATTTATAAAAAATTTTCAAAAGAGTCTTACATTGAAAGTTGCTTGTCTATGGCATCACATAAACCTGAAACCTTATATTCCTATAAGACTCTGTCCTAGAATTATAAGTTCTTTGTGGCAAAGTGTAACTTGTCCTTTTTGTTCTTGAGTCATGTCAGCAGCTTGCATCATGTTTTGAAACACCAAAGGTCATAGTCTCTTTACGGCAGTGTGTGTCTCCAGGAGAGAGCTCTTGACCTGAGGCGAGTTTCCCCAGGTGATCTTAGGGAACAATGAGCCAGCTAATGAAGGATGTGTTAACAGTACAAGTCAATTCCCAAAAAGCATTTTACACCAAAATGTAATAAAGCTTAGCTTTTAAACAATGTCTTTGTTGACTCCGCCCCCAAAACAGTGTGACCAATCAAGCCTTAAACATTGAGTCAACACTTCATTATACCTGAAACATGATTAAATGTATAAAAGGATGCCCTCAGATGTTCAAATACTCCTAAAACACAAGATCATATTAATCACCTAACATTGAGAATACTTCCACGTTATTATAATTATTATTATTATTATTATTATTATAGTAATAATATAGGAACACAATATTAAGGATCAGTGTGCAATGTTTTGAAATAATGTAACAACTAACAAAACTAATAGTTAAATAAGAAATGCACCATCAATATATATATGTATGTATGCCCCCCCCACCCCAACATTGAGCTGTGGGTGGAGCAGTGGAACTGATGATGGTGTGCCATCTAATATTTTTGGGTTGATTTGGGAATGAGGTGGGTTGGCAATTTTCCACTACAACAGCTCTCCCAGAAATGTAGATAGTGATGTTAGAAATCATGTTTGAACATGTTATGCCTACACGCTGACTACACCCATTCATTGAATGGACTGTTGAGCCCTCCTGTTCCCAGAGCAGGAACCCGAGCAATCACTTTCACATTCATTATCCCCGGAATACTATATTAGTTATAATTATATAATTATAATCTAACTCATTTCACTGACTCTTATTTTCAGTTTCTTTATGTACCCATTTGTTTGCTTCATTCATTGCAAAGTATGGCCTCTGTTTATTCAGGGAGTGTTAGTTTGCCATTTTCTTGTTTGACCTATTTCCTCCTGGTTTCTCTCACTAACTAACTTGTCCTCTTGCCTTGTTTTTCTTCATGCTTGTAGTGATTTTGACTGTGCTTCTGGCTTTCCCACTTGGCACGTGTTTTAGGATCTGCTGTTTAGGTTACACTTCTCTCTGTTTTTGACCCTGTGTTTTGACTATGTTTTTTGGATGTGTCCTTAACAGAAAGGTTTATACATCGCATTTTAATCCTTGGCACCACAAGTAGTGACCCTGCTCTGGTGGCCTGGGGCCTTGTGTGACCCTATTCAGGACAAAGCCATAAAATAATGACTGACTGACTGATTTTAGTCCTTACTCGTGGTGTATACTAAAAAGTACACAAATCCAGGTACCTGGTACCAAATTTGACTAATGGAAAGCAAAAAAAGACGATTGATTGATTGATTGTGGTTGATACTCAATAACACTCTTGTCACTGAATACAATCAAATCCTCACAGCAGTTCTCCAAACTTGAAGGCCTTTCCTTGGTAATATTGATACTTTTTCTCACATAGTGAATGTTTTCTTTGGTTTATTCTAGAAACGGTACTTCATTGTGCATTAAAGCCAGTCGCACTACTCCACAAACTTTTGTTGTGTTGTCTTAATGGTCAAAAATGACCAGCCACCACATTTAATTGCAGAGAAAACCCTCTTAATAATCTTTATTCAACATGAGATTTGATTACTTCTCGTAAAGTGTCCACAAGATTCCCCCAAAAACACACACACACACACACACACACACACACACACACACACACACACACACTCACACTAATACTAAACACATAAAACTAATACTACATGCTGCACATGTAAGAAATATATGTGAAAGTTCACACACTCACTTCTATACTGTTCTACAGGTGCTAAGTAAAGTCAACAGATTTGTTATTCACATTTTTATTTTTGTTCACATTTTAGTTTATCCTTATTAATATTGTGGTTTTGTGGGTGGGGCCAAGGTAAAAAAAAAAAACCTCAGGAGATTGATATGTTTTAATTGAACTGCTCACTGTATGGTACATAAAAAATAATATCACTAAATTGTCAAAAGATATTGATGACTGTAATTGTTTCCCTTCAGTACAATGCATTAACAACAATTTTCTTCACATTTCTGTTACTTTCAGAAGTTATAGAATTTCTATCTTTTTCTAAAATGTTAATCGTTACATGTGCACAACCTTAAGCAAAAATTATAATAATAATCACTACTTCAGTGTACAACAAAAGAATAGAACAGGTGAGCTGTAATTAAAGCAAGTGGTGGCCACTGAGTAACTGCAGTCTTTCTGCATTGAGACGAGAGAAAACTCAAAAATTCATAAGACCTGTATGAAGGCGAGTCATCTTTGACCTTTAGGACATGGGGTGTGTACAGAATACTAAGACAACACTAGGGTTAAATACCTGATCTAGTGGCTTTGTATTCCCAATGTTTTTTAGTTTTCTTTTTCTGAACTTTGAGCTCTGCCATGAGAACTATTAGTCCTACAGCTAAAGAGAAACAATAATAAAGATCAATGATAAGAGTTTAGGGGTTGGATGACATTATTTGACTAATGCAGTTGCATTAAACAGAACAAGCCAGTGATATACAAGAATTCAAGACCATTTTTCCAGCCCACTGCACCATAACCACCCTATATGTGTTACTTATAGCCCGGGCATTCAAGCCACCTGCTATAGCATGTTAAAGGTTACTGGAGTGAGTGGCTGGTCCTGTCAGACAGCTGTTGGAGTAGAGAACTCTGTAGTGACTGTACATATCAATCAGTGGAATACCCCCATTTCATCAGTCACATTATCTTATTGATTAGCCCAGGAGGCCTTGGCTCATTGAGGGTCAATGGGGTTGTGCGCCCAGCCCTAGTTATCCATAGGCGACAGTCGATACAGTTCACACTTTGTTTTCCAAAGCTGATGTTCACACACTAAGCGAGGCACATGGTTTTGTTTTTACTTTATGGTCAACAGGGCTGTAATGAACATGCTTTCCCAGCCAAGCCTTTCCCAGCCAATTTTAGACCACCACTCAACTAGAGAAGTGCTTGTCAGTTTGAGAAGGTTTAATGGAGGCTCTGCTGTGAAGACACAGGCGCTGGTTGGCCACATCTATCAAAGAGAGGTTTCCGTCCCGCCCTATCAACGTAACAAAAGTACCAATTTGTCAAATCCACCACTGGAGGCTAATTTAGGTGATATATGCCAACACTGCTGCTTTATCAAGATAAAAAATGTTACAAAAATAGGAAACATTAGATCTTCTTTCAGATTAAAACCACAAGTTGCAAAAGTGCAGAAGTTGTGTGGGATTTTCTTAGTCACGAGACAATCTGATGAAGACATCAAGAAGAAAAAGAAAGACACAGTTTTTGTTCTTGCCCATTTTGTGTAATGTTGAACCTTGAAACAAAGAGAAGGCAAGGACAATGACAATCAACATTCACCATTTGTGTTGGACACAGATGGAATTTGACCTTCATCTTTAATCCACCCGTGCAGTGAACACACAAATACGCACTAGTGAGACAGTGAGCACATGTGCCTAAAGCAGTCTTGCTGCAGCCCCTGGGGAGCAGAGAGGGTTAAAGGCCTTTCTCAAGGGTCCAGCATTGGCAGCTTACATATATGGGTATTGAAGCCACAGTCATATGATCAACAGCCCAGTGCTCTAACCTCAGAGACATTAGCCTGATTTTTGGAAGCTCCAACTCAGAATGGGGAGAATGCAGGGTTAGCCATGATACAACATCCCTGGAGAAGATATGGTTGAGGGCCTTGCTCAGTGGCTCAAAGAGACAGTTCTGGGAATTGAACACACAATGTTATCATAGTTGAAAATGATAAAACCATGTTGGCTTCTCTGGTTTCTACATATAGCCTGTAGATCGTCTGTGTACTTCTAAGCACTTTTCTCTGGAATTCCATTGATGTCAGAGTAAATAAATGGCTAAACCCAAAGTTATCACATTTCATCTCTGCAGAGGAGTCTATACAATTCAATACAATGCCAACTATGTCAATGTGTTCTTTTGTCTTTTCAATTCAGCACAGCAGTAAAACACAAAATATTAAAAATAAGATGATAAACCATCTTGCACCACCTCTTCCCCCCAAAAATTATCTCACATAAAATCAACCCACCCCCAACAGTGCTTTCTTTACGGAACACCATGTAACAAACAGGTGTCTACTGTCAGCTGTTTCTCAGGCAGCTGTGTGCCATTGTATCATTGATCTATGCACAGTGGAACTAACCACTGAATTAGAATGTGTTTTTTGCATCTGGAACCTCCTACAACAAACCATCAGAAGACTGAGTAATCAGAATAAACTGAAGAGACAAAGCTGGTCCAAAGCTGGTTTCCATCCATTGTTGTTCATAAATGATAGATGTTGTTAAATGTGCATATAGATCCACTGCTTGCACAAAAGGAAGTGTATCCACACACACACACACACACACACACACACACACACACACACACACACAAACTTGTGAATTCACACACTACAGGTCAGTGAGCACACATAACCTTGAACAACGGGCAGCCCTATATATATATATTGGCAGTACTATGGGTGCAAAAAATGCTCATTGCATTCATTTGAACGGGGTCTCCACAACTTGGACAACATTTGGACATATAGTGTATTAAATGGTAGACTGTGCATGTTTTTGGACTAAGCAGTCATTATTCATTTCACCATGACCAATCCCAACTTCTCTATATTCCTTAAAATAGACAACTGTTCAAATAACAGGCTGCTATAATACAGTGCTCTGTACTTGTCACATTTGCAGGGCTAAACTGCCGTGAGCTGAAAAGGTGGATGAACAATCGTGGATTGTTGTTTGTGACGTCACAAAAACAGTGCATTTAAAAAGGGCTGTATTTGCAGCTCAGTTTCTTATTATAAAGTGTATGGACTGAGTAGTGGACATAGATTAAGCCTAGTCCTGGACTATACTTTCTTATGTATGGAGGCTTTCCATTCAGAATCCTGTGTAACCTAGAACTAGTTTTAATCTCTGTCTGGGAAACCAGCCCAAATGTTTGTGGAGACCCCTTCTAATGAAGGCATTCAGCTACTTTTGCTGACACAGATGCGCAAATGCACGCACATCTTGTTTAGTTGCTGTAGAGAACTACTGCCAATAGAATAGGACATGACCCCACAGAGACCATGCCTAATGCCATGTATGTTCTAAAGGGGTATAAAGCACCCCCAGCATTGAAATTGTGTTCCCTGGAATGATGGTGCTTCATCCAGTACATTCGCTTTGGGATGATGTGGGGTTGTGATCATCCATTCGTAATGGAGCACCCTTGAACATCTTTGGGACGGGTTGGAGTACTGTTGCTTGACCTCACTATTGAGCTTGTTACTGAATTCAATCACATCCTCACAGCAATTTAAGCTGCTGAATAAGCAGGTGTCCCAATACTTTGTCCACATAGTGTATTTTGGTCTCTCAAATCATATGTTCAGGAATGCAAATTAAGAATGTGTTTATTGCACAACGCATTTAACTCATTGAACACATTTAATCCGTCAAGCAGAAGAAATAGTTTTTCTTCATTGGACTTTTGGAGCCATAATTCCGTGTTGTTTAGCCTTTTCTACTATTCCAGGCATGTCTCTGAATTCCGTCTGACCTCAAACATTAAAACAGCATGGATTTGGTCGATAGCTGGATTGTCAGAGTGCCGTTCAATAGACTATTGGCCTGAGGGCACTTCTGATTTGGCTGAGACAGTGTAATACTCCTTTAAAGGCCTGTTGATTCAGATCTATTACATTCTACCCCATACAGTGTTTTCCCATTTATTATTTCCAAGATGTTTCTTGTTGATTTGATGTCAGTTTCTGCGGCAGAGTATGTTCTGCAGTTCGGACAGAGATGGAACCATTTGTTTTGGTCTGTGCTGAAGCAAGCGCTGGAGTAAACAAGTGAGTCATTTTGATTACAATGAGTAGATCACCAGCATGCCTCCAAATCCTTCAAATCTGTAAATAATGGGCAATGAGAAAATGGCAGCATGTTTTAGCATCATTACTGAAAGCCTTTCAGCACGTCCCAGATGAATTTTCCTGATAAAAACAGTGCAGTCCAGGGAAATGTGTACATATAACATAAACCTTTTATATGGGTTTGGGCTACCGTGCGTTCACTCATAAATCTGTGAACAGCATGTACTTATTTGTCCTGTAAGCTGTGCCATGTCTTAATATGGCAAATTAACTGCCACAGACCCAGTTCAGGATTGGTCTAAAGTGGTATACATGCATGTAGTATACATGCATATACAGGACATGACGATTAAATGGTACCTGTTTAAATCATCATACATTTATTCATAATGTATAATTATATCGAGTTGATTGAGTTTGGTGATTTTCATCTGGTCTACAAGTATGACCAAGCTTGACCCGACTGGTGGACCTACAAGACCAAGCTGGTTGATTAGCATCAATAGCATGACCAGCAAGACTGAGCTGGTTTATCAGAATGACCACCATGACCAAGCTGGTTTACCAGCGTGTCCAGCAAGACCAACGACAAGAAGCTGATTGATCAAAATTACCACCTTGATCAAGCTGGTCAATCAGTATGACCAGCATCACCATCTAAGCTAAGACCATCTGCAAGCATGGTATTGAGCTGGATTCTTAGCACAGATTTGAGCTGAGCTGAATATGTAAATGCTGATCATTTTAAATTGTGAAAATACAAAGAAAAAAAAACATTTTTAGTGACTAATTTGATCTAAAACAGCCTTCATGCACCACTTCACTATACATCTGAGAAATCCAGCAGTGTGTCTGCATCCACATATCGCAAGGGAGCTGTCAGAAATTATAAACTCAGACATTTGATTGATCTGATTGACCAGAACAACCAACTTGACAGAGCTAGATGACCAGTAAGACCAGCATCATCAAGCAGGACCAAAGTCAAATGCAACATGCAGCTGGTAACCCATTACAAGGTATGTTTTAATCTGGATGAACAGGCTTTCAACCACCTTGATCATTAAAGACCAGCTTAGATCATCTGAATCCAGTTACCAGCATGGTGTTGGGCTGCATTTTCCAGCAGGGATTTGAGCTGACCTGATGATCATTTTCTATTGGGGTCAATCTAAAAACAAATGTAATGCATTTTAGGAACTCATTTCCTCTTGTAGGCCTATGTGAAATAATGCTTTGGAAAAGAATGCATCTCAGACATCCAGCAGCGTATTTATAACCACATAACTTTGTAAAGGAGCTCTTTGAGGCTGTAAACTTGAGATGTTACTCCCACCACCACTGTGGACCATTCTGACTGAGTTTATCTGCAAAAGCACCACATATGAATATAACCATTTAGTTCTCAGCTGCATCCTGCACATATGAAAGCATACTGGCATTCTCGAGGTCAGTAAGTGCAGGTGGGAGAGGGTTCTGCAGGTGCTTTGGAGAAACATCTCTGGTCTAAACCTGGTTGGCACTGATGGGGATGAAAGGAGCAAAGCTTGCCGTAGAAATGAGTCATAGGCGGTGAGCTGATGGAAGCAGCACTTTGTCTCCCTGCAGAGACAGGCAGAGCTCCCTGCTTTAGGAATGGGCTTGGTGGGCAGCCCACTGGTCCGTCGTGCCGTTTGCCCTGGCTTTTCCCACGGCTTCTGCGCTTTCTGCCCTTTTCTCCTGCGTCTGGATTATTCATGGACTGAGAGCACGTTTCTGTTCCAGCGCGTTTGGTAACCGCGAAGCCAGCGCGGTCGGCGTGTCGCCCCCAGGCGGCGGGACTGGGGTACTGCAAGCGAGCCAACCTGTATACCCCCCCTCCTCTGACTTCTCGGATCTCATTCTCTAGAAGATGGCGGACTGCGTTTCACTGTTAGATGAGGAGCTCTCGTCCTTTGTCTTCAATTACCTGACAGAAAACTCTGGGAGTCAGGTAAGGCATGCTCGTAGCCCGGCAGGCCGGGGCTGGGGCTCTGCCCCCCGGGCAGGGTTTGCACGCTCTTGCCCGTGGCTCGGTGCAGCGGCGCGCGTGTGGGGCTCGATGCTGGGACAGTGTCTGCGCTCCTGCAGCCGGCGTCTTCAAGCCCTGACGTCTGCGCTTCACGTGGAGTTTGGAGGAAGCGCCGCTGAAACGCTCCCTCATCCGTGTGTCGCTGTGCTTGGTTCGTGGAGATGCGAGGTTAGAGCAGGGCAGAGCAGGAGTCCGGAGAGGTTGCAGGGATGGGGAAAGTTGGAGAAGAGAGGATCACTTTGCCACAGATCACGGGAATTGCCCGGCGAGTGACACGTGGGTGCTGCCGCGTGAACTTGAAGTTGCCCGGGCGCTTCGTGGATTTGGGACTGTAACGCCGCGCTGTAACGCAGGCGGGCTGGTCGAAATGATGAAGCAGTTTGTACAGGGTTTTGGCGATTTTTCTCTAATGTTCAAGTTCAGCAGAGGCGGGGTCGGGTCATCTTTAAACCTTTATGCGGCCAAAATAAGAGTGTGTAACGCGCGTGTAACGTCAGTGTGTGACATTGTGATGGATTCAGCTTATTATTGATGGCATGCTTGTGCACTTTATCCTGCACCCAGACCTACTGCACCATCACTGCCACTGCGCGTGATTTGCCTCGGCAGAACGACGCGCGTGACAAATAAATAAACAAACAAACAAAGTTGTAACAACTTCTGGCGGCGGGGTTGTGGTCTGTCTGTCCGTGTGGGACCTTACTGGAAACTGGAGAACGACTGCGGTTACGTGTAACTTGTTTGCGTAACCGGCGAAGAGTTACGTTTGCGTAACGGGGAGTTTGGTAACGGGGTGGGAGGCTGGATTATGACGGGAGGGGAGGGGAGGGGACGGGGACATAGAGCTCCATCCCTGAAATCAAGGAGCGAGGAAACCTCGCGTGCATGTGTGCGCCTGGAGCGCGCGCGCGCTGTTACGTGAAATGCGACGGGTCACGTGACCGCCGCCGGCTCTCCCGAGGCGTCGCGCTTGCAGTCAGTGCAGTAACGCCTGCGCGCGCGGCGGTAGCGCGGGCAGAAAGCGTGACTGAACGTGGTGGTGAAGCTGCAGGAGTTGCCTCTGTGCTGAGGTGAAGCTCAGGCTCTGTAGATGAATGAAGCTCAGTCTGTGTGTGAGGTCGTCGCGCTCGTAACGCGCGGGGTTATTAGGTTGACCGCCTCCGTCTGCTCGGTGTAACAGTACTCCGTCCTCGTGACCGGAGCCCGAGCGCGCACGCCGCTGCTGCAGTCATGTGCTCGCTGCTGCCGCCGCGCGTCGTAGCAGGAAGGGGGCGGCGCCCGTGACGCGCGCGCGTCCGCCCCTCGCCTCCTTCGGGGGCGCGTAGGAGTGCGCATGTGCGCAGCTCCGCTTCTTACGTCACGACTCCGAGTTGAGCGTTTACGCTGGAGAGGGAGGAGGTTGTCACTCTTCTTCAGCTCCCTGAACCCACCTGTGTTCTGACACTGAAACACCCCCAGCAATCTGCCTCTCAGTAGTTTTGCGCCTTAATGTACTGATGATATTGGATGACTATGACGTAGGACTTGTTGAATGGCATATGACGTTATAGGAGGCGCTAAGTGACGTTTTTCTTTGGTATGGAGTTCCCCTCCATAATGCTTGTGTACATTTCTAAACATATATCTCGATATAATTTAACTCAGTAGCGAGATACGATACGATAGGAATATATGATCTGAAAAATACAATGCGACACTTTGGACACCCGCACAATCCTTCTTTTCATCCTCTTTACTATATCAGGAGCAGAGCAAGGGAGCAGAACGAAAGTTCCTCAACAAGATTGAAACAGAACGTAATTTAAAAACATTCAAACTCGATTGCAAACGATATCGCCTTAGCCCTGCTCTGTTTACATCCTGATATCAATATAAATATCAGCATATCATCCAGCTCTAATATGCATAATTCGTTTTTCATGGCCATTTTCAAGATTTCTTAGAATTTAAACAGACAGAGGTTAATATTCAGCATGTAAACAATCTCCGATTGACAAAGGACTGGCTCCTCTATTTTGTACTAATTAGTAATACTAATTAGTACTGTTTGAGTATGTAGTATATATTGTAGAAAAGTGTTAACAATGCTGAAAATACGCATTAACGATGCACACCGTGCGTTTGGATGGACATAATTATCTCTACTCACATCTGGACAAAAAAATGTTGGATAACAATGCCGTCACTAACTGATTCGTGCTCCCTGCCCAGTTTGCGGTGAGCATGTTCGTATATGTATACTGGAACTTGGCC
Source organism: Acestrorhynchus altus (assembly GCA_034509495.1). Classification (NCBI taxonomy): domain Eukaryota; kingdom Metazoa; phylum Chordata; class Actinopteri; order Characiformes; family Acestrorhynchidae; genus Acestrorhynchus; species Acestrorhynchus altus. The sequence goes on from CM067512.1 coordinate 24,468,661, forward strand.
AAGGAATGCGGATCAGGTAGCCAAACCAAGTGACACTGAATGTTAAATGTTGGTCATTTTTACTTCTGTAAGTGAAAGAGAAGCGCTGAATGGTAGCTGATCAGATTCATGATCAGGAGAAAACATGGTTGAACATTGGGCCTGTTGATGCTAAGAACAAACAGCTAGTCACCAGGACTAGGACGTCTTTTTAGGATGTAATTTTCACATGTACTTGTCACTTTGATATATCTTACAGGGTTTCTTAAAGATAACAGAAGACATGCAATATAATAACCATATGACCGTTTCTTTTCCTGATCCATTACTATGTGTTGCCCACAGTACTGTGCAATCACTGGCTCACAGTAGCCACCCAGTTCATGTACCTTGGCCAGTCTGCAGTTTGCATGCATGTGCATACTTGCAGGGGGTGCGAATCATGTAATGACACATGCTAACCTTCCCAGCCTGCACTGTTTGGATTAATATGTGATATATATATTTCAAACCATACTGTTTTATGTACAGCTTTAATACAGTACATGCCCTGTATCCTAAGAATTTAGGAGTGGAGGTTATGTTTTGAATGTGTTACTAGGTTACTGGTGCATACCTTTTAGATGAATGTAATCAAATTACTTTATAGGCTAGTAGTCTTAAAGTGGTTATTGTGTAAAAGGATTGCTTAATCATTTAGGGCCTATGGAATGCGCACCCCATACAACCCTGTACACATTGTCCCACGTGATCAGATTGTACCTGAATCTGTCCTGCATGTGATTTATATGTACGGTGTCATGTACATTTGATGAAATGTCTGCAGAGAGTCAGATTTAGGAGAACATTATACTGCGCCGACTCTCAAGCGCACTAGATGGGGAGAGTTGTCGTGATGTGCAGCACTGCAGTGCTATGTGTTCTGCGTCCGTGATACAGGCTGAGTCACCTGTCTTGACAGAGACAGGGAAATGTATTTACATGGTAAAATGTTTCTGCCCACACGGCTCGGTGTCACCCAACTGTTCCCAGGCGTGTGGACACTGATAATTTTATGCTAATTTACCGCCGCAAATATGCAGAGCTGACATGCTCTTTAAGGAGGTTTCATACAGTGGTCTCAGTGAATGCTTGTTTACTTAAGCACTTCTGTATCTTGCTCTCCCTCACAGCAGCATTTCGCAGAAGAAAATCAAAGCCACATCAATGAAACGGCTAAAGAGAAGTGCATGCTTAAGATTCTGGGTTCGATATGATGTTGGGAAGTTGGCTCAATACATCTGACTTGCCTTTGATTTCCATGTTTAAGAGGTCCAGTATCCCTGAGTGTGTGCACTCCTAATGCGCTGCTAACAAGTGCAAAATTGAGTACTTGGTTGTTCCTCGCCACATGGAATTTTATTTGGATTGCATCATAGGGTTTGTAGGTGTGAGGCACTTCACAGGACTGCACTTTCACCTCATTCATTGGATGCTTTGGATTCAGTACCCCCCCCCCCCCCCCGCCTCGTCCATTTTTGCATAATCAAAAATGTCATTAGAGAAATCAAAAGGTCTCAAGATTATTAGGGATGTGAAATAATAAACTTTATACTCTAAATTACTGTGTTATTATATTTTGCAATACTCTTTTAATAAGATTTTAATCATATGATCTTAGACATCCCACAAATCCGGGACTCTCCCACACACTCCCCCCAGTTGCACATACATATGACTAGTTGAAACAAACCAGAGAATGAGGTTTTGGTGTGATACCCACCTCCATCTCCCCTCAGACAAACATACAGATTGTCAGCGCCCACTTGTACATTCAGATTGTGATATATATTGTATCGTCAGGTTCTTGCCAATACACAGCCTTACTGATTAGTAGATTTGCCGCTTACTCCATTAGTGCCCCTGAGGTCTGTTATGCAGCTTTGAGGAGTGCCTCCGGGGATAAGAGGAGGCGTGTGCAGATATACTGTCATGGATCTGTATCCATTTCCGACAGCAAGGGGAAACTGTGGACTAGGGGGTGGGATCAGATATCAATAATTAATACAGTCTAATCCATCATCAGCTGATGCACAATTGGCATCAAAGGTTAATCTTTGATTCAAATCCCTCATCTTAAAGTCCCTTGCCATGAGAGGAGCGGGAATCGTGTTCTTTGCATCATATGCTGCTGTCATTAAGGACCTTTAACACATCCTTCGATGATCTGAATACCCTTGTGCATTCCTGAGTTTGTGCTGGTGACATTAGTATTCAGCTAGGCTGTGCTCATCTCAGTGAACAATGTATAAGTCATGTGAGAGGTCATTTGGCCTTTAATAGATGGATAGTCCTCTTTTGCTGGTCGGCTGACCTGGCCTTGGGTTTCGCCTTCATGAATATTTCTCATCCTCCTGCAGATGGTCAGGTACAGAGCAGAACCTCGGTTTGTGTGTAAGGCAGGATGCAGCAGTGATGCGAGTGTCTCTGTTTGTCTGGAACCATCTCACAGTGCTTTTAGGATACCGGGGTTGGTGTACTGTTTATATTTGGGAGATTAATTCTTTATTTAAGCAAATGATTAGTGTTATGCCTTCATCAGCATGACTGAACTAATAAAGCTGACCACATTGGGTGCACAGAGTTGAACCTGCCTGAGGTTAGCCAGGCTGTTGAAGTCATTGTTTGCAGTGGTCATCATTTGCAAGAACAGTCTAGCTTGGGGCAGCACATTTGCAATAGGAACAAGGTCACAGGTGTGTCATCCCCTGACACTATAGCTCGCCACCTGAGTGGTTGAGTGGAAGACCAAATGAGCAAAATATTTTGTGTTGGATTCAGCCTGGCCTTGGGCAGTTAAAGTCCATGGCTTTGGTGTAATTGAGGGTCAACACTGAATGCTCAGTAGTTAGTTACCTGAAAGCCAGATATCCTCAGGGTCATTTTGTACCCTGTTGTATTCTGATCTTAATACAGTCTAAAGATATCGGGGGTCACCAACTCAAATGTAACACATGCCAATCAAGAGTATTTGAAAGCAGTAGGACGTTGGTCAGGTGGTCAGGAGTGTTTTCTATTGCAGGGTAAAACAGTTAACCCAGGCAAGGAACCATTTTAGCATTCAAACGATTATTAATCACAATGGAAATCTTATTCCTAGTGAAAGCAGCTTGGTCTTGAGTGACTGAACATAACTTTATCAGTAAACAGACGCCTGCACTGACTAGCATTGTGTTGAGTGATGGGGGAGAGGGAGGGCCATCCTACCCTCTCAGAGAGCGCAAGCTCAGTTGTGGTCTCAGGGATTTCCGGAGGGGATTTTCCTGGCTATTGGCAGTCCTCAAGATATGACCGATGCTATGACACCTTCGCCAAAGAACTGAAAAGTGAGGATGTGAGATCAGGCCAAAGGCTATTGCACATGTCTATAACCTGGTATGTCAAACCTGTTCAATATGATGATCGTGTTTTGTGCTCTTTCATGTTGTGAGAACATTCTTGGTTTTAGCTGGAGGCTTGTTAATAATGCAAAGTCACCACAGTTATGAGGATGATAGTAGGAGGACATTTTCACATGCTGAGGAGCACAGAGCCCCGCCGTGGCAATAGAACATCAGGGGAGGGCAAGCTCAGACTGGCACAGACTCACGTGAGATAAAAAAAAACCCCGCGAAGTGCTTTAACACACTTTAGGGGGAGATGTTTTTGCAATAGTCTTGATAGTATGCAGGGTGAACTCTGTTAACCCTGTTTTGATTGTGCTGTGTGCCATGCTTGGTGAACGATTGGCTGATGGAACACATGCATATGGAGAGGACTTGAGTGCCCTGTAGCTCCGTTTTTGGTTGTTGCTGATGTTTTATGTATGATTTTGTCAGTGGCAGATGTTAAAATAGCGTACAGCTGTTGGCAAGAAGCATCTTGAAACTGATCAATCATGATGCAGACAAATCTCAGATCAGCAATCAGCGGGATAATGTGAGCCTAGAAAGCTGACAGTCTATCTTTAGTGCCGAGTGTTGCTTTATGCATTTTTCAAAGCTATATTTGGACATAAATAGAACTGGAGTGCATGTTGTCTATGAATTTTGATTGTGTTGTTAATGTCGTGCATATCTAACAGCTAAAGATGATGGATATATAGCTGACCTAGAATTCAGTTAAGAGCTGAAGTATTGCCAATACAATAGGACTCTCTAGAGCAGATAAACATGACCCTATTGGCATGCCTAATGGCAGGTATGGGTTTTAGGGTTATAAAAAAACTGAGCATTGAGCTGTGGAATAGTGTGTCTGTTCTCTGGGATGATGGTGCTCCATCCAATACTTTTGGGATGAGTTTAGGGGTTGGCGATGTGGTAGGGTGCTTCAAAATCCTGACCTCACTAGCATTCTTATTGCTGAATGCAATCAAATCCTCTCAGTAATGCTCCAAAATGTGGTAGGAAGCCTTCCTTGGACAGTAGAGACACTTGCTCCAATTAGGGTTTGGGAGATATATCAATATTTATATCTGGATATAAACAGGGTGGAATTTGGGATGAGATGATGTAGTTTATATTGAGTTTTTTTAAACAAAGTTGTGTTTCAATCTTGCGGAAGACCTTTTCTCTGCTCCTCCAGTTTGCTCCCCCTCAGTTTGCTCTGTTATGATGACCTGGTGTGTGTAAAGAAGCAATGAATATCAATATGTTTAAATATAGTAAAAATAAAAAAGCCTGAAATATATCAAATATGGTGGTACCCAGTACTTAGTCCATATAGTGTATCTTACCAAACTAGGATTGTCCCAAGGCTGTTTCTTTAACTGCAGAGCACATTATCGGTTCTTCTCCACGTAGTACTACCATTATATTGCACATCATTAAGGTCCAGTTCATTATTGCCCTTTAAGGAAGCGCTGTGGGCCGGCTCACGCGGCAAATTATGAACAACAGGTTTCACACCCAGGCAGGAAAAGGGAGTGAAGATCATGAGTTGGCAGATAAACATGTTGCTGTGGGCCACAGGGATTTAGTAAACAGCTCTACAGAGTTTATGGAAACTGGCAGCATTCATAAGGGCGCGGGTCGTGCTCGCACCTTCTAGAAACTTTCCATCCACCCCAAAAGAGAGCAAGCGACGGCACAGGCGAGGGGACCGGCGCCTCTCAGAGCAACAAAGCACCACAGTGTTCTTACACAGTGTTCTGGTTGGGCAAAACAGCTAATCCAGGGAGGTCTTTCAGTGGGGTTCACTTTCTCTCACTAGTAGAGCTCCTGACTTGCTGGGCCTATTGCCAAGCCCTGCTAAAAAACCTGTACAGTTCCATTATCATCACTGAGGTGGCCTGGCAGGGTAAAGGTTCACACTCTTGCAGGTGAATGGAATGTCTTTCTCGACTTCTCTGCCTTGATGCCTGTGACCTAATTCAGCAGTGAACCTCTAGTTTGGCAGGCTTAGCTAATAGTAGCGTGACTACAGCTCTGCAGTTTGTCACTGTCCTAGCCGGTCTGGACTGGCTTTTACCCATGTGCCACTTTTACTTTGGACCTTTTCTATTAGTATTGTTATTATGAACTTTATGATTTCTAAAACAATTAAATTCTACTAATAAAATCAAATCATAATAATAATAACAATGCTTTTCTTTAACCCTAACCATTTTGTGGGATGTTTTCGTAGTTTGATGTACCTGTGTTCACCCCAAAAATTAGAAAAGTGTTTATAAGACAGTCACACATGCCAGTTCTTATTTTTATGAGCTCCTAGACTACTCATATTTGTCTTCATTTGAGATGTAAAAATGAAGAGAATTGAAATATTTCTATGAATTTGACCATGCTTTGATAAAAAATGTACTACATTTTTACTACATTTTAATTGCTTATTATAAGGTCTAGCATGTATATGTGGACATAGCAGTAAACATGCACTGTAAGCTCCTTTGGAAACATGTGAATTTTAGCTCTTTTCCAACCTCGATTGCTCGCTGATAGTTCTTCACACAGTGATGACTGTTGACCACCGTTAGACAGGGGACGTCTTGTTTATGATCTATATATCATGTCTATAGGTTACTCTGATCCTGAGTGATGAAACCTAAAAAATGGAACGCCCTTGAAGTGCAGGTCTCCGTGTATAGTCCTGGAGAGCTACCTTCCTACAGGCTTCAACTCTAGTCCAAGTCCAACACGTCCCATTCAGCCAGTCAAGAACTTCTGAAGACAGTGATTAGTTGGATTAGGTGTAGGTAGATAAGATAAAAGGCGTCTTTCTTTTCCTCATCCAGTCGTGTAGTTTGTATGATTATGAAATTACCTGCAAGTCCAGTCCCCCACAACATTTTTCATTCCTTCCATCCACCCATCCTTTTCCTCCATAATTATTTTGTACTCATCTTCAGAATGTACTGACTATGATGACATTGGCAAATGTTTGCGGTTTCTTCCCACTTTCTCACTCATACTATAGCCTTTAGTAATCTAGGGTCACATGACCAGGCCTCGTTCTTTTTATAATGTTTTCATGCCTTTGGAATCACTTGCACACCTTTTACTTGTACAGACTTGCAAATTCTGAATGAATCAGCATGTACCTGCCTGGGTGTTTTTTCATACAGAAAGCATGCATGAATGCTGTGACGTACCTGGAAATGCTACCATATAGAGAAAGAAATTTGGAGCTGTGTTTGTGGATGAAGCTGTAGGGCAGTCACTCAGATCTCAAAGCTGTGAGATTTTGTCAGCGCCGTGACTGGCTGTGATTAGGATCTTTACCGTCATGGACAAGCCGCACAGACTGTTATCACGACTGGCCTGTGGTTTCTAGGTGATTTTGCTTGTTCTGGCCCAGCATTCGAGTGATGAGAGAAGCAGACTCTGGAAGAAGCCTAGCATTGCCCATATAAAGACATACGTTACATCTGGGATTGACCTGCATTGCTGGAGTGTTTAAAAATAGCTGGATGGTTCTTGCATGGTTCTTGGTCAACTATGGCAACTATGGCAGATTCCTCCATGCAGATGGACAGGAGGCCTGATTTTTCAGTCATAGTTCACTATCCCATGCCCTTAACCGTCCTCTTCCGATCAGGGGGGTGAGCTATATCCTCCAAAACAGGCTTTGGTTTCAGTTGATGCTCTTTGCCACCAGGCAGAATTTTAGCAAACACAAGAGAAAGTTCCGGAGTCAGTTTTATTCCCTGTCAAAGGCTTGAATTCTGCACACTCTACAGAATGTATTTTCCCCTCTTCCCTCCATTAGTCCTTTCATGTCCTCTCTCAGCACTACTTGTGCTTTTCAGTGGCTCCCTCGTGCAACTAGGATGCGCGTGACCCTATTTCTAGCCTCACTCTGCCTGGGAGAGAGCAGGAATCTCATTGGGTCATATTAGCATTTTTACTGCATAAATTTAAATATTTGTATTTCCTGTGATCATGCAGACAGCATTTCATGACTCTCTTCCCATAATTGATATCAAACTCAGAGATTTTCTTGCCAGCATCTGAAATCGACAGGTGTAGTTAACGGCAACAATCTGACACAACACCGTGAGAACGTAGCGTTTTGCATTAAGGTATTACTTATCTCCCTTGAGCAGGACGAGCTCATGCTGCAGATATAGTGGAAGTTTCAGGGATCAGTCTCTTCAGGCACAAACTGGCGAGGAAGACAAACATTGGTGGAGGTTCAGATAGGGATCCTACCTGGCTGTGATGGCTTATTGATTTTTTTTTGGGTGTATTTCTCTGGAGGTTATTTCACAGAAGGAAAACAATTTGCACCCCAACATACTTTCTTGACAGTTCCTTGAAGATTTGTTTTCTGCGTTGAGTGGGTTACGTTATTCCTAAAGAATAGAGCTGTTTGCCACTTTTACACCTCCTGAGCTTTCATGACAGGTGTACATAAATGTACAATAATGGAATTTTCTGTCAGTTGGCTTGATGAGAAAAGTTATGCGGATCTTGTTGAACTCCTCCCTTTCAATTGGAAATCGTTCTTTCATAAATTAAAGTCTTCAAGATGCCAGTCACGTGGTGCCGGAACTGTTGCCAGCCAGTGTAGTGGTTTAAAATCCCGCCTATTTAATAGTCGGATCATGATTAATGTGAAATCGGTCTTTTATGTGCAAAGCGTGGCTTTGTTTTGATGGTACCACTACAGAGCTTGCTGTTGATCTAGTGGTGGACCATAGAGTAGCGTGAAAAGCATTGGGGATGTCACTTGCTGAAGGGTCATTAACATGGGAGAGGCATACTAGAGTGTTTGTGTCTTGCCAATACATCAAGTTCGGCACAAAGGCTAAATAAAGACGGAATTGTGAGGACCTTCTGAATGAGTTTTGTGTAAAATTCCTGTTCTAGGTGTCTCGGCAGACAGGGTGCACTCTTGACAATTGCTGATATATTAAACAGCAGCACTGAGGACAGTTTCCTGTCTTTATTCTCCAGAAAAAGGAAATGGACTCCAGACACTAGGCTATTGTATAATAAAGTGAAAACAATGGTCTCATCTCCATAACTTAAAGCCCTGGTGTATCCTTTACACATAGCTGGATAGACAGGAAAGATCTAGGAGAGGAAGTATGAAGGATAACGAATGAGCAAGTCATTTGTTTCTCCACCAGCAAGCATGCCACTTGCATAAGTGGTTCCCACATCCCTTGGCAAACACCCACTAATTCACACTGGCAGAAGCCCTAAAGGTGTAAAATCCCACTCGCTACCAGAAAAACACGACTGGCTGTGCTTATGGCGACATGTGGCCTTTACATCAAAGGGAGATTTGAAAGGGACAGCTCCAGGTACTTCTCAACTCTGTAGGACCACTTTCCTGGCCCTGTATAATGTTCATTAACATCTGATCCCTCGCTCTGTTGTGAAGTAGCAGCAGTTTTCTTGAATCCAAGGCACGTGGAGTGCAGGGAGCAGACATGCAGAGTACATAGCTGTCAATGGAGGTTGCCTGAGGCAGCCATTAGTGGAGCGACTTGGCTGTTAACGGAGAGGAGTTACTTTGTCCCCCGCAGGCCTCTCTCCTTGCTCTGTGCTGGGCCCGACTGGAAGAGAGGTTGAGCTTGTGCTCCGAGGACAGCCAGTGACACTGGGACCTCCAGCTGGGTCTGCTAATCTGCTGATGAGCGGGGTGAGAAGGGACAAAGATGGATTACCTGCCAGTGCCTTCCACCCGATGATGTTTGGCACAATGTCCCAAAGGACTTTCACAACTCTGCAACTTTCCTCATCGTTGATATGGACATGGGAATTAAGCCATGCAGTTACTCAGTGCATGACCGCATGCTGTGAAAAGCTGCTCAAGGAATGAGGATTACATGGAAATATTGGGCAAGTGGTCTGAACAGCTGGAAATGTTCAGGCTTCCGGGTCACTTGCTTGAGACCCTGACACATACTGGTCAAACGATTGCCCTACCACGTGATCCAGCCCATATACAGATTGATTCCCTAGTGAAGACGCATGCAGTGAGGGTGTTCACAGATCAGGAGATCACCGCAGAACTCGGGGCCACAGCAGAGAGATGCAAGGTCACTTGCTCATGAGATGGGCTGATCTTTTTGCTTTGCAGACATGTATTATTTAGTGCAGTCCAGCATGGCACTTTTTGCTGGAGGCAGCTGGATCCGGTTTAAACCTGTCTGAGAAGTCCTGGGAATGAAAGCGCTTTGCTTACCTGCTTTCATGATGGGAAGGAGGTGTAAATAGTCGGAGACCAACACTGCTAGGCAGGCATTCTCCGCCTGTCCCAGGGTCAGCTACATTAAAGGCCAGAATGATCATTACCTGTCCCGGGTGGAACAAAAAACGACTCATTTCTGTGTTCTGCCTGAATGAAGCTGGGATTGATCAGAAGGGACAGGTGGTTCGTACCTGTTTTACCTTTGTGCAACTCATTACAATTTACATGCATTTGGTCCTCCGATATAAGGGCCGATTGCATTTGAACGCGACGAGTATTGAGCTGACAGAACGAGGATTGTTTGTTTGTGGGAAAACTCAAAGGAACATCCCTCTTTGATCTGACAGCTGTGAAGTTCAAAGTAGCCCTGCTTGTTTAGAAGAGCACATGTGCTTTCGTAGACTCAATTTACGTCCTGTCAGACGTCGGCCGCACTGATGCTATATGTTATTTATCGTTACCGTTTTCGACTGACTAAGGAATGACTTGGGTTGTCCAGATTGTTCTCATGCCCTGGAGAGGTTTATGTCGTGTTACACCAAGAAACTTAGTGGAAAGCTTCCGCTAATGCTCTTTGTGTCCATTTGCCTCAATCCAGCTTTTATTCCAAATATGGCCGTGGTGCTGTGTGAACTGCACAGTCACGTGCGGAGTGGCCACACAGTTCTGTGACATGATTCTCATAGTCGCTGCTGCTTCAACAGGGTTATTCTACTGTGTAAACAAGTGCGCTGCACTAATCTCTTCCCTTCTTTTCCGTAGGGAGGAAAAAGAGTGTATGTGGAATCAGATGGGGTTGCGTTTTGCTCATTGCAGAAGCACAACCTGACTCTGTTTGTGAAGGTTTACGTTTCTGTTTTGTGATAAAGTGACAAATGTCCCTGTCAGATTAAGATTTGCATTTTGCAGTAATTGATGAAGTTTTGGGGAACTAGTGCTGACCCCTAACACCCCCCCCCCCAGGCCCCTGAATGGATGATTGCATAGTGGGGGCCAAGTCAGGTACACAGTACTGTAATTCCTAGCATTTCCTAACCCAGTGCGCAGCCAGGGCTTAAACCCCCTAAGCGCGGGTTATCTACTCACATTTAGTTAATCTTCCTTTACGGCTGCTATTTTGACTGACTCCCACCTGCCCTGTCAGTGACTTTAAGCTAGTGATGCACTGAAATGAAAACAGGCCCAGTTTTGACACTCAAAATCTAATTTTTTAAGGGTAAATGAACGTCACATTAAAAAATATAATTCAGTTTTTTTTTTATCACTTTTATAACCGAATGTGAACGGACAAAACTGTGACAATAAATAAACAAAAATGTGCAAAATAAACATACTAAAACTGTGCATACTAAAAATTTAGCCCTTGACCTAATTTGCCATGCAGTGTGATGCATTTCATTTCTGGGATTTTCTCTCTCTGACCTGTAGTTTGGCTCGTTATGAATCCTGAGGTTACACATGGCATCAGCATGTTTGCACTGACTTGCATTGACTTTGTATCAAGCAAGGTGTCATACTTTCAGATTAGGACTGGGTGATCTATTGACTTCTATTGATATCGGGATATAAACAGAGCAAGATATGGACAGAGGCGATATCGTTTATATTGAGTGTTGCGTTTTTTGTTTCTGTCTTACCGAAACCTGTTTTCTGCTCACTTGCTCTGCTCCACCCCCTCCTTTCAGCTCCTTTACTCTGCCCCCATTTGCACTTTCACATACACATTATGGACAAAAAGCCCCATTTAGGATGGAATCATACCTTTAGCAGGGAGCTTCTTATACATGGAGATCTCTCGTCACACTGGACATTAATACTGATTACATATTGCTTGTCTGCTGTCCCTTGTTGGAATTGTGAAAGGGTCCACAAATTTCCACACAATTTATCTTCTACTTTCCCAATTGTTTAACATGTCTGAGATCCAGAGCAGGAGACCAAGGAGAATAAAGGATTTTGAGTCAGTGTTTCATTTTCATATCCTGTAAATTAGGGACGTCAATCAGGTTATGTTGCTCCCAATCCATTCCGAGTCTCTTAGTGCTGAGCACTGGCTGATACGGATTCTTATCTGATCTTTGTTTGTAATAATAACGCAGCCCCACAGTTTAGATAAGATGTACTGCTGATTAATGCAGAAGTAAAATCATTTTATTTTAATAACAGTTTATATGATAAGACATTCTGGGCTCATTTAGCATAGGGACACCCATCATTGGCCAGTCCAAGTCCCAAATTTCCCAAATAGCTGATCCTTGCCATTAAGTATAGAAGTAAAGAATCGACTTTCTGTAAAATGTCTGTTTGATGATGTTTATTATCTTATAATCCAGTCTGAATGACCACTCTGGCCATTCAGCAAAAAAAATGTGTGTCAGTATTTTGTTCAAATAATCAATTGTTCATCGAAATCGAGGTAAAATGTTGAGTTGATCATGATATTGATTTGAAGTCGTATCGCCCAGCATTAGCTGTTGGATTTTGACACTTTGTCATAAACCTACTTGATCAATTTTTAAACTTTAAAATTGAGGATTTCCTCCTTTGCCTTGACTTATTTGATGCATTATTAAATACATGATGTGTCCTTTTTTCTATTAAATCACAAGAGGATTTGTCAGGGTATCTGATAACGAATATCGAATGTTGTCGCCTCTGCAGGAGTGAATTTAAATCCCGATTTAGCTGAATATCGTTCACGTATTCACAGTGGAAGCGTTTGTGTGGCAGAGTCATTTAAGGTGAATGGGTGGCCAGTGGTCCCCCTCTCCTCCTCCCTCCTTCGGGGATGTTTCTGCCATCAAAGGCAGTGCATCTCTAATGAAAAGAGCCCACATGTCAGATGCTGGGTGAGAAAAGGAACGAACGTAGCCTCAGTAACTGTCGAGCTGGACTCAGATGCCTACCGAAGCCGGCAGATTGTCAGCCAGCATCCTTGCTCTTCCCTTATCAGTCATCCCAGACACTGCAGGCAAGAATCACTGTAGCCCAGGGCTGGAATCTCATGGCTGTGAGACAGCCACAGTGGCTTGGTGTAAATCATGGTAGATGTGTTCGCACATTGACCGAGCCTCCCCACCAATGTGGGACGCATGCTGTTGTGTGGATTTTACACAGGTGGTGTTTTAGCAGGGTGGAGCCGATGACTGCAGCGGTGGGGGGGTGAATGATGGGTCGGCAGAGTGGTGATGATGTGTCACAGGAGTAGCCTGTGTCTGACCCTCAAGGACATGCCTTCACTGATCACATTGGCAGAAGCTCCAGTCAGAGACCGGTCATCGGCTAGAAGCTCTGTCGGAGCTGTTGTTTGATGTTTGCGATTTTTAAGCATGGAGTGGGGTGGGTGGATGGGTGGGTTCGTGGGGAGGTGGAGTGTATGTTCCTACCATTTCTCGCATGTCAGTTTGAAATGTGTGTTTGAAATGCACTCTGCTAACGCTCCGTGGTGAGTGGGAAGCCGGCATGTGTACAGGGGCTCACGTGACTGGGGCTTCTGAGTGGTGCAGAGGCAAGGGTAACAGACATGTGATCGTTTCCCACGCAGAGACGGGAGAACCTGCATAATTATGAGCAGAAAGCGAAGAGCCCGAAGACTTAGTTCACGGAGAACGAAATGTTGGTAATTACAGCTCTCGGCTAATAAGTACTGATTTGAAACAGACACTTGGATCCCCAAAACGGCAGTTATGGATCGGGAGGGGATTATCTATGCAGATTGCTATTGTATGAGTGACGGGGAGCCAGGGAGTGGGTGGTTGGGTAGAGTGATGGCTGACGCTGCTTTTCATTGGAGCCGACCTTGACAGACATAAAAAGGAAGCACTCGGAAATCGTGAACGGCATTTGCTGTGACCTCGCAATACTCTGCAAAGATGGCTCCCCTTGGATTTATAACACCCCAGGCGCTCACGCTCACTGCTGTTTGTGTGTGCATGTGTGGGTGGGTGGGAGGGAGTAAGTGACAGTGTTTGTGTGTACTCTGCTCTACCTTTATCTACAGTGTGTTTGCATGGCAGTAGAGCGCTAACGTGGACCTTAGTGTTGATCAGAAATCGCTGACCGTGCTACACAACTGCCTTTATTGCCACAATTTCCAGCTTTGAAGACAGCGATAGTGCATGGACAAAGTCCTCCAGAGCCTTTACTCACTGTAGGGGAAAGTGAAAGGAAGTAATAAATAGATCAATAGGCTTTTTTGGTTGATCTAACCTTTATAACTGGGTCAATTTTTAAGGAGGGTTGAATTGTCAAGGATCTCCGGTAAAGAATGTCAAAATGCAGAGCAGTGGTACTTCAGGCATGTTCATATATAGATTGTCCCTTTGCTAAGGGTAAGTGTGGAACAGTCTGTTCCCAATAAGATATTTGATAAGAGCATGCCGAAGGTTGACGAGGGTTTGGATGAGGGTCTCCTTGTACTTGCCACAAGCAAAGCCTTTACTTATGTCTGTGAATTCCAGCTCAGGGACAGATGAAGTAATGGAATTCAGCACCGGCTTTTTGGAGGAGATGGTCATGAATAGAAAAGTCTGAGATGGCACCGGAGAGGGGCAAGACTATCTTCTTGCAGTGAAGCCTGTTATAATTTCAGCTAATTGATTGCATGAACATCAGAAATGATAACTGCGAGTAATTGATGGTAATGTGTGGTCATAGTTACGCAGAGAAATGAAGAAGAATATTTTGTAAAACCTTCAAATATTGCAAGTTGCTTGATCACACACATAAATGGTAATTAAATTACCGTATTTTCTGGACTGTAAGCCGCTAATTTTTTTTCCACGCTTTAAACCATGTGGCATATAGTGAGGTGCAGATTTTTCTTCTTATATATGTTATTTTCCAGTTGTTTTTTTTTTTTTTTTTTTTTTTTTTTTTAACTTTGCGGGTTTATATTCCGGTGTGGCTTATACTCCGGAAAATACGGTAGTCATGTGTGGTGAAATAGGTGTTGTTCAGTTTTTTTGTTGTTGCTGAGTTTTTATCTTGAATGACTTGGCTCTCCAAGTATTCTCCATCCTTATTGGTTGATATAGTTTGTAAGGTAAATTATTAGGGGTGTGTTTAAATGTTCTATTCAATATTTGTTTGAATGATCCGATATCAGTTCATGTAAAGCTGAGATCGAATTTGACCCCTTCTTATTTATCGTGCTGAGATTCTCAATCCTAGTCCTGGAGCATCGCTGCTTGTTTAGAGTTTCCCTGCTGTAACACACTCAGATTGGCTTCATAAGGGCTTGTCAGTTAGTTCATTATGTGGATTAGGTGTGTTGGATTAGGGAACTCTCTAAAAGCTGCAGGGCACTGGTTCTCCAGCTCCAGGATTGAGAACCACTGGTTTAAAAGGACATCATCAGAAAGTGGTCACAGTTTTATTACTTAGACTCTCTTGTTTAATTTCAGTGAGCTCCAAGTTTATCTCACATAAAGGAAACGGTGATGCATCTGCAGGATTCCCAAGCAGCAAATCTGGGCCATGCAAGTGTACAAGGCCTTTAGGGACAAGGACCACTTTCTTAGCTTTTCAGTCACCTTCCTGAGGAGGGGGAGGAATGGCCACATGGGTCGTGCTGCTTTTTACAGCAACCCTTGCTAGCATCTTACCTCCTGCTGAGGTTCGCTGTGCCCTTGCCTTATGAGGACGTCAGCATATTTCAGCTGGAGTAACTGTGTAGCCTTATATGCCCAAAACTGAAGACTCTGTTAGGCAGGTGTGTGAGTGTGTGTGTGTGTGTGTGTGTGTGTGTGTGTGTGGGGCTATTTCCCATGGCACCCTCAAACACACTGCACACACACAGGCATATGGCCACTGCTGTGATACAGAGGCGAGGGGAGGAGGATGGGAGCGGTGTGTTAGTGTTGCTGAGGACGGAGGAAAGGCCAAGCAGCAGGAGCAGTGAGCTGTGAAAGAACAAACGTGATGCACCTTCCAATGGTGCTCACCAGTACTCAGAGACTGCAGACAGAATAGCCTTTGAAACCAGGTGTCTTTCTTTTCCTCCACATCTTTTATGCCCTCGTCTCTCATTTGTTATGCAGGCAAATGTTTTTGTGGTTCATCTGTATGTCTCTCTCTCTCTCTCTCTCTCTCTCTCTCTCTCATGCTTGGTTGGTACTTCAGTCACGTGCTCACGGGTTGTCTGAGGACATGGGTGCACTCTACTGGGGTTTTTTTTTTTTTTTTTTTTGTTTTTTGTTTTTTTGCCTTGCTAAAATTATTCAGTGCGAAATTCAAAAGATGCACTTTTTGGTTGACCACTGAAGCAAGCAGCGCTTCTTCTTGCCACAGTTCAGTTGGTCAGGTGGTGGTGAAACGGCGAATGAAGTGGGTTTCGGATCTCGGATCACAGACGCTGTGCCCATCTGCCTATTTGGGAAGAGCTGCAACCGAACAGACTTACTGACCAAATCCGGTCCCATGCTCATGAAAATGACCACTGATTTTGGCATGTTTTCGTACATTTAGTGCTGCCTTTCCTTTTACCTTCTTAAGGAGCACTTAGTGAAGGAATTGTCATTGGTTTGCAGTTATTTATTAATTATTCCGCTGACCACACTCTTCAACATTATTTATCACTCTGCAAATCTGTCATCAGGCTTGGCGTGAGGCTTCCAGTTTCTCAGCAACAAGAACAAGCATTTCTAAAGCCCACCAGACAATGGAAGTGGTCAAGGTGCTTTGGCAAGTTGAGAGTCTAGAACACTGGAGGTCTTAGTTACACTTCACACTACAGTACAGCCAAGCCACTCAGTTTGAAAGGCTGCCAAAGAAAGCTCAAAGCTAACAATTTAAACCAATTACCAGTTTTTTCTTTCATTGGTTCCCTGTTATTGGCGTCTGTTGTTCAGTGAAGGATCACAGATAAACAGGTTGCTCCTGTATTTTTACATTGCTCACCCAGGCAAGCATAATCAGTTGGGGAAGAGAGTAATTCTGAACGAGAGAATGCAGCTAATGACTCAGTATATTTCATTCCATTTCTGTGTTGAATGGAAGACATTTAGGCTTAGACTTCCTGTTTCCATTTCGAGGCCTAACCGTACACGCAGTTCTGCATTAGGGTGATCTGTTTCGCTGTACACTTTGTTCGAGGTCATGTCGGGACCCCGCAGGACCACCACAGAGCATGTATGTTCTCCAGTGCTGCTAAACACTGTGTCCACTCACTGTCCACTCTATTAGACACTCCTACCTATTTGCTCCACTGTATAGGAGTAAAGTCAGAGACAGAAGCTCATCTGTTGCCGCGCAGTGTGTGTTGACCATCAGTGCTCACAGAGAGGATGCTGCCCACAGGGACAGTGAGGGGTCTAAACACTCTAGCAGCACTGCCGACACCATGTCAGTGTCACTGCGGTGCTGAGAATGACCCACCACCCAAGTAATACTTGCTGTGTGGTGGTTTTGTGAGGTTCTTACCATTTGAAGAACAGGATGAATTAAAGAGCACAGTGCTCCTGTGTGGTCAGTAGGGTTGATAAAATGATGGTGAGTGTAGAAACAAGGATTGAAGTGTGTTTGTTTGTGTTTATGAACAGGTACGGTGCCACTGGGTATCTAATGTACTTCTAGGGCCCTGTGAATTGCTCCTATGAAGGGGAAAATGAAATCGTAAATGGAGGTTGGTTTTGAATTGATTATGAATTTGTCACATGCACGAAATGGTAAACCATAGGTTTGATGTGTAGACTTGGTGTTGTGTGTTCTCCTAATTGTTTTAATTAATTAGCAGTTGTAGTTGCTATGGGCTCAAGAACCAGTTTGAAATAAACTGAAACGTGTAGCCGTTCCCCTGCTGTTCCAGTCTTTATTATTAATGGGTCCTGATAGAGTATGAGATGACGTTAATTCGATCCTCCCCGGAACGGACTTAAAAATGTAGTCGAGTGGCTTGGGGCAGTTGAGGGCAGGTACGGCATCTCCGGTGCTGCAACGGATCTCAGGACCATGTGGAGTTCTGTTACCCACTATGGCCCATGACGAAGCTCCTGATATTTGCACCAAAAAGGCCTGACCTTCTTGGGAAGAGAAGGGTGCTGGGATTTACCCTACAGGTAGTCCTGGGACACATCTGATCTTCACCCATTCACACTGAGGAGGCCATGTGGGTGGCAAACTAGCATCTGGCATCCAAGTGGTGCTGAGTTACATTTGATGCATTCGGTCTGAGCCTCTGAGGCTGTTGGCACTAATTAACTTTATTGTTGTGGTTGCCATCCTGCTAAAACCCTATAGAGACTTGTTCAGGAGGTTATGTGAGGACTGGGATAGGCAAACGTGGCTGACTAAACTGGTCAGTAATAAAATGACAGACCCCACTTGGTGGGCACAAAGCCTCCAGAAAGAGAGCAGTGCATGCAGAGGAGCAGGATTTGTCTTGGTATGATGCCAAAAGTGAAAATCACAACAATTTGTTAGATAGTACAGCTTATTTGTTTGAAATTACTGTGGCTTTGAACTGGCATGGTTGGGCAAGCAAAGCATAAATGCTCTGAGGAGTATGTGATCTGAGCAGACTCTGCTTACAGGGGCTGCTTGGCAAATAAACTTGGATCTCAAGGAATGGGAGCAGACTATTTCAATATCCAGCATCTGCTGCAGCTCTGGTAAATATTAAGGATGCAAATAAATCTTTTCACTGTCTGCGGCTGCCTTGCTCTGATCAGAGCATGTTTGTCATGTCTTTAAAGTGACCTAGAGATCAGGGATATATTTGGACTTGTCCTGTAGTATGAAAAGGGTAAAATGTGAAATCATAAGCATTTTCTGCTGTCGCCATTTTCCCCAATACAAGAAGTTGAAGATGTTGACTGGAGGCTTCTGGATGCGGATCTTCTACAGTTCCTTTCAGAAACCAGACATGGCCGAGCGACAGATCAGCTTGTGTAGCAGTTTACATCTGGCTGTGTCAAGAAATTGATTGTGCAAGTGTATTTGTGGTGGCTTTAAGAAACCCATTACCCTTGCGCCAACAACGAGTCCTGGAAGTAGAAGACACCCTTTGACCTAGAGACAAAAAGAATGAAAGGAGGCAGTTGTATTCCTATGGGCTAATTCCCAGCAATGCAGTAACTCTGCCATGACCTTCATTTGCCTCCAATAGACTGTCCTTTGCGCTCAGCACATGGTCTAAGCTGCTGCGATGTCCTTGACATGACAGCTCCCTCCATAGTCTGGGTGGGAAACTGACGTGGAAAAGAAATCACCCCTACCTTAATTACACCTAATGACTTTAACCGATGGCTTATCCTGGAATATTCATTAAGGGCCAAGTACAGGTTGTTGTGACTGCTCACCCTTTCCCAATGTGGCAAATGGCTGGGGCGTTGGCAGCATCACCGCCATTCTGAACTGGGTAAGCTCTCTTTAAATAACATGAGACACAGAAACAGTCAGAGGCCATGGCATTATCAACTAATCACCACTGGAGAAGAAGAGTAGTAGCAGAAACAGAGAGCTGAGAAATGCAGCCTTTATTGACGAGGCAGCTGGAGATGGAGGGCATAGAAAGGCCAGAAAACTGTATGACTTGGTTACATTTTATGTTGGAACACCCTACAGTTACACTCTCCCCAGCAATGGCTTGAAGATGAGGCCTGGCAGATGGTACTGCCGTCTGTTTGAGCATTAGGAATTCAGGGTTAGTCATCTCTCTGCTTCAGAGCTCACCCAGAAAAGCAGAATTTTCCCAGACCCAAAACAGAGCTGACTTTAAAATCATTGGGGCTTGTGTCCTGGAGTCCAGGGTATAGGTTATGCAGAAAGGTTTCTTCATTGAGCTCACGAGGGGAAGTTAGAGGAGAGATGTCTGACATTTCTTTTGGCAAGGATTGAGGGATTTCCACAAGATCCTCTTGAGTTCTTTCAAGGGTCATGTGTTGGTGGCACTGCAGTGTTTGGTCTGTGCCTGATGGAAATCTTCTAAATTGCCAGAGCTTAGCAAGGCACTAATTTAAATCTCTGTACTACAGTAAACACACACATTCTAAGCTTGTGAAAGAGATTTCATGTTTGATTTGAAGCCTGTAAAAGACGTGACCATATATTTTACGTGTAACAGGGTTGCTGTTGCTTATTTCTAAAAAAAAATGACTGAATCTTGGTTAGGCTACAACTTGTAATCATGGTTCATGAGATGCAAAGGCTTTCCCGACAGCTCTGTCACTGGCTGTATTTCCAAGTGAAACCGATCCCAGGAATTGGAAATTGGAATGTAATTGGTAGAATCTTCTGTCAGTTTCATTGTGGTGGTGGTTAACAAGGTCTTCAGTTCTACCACTGAAGTCCCAACCCGTTGGAGAACTTGTTTAGCTGTATCTATTTAGATACTATTAATAAAAATCTTGATTTCCTTTGGGAATTGAGAAATGCAACCCAACCCAAACGCGATTGACGGAATAAGACTCGTACTGTCATCTTGCAGTTTTCAGTGAAGTAAGACTGTATTGAACAAAAATGAACCAAACGGGCCTGGAAGGACCCGAGGCTTCCGCACCACTGTAGTACTATGGACATGCTGCAATATTTATATGCACAGTTGTACTATTTATTTGTAGCCATAGCATGTGGCACTGTGAGTATTTTAGCATGTGAAGTTCTAAATGTCTCCTGCAGTAGATTGCTGCCACCCAGCTTTGCATGCAAGTGGAACAGCTGTGTCCGAACACCAACCTTTCTCGAAGCAAAGGTCAGTTCGGCACTTCAGTCGACTCTCAGGTTTCAAAACAAACCCCGTTCTCTCACAGCACCCCTGAAATAGAAGCGAAATATTGTAAGCCTCAATTTATTGACTGCTGTTAAACAGCCAAGGAACCATGAGTGAAGATAAACAATGGTCTCCTTGACACTGTGCATGACTGGATTTCCTTTGCCAAATCTCTGACTCTCATTTGAAATATCCTCAGAATATGATTTAGCACGACCTCCGCGTGGTGAGCAGTGTCCAATGGCAATGTAGCATTAACCTGGTTTATGTCGGAGGAAGAAGTCTAAGAGGGCAGGCTCATGTGGAAGCCCATAAGAAAGTGCGTCTGACCATGACCCATGGTTCCCCTTTTGACACTGCATGCAGGTTGATGTAGGTTATGAATAGTTGTCACCTATTTATAGTAACTGCTCTTAAAACTCATCACCTTAAGGAATGCATGACCTACAGAGCCCTGTCGAGGTTAGGCTGTGTTTACTGCGTGAACGTTGAAGTCACGACTGACCCCTTGTGGACCCTTGTTGTCTTTGACCACACAGCAAGTTGTTAATATTGGTGAATCCCAGGCACCGTGACCTGGCTGAACAATGGAAACTGAGATCTCTAATCCTATTGTCCCAATCTCGCACTTTTCAGGCCACACCTGATACGTCTAGTCAGCTGATGGTACACTATCCTTGCAAGCCTCTTCCTGACCCTGTATTGGGTTTAGGCCAGAACCCACCTCCAGCTCCATTGGAGCACACTGGGATATAGTTCATAGAGCACAGCACAAGGGCACTGCACCCTCAGGTGTATTGTGCTGTCAGCTCACCGGAGAATACTCCTTTTAGAAAAACTCTTAACAGTGCCTTCCGCCCCACCGCTAGACGGGAGCAGCAAGAGTTTGATTTAATTACGGCCATCCTCGTTGTCGAGGAGAGAGCGGACAGACGGATGCTGACTCTAGCATGTGAATTAGACTCAGCTGGGCCAATGCCATCTCGCTTGGCTGTCGTGACTTGCGATATGCCTGCAATCACTCTGATTTGAAACCGCTCATTTCCCATCCTGGGCCATCTTCCGATTTTCTTTTTTCTTTCTTGTAGCTTCTTCCATCAGCCAAAGTAGTTAGAACACATCCCCTCGAAGCCAGAGCAGCCTCGAGATGTAATAAGAACTACTCAGCTGCTTATTTAGTGAGATGACTTCTCTGCTGTAGTTTGGCCACATTTAATTCTCTTGCACTGATTGATTCATCACAACATTGCTCGCAGTTTAAGATTGGTGCAGCTGAGGCTTTCTTCCCACTCTATTAGAACATCCTCAGGGACGGCACTGCTTCGTTTCTGCCCAGAGACAGCACCTGCATTGTCCTGTGACTCCCCCTTCTGCTGTAGTCGTGACTGCAGCAGGTACAATTACCTCAGCAGCTTCTAGGAGCCATGGACCCCCGATGGTGACGATTCGGGACTTGGGCCACAGCTCATGTGCCAGGTCGGCAGCGTTGTGCAAGAAGCATGTGACACGCAGAGGCCAGCCAACATCCTTACATGAGGCACTGAAACTGGAGAAGAGCTGTAGCGCAGCTCTGCTGAAATGGATCTGGCCTGGGAAGCTCAGGAGTGCTGACAGCCTTTCGGATCTCCCGCTGATCCTTCGTCTCCTCCATCTTTAAGTAACCTACCGACCAAAACCTACCGTCTTTTTTTTTTTTCTTTTCTTTTCTTTTTTTTTTTTCTTTTCTTTTTTTTTTACTTTCAGTGCTCTTGTGTAGTAGCTGCTGTTTGCAGAAGTGTGGGTGACCTTGGGATGACTGGTTCAAAGCCACTTCTTTAAGCAGTGTCTCCTTAAACAGAAACACTATCCTACAAATTTAGCTGATCGGCTCCTTTAGATATTGGATGCAATCGTCTTTCATAACTTGTTGGGTAACTAGAACTACTCTAGATTATAAATAGGGGTCACCCATGATGTATTTAGGGCTATTTAAAACCATTAGACTGTTGCCCTGATCATATGTTTCCGCCGCTGACTAAGCCAACAAACAAGACTGGCATTTTAGCTGTAATTGGTTGTCAGGAAAAGAAAAGAAAGCAGATTTTTTGGTTCATCTTTGGGTTTTCTGTGGTGCTGCTGTCATCATCTTTAGTTAGCACGTCATGGGGTGTGTTTGTTTGCAGGTTTTGTAGACATTTGTCCCAGGAAGGGCCTTGGTAGACTACAGCTTACACTAGATGTCCAAATGTTTGTGGACCCCTTTTCTTAATCAAAGTATTGCCAATACAGTAGGACTATCTTAAGTAGGTAAACATGACACTCCTTCCACCATGCCTAATGCCAGACATGGCCTGGAGGGTTATAAAGTAGGTTCCTATGAAATCCATCCATCCATCCATCCATTTTCAAATTCTTTTTCCCCACTGAGATCTTATTCCCTAGTTCAGGTGTGAACCAACCCAAACAGAGCAAGATACGGGTTGAAGTTTAATGTTTTTAAAACTTGTGGAAAACCTTTCTTCTCCCTCGCTCTGCTCCGCCCCTGCTCTCAGCTGCTCCTCTACTCTGCTCCCCTCTGTCCCATGTGTGCTCTCCTGTACACTCTATGGAGGCGACATAAATGTGGTGTGTATAAAGTTGAAATGAAGGTCATATTTAGGTGTCCTCATTGTTTTGCATTATATTTTTCACATCATGTATCGTATCAAATATTGCCATTCAGCTAAAATACTTTGACTTATGAATTTATGTCCATGTCAGCCAGCCCTAACCCAAACCTATTTAGCACTATGCCTAATGCCAGGTGTTGGCTAGAAGTGAATAAAGTGCTCAGGAGTGATGACTTTTTGGGATGAGTTGGGGAGAAGACAGTGAATAAGCAGATATGTCCATATAGTGTACAATTAGAACCAAGCCCTTGCAATTATTTTTTTTTTCTTGCAGATTTGTTTCCTATCCTCAGGTAAACTTTTGCATTAACACATATCCTGAAGATCTCAGTAGATGTATTTCTCACACTAAAGAGAGGATCTGCTCTGGAAGAGATCCTTCCTATTGGCAGTGTCCACAACAAAAGGGGTTATTTTTAGATAAGCAGGCATAATCCTAAATTAATTAGACATTAAAGCTGATGTGCAGTGGAGGTAATGCCAGCAAGATTGCATGTTACGCATTTGAGAACATCCTCTGGGGATTTATCCTCAGCACTTCCCTGAATGCTCCATGCATTAGAGGCTGCTAGAAGTTGGTTCAGTTGGGCGTTGCTTGTGTTTTCTCTTTGCGTTCATGACGTCACTCTTGTTTTCTTCCTCTAAAGGACTTTGGTGACATGCGCGACTGTGTCTTATCTAGCGATGTCTTTCTCGTGATCTTCACACCCCAGAAAATACCGTAATGATGCCTAATTAATTAGATATTATCAGTATAAGACTAATGTTGCCCAGCGTCGGAGCTGATATATGAGTCAGGTGAAGCCGGAGTGTTTAGTAGAATTGCAGATTTTCAGAGGTAAAGATTCGTGGCTATGTATGGATTTTTGAACTCGTGACCCATGGTGGAAAAGGCAGGCTGGGTTTGCAACATTGTAAAGATGTAATAACTTCAGCTAAAGTCAAAATTGAGGTCACAACACCTTCGTTGGACTTCACAGTGAGTCATGTCGGGGGGCGTTGGTGCTAATATCGGCAGTAACTTAATAAAGGGCATTTCACAGCGGCCGGACTAACCCCGCTCTGAAAGTTTGGCAAGAGTGGAAAGCCTGGATTTTTTTTCTTCATTAACCTTTATGGTCCTTGGCCTCATCTTCATTATTCTCCGGAATCTTGTTCTGCACATTAAACATGTCTGAAATGGCTGTGGGTTGTCAGAATGGTTTAAAAGAATCATACTGCAGTAAGGACTTATCATACCTCAGACGTGACAGGAAGGATGTCGTGACAGGAGTTGTGTAGAGCACAGAAGAGACTCAGAAACAGAGAAGGGAATAAAACGGAGCCAAATTGGTTGGCTTCCAGCTCTTGGCTCGGAATGTTTCCCCTGGGCAGTTAGATCAGTGGAGAGTGTTGCCTCGCACCAGATCAGTGGTTGAATGACTAGTTAATCAGAGCTGACTGTGTACTTTGTTTTGAAGTAAATCAAGGTATAATCATTAAGGGCAGCATTTTGGCCTGATTATCTGTCAGCGGAGATACATAGTACAGAGACTTTGGGAATTTAAAATTCATGAATGGGAAGATGGCCATTCACTCTAATCGGTTTCTCTTCACCGGACAGCCCTGTGGCCTCCTTTTTCTTTCCAAATGCCATGAAGGAATACTTCTGTAGTTGTACAATTACACATTGTATACACTTTATGGTCAGTGGCGCTGATCAAACGGATAGCCTAGAAACAGAGAGGTGGTAATAATGTTATGGCTGCTCAGTGTATGAAGCCTTTAGAAAATTGGCAGTGTATTATAGATCCACAGGGGTCACTCGTCTTCCTAATCCAATCCCATTCTTGTCCTGGTATTTTTGCAGGCACTAGGGCTTGGCCATGTTCCATCATCTTAACACCCTCCTTCACCTCCCTTCAGGCCACTATTCATGTCCTTCAGTCAGCCTCTCAATGTGGAGGATGCAGATTTATTTTGACTGCTAATCTGACAACAGTTAAGGAGGATTAAAATTGGACTTCTTGAACCTCACGTCAGATTGATCAGCATTGTTATTGAAATGTCTTTCCGCGGCTCTTGCTCTCTCAATGACCAGCAATACTCGGGCAGCTTTGTGATGAACGTTTGAGTAAGAGAGATTTGATGTGGGTTTTACAGTAGAGTAGGTCGATTATAGTGCTGTACGGGTCTGATTTAATGGGTAAAGGATCTGTGTTATGGGGTGAACAGAGGTCAGAGAAGGCAGCCAGCCCAAACACAACCGACTGGTCCTGATTCATATGTAATCTCCACAATCTGGTACAATAGGCAGGAAAAACAATTCTAACAATGAAGCTTAAATGAGGCTCATCCGTGGTTTAGTGCAACAGATGAGTTTCAACCCATTGTGTCACAGAAGTGCAGTTGCAAACGGTTTTGCCCTGGATGCATTCACACTGCCCCGGTCGCGAATGCACCCCCATCTCCAGCTGGTCATATGATGGTGTAACGAGGCATTCTCTGCACCATTCGATTGAAATCAAGTCCAGTTGTTATTCACGAATGCATTGATTTTCAAAATCTCAAATTTATAAATATTTAAAAATGTCTAATTGCTTTCAGGGGTCATGGGGTAATTAGTGCCTAATTCCCCCCCCCCAGTTTGGAAGTGACAATTCCCCAACCTCGTTGGGACCCTCTCCTATGACATGCATGTATCCCCTCGTATATGAAGGCAGCCACTGCCTCTCTTTGCACTACTGCCATTGCATTATTTCTGGGCACCAGGTCCTCATTTCCAACATAATGGATAACAGTTTCCTGGGCCAACCAGCATCGCACTGTAAGGTGGGGGCCATCCACCCACCCAGACAGAGCATGGCCTCTTACTCCAGCCTTCTATGGCAAGCAGCACGACCTGGGTTTTGAACCTGTGATCCTTGGATTGTAGTGCCTGTGCATTTGACTATTTAATAGGATATTTGCATCCAGTCAGATGTTTTCCCACTTTTTGGAGGGAAAGCTGTTGAGTGTGTGGACCTTTTGGTTTGCTACTCTTATTTATCTCGGAGGATAATTGCTGTTGCTCACCTGTACCTGCAGAGAAATGCTCGAAGGAAAAGTTTGATTGTTACACAAACACCAGCTATCTTCTGATTGGCTAGACGCATCGCTTGGGCCGAATTTCAACATTTTGCCACACCTCATTCCCCAGAGTCAATGTGCTGGACCTGTTGTGCACTGTGCAGCCATGTCTGAAAAACAAAAAACAAAAACAATACTTCCTGTTGAAAATGAATGTATGTTATGGTGCATTGATTCACCAGAGCAAAGTAAATACAGCATTTTAAAAAAATGTACTGCTTAGGAACTGTGTTTGGAAACGAAAGACCCTAAAACAGGGGTCGGTGCCTGTCGTCTTGCAGCCGTGGTCAGCAGGAGCATTTTATCAATCCTATTCAACTTTCTGACAGACAGGCTCACTGCTCCACTGTACACGACTGGCCCAGATCTTCCTTTAACTGCCCTACTTCCAACCATCTGCAGTTAATTTAGACTTCCTTCCACAGCTGCAGTGGAGAACTCCTTCCCAAACTACCCAGAAAGAGCAAATTTAATCAGTTAGCTCTCACTTAACGCAGGTAATGGGATGTGCCGCCAAATGAGGGTATTGTCCAGTAGAAATGCATTGTGCAGAGCTGCCTGGGATTAAGACAGGCTCACGTCTTTTCCTTATTGCTGTCGTGTGGTCAGAGTTCACGCAGTCAGGGGCAAGTTGATGGACAGGAAGATCACCACCTTACGGCTTTGCTGCTGGAACATTGGCTGGCCCCACACGGCCCTTGGACGTGTATCTCCTGAACATTTCTAGCTCCAAAGGAAGAGCTGTAGAAGCTTTCCTGTCCGGTCTGGCTGGCTGGCTAGTACAGGGCCAGCTTTTTGTGGAGCAGGCTGAGAGGGAATCCATTTAGCAGTAGCGGCAGGACATGTCTGGGAGTAAGCTGGAGGGCTTTGTGAGTGGGAGAGATATTGTGTGTGTGTGTGTGTGTGTGTGTGTGTGTGTGTGTGTGTGTGTGTGTGTCTGTGAGGGAGAGGCACTCAGCCTTGGCCCATCTGCATTTGGCATGGGCAGCATTTAAAGCCTGGCCCGTCACAAGCAGCTTGTGTAAGAGCCAGTCATAAGACCAAGGATAACGGCTATATATAACATACCTCAGATAGCTGTAGGCTCAAAGGGAACAGGGCACCTAGATAAGAGCTTATTAACTCACAGGAGCAGGTGATGAATGAACAGTTTATACATTTTAGACAATCAATACTTTTCTTTATTCCCATTTTCTTCATTGACAAAAATCCCAAAAGCAGGAGTTCCTTGAGTCTCCTTGAGTGCGTCTGAATCCATTCACAATCTTTAAGGATTCAAGGTTTACCACTTATTATTTTTTACCCACCCTAATCGGAATTTCATGATGGCACCTTTACAATGTTCAGGTCTGCCTTCTTTCCTGCTTACGTCCTCTGACTATCCCGTGACCTTGCCTCTGGTCAGCTAAGACCCCGCTCTGCCTTGTATGGCTCTGTGACTTCAGCGAGTTACGCTCCGGCTCACCAACGAAGTCAGTGACTTTGCTGCACCTTTCTAGACTTTGTTTAAGAGGCAGAATAGCTGACACGAGTGTGAATGACCTCAGAGGTCATGCGGCAGGCTGTTTTTGTGCCCCCTTATCTTGATACCCTTCAGTTAAGTGTTTCTTAATGTACACATTTAGCAGAAGCCCTCACTAACTGCTAGCTTTTAACAGCCTCAGGCTTCGAATGTTAATGACAAAATCCAAGACTGCATTCAACATTTTCCCGGTTCACTTAGGGCAGGAGCTAAAGGTCATCACTGGAGCCGTCAGAGACTTAGACGCGCATAAATAATGAATCACTTTTTCAGTCATCCAGGCCTGACAAGGAAGGGCTACAAAATTAGAGCGAAAGGATACATTTAGTCAAGTAAACTTTCCCTGTCGGGCTGCTTCTAGTCTGGATTCACGATGAGACACAGTTGACCATGGAGGCATACGGGGTCTGGCCTGTTGATGCTGCACTCTCATAGGTTGCCAAAGCTGGAGTCCCAGCTGGTTCCATAAATGCTTGATTGGTAATAATTCTGGTGACTGGGCAGGTCAAGTGTTGCAATCTGGCAGAGACATTCCTGGAAAATCTTTGGGGTGTGTGAGCATTATCCTGCTGAAAATTGCAAGTTGAAAGCCCTGCCACAAGAGGCAATGTGTGATGGTCACCCACAACATCACACCAGCAGGTGGGGCAGTTGGTGCTGCACAGCAAAGGCAGGATTAACACCACAGGACTTCCATACTGGGCAAAAGGTCGTTGAGTGCATTATTGAGGCATGTCTCGCCATCTCTCACCAAGAGGTACACTACCCAAAAGTAGTCCCTGAAATCCTTTTTACTGGGCAGCCGTGGAAGCACTTCACGCCCTCTTGTGCCAAGACCCAGTGTCTCATCAGACCACACCTGTAATCATTTACATATCAGCCTACAGGGTTTTTGCCGCCGTCCGACATTACATTACTTTTAACGACTAGTGTATAAGACGGCAACGAAACGGAGGAGTGGGTAGTGAATGGCATTTTCAAAATGGGCTCATATATTTTGCCAATATCCATCGGTGAAAACTCTTTGACCTTAATTATGTTAATTGTGTGGCTCAACCTGTGAGGGATTGTAACACTACAAAAACCTCATCTGTCGGTCTGGATAAAGCCGCAAAGCCCGTTTGGTTTCTGTGGTGAGATAGTGGACTTTATCAGCCGGTTAGCATATCAGTTAATGGGCTGAATGGGAGGGAATCCACAGCCTCCGCAAGAAGGTCATGTGCTGCTGTTGGTATGTGAGTCACACCTTGGCGGACAGCTCTCCCACGATACGTGGCTTATGCCAGCTTGTCTGATATGATGGAGACACCTCTAAAACACTTTGTATGTTGAGGGTGGTGCTATGTGGATGCAGGTGTGTGTATATGCCTGTATGTGCATGCTCAGGGGGTGACCTTAAACCTTCAGAGCCCAAGGAGCTTTTTATTGATTGATATTGAGGCTCTCCATAACAGATGTGGAGGGGGGTGGGGGGGGGGGGTCTGGAAAAAAGGTCAAAAAAAGACAAAGGCATGCGTGGAAATGTGAGGCTCTGAGGGTATGTTCAGATTGATTAGCTGGAGCTCGGCCACTCCCGTTCCCGTGAGCTGGGGATGGGGGGGGGGGGGGGTGTGAGTGTGTTTGTTGGGGTGTGTGTGTGTGTGTGTGTGTGTGGACAGGGATGACTCAGGCACACATGAGGAGGATGTGAGGAGAGTGCTAAAAGCAGCAGCAGTCGGAGCAATGGTTTGTGAGAGTGTGCTGAGCCTCTGGATGCTGGATGAGCACCTGCAACTGCCTCCTGCACGCACGCACACACACGCACACGCACACACACACAAACGCACACACACACACACACACACACACACACAGCTAGGGCTCCCACTTACAGAGCCCACTTACCAGCATGACAGACCTCTTTCTTTCATTATTGTCATTAATTGCAGACGTTTATCCAGACGTTCTATTAGGCCGTAGTTGCATTTCAAATTATCATTAACCATATCAACTCATTGTATTGGTGTCAGGTTCAATCAGGCTGATGTGGCAACAATAGCACTAGATGGCAGATTAAAAACAGGAGTAGTTGTGATCAGAATACAGGAACACACACGAGTCTTTGTAATGAAAGCTGTACACCTTATTTAGTCGGTAACTGATTGATAATGTTTTTAAGCAGCTTTTACCAGTAATCACAGCACACATTCCCGCGCATCCTGGAAAGGAAAATATTTGGTCCTTTTAGAGTTTTAGAACATCGTCGCTTGTAGATTCACGTAAACCATGGATAAATCACCGAAGTTTCACCACATCAGTTTTACCACTGATGTCACTTTTTACAATAATAATGCCTTCAGAGCTGAAAGTCTATTGAGCATACAAGCAACTGTATGTCGATAAAACCATGACCATAAGGAAACACACATCTGCAGTGCATCACTCTGGTGTGTGAGTGGAGTGCAGGGGCCGGCATTCTTAGGCCACACTAGTGATCCTGGATGAGGGTTCTGGCGGGGGCACCAACGCTACATTGGCAATGTTGTTGGAGGCCTGTAGTCATGCTTTACGCTACACTAGTGATTCTGGGCGATACACCACCACCATGTTTTACAGTTTTGTGTTATAAATAGATTGTCATTGATAAAAATGAGCCCTGTTCAAGTGCCTCGCACACACTGCTTTCTTTTTTGTATGCTGTACTGAGTTTGTATTGAGTCGTGGTGGTTAGTTCTAGTTGGGTGCACATTCTTTCACATGGGCATTTAGTATAGAATTGAAGAACCATTTGGTGACCTGTTGGAAAGATTGTTATGGAACAATATTCTCAAGGCATAAGCTGTATATAAGGATTGCATTATTGATGTTATTCCATCCTTATGCATTTGTTATGAAGTCCTTTTATAGGTATACAACTCTTTCCAGTAGTACCCCTATTGATTGCACACTGCTCATTGCATTTTCAAGAGGTAACCATACACTAACATTGACTGCCTCTGTTGGACTCCCTAACCACTTAACCAGGGCTGGTTCAGGGAATTGAATGGAATTGGATTTGCTCGGCGGCTGGCCTCCATGAAAACAGAGAGGAGCATGTGTAGCGCGAGAGCACATCAAGAATGCATCCGAGTGGCCCTGTAGAATATTCATGCCTTGACCTCTGGTTAGAAAAAGTGGTTGCACAGTGACCCCACCATCCGAGAAAGTGGCTTGTAGGAAGAAAGCGGGGATAGCTAAGCATGCACTGTACACGTCAGGATATAGTGAGAGGAGAAGTGTGTTTTTTCTCGTCCACCCCTTGGGGTTTGAAGCACTTCCCTTCTCACAGTACTTACTCACACACACACACACATGCACATGCACACCCAGTCTTCTTATTTTACTGCATTTTCCAGTCGTACACGGGGTGCAGCTTTCAGACAGAAGTGCCGCTTGGTGAATTTTCGTGGGCATATTTAAGTCTAGTACAAGCCTCGCTTCATTAACGGTAATGAAGTTGTGCTAAGAGAGTGGGCTGACTCATACGAGTCTTCAGCGCTGCTGATACCCACAGCATAGTCGTTACTCAAGACAACAGTGATGTGGTTAGCTCACCACTGAGCCTGCTTATTGATTCCTCTTCGCATTCAAAGGCTGAAGTATATTATTAGATGTGGTCTTAAGGGATAAAGGTTCTTTTGATGTAGGCCTGTGACCTTACTGATTCTCATTCTCTCTCTCTCTCTCTCTCTCTCTCTCTCTCTCTCTCTCTCTCTCTTTCTCAGTATGGGGAGGAGGAGGTCTGCTCCGACCGCCTGGACACCGACTTCCCCGACTTCGACCTTTCTCAGCTGGATGCCAGCGACTTTGACTCAGTGAACTGCCTCAGCGAGCTGCACTGGTGCAATGACCAGTCAGACAGCTCCCCTGCCTCCATCCAGTACAGCGCAGGGGACCCCGAGCTTTTCGAGGTCAGACCCCACACTGTCAATTCTCCAGCCAATTATCAAAAAGCTCTGATCTAATTCTAGCACGCTGTAACTATTCCCACCGGAAGGAGACTTGATTGGTCTTACTGTTGTTGATATGGGAAACTAATTTAACTGATTCATAGGACGGATTCACTGTATGTCCCCACGTTTCTGGACACGCCTTCTAACCAGTGCTTTCAGCTACTGCAAGTTGCACCCATTGCTGACACAGTTGTGCAAATGCAGACACTCAGCTTATCTAGTAACGTTGGGACCGCACTAATGCTCTCGTGGCTGAGTGCAATCAAATCCACACAGCAATGTGCCAGCTGTCCATGGGCAGGAGAGACATCTTTTAAAACCCTTGATTTTGGAAGGAACAATGAATGAGCAGGTGTCCCAATACTTTTGGCCACGTAGTGCAAGTCAGTATTTTCAGGTATTAAATCAAAATCTCAAGAAACGTTTTAATAGAGGTTTTTCTTTCCATGTAAACATTGAAATTCTGAGCAAATAAGTTGCAGTAAAGTCCTAATTTTGAAATGGAAAGTTTGTAAGACGTGCATGTAATGAAACAGAGGCAGGAGTTCTTGTTTGCTCCCGGTGTGCTAACAGTGGTCCGCTTGCTCCAGAATACATGGCTCGGTGGCACGTCTATAATCAAGCTTCAGATCTCAAATGTGCAACGATGGAGGTCGCATGCAAGTGCACATCTATTTCTGCAGACAGCGATTGATCTTGCGTTTGTTGTATCCGGCACTAATTCACTCATCACTTCATGTAATTCTGTGCTGTGATTGATTTTTTTTTTAGGCACAGAGCAGAGAAGTTCCCTATACAGGTTTATTTTGAGATGCTAGGGAAGCCATTGATCTCCAAGCCAAGTTCAATTAACCTTCAGGTGGGGCAAAACTCTGTAAGATGAAACCCCCCGTTTCCTGTGGACCACGTGGGACAGATCCAGGGGACTCAAAACGAGAAGCTGCAGACATGAGTTTAACTTTAACTGGTCTTTTTTCGGGGGCGGGATTGATCCATTCAATGGTGATACGATAGCTGGCGTACATTCCCCAGAGTGGAATGTGCAGATGGACGAGTCTCTGTGGGTCTTCAGTTAGAGGTCACCACCCATCCACATGTCTTATATCTGCCCTGTCTCTTGTGCCCCCTACAGATAGAAGAGGAAAATGCGGCACTGCTCGCTGCACTCACAGACAGCCTGGACGGCATCGTGGAGGATGAGGTGGGGGGGCTCTCTGTGTTCCCCGCGCTGGGGGAAGACCCCGATGAGGAGGAGGAAGAGGCAGAGGAGGAAGATGACCTCCCATTGGACAGTGAGCCAATCCCAGGCTTGTTGAGCCCAGAGACCGAAGACACGTCTCTAGTAAGAACCCTTCCTTCCTGTTTAAGGTGGATTTGGATGGGCCTCTGACTACCCCTCAGCATGGGTATGATAGGCAAAAACAGGTCTGAATTTTTCTCATTTTGGGCTTTTCAATTCTCTTTAGCAACCGCTCTAATACGAATACTCTTCACAGGGAGGGAGTCGGAGCCACAGCCATAACTTGCTGCTCTAGTCTGTAGACTGTCCTGCCTCTCTTTCTTCTCCTCTCTCTCTCTCTCTTTCTCTAAGAGGGATGCACGATATAGAGTTTCTGGACGGATAACTGAACAATATGTAATTCAATATATAGCTCAGACGGATCACTGATTATGTTACAGAGTAATTGTGTTCCTAAAATTAGACGTGACAGTTATAAGGACAGAGAACCAAATCTCCTAGTCTTCAAGACTTTGGTTATTGGTACAACACGGTGACAGCAGACTGCGGTTCGTATTTCTGCGAGATGGTTACCTTATATCGTCACCGTCGTGCAAAATCCCTTTGTCTCCGATTTGAGTTTGACATAAAAGAAAAATTGTGACAAATGGAAATTAGAAATTTACATTGACCTTCATTGAAGCTTGAAATGTTTATGATGGAGGCTTTTGCCCGACAGCAGGGATATGATGATGATCACTCTGGATAAATGGAACGATTCCTAGCACTAGTGGCTAAATATGCACCAGTGCGCAGATAAGCTACACATGTCAGTATTAGTATCACTGTGCATGTCATTCCAAAAATTCCAAAATGAAAACCGGAATGATCATTTTCCCATTTTCTTAGGGAATATGGCATTGTCCACTGATATCGATATCATGCACCCCTACACTTTTTTTTCCCGTTGTCTTCACTTCAATCAACACCCATCTTCCATTCTCTCCCCCGTCCAGTCTCTCTCTGCAGTTTTCACACCTGTTTGTGAGAGTCTCCATTGTCCTTTCTGTAAAATGCCACTTCCAGGAAAAAAAGTTGTTTTTTTTTTTTTTTTCCTTTTTCTTACTGCTCCCTACAGTCTGCTCCAGCTCTGCCAGTCTCCTTTGAGTGCATTAAGGAGTTCTCAGGACCCATTTTGTTCCTGTTCCATTTCTGTGTGTTTGAATCAGCGTGATGTTACACTCTGCCGAACAACATTAAGACATCTTTTTCAGTCCATTAAATGAATGATGATCTCACAGTCGAATACCTGCTGCATTTGCTTCTTTATTGCCTCTCGTTTCATTGAAGGCAGCATAAAGGCTTTAATTTCTCAAAGCAGGAGTCCAAATCAACCTCTGGATTCAGACGTTATTAAAAGGCCTAAAGAGGGCTCGCTTTGTTGAAGGTTACAAAGGTCTTATTGTTACCTCAATGAAAGCTGCTAGCTGAATGCCCGCTACCTTGGCCACCACCACCATTAGGTCTTGAGCAAAATTGGACTAAATTACAGGATGGAAATTGGAGCAAAGTACCTTAAATGAGAGTCGAGAGAAGAGAGATCCTGTTCTTAAACTGATATAGAAATTGCATTCATCTGTATCTTAAAGGGCGACTCCAACTGGTACGTGCTGCAGTATGTTCATGCAAACCTTGTTTGATGTTAACCCTTTCAGACCTGAATAAACAATAAGCACGCGTGTTCCTGCGTGTAATGCACTCAGAATTCCGACCCAGATAACAAATCCTGCCCCGCTTCAGTGTGCTGATATTTGTTCCCCAGTGTGGGGCTAGGTTGCTGTCTGATTGGCTGATGAACATCTGTTCTGATCGTCAGCAGTCCTCAATTAATGTTATGTATAACAAACCATAAAGAAGAAAAGTCAGTTTGTAATGGTCTGAAAGGCTTAACATCATATTACCATCATGTTTTTGAAGCGAATATGTTTGAATCCAGCACCCAGAACCCCAATTATTGGTATTGGAAAGGTGCTTTTGAGAACCATAACTGCTTAGTTAAAAAGCTGGACATTCCAGTTTCCTGAGTGGACCTGAGCTGGACACGTTAAGCTTAGGCAAGACATACGCAACTCGATCTGTGTGTGTTTTAATAATGAAACGTGTAGATTCCATTTCTGGTCCTGCATAAAACCCCCTGCCAAGCATATATTGGTTCCCTGATGCTGCCAATCAACTAAGATGCTGTTCCCATTCTCCCAAGTAGGTGTGTGAAAGCCGAGACGCTAAAACGAGCCGGACAGCGTTGGGGTCCCCCAAACAAGTAATATATCAAAATTATGGGGACTTCTGATGTGTTGTCGCTAATGGAGCTTTCCTCTGTATCCTCCTGGATTACAGCTCAGGCACTAGTAGGATTCAGAGCACCCTCTGCTGGCCTCACCGTTAAGTGAAGTTCGACCTCTTCCGTGAGGCCAGCCTCAGTTTTGGGAACAAGGGGTGCATTGAGGTTTGGGGGCAGCACTGGGAGGGAGAGAGCAGGGCACATGTTTTCATGGCATAGACAGCCGTGGCATGCCGGTAGCATTTTGTATGGTGAGCTGGAAGCCTCTGGTGCCCCTTCAGTTCTTTCTATGGGCTCTGAGAGAAGCGTCGCAGGCAAAGCTGCCAAACTGGCGCATTAGTCGCAACTCGGGCAGCACGGGGGTGTTGTTTCCTCCTCCCCCCCCCTCCACACCGCTTTCATCATCTCTTTACAGCAGTGTGCAGCTTCCTAGATCCTAAGGCGCTAGCCATTCAGAAAGTGTGCAGTCGTTAACCTGCGTTCCACCCCTCTCCCCTGTGTTCTCTCCTCCCTCCCGCTCGCACGCTAGGCTCGCTCGAAGGGGATTGCTGCCGAGAGCAGATTTGTGTCAGCTGTTGATTCGTATGCAGTGTTATGTTTCAGTGATGAAATACGGGAAGAAGAGAAAAAAAATTCCACCAACACACAGCAGCTCAAACACACTGGAGGCCCAGTGGAACTACGCATTAACATTGCTGTTTGATATCATTTCCCCTCCTCTGTGCCTCCATGAATTCTGATGCTGTGTTTATGATGCCGGGCTTGTTTGGCAGGAATCAGGCAGCGAACACTCCATGTGTTGATGTTGTGTTGGTGGATATACCGAGTGGCATGCCTGCTAATTAGTTGTCCCCTTCTCTCTCCTGCTCTCTCTCTCTCTCGTTCTCTCCCTCTCTCGATCTCCCTTCACTCTCTCTCTCACTCCACAGTTGAAAAAGCTCCTGCTGTCCCCCCCAAATGTGCCTGTGGGTCTGGACTCACACAAGGAGAGCACTGCACTCCGCAAGACACAGCACTACAAGCCTCCCCGGCCTGTCCTGAAGGTGAGCAGTAGGGTTGAAATGAATTGTTACTTGCTTGGTTCAACGAATCATCTGAGGAACTGTCAGCAGATTCATTCTAACACTTCACACACACTTCTTCTAACATTGTCATTTGCTGTCCTCATGGTGCCACCATCATTCCCCATAGTTCAGTCTGTGCAAAGGAAACAATGGAAGCCAAGCTCTTCCAATAGTTTAGCACTTCCAGTAAAGCAGTCCCACTGCACGCATCATATGAACGTATGAACTACTACTGTCAGGGGTGTAAGAAAATGAGGGCATCAAAGTAATGTGATATGTTTTGCAATACTGTATCGATTCTCAAAAGGACAATATTGATTTTTATTCATAGTTAACTATGATAAGTTTCTGAAAATTAGATTTAAAAAAACTGCAATTTACCTTTCTTAAAATATCGCAATGTACCACAATATATTGAATCGTAATCCCTGCATCATGATCTGCTTTGCCAGACTCTTGCCAATAACCAGTCTTAATCACTGTCAGGCCCTTCTGTTTTTCAAGTAATGCATCATCATCGATTAATCCATTTTGTTGACTAATCAAAATACCCCACTCAAAAAGATGTGGTGGACAGCATGGTGGACAACGCCAGTATGGGCCAGCAGAGCCAGCTCCAATGTAAACACTAGCAGCACAATGTCACCACCATCCAAAGCTGATTGAGCTGTGGAACAGGAGTTTTTAGAGCTGCAGAATGTCACACCACGTCTGTGAGCCTTGCCGTATTTGTATTGTTGCGTGGCCAAGGCGAGCGCGGCATTAGCGCTGACTGTGGCCATCTGTCACGGCAAAGCCATGGCCCCCAGCGGGCTAAAGGGCAACCCTGCCTCAAAGCGAGAGCTTATATAAAGCCTGATTCACCATCTCGTTCCTCATAGACTGCTTCCAACGTAGGCACATCCGTCACTGTAATTCCACCGCAATGCATGGGTTGCAGAATAACTAACTGTGTAATTGAATTATTTTGATGGTTGGAGGACCAAGAGGGTGTGTTTGGGTGCCAAGCTGCTAAACAAGTGGAGATGGGAAGTTGGTGTAAACACAGAGTGCAGTCGAGGGAAAATAATTGGTATAGTGTTTTTGTGTATTGTATGAAGAAATGTTTTGTAGACCATGTTTCCATAACTATCCGTTCAGCACAAGCACAAATAATCTGGTGGGAAAACTGTCCTGAGGAAAGTAGCGGTGATGTATGACATGAATACACATTGTAGGAAAGCTCTCCCTGGTTTAATCTGGCATTATGAAGTGTGTCCATATCTTAAATGGTTAAGTTATTTAAGTTAAAAACATCCTCAGCAACGCCTCCAGTTCTTCAAGGTTAATTGCATTAACCCCTCAAACTCAAAGGATCTGTCCTGCTTTCCATTCCATCCCATTATAGAGTTGTTAGTGAATACCAGAGCTGGCTACTTTTATATTAAATCAAACCTAATGTGTCTCTGCCCTTATGTGTCTGCAGAGTGAGAGGACGTGTCCATCAGAGAGGAAGCCAAGAGTGGTCAGGCCTGCTGGCCGCCTCTGCACTGAACTGCACCGTCACCTCACCACCACCAAGGAGGCTGAGACTGAAGAAGCACCCTCAGCTGACACAGAGGAAGATGATGACGAGGAGGATGAGGAGGAAGACAGTGACTCGGAGGAGGAAGAAGAAGAGGAGGAGGAAGAAGAAGAGGAGGAGGAAGAAGAAGAGGAGGAGGAGGAGGAAGAGTCAGGATCCAGCAGTGAAGTGGAGAGTCCGGTGTGCTCCGAGCCGCCCAAGCCCCAGTTCACCTCCGAGAAGGAGCTGCACTCCGTGGTGGAGCTGATCAAATATATGCACACATACTGCCTGCCCACGCGCAAACAGGCCAGCTGGGACCGCAGAGAGCGTGAGGCACGCAGGGCCAAGGCGGACAATCCTCCAGCCCCCCGCAATGGACCCTCAAACAACCCCAAAACTGCTGCCCAGTGCACCATCCCTGCAGCCAGCAGCAGTGGACCCAAGCCCAGAAACCCCTTCGCCCGCAAGAGGGAAGTCAAAGCCCATTCACTGCTCAAGGAGCTGCTGGAGGCCGTGACCTCTTTTGACGTGAGCAAGCCTTACAGACTGCACAGCCCACCCTACAGCCACAACAGGGGGGGCGCAACAGCATACCAACGGCCCAAAAACGAGCCCAAAGAGTCCATCAGTGAGGGCTTGCAGACTGCCGCCAAACGACCCAAAAGCCCTGAGCCCGAGGAGGAGGGTTCATTTTCCGTTCGCCGTTCCCGCCGCCTGGCTTCCTTTCCCAGCCGCTATGCCAAAAAGCCACGACCAAGCCGTATGGAGCCTGCAGGACACTCCAGCGAGGACGAGGATGGCCCGGTTAAACCCCCTCCTGCTCCTGTGTGCCCCGTTGATGACAGCACCCAAAAGAAGAATCCCCAGAAGAGCACTGAAACCCCTGACTCCTGCTGCAACAACGGTAAGGGACGGATCACTGCAGTTATTGCCAAAAATATGTAAGGAGCAGTTCATATACTTCATCTCTGTCTGCAGCACTGGTTCTCAGCCTGGGGTGTGAAGAACCATTGTCCTGTTCTGTAACATATCCGTTTCAGTATCTCAAGAGCTAAGTTGAATTTTAAAATAATGACAGTGTTCCTTTGAAGCCTTAAAAGTAGCACTTTTTCTTCCTTGAAGGACCTGTCGGGCAACCAGGATGTTGCCCAGCAGGACATTGGAGGCTGGATAATTTCTGATTGGTGGACTGTTCTCAGTCCAGCAGTGACACTGAGGTGTTTAGAAACTCCAGTAGCACTGCTGTGCCTGATCCACTCATTACCATCACAGCCCACAAACGCACTACCACCATGTCAGTGTCACTGCAGGGGTGAGAATGACCCACCACCATAAAGCTAATGAGTCTGTAATGATAGAATTTCAAAGTGCTCTTATGTGATAAGTGGGTCTGATAAAATGGGCAGTGAGGATAGAAACAAGAAGGTGGTGTTAAGGCTGGTGGTGTATGTGGTTAATAGAAATAGCTTTGGAAATACTAAGTTCTCAGTGTTTCCCAACTTTCACCAAGTTTCACCAGAAGTCAGTGAGCTAACGTGTCACGACATTAATGATACCATCTGTTTATCAAAGATTTGAGTAAAATGAATGGTTTTTGGGCAAACAGAATTACTTTTTAAAATTTTTTAATTCAATTAGCCTAACATGCATTGCGTGTCTTGCAATGTGAATGATTTGCATGCCCACATTGCAATGACGATGCTGAAATGATGTATTGTGCAGCCCTATATAAAAACGGTTCTATATACAGTACTGTATGGAACCCTTTTTGCATTGACTGAGATTTAGTTTAAAAATAAACAATTTAATTTATTTAATTAAATAATTTCAATTAAATACCATCACATTGCCCACCCGTGGTTCTCCATACAGTACTCTGTAGACCCATTTTTGCTAAGAGTGTACTAAAACACCGGGATTGGGAACAGCTGTTCTGATGTGGGCCCACTGTTTAGAGTATGTGTGTTTTTTAAATTAGTGGTTAATCGGTGGCGATCTCTGACCATGTTTGCAATTTTCTCTTTCTGTTCTGATTGCAGAGAAACGCGCCTGCCTCTGTCTGCCGCTGACTCCCAAATCCACAGGGTGTGTGTCCCCTTCACTCCTAATCTACTTTAGAATGCTGGAGGTAGTCCAGGCTGAAAGCCTTAGAACGCGTCTGGACCTTTCCCAAATGACTTCTGGGAGCCTCGTAGTGATACTACTGCTTTAATATCCTAGAGCGCTCCGCTGGCCTCTCCTGGTAACACTGGTCTATAAATATCTCGGAGTCAGTTTGTTTTGCTAATTATAGCGTATTGTTGAGAGTCATAGCCAGTAATGCGAAGTTCAGATCTGGTGATAAGTACATTTGGTGCATTGAACACTTTCCAAACGTGGACCTCTTCAGTCACTAAATCTGACAGCATTTATCATTTGAGTCAGCTGTTCAGACTTTATCTGTCTCTTTATCTCTCTGTCTGTCTCTCTCTCTCTCTCTCTCTCTCCCCCCCCCTCTCAAAAGCCTTGATGTTGACTCTGCAATGTCTCCCTTTCTCTCTTTGTCATGATCAGAGACACCCAGTACGCCAGCAGGCCCTTTGAGCAGACGCTCTGCGTGGAGCTGTGTGGCACAGCAGGTAATGTCAAGCTCTCAGTCAGTGGCACTCGAACTGTCGGGGCATTAGGGAGACTTCACCACTCGTCTCAATCCCCCAAGTTCAAAAGCATGCTACGGGTGGGGGGGGTGGAGACGTCATGTACATGTAGGATTAGGCATGATGGGAAATGGAACGCGCTCCTTCATTATTCATTTAGTTTGCTGTTACATGACTGACATTGAATTAATTAGCCTGTTTCAGGTCATGACATTTACATAGGGAAGACTAGGGTGTCTCAACCTAGTACATCTACTACATTTTAAACATGCATGTAGACGTCATGTGATGTACATGTCAGCATAAGCCACATCTTTGATTTTTGGCTATGACTGTGATTAGTAAGCTGTTTATATTTTAAGTGATTGCATTAAATGCTTTAATCTGGGATGATGCCACTATTGTTGGTCCATTACTTATGCTATTATTAACCGCTTGAGTTTTGGCCAATACCAGCCCAGTATTTACATGAGGTATGTTTAATTAAAGCCCTTGACTGAAGCTGACTTGTCCAGACTTCAGGATGAAACGCAGCTAATATCACATTACTCAGTGTGAGTGTCTGCTGTTTCAGACTAGCCTGGATTCAGATCTTTACTTTATGGACTCAGATTTCCAGTTTTGTCTGCCAATCCAGATGCCCATCAACATAGAAGTGCCATATCTAATTTTATTATTATTGTTATTCAGCATTAGCTTACAGTAAACTGACTCAAAGAAAGAGGGTTCTGAATTAATAATCTGTCGCATATTGTTCATATGCATGTATTTCAATGTTTATAAACCCATCCAAACTGAGACGTGGGTGTCTGGAGAGCAGAGGTGTGGGCGTGTCAAAAGGATGCTCCAATTGGCTGAACATGGTGAGCGTGTCATAGGGTTAATCCTGTTCAACAATGCTGTCACACACTGAGACAGAAAGGGTTGTCAGTCTTGTGGCATTTTTCTGTCAGGCGCTTTAACCCCCTGTAGGTGACCGTGCAAGAAACTTTGGCAACCCAAAGTTCAAAGTGTAACTGATGGCATCTTTGGCCGATTGGAGTTTCCCTTTGACACTCTTACGACCCTAACGTCTTGCAAGCCTTTGAAATGCCCAGTACTCTGACCTGCATAGATCTACACTGGTCTAAACTGGCATATTAACAGGCCAACAGAAACTGTGAAACAGCCCAAAATACTGTGTTAACTTCCATTAAAAGTAACTGTATTTTCATCTCTTCCTCATCAAGTTCCTATTTTG
The DNA here is from genome assembly GCA_034509495.1 of Acestrorhynchus altus. Lineage (NCBI taxonomy): Eukaryota > Metazoa > Chordata > Actinopteri > Characiformes > Acestrorhynchidae > Acestrorhynchus > Acestrorhynchus altus. Next base: position 24,510,303 of record CM067512.1, read on the forward strand.
GCCTTAAAACCTGGCCCAACTTAAAGCGTAGCTCCACGTACTTTATGTTCAGCACATGAAACTGATGCTAAATTCCCCTTGATAGTCATGTGTGCATGTGCCGTCTTCCAGGGCTCACTCCCCCCACCACACCCCCCCACAAGCCTGTGGAGGAGGAGCTCTTCAAGCCTGAGGGCAAACCCGAGCCGCCCAGCAAAGGCCTGTGCCCTGCGCGGGCGCACATACGCAAACTTCCAGAGCAGACGGAGCTGTATGCTCAGCTGAGGCGCATGGGCCAGGCGGGCGAGGGAGAGTCCAAACGCGCCTACGGGGACCATGACTACTGCCTGCTGAACCTGGGCCACAGCTGCAAGAGGCCCGCAGAGGTCCAAGAAGGAGAGGAGGAGGTGAAGGACAGGCAGGAAGAGAGATCGGAGAGCAAGAGTGAGGAGCAGCAGACCCACTCACCCCCAGCCTTATCCCCAAACCACCCGGAGGAGACGGGGCAGCCCTCACCCGCATGCTCCCCGACTCCAGCAGATGCTCAGTCCCCAGGCTCCTGCCAGCCACCCTCACCTTGCCATCAGCTCACGCTCAGGTATGAGGAGACTCGATCGCTTTTGTGAAAGATGTCTTTAGAGTTGAACCGATTTAAAAATTTTGATAATTGTTAAAATACATTTGTTTCCATTTAATTCAGTTCATTAAGGTCGTTTATTGGTTTACTGTTGATCAGTATGAAAATGAAGTTTTAAAATTTAAAATCTCAAATAATTCGAATATATATATAATTAGGTGTGAAATATGCCATGAATATGAATTGTGATCGTTTAAGTGTCAATTTCATTGAGATGCACTAATAAAGCTGATCAATTTTATTTAAGATCAGCTATTTTGAGGATAAAAGTTCTTAATTTGAAAGAAAGCCATTTAAATCCAGAGAGAAAGTACTTACTGCACATGTACCAAAAATTTACCAAACCACTGGGATATTAATGTCCCAGAACTGAGGGTGAAACAGAAATGGTGCTGATTGCTTGTGATTAGCAGGTGTGAGGGAGAAGACTGTGTGGTTGTTTGTTTATTTTTTGTAAATAAACCAAAGCCATAAAAATATTAAAGCTGCATTATGTAAGAATTGGGACTCTTTGCTCCTTGGTTCCCCCTATAGTTGAGAAATGTAATTCACACCGTCAGTCACCCCCAAAGGACATCTTTTACAAATATATTTCTGGAGCAGCTCAGAGATACAGAACTGGTTTCTAAAGTGCAAGAAACATGTGACTGACGGTAGAGCAATACCCAGCATCACGCAGGTCTCATAAGTGTTTTCTTGCCTGCTTCACCAAAGTAACATAGTGTAGTAAGCAGCCTGCCAATCCCAGAGTTCCCAATAGCAATGACGGAGGCGCTCTTCTCTATTTTACATGTCAGTGAAACATCCCAATGATTTTGAAGCTGTTAATTAAAGGAAAATGCTACAAAATGTTGCTTTAAAACCCAGTTAAATGTGTTGGTATTGCATGTATAGGATGTCATTTAGGTGGGATTGGGACATTCCTGTTTTTCTTCTGTCTTTAAATGTTGTCCCGTTTTGCTTTTTGCAGCTGTGAGAGCTCTGAGATGTGCAACCGAGACAAACCGAGGAATAACACTAAACATGGACAGGAGGACAGGGTGGGTAGAGATCTGAGGACGCACATTCTACAGTCCTTTGTTTGATTCCAGTATAAAATATGATGATGATTACGAAGATTATTTGTGTAGATCACGCTTGACATAATCTCGAATGCTTTGGATTTTTCAGGACAAGTGCCAAGTGTTCTACATTCACAATTTGCCGAGCAGCGTAACACAGGCCATGCTGCGCAAGCGCTTTGAAGCGTTCGGCGATCCTGAGGACTGCAAAGTGCTTGTCAAAAATGAGTACGTTCACATCCTGCTTATTTTCTGTGTTCTAGTAACCAGAGGCTGCACAGGAACCTAGAAAGCTAACTGTGTATGTGTGCATGTGTGCGTGTAGAGAGCGCTGCGGAGTCATCACTTTCAGGCAAAATGAGCTGAGTCCGAAGCACAGACGGGAGTCTCTGGGTCAGCATGCAGGGAACGGTGGCCGGAGATTCGGAAGAAAGCGCTACATAGATCTGGGTAAGAGCACAGAACAGGCAAACACTGCTGACAGAGCTGGAGCTAGAGTTAATGATGTAATATAAATATCCAAATGAAACTTTTTTTTTATGTGTATTTATAAAAATAGAATCTAAATACACACACACATTTAAACATGTAATTATATGGATCATTATTGCACTGCTTCTGGATTGACTAGATATTGTATAGAAATAGATATTGCACTGTAATAATTCTAGGTGTTGCACAGAACTTGTATAGATATCGCACCGTTCTGTCTGTCGCAGCACTGACACAGATAGTGATCTTATTGGTGTTCGAGAGAGTGGTATAAGTGATGAGGTGTAGCAGTAAATATAGCACGTTTCAATAGAGGTGGCACAGGAATGGATTATGTTCATTATATTTCATATAACGATTCTAAACTGACAATTCACATTTTGAATTAAATTAGAAAACAAACCTTTCAGCACGTTTTTTGACATGTACTTTTCGACAAGTAGACCATCAAACACCAGTTTCTAATTTCAGGCCAGTGTGAAGATTCAGGCATGCAGCTCTCTGCATCAACCTCATAACATAACTATAGAAACAGACTTTGGGAAGTAAACGTGGTTTGGCTGATCAGCTACATGGTTCTCCATCTGGTTTGTCGTAGAGAAGAGTGTAACAGCCGCTAAGATATCAGAGCGCTGGTGTGATGAGAACAAAACCAGGCATTTTTATGTTTGAGTTGAGCGAGACAGAAACAGAAATGTACATTTAAGGGGAAAGAGTGGGTTAGATGGCTTTAAACTTTAACATCTGTATTTTAATTCCTCACCCTCATAGTAACATAACTCATATTAGTTTAATAGTCATTACTGAATAATTCATAATGGTTTCTGAAATAAGGTTTGTATTTAATAAAGTTAATATTAACCTTTTTTATATTAGAAAAGGAATAATATGTACAGAGTCATTTATATTATTAATATTATATCATTAATAATATAACAGTAAAAAAAGATCATGTAACAACCAATTCATCACTCATTGTTATTGAACTGTTTTCCTAAACGAATAAACATCTTGGACAAACGTTAACGGGGTAGTTTTCTACTCCAGTACCAGTGGTTGACTGTGTCGTGTTTGTCCATTCAGATGAGGCTGGACCAGGCCCAGTGAAGAGCAAGTATGACGCTCTGGACTTTGACACTCTTCTGAAAGAGGCTCAGAGGAGTCTGCATCGCTGACACGCCTTATAAGAGTGCGCCCTCTCCCGCAGCGCCTCACCACCTCAGCAGAGACTCCACCTCATGTTTACATTTTGAACATTGGAATCAGTAAAAAATAAAAGGACCTCGTCTCTTCTTACTGAGGACAGAAGGCCGCTGGGGTGTGAGGACAGAATTGAGAAATGAAACAACAACAAGAAAGAACCGTGAGGAACGGCGAACCCCTTCACAGTGTGTTCGCAAGGCGGCTGCCGCTGACTCGGAGCAGCCCGGGCTTCTGTAGCAAACCCTTGCTCTGTCTCTATCTTCTCTCTCTCTATCTCCGTTTGGTTGTTGTGATGTATGTATGCGTGTGTGTGTTGTTTTTTTTTTGTTTGTTTGTTTGTTTTTTTTATTTACTTTTTGTAACTCTTTGTCAGTTTTTCCAGTGGAAATGCGCAACTTTCGCTGGTTTTTGTCGTACAACTATATAAACAATAATTAGTAAACCTTTGTGGATGTTCAGCTGTATGTGTTACGATAACAAACAAAAGAAAAACTGCTTAAAAAACATGAAAAAAATCCCGAAAAACACAGAGTTTACAAAATCAGAAGGAAAGGAGAAAGAAATCTTTGTCTTTTGTTTTGGAATTTTAGTGCTTCCTTATTTCATCTATGCACTCAAACGAGGTAGTAGCTTGTGGTTTCTCGCGCTCCCCCTCTTCTGGCTGGGTTCTGCTGCTGGCTGCCACAGATTAACAAGCAATGGAGCCCCAAAATCCACCAAGTTTAGCTGCACTATTCATATTTACCCTGGAATAATACTCCCGAACATGCATCGTGTTTGGGATTTAAATAGAGGGCCCTTGGATGCAGGTTGGCCCGTTTAGAAGGAAGCAGGCCTTCATCTGCCAGAAAGGGTTTTTTTTCCTGTTGTATCTGAATGGAATGTATCCCTCACAGATCTGAATGTAGTCTGCCCCGTCGATCTGTCTTGGTTTGAAACGATTTGCAGTCATGTTGGACTCATCCAGCAGCACAGCCCGTTGAGTCGGTGTCGTTAAGCAACACTTTTTTGCGCCTAGAAGCTGGAGGTTATCGTTGCTAGCGCTAGTGCTCGAGAGAAGGGCGGTGGGAATCTGGGAGGACGATATTTCCAAAGCTCAATCTCCCAAGAGATACCGGCGTATCTCTACCTTGTTTACATCTCCCTCTCTCACAAACTCTCTCTCTTTATCTGTCTGGCTCTCCGGTTTTCTACTCCCTCCTGTGTACTAGGGGAGCGTCTGCGGGTTTTTCTAGCTCTTGCCTCGTAGTATCAAACTCTGATTGTTCTGTGTTTTTTGCAGTCTACAAGTATATCCTTGTGTACCTGAGTGTGCTGTCTCTGTCTTTTGTTGGATCCGAGGTCGGGCTCGGCCCCCAAAGCCTGCTGAGAGTTGAAGTCTTTTCACTCCGGCTTTGGCTTGTTTTTCTATAGGGGCGTTTGCCTTAGCCTGTGGATTCTGTACAGTGGAGATGTGGGGTTTTTTTGTGTGCGCGTGTGTATGTATGTGTTTCTTATGCATTATCCCCGCCTCTCCCCATTTATCCTATCTCCACCCCAGCAACACACCAGGAAACTGAATGTTTACATCACTGAAATCCTCCCTCCTTTGACTTTATTTGAGTGCACACAAAGTACAATACGCCTTATTCAATGTTAAGGCTGACCCAGTCGGGACGTGCCTTCTCGGCCTACCCTCCTAGGGCACTGGACACTGATCTGCACGCCGGAAGTGAGCGTCTTGTCATCGGAAAAGGAAAAAAAAACAAAAACAAACAAACAAACAAACAAAAAAAAACCACCACCCACGCAGATCCTGAAAAATCCTGAACGAGTGTTTGTGCTTAGTATGTATACTACTAAAGTGGAAGAATGTGCTGGTTTACATAATTCTATATAAATCTATCTATATATACATATACATATGTAGGTATATATAACGTGTACATAGCACTGTGTCTAATGTAAACATGAGAGCAACGTGTTCACGTGTGTTCAAAAGCAGGTGTGTCGGGTCGTCTACTGGGGTAAAAGTGAAGCAGTGATGCAAGTTGTCTGGTGAGCAAGGTTGAGCAATACAGGGAGGTGCAGAAGGGAATTTTCTATGGACGTGGCTTCAGAAGTCAAAAATGAAAAAAAAAATATATATTGTAAAAAAAAAAACAAAAAAGTATCCCTTTAGAGAACAAAGTGAATATTTTCTTTTTGTTTTTAAATACTTGTTTGTTTGTTTTTTTGTTGTTTTTTTTTGTTTTTGTTTTTTTTTTTTACAGAAATGATGCAATACATATTATCTGAGAGAGCCTTTCTCATAGATGGAAGGTTTTATTTAAGAGGTTGGTTGTTTTTAAAGTTATTTTGGGGCAGTCCTTGAACTGAGATCTTTTACTGGTAGATATAGTGGGAAAACAGTGGAATACAGGACTCAAAGCAATCCACACGGCTCTAAGAACTGAAGTATGCTTTAGGTTGGAGGATTTCTGTTGACGCGCTATATAGTATTGCCACTTTCTTTACTGGTACTCACTTGACTGAATCCGTCTGCACTGTCATGCAGTATAAGTGAATGGCTATGACGTGTGAACTGTGCGTGAGACAGTGGTGTGTGAGTGCGTGTGTGTGTGTGTGTGTGTGTGTGTGTGTGTGTGTGTGTGTGTGTGTGCATACACTTGTAGACCTGCTGAAGTGTAGGACTGTCGGGGCAGCACTAGGTCGAATGAGGAATACACTGACAGCCCAACCTCACAAGGAGAGCCTTAAAAAACTGGCGAAACACAGCTATCTAGCTTTTACTAATAGCTTCTACTGTCCTTTAAAACTCCAATCTGTTTTCTTAAGTACTTTTTCAATACAGCCATATTATGAATGGTGTGCACAGTGCGTATGTGTGTGTGTATACACACACACACACACACTATATACACCCATATATATTTGGGTTTGTGTAGATAAATATATAAATATATAGATGATATATATATATATAGATTATATAATTTCTTATAAAGAACTTTGATCATTTTTTTTTTCAGCATTTGAAAGCACTTCAATACATTTTAGCATTCAGCGGCAATTTCGAATGTACAGACTGTGTTAATCCAAATTAAAGGGGAATTTAAAAAAAGTCAGACTTCCAAAGGGAACCCTCTTCAAAATGCAATACATTGTCATTTCAGCAATCGCTATATATAATATATGAGCTTGAGACGAAGTTGACCAAAAAGTATATTTGATGTTTGTACAGGAAAAAGTGCAGTACCACATCAAATCCATCTCACGAATGAATGTCACGGTTGGCCTGCTTCACCCTTGTTTGTGCAGGACGTTTGTGCGAGCGTGTGTGTGGTTTTGAGTGTCGCGTTTTCATTGTTAGTGTAATAAATTGAAAGAAGAAGGAAAAAAAAAACCAGAACGTCACTTTAATTCATGTCACATCTATTATTACCCTATGAGCTCATTGTTCACACAGTATATTGCAATATTGGAAATAATTTGTCCACTGAATCACCCACTAATCGTTGTATTTGGGAACTATTTATACTATATGTGCTATACCATGATCATAAATATCGGAAAAATTCAATTCCCATTTTGTGTCATTTTCGGTGCCAGAGCCTGGGCTAACGGACAGAGCGCCTCTGATGTCTTTGTGTATCCATGAAGCCAGTAATGGTTGTAGTCTTGCTGCTTCGAGACTTTGTCTTTGGTGGAAATTAAATCAACGTCAAAGGGCATAACATTGATTTCTTTTGTTGTTTCATTTCTTTCAGATTGTTTTCGAGTCTTTACATCTAATGACTGAAATTCACTGATTTTTTTTTTTCCTTTTTTAACTTAGTTTTTGGTATATGGTAAATACTGCTAGTAAGATTTTATATTTTTACATATATTGGTTTTATTTTGAGTTTGTTCTTTTTTTATTTATATGCCACTTAGCTTGGATGTCTTTTAATGGTGGGTTTTTTTGTTTTCTTTTTTTTTGTATTGTGTGATTTCATATGTCTTGAGAATGGAGACAAAATGCATTTCAGTATTTTTGAACTGTTAAAATCTAGTTTCACAGATTATCTATACAGTGGAAAATTATCTGATGTTATAAATTATATTTTAATTCATGTAAATAGTTTAAAAAAACGAGAGATGATGGCTTCCTTTTAAACTGAATACATTTCTCTTCTGAGATTGTTTACATTATTAAACTGTAGAAATTGATCCTCATATACTGTAAAAGGTACATATATTCATTGATTTGCCTCCAGAAAATAAAAAAACCTAATGAACAACACCTGCTGACAATGTTGCATTACTGCAAAGCTGCATGCAGATATATAAATAAACAGGTGTGGTCAGATTAGACACTGGGACTTGACAGCAGGGGGCAAAAATGCAACTTGCACTGCCCTATAAAAACTCTGAGGCTACTTTTGGGTAGTGTACCTCTTGGTGAGAGATTGATGACTGCTAGACATTCCTCTGACACACTCAAAGGCATGTTGCAGATTTTGAAAGGGAGCAAATCATTGGACAGAGAGAAGCAGGATAGTCGTTTCAACCATCATCTAGTCTATTCTGACCAAGACACCTTTGGCATGAATGAGAAACCTAGACTTCTTTGGAACTGTTGTATTTGGCTACAAATCCAGGTTCTGTTTGGGATGCAGCAATCAGATCCAGAGAGTATGGAAGCGTCATGCTGAGCACTTCAGTCCTCTTCAAATCCTCCAATTTTGCTGTGGAGTGAAACCATGTCCTTGATGCTGCTGATGGGAAGCCGGACACTCCTAGTAGTGATAGGAGGGACAGTAACAGCCAACACTTCCTTGGCCAGATTTATTTGCCCAACCATATCTTAACTTGTATCCAGGGTAGAGGCTCATCAGGATATTATAGCCTCCTTTTAATTGTGTAGTTGTCCCCAAAACGTACAAATTCTCTGGTCTGATATTGTAATTCCTAACATAGCAGCATGGTGACTTGGTGGTTAACACATTCGCATCCCAGTGTTGGGGTCTTGGGTTCAAGGCTCTGTTTGGGGGGAATTTCCATGTTCTGTCCCACATTCCAAAAGGTGAATTGGCCTCTCTAAACTGCACTGTGTGTGTGACTGAATGTATTATTTATGTGTGTGTAGATTAGAAAGGATTTGTGTGTTGCATGCAGCTGGGAGAGTTCAATACCCTTTTCCAGAGCTCAGAGTCTGTTATGAAATGTTTCATGGAATGAGTTTTAGGGAACACTTGCGCCGATTGGTGGGGAGTGTGGTGGAGAGTTTGGTGGGGGTTGACTGCCACTGTCAAAATGGCAAAACTGCAGCATCTGCTCTGAAACCATCACCCTTATCCTCATTCTGGCTGGCCAATGTAGGGCAAATAGGAAATGTGTGATTGGCTACTGTGTTGAAATTCAGTATCCAGGCAGAACGTCAAGGTTCTGGATTTAAGGCCACTAGCATGGTGTAATGAAAGAAAAAAGACTCCCTAGCAATGCAGCACTCTGAAGAACCAATGGCAGCTCAGCCCTCAGTGTAGCAGTCACGTGTGTGTATGCGTGTGAATGCCTTGACGTCACAAGGCTCACAAGATCCCCACGTCTCTGCAGTTCTGTAGCAGTGAGGTAGGTGCAGGCACAGTAAGCCGTGACATCACACTCTGCTGACGTGCCCTGGCTGCGTGCTTGAGGTGACGTCAATGGTGTAGCCGCATCAACCACCCCTTCCACAATTGTTCCCTGCCAGTCAGCTCACGCGCTTCCCCACTCAATTATGCTGCTGCCCCCCCCCGGGCATCATCCTGGCTTTTGTCTGATGATTATGTACGGTCCCTGTGGGACAGTTAGCACGCACAGTGCTCAGCAGAGTGTGCAGCATCCTCTGGGCTGAGCTGCTGTTGCAGAAAATCTACAAAGCACCGCTCAGTTACACGAAGCCCAAGTAGAGCAAAAGGTCGTCAGCTGGTTGGGTTTATTTTTAGCTCACTCAAGTCCATCTCAACTTTACATAATGATGTAAATGAGGGGCACGCAAAAAAATAAAAATAGCATACGTCTGCGTACACCCTGACCAGTTTCAGATTCTTGAAACCACTCACTTTCCCTGCAGAAAACAAACTGCTCAAGACCAGATTTTGCTGGTAGCTGGTTTCATATGGTTTATGCTGATCTTTGATGGTAAAGGTGCATTTGATTTTGGCCATGCCGGTTGTGCTGGTCAATCAGTTTGGTAATACTGGTCATTGTGGTTGAACTCGGTTGAAAGCCTTAGTCTAAATAAACCATAACAAAACATACCCTATACTGGCCAAGAGTTAAACTGGTTTGAGCTGGCTAGGCTTTTTTTTTTTTTTTTTTTTTTAGGATTGTGCCTGCTCTTACTGGCCACTTTATCAGAAACACATACAATATAGGTGCACTTGGTATGCAATTAGTGACTGTAGGCCATCTGTTGCTGCATCTGTTGCATTTGTCACTGCTGTGACCTTGAGGTTTAAAACCCTCAGCCATGCACCATCATAAAGCTGCACATTATTATATCAGGGCACGACGCACTGCTTTGGCACTATAATAGTGGCATTGCAGCCAAACTGAAAACGTTTACCAAGCAATGAATGCAAGTGACGGTTCTATTGAGGTCGACCTAAGTGGTAGAGGTTTCTGATCAGAACAGAACAGAAACCCTAATAAAGTTTCGGCTCAGAGAAAGAAATATTACTCCAATTTAGGTTAATGTGGCGAGATTTTATTCCAAGCAACATTGTCTCATTTCTACTGGGTGTTCCATCTCTTTCTTGAATACAGACTGAAAAAATATATATACATATACAGTACTCACAATGGCTATTTAGTTCAAGCTACGATTATTTCAGATCTTTCTGAGGTGAGCAGAGAAAGATAATATAGTCATGATAATCAGTTTGTTTAAGCCAAAAAAGATGTGAAAATATCAAAACTGAAGTTCAAAAACGGAGCATATAACAGAAAGAAACTGGGATCCCTAACAACCATGCAAAACCTGGCAGACCACCAAAAGTGCTCCTATCAGATAAACAGCCTTCATTGCTTTCCTACAGATCTGAACACACCCAGAGGTGTTCACAGGTTCGGGTCCATCCTTCCACTGTGAGAAGACGACTTAACACTGTGGATCTAAAAGTCCATGATGCTGATAAATTAGCTCTTTCTAAGACAAGAAAAGACACCTGCAATAAAGTGCAACTTCTAAAGCTCAATGGACTGACCACCTCAAGATCCAGATCTCAGCATCATTGAATGTGGAATTTCTTGGATGTGAGAAGCAGAAAAACGTCTAAAGACAGAACTTAAAAGGTTTGGGAAAATGACATGGAAAACTTGGAGTCTTATAAAAATGTTGGAAACTGCATTAAAGGTAAAGTGTGGAGCCACTAAAACACATATGTTTGACGCAGTAGTTAAGAGTAAAGTTCTGTTGACAAAGTAATTTCCGATTTTCCCTGAGACTAGATAAATTCTGCTTAAATGCCATTCTCGGTTTGCACAGTACTGTACTTACTGCTCACATATAAAGATATTTAAACATTCATAAACTAATGTTCAGTTCATCAGCGTGTTATGAGTGTCTAAAGACAGAACAGTCCGTTTCGCACACATTCAGCAGTGCGTTGAATTCCAGAACTTCTAATCTATTGAGAAGTTTTGAAAGCCTAGATGTGCAATTAATGAAATATGACTGGATATGAACGAGCAAATTTCCATAGATCCTAAATGCTTCTCGGCGGGACCGTTTGAGCTCTAGCTGATCACACAGGTCTTGGACTGTGATCCTTGGGCAGCGCCCGCTGTAGAAGCAGAGAGAGAGGCGGGGTTAGTTGGACACACTCAAGTTAAGGTCACTGTCTCTCAGATATAAAATGTCAAATCTGTGTCAAGTCTGCACCCATTAGTGAAAGGCCTAAGAGACCACTTTTCACATTTCTGTCTGTTCTCTGTGAAAGGCCATGGAACCACAAGCACAATGGCATGATGTAAGGCATGATTTTCTAGCTTCTGCTGTTCCATAAAAGTCTTATAAATCTACAGTGTACAGTTCTAGCCCAGAATAAGGACAAAAAACATGCTTTATACTGTAGGTATATTGTTGTCTCATTGTGTGAATTATCAGCAAGTAATCCATCTCGGAAAACACTCACTAATTTCCAACTGAATTAAATCCCTTTTTAAATGCCAAAGGAGCTTCCAGTGCATATTCACTGCACTGCCCATGTGCACATGCTCAACCTGCATACAGACTATTAAGAAAGACAGGCAGGTCTAATGAGATTTGGACCACTGTCATTTGCATTGTCAGCTCAAAAACACTCTGCATAATCAATTTTCAACACATTTCTGATGTGTTTTTTAGTCCTTATTAAAAAAATGAGAAAGGCATAAATATTTGGTCAAAATATGGTCAAATTCATACAAATATATACATTCTGTTCATTTTTACATCTCATTCAGATTTGAGTAGCCTACGATCTCCTGAAAATAATGATATGTATGTGTCTCCTACTTAAAGGTACATCAAACTACCAAAACATTCCTCAAAACTGGCCTAGGGTTCTAAAGATGAATGCTGACTTTTATACAGGAGTCTGAAGTTCTCACCTTGCTGGTTAGTTGCATTTGCAGCTGCAGCCTCTTCCTTGGCCTTCTTGGCTTCTTCAATCTTGGCCAGTTTGGCCTCGTGCTCTTCTTTAAGAGCATTCCACTCCTTCCTGTTGTTCAGCAGTCTCTCCAGCATGGGTGTGATCTCCACATGGAAACGGGAGAACTCCTGTAACAGAGCAACGAGGAGTGTGTGCTTGAGCGAGACGGGTTTAATGAGTCAACTTGTGGCCCAGGAGGCAGTGAAGTCCTTCATGCTGAATTATCACAGAATGCAATCATTTTATTGGTCGGTTATTGTCAAAAATAACCTTAGTTCTCCTTCAGTTACACATAATGTTATTCTGAACATTAAACTAGTTTGATGTGCACCAATCAGCCATAACATTAATACAACTAACAGGTGAAGTAAAGTACTTGATCTGGTGATCTGATTCCACTGAATGAATAAATGAATGAATGAACTTATATAAAGCATTTTAAGATACCCAAGGATGTTTCATTATCAGCAATCTTCACTCCTCACAATCACACTCAACAGCCTGTTACACACAATGTACTCTCTACTGGAAACGCATCAACACTCATCCACTAATACCAGTACTAACCCATTCCAGTAATGTACACAGGCATACGTTAATAGACAATTTGAGTAGCCAATTCATCTCATCTCCATGTTTTTGGACTCTGGACAGGGTTTTTGGTCTCCCACACAGGGAGAACATGCAAACTTGTTCCAAGTTGTGATGTTAAGGCACGAATATCTAGAAGAATAGATATTGTGGCCTTGTGGAGTGTTGTCTGTATGCAGTGGTCAGTACCTACCAAAATGGCCCCTAGGAAGGACAACCAGTGAACTTGGGACTGGATGATAGGCACCCATGACCTTTTGATGTTCATCGAGCCCCATCTCACAATTTACAGGACTTAAAAGACTTTGCAAATCACTCAGAATTGTTCTGAAGGCTCCTCTGCCTCTGACTGATTTAGAGAATAACCAGGAGGTGAAGCTTTAGGAACATGTATCTGCTCCTCAGAGTTTCATATGTGGACCCATTTGTTTGTTTTTAAGAATGATTTTAATATGGTTTTGCTTCCTGGAAGTATCAAGAGCATCTTCTAAAGCTTACAATGGAACTGAAGACGTGTCTCTTAGTGTGACATTAAGACTGGAAAAAAAATGGATAGAAGCTTAGGAATGCTGCCTTAAAGCCAGCTGGCTACTTTTCATGCAGTTTTTGAGAAACTAACTCCATATGATACCATATGACACCTTCCGTGCAATGTGTCCACATATAAAGTTTTGAGGAGCAGATACACTTTAGTTATTTAAGTTATTCTCTGAACCACTGTGTTTGTGCTGCTCCAGGGGGAGAGCTGCCTCCAAAACCATCTTGATTAGTGATTTTGGTGCCAGATGTCACAGAGCATCTTCAGAAGTCTTGTAGAGAGCATGCCTTGATGGATCAGAGCTTATCGATATGAAGCAGGTGGTGTTAATGTTATGGCTGATCTGTATGGTGTAGTCATGGATTAGTGTCATGCCTTTCTTATTGTATGCAATACCCTTGTAATTTCCTTCAGGGTTAATGAAGTTATGTGTGTCTTAATGGTGGAACAGAACTGATGTGGTGCTTTACAAAGAGAATTTTAGACTTTTTAATATAAAGGTGCTTCAAAGGGTTCTTTGAGTGATTCCGTACAAGAACCACATTTCATAAAGAACCATTAAAGTGAAGGAGATATGAACCTTTCAATTGGTTAAGAACCTTTAAATGGTTCTTCACACTCACACATCTCTTTTACAACACAGAGGTGGTTCTTCAACAGTCCTGGTTCCGGAGTACCACTGCTTCACAGGTTTTAGAGTTCCCCTAATTCCAACACACCTGATCCAACCACTAAACTGGGGGTGGTACAGCAGGAAAACCCTAAAACAAGCAGGGCAGTGGTACTTCAGGACCAGGATGGAGAATCACTGTATCACATCACACAAAGATCATTTTGAAGCACCTTTATGTGTAAGAGAACTGGTCACAGAATTTTTCTTGATTTTGAAATAGGGGTGGGCAACACTTTGGCCGTCCTCCTTATGAACTGACAACTGCATCTAGAAAGAAAGGGATGTCAGAAAGCTAAAATGGTGAAAGAAGATTTCATGGCGTGCTAGAGTGTGAAAGGAGAGGCTCAACTCAGTTTGACCTGCCAATAGGTCATTCACCTCCTTCTGAGAACCAAAGTTCTGTATGAATAATGCAATTTACATTCTCTCACCCTGTTGCTCTATGCTCTACTCTGGATAACTGCAAGAGCACTGACACACACACACACACACACACACACACACACACACACACACACACACACACATATATGTCTGTGTTTCAATGGTCTTAAATTTGTAAAATAAGCTGCTTTGGTCTCAATCATTGACCAAGCACACATTTTGTAAATGAGGTCACATGTGTGTGATATATGAGCTCATCAAAATGGATAAATGGATTGTCTCACCTTGTACACAAAGGCGCAGACGAAATCAATGAAACCGCACTGCAGTTTGGGCAGGTCATCGGCCTTGTTCCTGTCCATCATGGGCTAGAGGGGAAGCAGCATTTGGTTAGCTGTGGATGTCCAAACCCAAAGTCATTTTTTAAAAAGCCAAATCCCAATGATTTTAGCAGGAATTGTTAGAATTAAAAGAAGTTCTTAGCCATGTGAAGGCAATTTGAAAACCTTGACATTAAAGGATCTGGAGTCAGAGTTGTGTAAAATAGGGGAGTTAGGGAATGGTGCGGCTGACTGGGCCACTACGCCCGATCTTTCTGATTCACTGCACCACATAATAGGCAGTACATCATTACGTGGCCCATGGGAAATTTGCCTCTTTTTTACTCTCTCTCTCTCTCTTTTTTCTTTCTCTGTCTTTCCCACCATCGCCTCTTTCTCTCTCTCTCTTTCTCTCTCTCTCTCTGACCCATCATTACAGTGAATGTCTCACAATGGGCTGCTGCTCCAGCACAGTCCTCTCCAGGTCACCCTGCTCCCAGAACTCTGCAGCCACAGACAGCGCCACCTGTTGGAAAAAAAAACCACATTCATAACCTTTAGATGCCACAGTCACGGCATTACACATATACACTATATGTCCAAATGTTTGTTGACAACCCCTCTAATGACTGCCCTCATCTACTGTAAGTTGCACCCATTGCTGACACAGATGTGCAAATGCACACTTGCTTGTCTAACCCCTGTACTGAAGTACTGCCAATAGAATTGGCAGAACCCAGCACTGAGCTGTGGAGCAGTGGAACTGTGTGCTCTGGAAAGATGATGCTGTATCCAGTACATTTAGGAATGAGTTGGGGATAAGTGATTATCCAGCATTCTGACCTCACAATCAAATCCTCAATGCCATGTTCCAAAACATCTAGAAAACCAAGAACACTGGCAAATTGGCAAGAAAGCACAAGACTGCAGCATGTTAAGTAAGATAGGGTTAAACCTAAAAATGCAATGGGAGGTTAACCCCAACATCAAGTGCTTCAAATATTTCCAACATGTGCAGAATTTTCAAATGTGCATCACAGAGCTAAGATGATCTTAACTGCTGAAGATGCTCAAAGTAATTTGCT
Source organism: Acestrorhynchus altus (assembly GCA_034509495.1). Taxonomy (NCBI): domain Eukaryota; kingdom Metazoa; phylum Chordata; class Actinopteri; order Characiformes; family Acestrorhynchidae; genus Acestrorhynchus; species Acestrorhynchus altus. The sequence continues at coordinate 24,525,905 of CM067512.1, forward strand.
TTTATCTTTTTGCAGAGTGACGCCCTCAGCAACTCCCAAGTATTCAATACAATCTATTAGCCTACAGACTTCACAGGCTCCAAACTAGACCTAATTAATTAGCTCAACAGGACAGAAGTAATATTGCTTGACCTCCAACAAGCTCATCTTCTGCAAAGATGGGACATCTCAACTGGAGCACAATATCATGTTCAGTCATTAGTGTTTCTCAACTGATTTTTGCCAGCACGGCCTCATGTTTAATGCATGCGAAGAGAACGGGTGGAAAAGGCAAACTGTTCGTATATCTCGGTACCCAGGTTTAGACAGCATTTTGTATAGAACCATCTATGAAACTGTGCTCCCCTAAATGCACACAATAACATAGTGTGAACAAACCATCACATTACCATTTGAATAGACCACAAGTCTCATTACAGTATATTGCCTGGGAGCACAGCTATTTCTTTTGTGCACTCATGGCATGTTTCCAAAGCAGGGGCCATTGAATCTGGCCTTTACGACATTATACACTGGAGTGCCATACCTTACTCTGGATCTCCCAGGGCTTGGCAATAGCAGACAAATCACAGGCGGTCATCATCATTGCCCTGCAAAAACATCATCAACACCATGTTGTGAATTCAACAGGTTCAATAAGTTCAGTTAGCCTTCTCTATTAAAACTGATCTTTACAATAAATGGGCAGAGAATATTTAAAGCTTCCTTGTATATCATTTCCATTACAATGTATGATAAACATTCTTTTTTACTTATCAGTTAAGTCTTTTTTTTAAATCTTTTTCCTTTTTCTCAATGTACTCATCACTTTATTATTTGATTACTAAAATGATCAATAGTGACAGATAAAGAGCAACACCAGCAACCTTTTAGCCCTGCCTCCTTTCTCTGCGCTCCTTCAGGGTTTTAAAGGAACGGCCTCTGGTCATCTTGACGTAATCATTAGTGAATAACCTAATGGCATATCAATAACTAAGTGACTAAGTACTGATCATGATCGACAGCAGTAATAATTGATCTGTAGATGCATTGGTGTTACATTTCTTTATACCACAGGGCAGCACTGGCATGCTGGCTATGGACCTTGTCTGAAATTGGTATTTTGCAATAGCATGCTGGCTATGGGTCTCATCCAAAATTGTTAGTGCAGTATTAGAATTCTGGCTATGGGCCTTGTCTTACATCACTGTCCCTGCTGCAGTTATATCATGTGACTAAAACCTAATGGTATCCTGAGACCTTTTTTTCTGAGATTTGCTGGCAAGCAGACATTTCTGTGTAACACTTCCAGACTGTATTTTTGCTACATTTTGCAGTTAAGTTCACTGGTGTTGCTCTTTAAAACAAAAAGCAAAACACCATGTAGGACACATGATCCAATGCATCCCTACTGTATAAGCATTTCACTGTATCTGATTTATTGATATAGTTTGAGAAAACTTTACTGGTATGCATAGTAGGCCAATACATACATGACTATTTCTTTCCTGGTTGTCTCCAGCATCATATATTTGGTCCAGTCCTCCCAGTTGTCATAGGTTTTTGACATATCCACAATCTTCTGAAACATGGCCCTTTTCCTGCATGTGCACATAATAATTAACTCAGCATCATTCATAGTGGTGAAGTTCTGACAGTCCAGAAACGTTCTTGTCATTTCTATGGCGATGAAGCCTTCATTTGTGAAAAAACAAAAATACAACCAAACATTCTTATACCATGGGCACACTAAAGCATGCAATGTCCTCACTTGAAATACAAGGCCAAGTCTGTAGCTATGATAGCTATGTCCATCAAACGGATCACATGCTCATGCTGCCGTCTGTTAAGGTTCTGGTAGATGTTCAAACTCTGGAAAAACGAAATCACAAGTCACTGATGATGGGGAATAGAGAAGAAGGCCAAGTCAGCTCTTTTCACGGCTAGCTCTCAAATGCCAGTTCTTAAGAGCTTACATGTGCAGACATGCAAATTTGTTATTGCATTAAAATATTGCAAGAAGCTCTGAAAGTTTGAGAATCATGTTGACTCTTAGACTCACATCATCTCTCAGTAGAGTTTTTCCAGTCTCTAGATGGTGCCTCTCGAGAATGGAGGATCCATGTAGCTTTGCCAGTGGATTCCCAGACCTAAGAAAATAATTACAGATATGGGATGATCCAAGCCATGCTTAATTAGTATACACACTAATATAAACTGACAGAGTTTTGTTGACAGACATGACAATTTGTTTATTATTATTATTATTATTGTTAATAATAATAATAATAATAATAATAATAATAATAATAATAATAATAATAATCATCATCATCATCATCATCATCATCATCATTATAATCAACATTATAATAATAATAATAATCAACATTAAAATGTTGACTTAACTAGGTGACAAATTAACATTCAACTAATGTTATTAACTAAGTGTTAATTATACTCTTCAAAGTAAAGGTTCTAGAAAGGCTGCAGAAGAACCACTTTTGGTCATACCATGTTTGTAAATGTGGCAAAGGACCTTCACAAAAGTGTTTTTTCTATGGCCATGAAGTACCTTTATTTTGAAGAGTATAGGGCCTGACAGACCAGTAAAATAATTCGCCTGGTTGATGACTGATTTAACAGTATCAACAACAGTCTCACCAACAAAGCAGCAATAATTGTTGAATTTACCTAAAAATATTTAACATTATTCCTTCCAGTTGCAATTTCAGTTCAAAATCAGTATTATATTCAATGATATTATGATAATGATATTATTTTGATATCTGTCAGACATTTTTACTTGTGAGGATAGAAAGATAGTAGTGGGCTGTGTCAATATTAACATGTAATAACTGTAAGCAGATTGTACTTCATCTGGTAGAGGTTGTTGGTCCCACGGTGGTCAATATCATGGCATAATCCTGCAGTGACCATGGCCATAGCCTCCAGGTCCGTGTAATAGCGCTTCAGGTCACCTGTCTGAGAGCATGTTAGAGCCAGTGTTAATGGGCCTCTTGGCGGCGCTGCGGGAAGGGTCCCACCCGCACCCCATGGCTGCCTGTTGTGGAGGAGCATGCTGACTCCAGAGAGCTCATTACGCTCAGTGACACCTGGGAGCGGTGCTGAGGATGGCTCATTAAGGCCTGCACTCATGCAGACTCCACACCTCCATCCTGCCTGACTTATACGACTTGTTCCCTGTGATTACTGATGAGGGAGCATGGAGCAGCAGTTTCATGCTCGGTTGCCTTATTAGCTTGGCATGCTCTCCATTTTTAGGGCGACATACTGGAGGAGGGTCCTATAACAGAACATATTACCTACACACAGTAACACAAGGAAAAAATTCACAAAACAGATGGGACGAATCCATCCAAAGTCAACCCCCACTGCAGTCAAGAGGGGTCATTTCTTTGTTTCTAGGCTAAGATGCAGTGAAATCTATTCATAGATGCTTTGCCATTGGCCTGATATTTAAGTGTTGAACTGCAAGGGCCCATGTGTGGGTCCACATTTCAGGTCCTCAGTCTTGGAGATACATCACTTACATGACAGTAATAGAATAATGAGCCCTGAAGGACACATTTGGAAAAACACATTTTTTCTCACTTGAGATATAGTACCTAAAGACCGCTTAGGTTTCCATGTCACAGACCTACAGAATAGAGCTTGTTTTGAAATCATTGGCCTTACCATGAGCAATGTGAACATAGTCTGGCCCACATTGAAGCCATGTCTCCAGTTGTGGTAGGTGATCCTTCGGTAGCCTTTACTGACTGAGTATACAAACCTCACCAATACCTGTGGACGACAAAACACTCCTGACCAATAAATTCTGTAAGTCAGAAAAAATCTTGGGATTCAATCACTGAGAGTCAGTAGTTCAATCAATCAAGTATTTTGATATGTCTGATCGTAAAATTGTTCATCGGGTTCATCATGCCTGCGGAATGGTTATTATCTCTGTATTTTTTTATGATGGATCCAATTTTCCTTGTATGTTGGACAAATCCCACACAGGAAAACACTGGAGAATTCCCAATCTTAGTAAAAAATGTTTTTGCAGTAGAGGACAAATCATCAAATCACACTGGTACTCCATGACAGTTGGCATGAACACCACAGGACCGTGCTGGCAGAACAATGCACTTGTGTTGCATTATGAAATGCATTCTGTCATTATGCTACATCTCCAGGCAATTTCAATGGATTGGGTATCTGCTCTATAAACCATGTTCCAATTCCAATCCTTAGTTTTATTGTAGCAGTCCTCCCTCTAATGTCCTCTAGGCACCATTAATAAACAGGTTTATCAGCTGCAGCAGTGAGGAATTTCTCAAAATTACTTTACAGAGGTGAAAACGTAATGTAATGTCTGTAGGTCTTGTGTTCAAGCCACTCTTCCATAAAACGTCTATTTTCTGCCATTTTGTTGTACATGCCACCAAAACCACTGTACTTCTGTATGACAAAGATATTTTATCCTATTCATATCCTATCCTATGGATGATTCCCAACAGGATTTCTGAAATGTTTTAGTTCTTATAAGCAAAAAAAAAAAAAGAAATTAATTAATTAATTAATTTATTATTATTATTATTATTATTATTATTATTATTATTATTATTATTATTATTATTATTATTGCTGATAATAATAATAATAATAATAAAATTAATTGTTTAATTAATGATTTAGCAAATAAAAGTATGTAAAACAACAAAAAACATTCTGCAACATTGACCCCCTTACATCCTTCTTTATCCACAGTTAGAACTGAGAATAGATCCAGTATTGAATGCCAGCTTATGCTGAACTCACAGCATGGCAGTGAAACCAAACAAGCAGAGAGCTTGTTATCTCCAACTCACCTCACGAGGAATGTGAAACTTGTCCACCACTCCTAGCTCATAGTACATCAAAATGCCACATTTCACCAGGTCCATCTCAGAGTGATGGTAATCATAGAAATGAAACTCAAAGATCTCACTCTGCTCTGAGTCTGGCAGAGTTTCAACCTACCAGACAGACAAAACCCAGACAGTACAGCTTTAGGATATACAGAAACATCGCACATCGCAGGCATAATATGCATCATAAGAGCATAATATTTCACTCTTTTAGTCGACTTTTACCAGAAGCTCTTCCAGTTCATCTTCCTCACATTCATCTGGTTCCTTTCCGTACACCTCACGTGTATTCTACAACAGAACACACAGGTCCGTCTGATTTTAGTGATATGGTTCAGCTGTATTACATGTGTACAGAGCTTTATTAACATGCTGAGAAAATGACTGATGGAATAAGGTTCCAACACTGTTTTATATTTTGACATCCTAAAAGGGGAATAAAAAAACGTAAATGTGTATATAGACCCACTGTGGTAAAGGGAAATCTGCCCAGTGAAACACACTTAAACACTAGTGAATTCACACACTGGGTGCAGTGAGTACACATGCCCAGAGCAGTAGGCAGCCCTGTCCAAAGCAGCCAGGAGCAGCTGTGGAGTTAAGAGTCTTGCCCAAGGGCATTTCAGTCATGCCCTGCCAATTTTCCAGTCAACCTTCCAATCACAAGGCTGGTTCCCAAACAACCAGGCCACGGCTGCCCTAATCTATTTTCATATTCTCATCAGGGTACATTACTGCAGATGTTTAACTGTTCCAGCACAGAAACCCACCAAAATGTTCTGGATCTCGTCCTTCCTGCACTTAATATGATAGAGGACCATGTCCTGAAAGACATCCTTTCGATTTTCCAGCTTGTTCATCTTTTCGTAGGTATCTGGGTTGAGGACTGACCAGCCCAGGAACTGTGTAAGAGCCTGAGACCACATAGAACAAGAACTCATGAAAAATCAATTTGTGGATCATTGACATTCATTTAGGTTCAACCCACTACAATAAATTCACACCTTTTTTTTTCCAAATCCACACTGACCACATGGATGATATTAGACCATGTTTTGGCATGAATATAATAGTCTCTAGATGTCTCTACCTTCACACATAAATAATGTGGAGATGTATAATACAGCTGTGACTCATTGCTTGCACTATGACTGCCAAACTGAATCCACAAATACCTCCATAAGTGTTTCATCCATTTCATCAAAAGGCTTCCCGTCTTTCCTGTTATAGAATGTTGCCACACCAACTATTTCCTCTTTTTTGTTGACAATGGGCATGGATAGAACATTTTTAATAGTCCAGCCGGTGTGGTCTAGGGGTTCTTTCTAAAAAGCAGAATATCAACAGTTTTACAGGAATCAAACTCAAAACACTGTAATAAAATCCAATATTTGACACAATAAAAGCTATTTTTTCTTTCTCTAGTAACAGCAGACAGTAGTGCATTAATTATTTTATAGTACTAAAATGTCTTTTGTGCCAAATTTAGTATTAGTAAGTTTTAAAAATATGCTTTCTGCTGAAAGTGTCTTGTTCCACTAGCAAATAACTTTGCTTGTTTAAACCGATACATTTTGAAAAAAGCAAAATGATCTGCCGATGGAATAAGACACTTATAGCACACATAATATAAAATGTCGTCTGGAACCATATATAAATATGTGTTATTCTTAATGTATTTTTAAGATATTGTTTGCAATGCATACATAACCAACATAGTATTTTGTATATTAAAATATTAATATTACTACAACTTTTATTAGCATTTACAAACAGAAGCTGTTTGGAATCATCAGCTGTGTCTTCATCATCATCATCATCATCATCATCATCATCATCATCATCCTCATCATCATCATCATCATCATCGTCATCATCATCCTCATCATCATCATCATCATCATCATCATCATCGTCATTATTTGTTACAATAATGCCACTTAACGTAATATGATTAGTCAGATATTTGATGTAATCCTTAAAAACACATATCATTTTAGATGTGTTGCTGATTATGGACTGACGTGTTAAAAACATAAGCCTACCTGAAACTCAAAGTAATCGTCTTCTGCAGCATTCATTACGTTACAAATCTGAAAGGCAGGCAGAGGGGAGAGAAGCAGCAGCAGTGAGTTTGACTGGTACAGAGCAGCATTGTTTCATTAATTAATCTGTCTACACAAACCCTATCCTCCAATATTTCATTCACATCTCGTTTCCCATGGCTGTGCTCATGAGAACTACATGGCCTCATCTCTAATGGCTTTTTGCTTGTCTACCACAGTTGTCAGGAAAGATGGAAGACTCTCACCAGGCCAGTCTCAGCCACGTAGGAGGGCAGTCCACTGACCAAAGCCCAGTGGTCAGCAGGGGGATTCCTGGAGAAAGCAGTGAATACAGACTGGTTTAATAGATAATGGTAGTGATAAGATTCAAACCTGTTTGAACCTGCCTCAGGGATGCTCCTGAATTTGGATTGTTATACCATGCTTGTGAATCTGTTGTGAAGGCTTTAGTGATGACTATTTTAATCAAACCAATGCTTCTTTAACACACAGAGGAACTTGTTTCGCTTCTGAGGGTGAAGTAATTACATGCTGGACTTACGGTATTACTTTAATGTCTTCCTTTCCGTGCAAGATGTAATCAATCACTTTGTAGAAGTTAATTTCCTGAAGGGAAAAAGCAATAACATACATTTCTCCTGAAGTAACATGTGTGATGCATTTGCTATTAGACATTATATTAAAAGTCATGATCTGAGCAGTAGTTCTGGTCATATTCTTTGACACTCACTCTGCCGTCAGGGGTCCTTGGTCCTGAATACGCAGGCACCTCACCCATCAGAACTGGCCAAAGATCAAAGAACTCCTAGAAGCAAAAGAAGAGAAGCGTTCAGTCATGACGACTGCCATTGATTGCAAGTGTCCAGAGGGGAAACCATCCCGCAATACTTTATCTTAAGACCTCAGAAGAGCTGTGAGTTGGATGGACAATTTTTGAAATACGTTTAATGAGTAAATACAAGCCTGTTTGACTTTTAATCTACTGGTGCAGCTTTACCATCCACTAACATGAAAGTTATGAAGAAACTGTATATGTCATACTGTATGTATGTATACTCAAACGCTACAGCGCTAGACAAGCATGTATTTGCATCGCGAGACAATCACTTTTTGTTTCGTCATGTCCAGAAGGCCCACGGAGTAGCGCTCACAGTTGAGGAAGGCTCGCACTGTGTAGAGGGCCTTGTGGAACTGTCTCTCAATGTCCGTCAGCTCTTCAAATACTTTGCTGGCAGACCACAGCAAGACCTGCAAGGCAGATTTAACGAAGACTATTACATTCATGCATCTTTTTCAGTGGTTCTTCAAGAAATGAATGTGGTTTTTCGATGGCTTTGCTCAAATAACCCTTTCTGGTATCTTTTTAATACTCATCCAATACCAGCATAATGTTAAGAGCGATACTATCCTAGGAACTACGAACCACTATTGGACCCTTGACAATAGTTAATGTATCTTTAAGGAACTATCACTGTAAAGAACTTATAACTTAAAGAAAGGGATTCTTTAGTAAACAAAATGGTTCTAAGTGTTTTTGGTTTATAAAAGATTCTTCAGGTTGGTGGGCAATGCAATGTGAAGGGTCCGATGCAGCACCTTTTTGAAAAGGGTTCCATATAGCACCAAAAGTTAACTTTAAAGAATCCTTTTTGGTATTACATAGAACCAATTTTCAAAATGGTTCTATATGGTACCCATTACAGCCCATTCTCCACAAATCTGAACCATGCTAAGATCATGCAAAGGGTTCTCTGAGTGTAATTTAGAACCATTTTCTTTATTAAAGGACCCCTAAAGAACCATCATTTTAAGTGTGTACAAGAACCACTTTTGAAATTTTAAATCTAGTTAATAAATCTCTATAAACAGGATGTGCAAGTGTATGTAACCTTTTAATCATTTCAATGTAAATGTAACGTAAACATGAAAATAGCATTTTATCCATTCACTCAGTGAAACACATACACAATAGTGAATTCACACACTAGAGGCAGTGAGCACACATGCCCAGAGCTTATCCAGGAAGCAGCTGGGGAGTTCAATTTCTTGCTCATGTCCTGCCAGTTCAGGGAATTGAACCAAAAATGTCCCCGATGCAAGGCTGGTTCCCTAACCACCAGGCCATGGCTGCCCCACTAGAATAAACCTCTTAAAGAACATCTACAAAATTAAGAAATTTGATGCCAATTAAAAGTTTTCAGAAGAAAGACAAAGAAAAAGCTTTAGAAGAAAGACAAAGAAAAAGCTTTAGAAGAAAGACAAAGAAAAAGCTTTTTGGCTTATTCTCATGTTGGTGTTATTATTGTCTTCATATACATTCACTAAATCTTCTTCTTCACCCAATGCTGGGAGCTTAGCTAATGAGTCCATAAACATGGAGCCCACAGCCCAATAGTAAGAGTGGAACCCAAATCCGAAATCACGTATCCCACTCTCACCTGTCCTTTTCTGGTTTCACAGCTGTGTAAGTAGCTGAGGTGATACACTCTGAGAACCAGATTGGCGAAGTTCAGAAATTTTTGCAACGCCTACAAGAAACAGACATACATTACAGACAGTTTTCATTACTATGTTCAAAGTGTTATGATAAGACTCAGACGACACAGAAATGTCCACACTGAGCACCAAAATACTTCAAAATTATAAGCTTGAAAGAGAGAATATAGTGAACACTGTCAGAGAGAAAGAGAGAGAGAAAGGAGGGGGGCACCTCTTCATCCTGTGCATTGAAACTCGGACCATCAATTTTGTTCACTGCCATGAGGACAGCCACGATATCCTTGCCATTCATGACAGGAACACCCAGTATATTCTTGGTCTGGTACTCGGTCAGTGTGTCCACAAAGTCACTGAAGTTGGGGTTCTGAGAAAAGAACCAAGCTTTTAGAACTGTGTGAAGTACAGAAATAGTTATATTTATCAATTTATCTTCAGGACCACAGTAGGTCCAGAGCAAACCCAGAAACACTGAGCCATGGCACCTGGGCAAGGAACCAGTCCATGGTTCTAGGAAGAATGGTTTAGAAGAACCTATTTTTGTTCCACAAAGAATCATATTTGTAATAGAAATGTGTGAGTGTGTAGAACCTTTTAAAGGTGATGTAAATGTTCTTAAATTGTTTAAAGGTTCTTCACACTGGAGCTGCACACATGCTACTACTGTACCATATAATTATCGTACTCATTCATCCACATTCAAGGTTCTGGAGCAGTGGCCATGACATAATCACAAGAAGGAAATGTACAAAAATATCTTATTCAAATATCACTGCTAAGTTCTATCTGGCTAGCTATCATTGATTGTGACTGAGAGTAAAACATTGCCATAATAACATGCATTGTTATCACAGAAGCCACAGCCCTCATACAAAATCTCTAGTGCAGCTATGACCCTTGCCCATAATCACCACTATGATGTTAACATGCAGGACACCAGCCTCTTTTTAAGACAGGCTTATGTTAACATTACAAAAACACACAACCATCATCATGGTGTTGCGCTTTAAAACGTTTTCAGCAGCTACTTTTAAATTTAACAATAATTTATTCTTTCACACTTAAACCTCAAGGTTCAGACTCTAACATCAAATATTATAGTCCAGCTTGAGGGTATTATTGTGATTATACTACAGTCTTGTTTTCAACATTTATTGTTAGATTTTAATAATCAGATGACAGAAAAAATATATATTTGTTTGTTGATCAATAAGTCATTCAGTCAAAATAGTCTAGGATATTTCATAATTTCAAAAAGGGGATTATTTTTTCATAACTATCAGGGTTATCAGGGTAATTGAGTGATTGAGTGATTATGAATCGATTATTTGTTCCAATAATCAACAGATTATTTGTCTGTCAAAATAGTAATTTGTTGCAGTCTTAGTATGTGGTGGTGTAATCCTGGAAGAGCTTCAGTCAGATTATTGTGTGATTATTGTTGAACTTCACTCTGCCAGTCAAACTGCAGGGTTTCAGGAAATTACCATTTTTCCAGGAATGACCTAAATTTCCTTTATATATACTATTTAATCCATATCTGACACAGTATCACAGTATCAATTCAAATAAAGTTAAATTTCATTTTATGATATTTCTCTTCATTTTGATATTTTCTCAAAATGTCACGTCTGGTGGAGAGTGCTTCCATTCCTCCTGCGCTTTTCCCAGAACGCACCACACAGTGACATCACTTCCGCATAATTATGTGACATCACACATGACACGTCCAGGGAGTCCTGAGTACTAATGATTGGTGGCAGTATAAAGGGACCATTCTCACACTAGTCTGTGCCGAGAATTGTTTGGCTGTCGCTTGCCTCTCAACGTATTCCTCTCTGATAGTTTTGGCTCTGTGTATGACCTTGCGTGCCTGTTTGTTACGCTGACTCTTGCCTTGGCCCTTGCTGTTTGGATTTTTGTGTGTGAACCCTGGACTGTTTCTTGACCACGGTATGGTTTTGTCCTTGTTGCCTTTGTTTACGGGTGTTTGCCTCTGAGGGCCTATACTCCCTTCCCTGTTTGATTTTGTTTTGTACAGTAAATTGTTCAAGTGTATCTTGCACGTGTCTGAATTCTCGGAGACTATGACACAAAATTATTTTAGACAAGGAGTCAAATGTTCTTTCCTCACTTGTTTGACGTGCATCTAATTTTTGCATAGAAAAAAGAAAGAAATCATACAACCAGACATTTGGAATACATTTATATACCACCAGGTTATTAGGGGGAAAGAACACGTGCCAATGGTCTGCATAATCATGTGGCTCAGATCATATGAAAATATGGGACTGAGCATTGCAGCCAGTCTTAAATCTATACAGGCGTTTCATAATTCGCAGCTAGTCTCTCCTGACAGGTAATAACCACTCCTGTCAAACACATTTGATGAAAAGTCTCATTCTAGTGGAAACCCAGGGGTGAATACCAGGTCCAATGTGTTTTTCTTTACCCAGCGGCCTACACATATTCAAAGGCTTGCATATAATGGGTCGTTATGGACCTTCTAATGAAAAATGGGAGGTAAATGAGATGTGGAGTGAAGGTAAGCTGCTGCTATTCCGCTGACTTGAAGAACATGGCTTTAGGAACTGACCTTTAGATTTAATCCAGGATCGCTCTAATTCAAGTGAGATTAAAGCGCTTTATTCCCTGTGCCCAGTAACACCCATAGCCAGGGGAAGGATTGAGAAACGTGGAATAACTGCAATGTGGCCTTCTACTGGCACTCAAATGTTGAAGCTTCACCTTAAAAAAGCTAAACTCCATATTCAACCATTAGATGACCTTAGTTCTCTACAGCAGTGTTTCTCAATCCGGGTCCTGGAGACCCCCTGACCTGCACATTTTAGTGCTTTTCATGCTCCAAACATACCTGATTCAATTAATCAGCTCATTCAGAGTTGCAGTGAGTGTGTTAAAGCAGGGAATTCACTAAAATGTGAAGGGCAGGGGGGTTCCACGAACAGGGTTGAGAAACACTACTCTTCAGGTCATCTGTATGGAGAATAACTTAAAACAGTGAGGGAGTGTCTTGCCTTCTGCATTCTACACACTTTGTATTTCAGTCACACGTTGTCATCGACAAAGATACAGGAAGCCAATTTGTTACAAGTGATTATGTGCTGTGGCGAGGTCGTGTTCTACAGAGGAAACCGTTTTCCAGGCTGAGGAGTTTTGCTTTTCATGCTGACAGAGACAGAGACAGTCTGTTCCTTTGAAAAATGATTGCTCCTCACTAATCAAATAGAGAGCAGAATTTCACGGCTTTCACCCCAGACCATTGTCATGCACTGTGATTCGGCCTGAAATGAATCTATTGGTCCTGTGAGCAGCATTACAGCATCCTTTAGAAATTGGGCCCTGTGCTGTCTTTCAGCCATATAATACTCCGTACACTCTGCAAACAAGAAGATTCAGTCTCAATTCCAAGCTATAATCAGGGAGTTAGTCGTTTTGATCTGTATAAATAGAGAGTGTTCTGCTTGTTTTCTGCTTATAACGTCATATAACTTGACCTTTGTGCTTTTTGAAAAACTTCATGTAATTCATGCAATGAATGTCTGGCCCAAATGTGGCCCACATTTGAGTAGTAAGTGCCAAACGTGGCCCAGATTTGGTTCGGATTTGGCCCGAATGTGTCTGCTATCTAGGAGTCCATGTGTCAAAATCACAGCACTGTTTTGCGGTCCTATCCTGCCCTCTGCTGGTCTTTATATATATCAGTTAACACTAATTTTACAGAACATTATATTTCATACAGGCAATACATAACATAGGATTTTGCTTTTTTTCTGACAATATTCCAGCACTTAATTCAGTTTAACTAAATTTGAGTATATTTGCTCATTCTTAAAACCAGTGTTGTCATATAATTTTACACTTTTACATAAATCATGGTCCAAATCTAAAATGAGCGAAATTAACAAACTATACATTAATTACAAAATCTTTGGGAGGAATTAAACCAAGGCTAGTTTCCTCGATTTTATGTTGTATGTTAAGGTGACTGAAATATACTATTCACTTTCCAGTCTGTATGAGGATGATTCAGCCAGTTTATTGTAAAAAGCCAATTGTAAATGTACTGCTTTTGTAACGCCACAAAAACAAAAAACATTCACATATTTTTGTCTATTCAGCCTGCAACAGCTTAGCCCCGCCCATTCATGACGAAGTTATAAGTAGTGTTTCAGCCTGGACTGTGCTTTGAATGAGGCCTAATATAAGGCAGCCTATATTAGAGATCATTTTGCATGTTTGTGAGTCAAAAGGCACAGAGCAGCCTAACAGATTAAAAAAGTGGTCTTGTAAAAATATTTTAATACTTTTTTGGATAATAAAGTCACAGTGGAACACTGTGTGCAAAGTAGTGAAACCTTGAGGAGTTTAACAGCACCAGTCCCCTGACCTCCCAAAAACCCTATTAACCCTAATTAAGACTCATTAATTACATTATATTAAATTTGGAACAGACCAAACTGAGATCTGTCAGAACTTTGCCCTATATGTTTCAAAAAATGCTTACAAATTAGTCGGCCTACCTGGGTCACATCAGGTACGTTAACCAGCTTCTTGACACTGGCAATGTAGCCCACAATCCCTGTGTCCAGTGGGTAAACAATTTCACAATCTGGATGCACCAGACAGTCCTCAAACACAGCATCCTTACTGACATCAAAGATGCGTGTGCCCAGCTCAGCTGTGCCATTCCTCTGCCGGTACATGAAGAGGCTCATGCGATCTGCACGTAAGATGAAGCACAAGTGGCGCATGAGGTTGAACACAGCCTTCTCCATCTGCAGGTTCTCATGCAGGCCATTCACCATGTCGAAAATGATCTCACTCTCCTCCAGGGAGCTCAAGCTATGATACTTGGTGATATCCACATCTGTCTTCTTAGCACCAGAAAGCAGGTTTGAGATGACCTGGGCCCTGAAGTGAGAGTCATAGTATTCCTTGGCAAAGGCTGGATTACTGTCCAAAAACTTCTCAGCCACATCCTGGTTCACTGCAGCCATTTGGCCTTATTTGCAAAAATGACTTCAGAAAAATGACTTGTTTACTATTCTGCAACTTCCACACACCTGAGTAGACTGTGCCGTCTTCTGCAACTAGCCTGAGGGGAGTAGAGACAGATTGGGGATTATAGGGATTGTTTTAAATAGGTGTGTGTGCTCCTAATCCTGCATCCATTTATAACCTGGATTATGAAATTCACACCATGGTGCTCACACCCCATTGTAGCTTCCATAAACATTAATTTTCTTCAGGGAGAAATGGATTAATCACTTGTGGAATAGTGCAAAGCAATTTACGGGCAATTAAGATGCAAGATACACCCTTCGTGTTACTGAAAGGCACACAGTTCGGGAGCCTGCATTCTTTCCATTCTGTAACACTGTATCTGTGTGAACTAGTTACCAAAAAGTCTCTGACCTTCTCGTGAACACATGACACCCCATACCAGATACAGCAACCTGCTGTATCATCAGAATACCACTGTTTGTTTGTGTGTGTGTGTGTGTGTGTGTGTGTATGTGCGCGTGTGCGTGCGTGCGTGCGTGTGTGTGTGTGTGTGTGTGTGTATATATATATATATATATATATATATATATACTGCATTATACCAAATGCCATACTGAGAGCCACTTCTTCAGTATGTGTAGCTCAGTAGACATTGCCAATATCAGTCAACATTCTTAATAATTTATTGTTTCTGCTAAAATTTGTCTCTATATATTTGTGTATTCCTGCATAAAATGTAAGTTATAATAAATACTACTAATAATAATAATATATAAGGTGTTTTTTGTACAATTTTAAATGGAGAGGAGAACATTGCAAAGGCATGGGCGCTGAGATTTAAGCTCTTAGATAACTTTTACCCAGGTCTCAAACCTTTTGGCTGCAAAGGAATCTTTACTGAAAAAAGCACCTTCATGAAAAAAACACTTACCAAATGTTCAAGTATTTTACTTGTGTTGCAGCCAGTGCAGGGTGTGGGGCCCCTTCTTTCCATCCACCCCCTTTCCATGCCCTGGGTACTTAGGGCCAACACTGAGTGAGTGGCATGGCCAACATTTTACTGATACAATTATACATGGAAAACGGATTTGACTAAATACCAGCAAATTCTGGAAACAAGCATCACATCATCTGCAAGAAAGGCTGAAAATGCAGGATACAGCAGGATGATTGTCTCCAACACACCTGAAGGTTTTGCCCTAAAAGTCCACAAAAGACCTTAAGTGATAACTCAAGAATGTGACAGAATTACTCTCTGACAGTACTGTATATATCAGAATGCCACAGTGACTGGCCATTTCACTGGCCATTTGAGCAATTTCTGTGACTGCTGCCATCCGCATGAACAATCATTCCATATCATGCAGAACAGTCTTTAAGCATCTGCACTTGTTATGATTCTCCTAGTAGTTTTATTAGGCCATGTGGGAAAATAATAAAGTAAAGCCATGTATCACACATACATATAAACAACATGTGACGGGAAAGTTGCTGGTTTGATTCCCTGAACTGGCAGGACACGACTCCCCAACATATATATATATATATATATATATATATATATAATTTATATATTTATTTTATATTATATATAATGTAATGTAATGTATATATTATATAATATAAACTTTTTTTTAAATAGAACCGGGGATATGCCGTCCAGAGTCACGTGACACGCAGAAGTGTGCCACGTGACCCCGCAGCTCCGCGGTGGTTTCTGATGTCAACATTAAAGTCCGCCGCTGCTCCACTTTCAGGAGTGTCACCTAAGCGGGGACCTGCGGGCTGTCCTCTGCGGACTGTGACAGAGATGAGGACACTCGTCAGGGACTGTGCTCAGAGTTAGAGGGTGAGTAACCGTGAGGTCACGTTGTGCAGCTCTGAATTCCGTCCACGTCGTCCAAGAAAGCAGAAGCTCAGCTGGACACCAGTGCTCCCATTCATCCAGGAACGGTGGCGTGTGTTGCAGCCGGACGTCCTTACCGATGCTGGTTCTGAGAGTGAATGCTTGGCTGTAATGGAAGCGAAGTGGCTTTAACGGTGGTGTGATTTGCTCTGTGACTGAGAAGCGTTTTAAAGTGTGTGTTAAATCACACGGTTAATGACAGAGGAGCTCAGCTCAGCTCAGTGTCGGAGATAAACCTGCTGAACGTCCACCAGCACTGCTGTGGGGATCAAACGAGCTTCTGTAACTGCGGTTGTCTGTGCAGAAGTACATAGATAAGAGTGCACTGAAATGAAACTGCAGTGCTTCAGGCTACTGGGGCTTAACCGGGAGTATAAACATGCCTCTGCGCACCATGGGTCACATGCAACTAGTGGTGGTAGATCCGGTTCCAGAAAGTCAGGAAAACCGCTCCGGGATTTTGATCCGACTGCTTCCGCGCGGCTCTGCTTTGGCTCAGTCTTACACACAGTCGGAGCAAAATCCCGGAGTGGATTTGTGACTTTCTGGACCTGGATCTTCCACCTCTACATGAAACTTTACTTTTATAGGGCTCTTAAGCATTAAAGCAATCCGGGTAGGTAGAGTAATTGTACCAGAGCACTTTTATGACCGAGTAACTGAGATAAAATCTGATTCTTCATCTAAATGAAAGTGATCATCTCATAACACTGAACCCTGACAAAGCAGTCATGATGCAATCAACAACATGACATAATGAACTTAAACATTAACATAATGAACTTAAGCATTAAATCAGATTATTTTTGAACAGTTGAACAGTGGAAGTAGAATTATTGTCAATGGGAAAACTATCTATAAAATCTACAAATAAATAAACAAAACAATTTAATATTTATCCTAAAACGTGTTTTCTACATTGAATTCAATGTTTTAATTTTATCCTGGTAAGAACACAAATTCCAGTTCAAACTACTCCGTAAAGGCAGGCAGTGGTTGCAGAAGCTGTGGAAAGTTTAACCTCCCTGTAGCTGAGGCCCATTCGCACAAAGTGCTGATTGTTGGTTCATGAGGGAGTGGGCCTGCATTGGGACTGAATTTCAGCCCTGATTTGGCTGTTCCACAGTACGACAGAAATCTGGATTAACCTTGTGCGGTCTTATTGACGGACTTTGCCAAAGGAAAATTTTGCTGACATAACATTGAACTTTCATTCTAACTTCCTGTTGTGAAGCTTTGCATTAAAATTAGTATAGTAGTAGTGTTGGATAGGAGTCTAATTCATGTGTTCTTTAGCTTTTTTGTGTCAATGTTCTGATTAGTTATATTTTTTAGTTACTGATTGTATACATTACATTTAATAAGTTTAAGAAAAAAAAGGCTTTTGGCCTCCACATTTAACCCATCCACACAGTAAAACACACACATACACTCTAGTGAATTCAGACACTAAGGGACATTGAGTACACGTGCCTGGAGTCCACAGCACCCAGAGAGCAGTGGGGTGGTTAAGTGCCAGTTCAGGGAATCGAACTAGCAACTTTCCAGTCACAAGGCTGGAAGAAGAAATGAAGATCAAATTTCAGATCAAATTGTTTAAATTTAGTAAACAATAGTTAATATTGTATTTGTCAAGCCATATCGTATCGCATATTGTATGTGTTTCAGGTAAAAATATCGGGATATTCTTTTTTTTTTTTTTTTTCTGAATATCATCCAGCCTTATGTTGACACAAAGTTTGTTTGATGATTTATTGATTGTGGTGCCATGTGGCAAATATTGACTGTCTTGGGCCTGTCCTGATGAATCCCTGAACCTTGATAAAACTCCTTTATTTGCATTGAAAGGCCATATCGGCCCACAGCAAACAGACTAATAAGCATGACTTCATTTAGCTTTGCCTCCGTGTCTCAATTTGTCAAACCGATATAAAATATGATTCCATAAACCTAAATCTTATGCAACACACTGCTTGATATCACAGTTAACAGACATACCTATCTTTCTGTAGGTGAGAGATTGTGGCCAGAACATAATGGCTGATGGTGAAAGCAACGGGACTGCAGCAGAAGCTGAGCTGGAGAGTGACCTTTACATTCCCTTCATTCTGGAGGAATGTGAGAAAGAAGAGCAAACCGTGAAGAAAGTGTTGAGTCAAAAGCTGAAAAAGCAATGTTCCTGCAGTCCAGGTCGAGCCAAAGCCCTGCTCCTCGATTCCATACCCATTCTGAAATGGCTGCCACGATATCAGGTCAAAGACTGGCTTCTCGGTGACTTGATGTCTGGCATCATTGTGGGCATACTGCTTGTACCCCAGTCCATTGCCTACTCTCTGCTGG
Organism: Acestrorhynchus altus; assembly: GCA_034509495.1. NCBI lineage: Eukaryota > Metazoa > Chordata > Actinopteri > Characiformes > Acestrorhynchidae > Acestrorhynchus > Acestrorhynchus altus. The sequence continues at coordinate 24,544,636 of CM067512.1, forward strand.
CGGGTCAGGATCCAATCTATGGCCTCTACACATCATTCTTCTCCAGCATTATCTACAGTCTCCTGGGAACATCCAGGCACATTTCAGTGGGGATATTTGGAGTGCTGTGTTTGTTGGTGGGTCAGGTGGTGGACAGGGAGTTGGCTGTGGCTGGATATCTCACTGATCAGCAGAACAACCTAACAAGCCTGGGCAGCCTGGAGAACAGCACTGCTCCCCACTGTGATCGCAGCTGTTATGCTATCATTGTAGGGGCCACTGTCACCTTCACAGCAGGAGTCTACCAGGTAAGTGTCTGCCTATAGAGTTTGGAATGGGTTAGAATTTAAGAACATTTAGGATTTTTTTTCTCTGTATATGTTTGGCAGATATTTTCATATGATACAGGTTAGGGCTGGACATTATGAACAAAACATCATATCCATATAAAAATTAAGACACCCCATAGAATCCTTCTTTTTTACTATATTTAAACCTATTGAAATTTGATTTCTTCTTTATACACATAAGTCTACTGCCCTCTAAATTATATGTACGTGATTGCACAAATAATGGTGTAAGGGAGAAGAATAGAGGGGGAGCTGAGTACAGGGGAGCAGAGCAAGAATAAAGTTAAAAAAGAAATTTAAAAAAATTAAACCCTGAATAAACAAGATCGTCTCAGCCCATATCTTGCTCTGTTTATATGTCAGTATAAATCCTACATACTACACTAGGTTTGCAATGGTGTGACTTTTATTGTATGATAATTCCATACCATATTATGGTGATACTTTTTATGTACTTCTTTCTGATATTTTCTGATACTGTTATCATATGATACTGATAATCACTGTGTATGATATGTCACAATTCTATTTTCTATATAATAATTAGTGGCTGTAATAGTAGTAGTATTTTCAAATCCTTTTAAAGAATGAAAAGAAGTATTTTGACATTTTTGCTTTACTGTAGTTAAATCTGTTCTGAGCTCTGACCTGTGGTGCAGGGATGAGGTGGGGTGGTAATCATCCATCATCCTCACCTCACTAATGCTCCTGTCACTGAATGCAGTCAGATCTTCACAGCAATGCTCCAAAATCTAGTAGAAAGCCTGCCCTAGATAGTTACTCCAACAAAAGCATGAATGAATGAGCAGGAGTCCCAATATGTTTGCCATATAGTGTATGTTTTATATTACAACTGTTTTCTTCTGCGATTCCAGGTATTAATGGGTCTCCTTCAGGTTGGCTTTGTCTCTGTCTTTCTCTCTGACTCTCTCCTGAGTGGATTTGCTACTGGAGCTTCTCTCACCATTCTCACCTCACAGCTGAAGTATCTGCTGGGCCTGAAGCTGCCCCGTGCCCAGGGTTGGGGATCACTTATCAAAACCTGGACCAGTTTGCTGATAAACCTGGGCCAAACTAACATCTGTGACCTCATCACCAGCCTCCTCTGCCTCCTAGTGCTAATACCTACCAAAGAACTCAATGACCGCTTCAAATCCAAGCTTAAAGCACCTATTCCATTTGAATTATTTGTGGTCATCATTGCCACCCTGGCCTCCCACTTTGGCCAATTTCAGGAGAAGTATGGATCAGAGGTAGCTGGGGCCATTCCTACAGGCTTCATGCCTCCTCAGCTGCCAGATTGGTCTCTTATTCCCAGTGTAGCAGTTGATGCCTTCTCCATAGCCATTGTTGGTTTTGCCATCACTGTGTCTTTGTCTGAGATGTTTGCTAAGAAGCACGGTTATGTGGTGGACCCAAACCAGGAGATGTACGCCATCGGATTCTGCAATATCTTTCCATCCTTTTTCCGCTGCTTCACCACAAGTGCTGCCTTGACCAAGACTCTGGTGAAGGAGTCCACTGGCTGCCAGACTCAGTTGTCGGGTTTAATCACTGCCCTGGTGCTGCTGTTGGTGCTTCTGGTCATTGCTCCTCTCTTCTACTCACTTCAAAAGTAAGTGCACATTGTGATCTAGAACAATAGATACAATATAAGACAGGAAAAGAAACAGACTTACTTTAATATTTGTCACTTTAATTCATGTTATTTTCATCACGTGAATGGAGAGTGCACATGAACCTGAACATGGAAATCATATGATTTCCATACAACGAACACAGTTTCCAAGGCATGTTCAAACCAATTTCTTCCCATTTATTTAACGTTTCCTTTTGTGCAGTCACCCTAGTTTAAAGTACAGGCTATACAATCAAAACAAAACCGGCTTGTTAACTACACATATATTAAATGCCACTTTATAGATTACAACATGCAAATAAAGCCTAGCCCACTTTCAGTTAAGGGTGCGCAAACATGTTTCACCCTTACTTTATACCAGTGTTTCTCAAACTTTGCCCTTCTCTTACACACACACACACACACACACACACACACACACACACACACACACACACACACACACACACACACACACAGACTGCAACTTTGAAAGGGCTTTTTAAGGGCTGATGAATTGAATCAAGTGTGTTTTGAGCAAATAATCCACTAAAGTATGTTCATATAACTGATTCTGTGCAAGTCACATTTACACTTGTGAACCACACAAGAGTGACCTTTTATAATCCTTTGTAATTAGAAGAAAATCCAAGGTGGCCAAAATTGGAATCTCCTCATCATATGTTAAAAAATGTAATCATAATTGGCTAAGAAAATTACAATTCGTGCCTCAACGGGACTGAACATTTGCCCACTTGTGTTAATGCACTCTCCTCTCTCATTCAGAAAATGTTCCCACACAAGAGCTGGAATGCGGCTTTGATTGTCCATTTTGGCTCATTTTTACAAACATTCTGGATGGATTTTTGCAGTATTTGGGACATAATTTATTTTAGAGCATACAAAGAAATGCAGCCAAACACAAGGTGACACGCATGACTGGCTGGAACCCTCTCGCAACCCTTTTCTGCTCTAAAATGGATGACACACAGGCTTTTAATGCCCTTGTATCTCCTGCATGAACAGTGTGAAACAGTAGTGGCAGTACTTTATGGCAAATTATGGCAACTGTATTCCAGACAACTATTGCAAAACTCAAGACCTCATTTATACCTCATAAAATAAAGCTCACATTTATTTTTCTCTAATTGTTAGCACATAATCTTCTGTCACAGGGTAATGATAAAACAACACCCAGTTATTGTACAAGCCAACATTTAAAATTTGAACATTTTCCAAAGATGCATTTTGCTCATATTACACAAAAACACTCCAATAAATCTACACCTTGGAGAGCTGGTTACTTTCATTGTCTTAAAACATTAGATTAATATGAATGGAGGGGTCAAGGAGAGTCAAACTAGGAAAATAAGTGATGTTTGAAAAAAATAGTGGCAATATTGATGCAGGTCAGACTTGATGGAAATGCTCTTCAGATTTTAACCTTTTCTTATGTTCACCCATTTTTCAGATGCGTCCTGGCAGTCATCATACTAGTGAACTTACGTGGAGCACTCCGGAAATTCCGGGATATTCCCCAGATGTGGCGGGCAAACCGCGTGGATGCTGCTATCTGGCTGGTGACCATGGCCACATCAGCACTGGTGAACACTGAACTGGGCCTTCTGGTGGGGGTTCTGGTGTCTGCATTCTGTGTGCTTGGACGCACCCAGAAGGCCCAGGCCTTCAAGCTGGGACAAGCTGGAGACTATGAGATTTTCAAGGACCTGGCTTCCTATAAGGGCCTTCACACACATCCTGGGGTGGCTGTGTTCCGGTATGAAGCTCCAATCTACTATGCCAACCAGACCCTGTTCAAGAAGTCTCTGTATCGCAAAGTGGGCCTGGATCCATTGAAGGAGAAAGCCAAGCGCAAGAAGCTGGAGAAACAGAAGAAGAAGCAGGAAACACTGGAAGATTGGGCCAAGCAAGAACATGAAACCTCAACAAATGTGTTCCTTTCTCAGGGTATTGCCTTTCATACGCTGATCATAGACTGTAGTGCAGTGCTGTTTCTGGACACTGCAGGTGTTGGTGCTCTAAAGGAGGTGTATAAGGATTATGAAGGATTAGGAGTGCGCTTGCTGTTAGCACAGTGTAATACCTCAGTGATGGGCTCTCTGAGAAGGGGTGGTTACTATGACTCCAAAGGAGGTAGCCCAGAGATTATTTTTCACACTATCAGTGATGCTGTTCGTTATTCCCAATGCTTACTGCCACAGAACGGTGACTGCGAGACTGTTTGCTGATACAAAAAGATGCTTTAAGTTTAGGGGTGGGCGATATGGTGAAAATTCATGCAATACATACAATAATTTTTTGACATTTTACACAACAGACTGAAACACTGTAGAATCATATCTTTCATAGGATAGGTGTATGTCAATTCATTATGAAGTAGTGTTACCTCAGGTAATGCCCACACCTGTAAAATTTGTGAGGCGTTATATTGTGAGGTGGCCAGCATGCTCACAGCAACGCGGCATGCATGGTGTGTGCTAGATGGATGGGATATTCCATTACATTGATACACCCATAGAATGCATTACCACCCATAGTGGACAGCACAGTGTATGGAAATGAACATGACTGGCTTGAATTGTCTGTGTGAACAGACAAGTGACTGGCAGAAATCACATCCACATTCAGTGTAGGAGTCCCCACATATCCTGCATGTGAACTTTAGCTTTAGAAGCAGAAGCCCCACCACAGATCCTCTGTTAACACCATAACATGGGATACAGCCCCTCACTTGGGCTCATAAGGTTGCTAAATAGACCCTGGTTGCTAAATGGAAAACCAAAACTTGTTTGTGGCGCAGACCTCATGAAATCACAGACTCCATTGTCAAAAAGGAGCTGTACAGGCCGGTGATGCTTCCATACCGGTATTATCATGTAATCTGTTGGGTCCATTGGTCAACTTAAACATGTAATTGACTGGCGCCCACTACGATTCTCTGCTTGGTGACCATTTGCAGGTGTTCATGGACTTCAGTGTGTTCCCTCATTGATGGGATAGTCCAGCAGGATAATGCACCCTGCCATTTGGCTCAAGTTGTCCAGTAATGGTTCTATACCGTATTCCTGGTACACATACAGCACTGTGGATGGAGGAACGAGCAGGCCTACGCAACTTCAGAAATTGAAAATCTGGCACCCACTACGGATATTTTAAAGAATATCTATTGTGTATGCTGTCATTTGAAGAACAAAATGTTTAGGCCCATTAAATACCTACATTTTGCCCCCAAATAATGCTACTCTGTAACACTAATCCAGGTAGATTTTAGAAATGCTTTTCAGCTCCCATATCGTTGCATTCTACTATAGAACTTCAGTCTACATTTTATTGATTTATTTTTGGATTTATTTTTGATCATCTTAAAGCCATGTTGTAATAACACACATCAACATATCGTCCACCCCTATCTAAACTCCATGTTTACAACATTATGGAGTCCAAACCTTTGTGCCTTACTGTGATTTTCAGATTGACAATTTAATTATTTGTGCTAATTATTACTTAATAGCTGTTTCTTTGTCTATTGTCAGTCTTAAAGTGTGTTAAACAATGAAAGGGTGTAATCTGGATTTAAGTGCCTGCCTGTTCTCTGTGGAACAAAAGATCTACAGAGGTCTGGAGAATGATTGCTATTGAAGACCAAATTGTTCACTGTTACAGATCAATTGATTTTGTATATACAGCACTTTATCAATTTGTATGGTGTTTTTTTTTTTTTTTTCTGTCTTTTCAGTTCATTCCATTCAATTCCAAAACTTTGGCTGTGACTGAAGTGCATTCCTGTTCCCTCATTAGTACTGAACTAAGTAGCAGTAGAAATGCAGATGGATTTGGACACTTTCCTCATCAGCAACACACGTCAGCACCACTCACATTAACAAACACACGAGGGTCTGATCCATGTTTAAGCCCTGTACACACGCACAATATATTATATATATATCTATATCAAGGTAGATATATGAGCACATGTTGTCAGCTCTATTTGTGTCTACTGTGTTACTTAGTAATAAGACTATCAATTGCAATCTGGTCCATATTCAGAGGAAAATGACCCAACATAATCTTTAGTGCCTTAAAATGTAAATAGGGATCCATTTCATCACAGCCTTTGTGTCTCTCAGGGCTTACACTCATTTTTGCTGGTGAAACAAATCTAGAAAAGAAGAATGTTACTGAACTTAGAAGAAAAAAGCTTTTTTTTTCTCCTGTGTGCAAAGATATCTATACGCAAATCATCCAGATCAAAGCTTTCCAAACAACACAGGACTCTTTATTTATCGCTATATTTAATTCATTAATCATGTGATGATTTTGTATTATTAAACAAAGAACTTACATTTCTATATCTAATGTTTCAAGGCTAATCAATAGCTATTCTTCAAATGAATATAGGACATTCTTCTAAAATGGCAGTAAAACATCTCATGCGTTTACCCTGAAAATGGATTCAAAGTAAGGAACATTTCTATGACATTTCCTGGGTTCCAGCCATTTACAAATAATCATTCCATTTACATCAGGCTCTGTATTCATGACCTGCCTTAATATGAATGAGTTAAAAATTGGAGTGAAAACCTTTTTCACTTGGATGCCAAAGCAGAACCATGTGTCTCTCCCACTGCAGGAGATTAAGCCTCAGTGCTCTAATAGTATTACATTCAGGATAAGACATGCAGAACCAATGTGCTGTACAAACAGCAGAAAGTCAGGGTTTGTTTTTTTTGAGTTTACTGTGTCTTTTTGAGAATCTTTTTTTTTTTTGTTTCATTTCTCCAGAATGTATTACTAAGGTGGTAGTCTGTTATTTGTTGAAGAAAATGTGGCATTTGAAAGGACCTGTTGGACAGGTCCTGAACTGTAGACAACCATGTGACCTGTAGAAACCAAACACAGATTTTCAAACTATTGGCAGAGTCACACTGTCCTGGCAGCTGTGAAAGAAATGGATTACGCACTCAGCCTTTAATATGCTTAATTTATAGCTTTTTATTATGGAACAGAAAATTCAAATGTATGTGTCTGTTTTTAATATGATTTCATTTGCTTTAATAAAGAATAACAGTTTATTTTCTGATAACAGCCTAGTGTAATCAGAGCCATTGAAAATAGATTGAAATAGGTTGATTTTAGAGAAACTTGCAGACTTCAATGCAAGTATGGGAAATTTTGTATTCTATGCAAAACCACCAGTGAAGCTACATGTCTTTTGAGTGTTAATATTTACTAGATTGTGAGTTTATTTTCCATAATTCAAAATGTAAACAGTCATATATGTTTATTACATTTAAAGTGACATATTTCAAGCCTTTTTTGTTTGTTTTACTGTCTGATTACTAATTTATCCAAACTTGAAATTAAATATTTTAATAATCTATAAGTCTTAGAGACTTAAAGAGCTATAGGTCATGCTGACAAAAATAAAACAAAAAAGCCTTGAATTATTTCAAGTTTACATTTTAAATGAAATTATAAAAATAAATGAACTTTTTTAGAATATACTAATTGTTGAAGCTGCAGAAGTAGTGTTGTTAATGGGACAATAGTGGAAAATCAAATGTATTTTAATTTATTATTTTCACAATGATTTATAGTAAATACAAGCACGAGAGAGAATGTGTAGTTATAGCCAAAAAAAGAAGAATTACCCTTTAATGACTTAAAGTGTTATATTGCATATTATCATTTCTTTGGTTCTTTTTAATCAGTTCTGTTTTCTTGTTCATAAGCATAGATAATTTTGTAAAGTTCTGTCTTTCTAATGTTTAGTTCTCTGTAATGTTCTATCACTGTACAAGTTCCAGTGACTTATTCCAGGTTTTTAACACTTTCGGGATTCACAAAGGGATTTGTTTTTGTCTTGTATTATATTAGAAAACTGGAGATTCGTATAGCTTGAACTAAATAAACAGAGCATAAACAGTTTTTTTCTCATTTCTTGTCTTGTCTATTCTCTGCAGGAGTTGGACAATCGAGGCATCTGGTTTTTTTTCTGCATGTGCTAATTTATACCCCAGTTTTTTCACCACTTCCTGTGTGCTGCTGCCACAGCTTTTTCTCATTTCTTTTTAGCAGACGAGATAGGAAAATGTAGATACCACAGCACTAGCCTGTGTTCATTTTTTAGCTATGTCCCTTTCCTGTGGGAAGGCAGACTTATCTTTCTGTGTGGGGCTTTGAATGCCAAACAGCCAGGATAAAGCTCCATGCCCCCCTGGCTGACCACTAATTAAACAGCACTGCCTTATCTGCTCCATAATTTATTTCCATATCAGCAGGAGTTCTTCACTCTTACCACTGAGAGGTGCTGTTCAATGCTGTTATCTTGGCCTGTGATTGATTAGCTTTTTCTGGCTGGTGGAAGGATTTACTTCAACTGCAACAATGGCTGTTTATTGTACTGTTCACACTGGTTTTAGTATTTAGTTCAGGGGAATGGAGCAAAGGAGTTAAATCATTTGACTTGATTTATCTACTGGAACACGTTAAGTATACCTGGCAATCATCCGATGAGTTGAATGGGAAAATCACCAAAGTGTGTAGGAATCTGGCCTTCTGGGACCTGACGGTTCCACCACTGCAGTAGATAAATTAACAGATGCTCATATAAAAGTATTGTTATTTTAGTAAGTGAAAAAAATGAGCTTTCCAAAAACAACTTGAGTGTAGGCCCATGAAAGTAGCAGATAAATATGTATAGAACTAACTGTTCTCAAATCAGTCCAACAGATTTGATCCAACCCAACTCACACCACACAGGGATACGGGGAATACGGGGTGCTGTCTGAATCTCATTTGTATTTTGCATTGTATTATTAGAAAGATCCTTGTCAATCTAAATATTTACAAATAACCCATCAAAATATTTGCATTTCCAACTCAAAATCACTCTGGAAGATCAATTTCAAAAAGGTTTCAGTCATTATAAAAAAAGAAAAATAATAATAATAAAGTGCATGTAGGTGCACATACATTTTTAATCAACAATTTCATATGAATGTTTAAATCTGTTAATATGTAAATCTCAAATGTGGACAAATTTGAGTATCCTAAGATCTCCTGAACAACTGGCATGTGTGACTGCCTCACTCCTATAAATACTTCAAATATTTTGGCAAATAAAAGTACAACAAATTACAAAAACCCCTCACAAAATTGTGTTTAGAGTTCTAAGGTTCTACTGGTTAAACACTACTCTGGTCAACCAACTTAACCATCTGCTGTTGTTGCTGCTGGAGAGCCCTTGAGCTCACATTACCCTACAGTGACCTCCAGGGGGCGCTGTTATCCTTCCTAGAACAGCCAGTCTGGGGTTGTTCACAGCCTTTTCTCAGTGATGCAGCTTCATATTTGTGGTGAAAGTCAGCTGAAGAGTGTTCAGAGGTTCTGCTGGTTTATGACACTGGTGACAGGACTGCAGCTCAGAAGATCAGTCTGTCATCTCGAGCCTTGGCTGAGCCCACACTCTGTCCATCTCATATCTGTACTTCATGATGCTTTAAACTGTCAAAGCACTTTTGTCTCCTGTCAGGAAAAATTCTCCTAGTCTGTCTGGACCACCACTGTCTCCCAGGCATTCCATCCCAATGACATTAACAGGTGTTGAGAGTGAAAGCATCTCTCTCTCTCTCTCTCTCTCTCTCTCTCTCTGTGTGTGTGTGTGTGAGGGCGCGTGTGCATCACATTGTCTGTGTGCGTGTCTCTGTCTCACTCTTTGTGTCTTGTCTGTCTCTCTCTCTCTCTCTCTCTCTCTCTCTCTCTCTCTCTCTCTCTCTCTCTGTGGTGTGTGTGTCACATTGTCTGTGTGCGTCTGTCTCACTTGTGTTTTTGTGTCACTTTGTGTGTTTCTCTCTGTCTCTGTTTCTCTCTCTCTCTTCCTCTGTCTCTCTGTCTTTCTCTGTCTCAGTGTGCATCTCTCTCTCTCTCTCTATCTATCTGTCTCTCTCTCTTCCTGTCTCTCTGTCTTTCTCTGTCTCTGTGTGCATCTCTCTCTCTCTCTCTCTCACTCTCTCTTCCTCTGTCTCTGTCTTTCTCTATCTGTGCATCTCTCTCTCTCTCTCTCTCTCTCTCTCTCTCACTCTCTCTTCCTCTGTCTCTGTCTTTCTCTGTGTGCATCTCTCTCTCTCTCTATCTATCTATCTATCTATCTGTCTCTCTCTTGCTCTCTTCCTCTGTCTCTGTCTTTCTCTGTCTCTGTGTGCATCTCTCTTTCTCTCTCTCTCTCTCTCTCTCTCTCTCTCTCTCTCTCTCTCTCTCTGTCCTTTTGCTCTCAGTAAATCAGTTCAAGCAAAGATTTGACAGACAAGCCCCATGAATTCATTCAGCCCATTTGTCAGAATATCAGGCCTTAAATCGCCAAATTAAATCAACATTTTCAGAATAACTTGATCTAAATAGACTTTTGCCTCACAGCCGACAGCGTTTCACCACAGCCTGAAACAACCTTTCACTTCATAGCAGACTAAAGTGTAGAGCCATTGGCCAGCAGGGTTTTAAAACTCCAACAACCTAGAGGCCTCTAATAGCCCCCATCTTCTCAGACACAACAGTGATTATCTAACTGTTGATTGGCTGCACTGTATTAATGAGGTCAGCTCTGATTCTGATTTTCTTAATAAACATTTTTTGGAGCAAGAGCAAAGCTTGTTATTCATCCTCGTTTGCCAGTGAACTCTGCTGTATCACACTGTGCTTTACTGGTTTTATGGATTTTAAATAGTCTCAGGGGGCCCATGACCATTTGAAGCCCCTCGGCCCATGAGCAGGTGAAAGCATTGTGGTGTAGAGCAGGGGTACTGCTTGACTGCATAAGTTTGATTGGCAGTTGCAAATTATTCCAATTTAATAGTCAATTAGCTATTTTTTTAATTATGAATAGTAATAATAAAATAATGCAAAATTAAGGGGCCAGTGGGCCTAGAAGATGCAAATCAAAGACATCAATTAAATGTTAGTAATTATGATCTCTTTTTATATTTATTTAATATAAAATATTATTATATAAAATCTAATATATAATAATATTATATAAAATCTAGTTGGTTGGTGGTCTTTTCACAGGTATTTTCCCATGTGGTCAGATTCATGAATTTATGAAAGATCATTAAATATTAAAATGCAATTCTCAAAGATTCTCATATATCCTCAAACGTTCTATAACATTTTCAAATGTTCTTGATCATTTTCAAACATTTTCACATTTCAAATTCACACATTCTCAGATACTCTTAAACATTCACAAATATTTAAGAATGTACTCAAAAATTCTCAAACATTCTGTTATTCTCAAATAACATTTTCCAAAATTCTCAAATATTCTTTCATTGTTTTCTTATGTAGCCTCCTGTAATAATTTCATGCTGCATTTTACAGACATTTTAATTCAAATCATTATTTTCATCATTCAGTTAAATCCATGCAGATGAATTAAAGCCTGCAGAAATGTTCAGTAAACAAGAACTCGAAGTGATGGTGGAGGAAAAAGCCAGCCTTGAAAAATATGAGAGCTGTAACTCACACTGGAAAATAAAAGATGAGGGGAGCAATGGCACACGTTTAAAACGAAACAGGCATAGAATCTAGGGTTGAAAAGGAGGGACATGGCCGTGCAAGCAAACATGATCTTTTTAAGTCCACATTAAGAATCTGTTTCTAAAAATCTTACCAATTAGGAGAAGTGTGATGCTGTTCAATATAAATGATATTGTTTAAGGCGAGTTGTTCTCACAATGGTTCTAAAGAACAGATGAGAAAATCCTTCCTTTTAAACTGGAAGTTGGAGAATTTTATTCTAAAATGTGAACTACGAGCACAGAAGAATTTCTACCGGCCTGGGTTTCAGAGCGCTGTGGTCCAGAACAGTGTGATGATCTCCACACTCAAAACAAACCTAAACCGGCCAATTAGTAGATGGTTTGAATCAGGTGTACCTGAGCTGAGAAAACAACCCAACTGTGCTGGACTCCATCCAGCCCTCCGTGACTCTGGGAACAGATGAACCCTGAGCTTGAGGTCAGCAAGCTTTCATCCAGTAATTTAACCACCTGAAAGATTTAAGTATTGATGAGTGCTGACACCCTAATTAACGCCATAAAAATACTGTGTGGGCTTTGGTACAACATCACATATTACTCATAATACACGTAAGAGTACACGCTACTGCTTCTTCCCAAATCAAGCGTATTAAAAGTTCTATCCTGTCTCTACTATCCAGGGAAGACTGACTTTCTACTAGATTTTGGAGCATTGCTGTGAGGATTTTAGTATTAGCATTAGCATTAGTAAGTTCAGGAAGTCAGTCAGTCACCACCCCACCTCATCCCCAAAGTACTGGATGGAGCACCATCATTCCAAACAGAGTTCCAGTGCTCCAGGGCTCAATTCTGGGAAATTAATGTAGCTGAATGTATTAATTAGAAAGAGTTTCCACAAACATTTGGACATATATTTTATATTTGAAACCAATGTTTTAAAGGATGCGTTCATGTATGTAAAATACACATGCTCTACTTTTCCCTTTCAGACAGAGATCCAGACAGAGAAAGCGGCTCTGGGGTCCCTCTGGGTTTCTGAGACTTCCTGTCATTCCCCCCTCTTAGATTACAAGTGTAATTTCATAATAATGAAGATAACTATATAAGTGTGGAGCTAATTGGTCACCATCAGTTGTCATCATCCATAAAGCTCTCTGAGTGATAACACACATGACAGCAATCTTCTCTACAGCATAATTCACTCTTCTGCTCTTATGTAAACTCCCTCATTGCTTCCAATCAGTGTGTTCTGAAAGGAAATAGACGAGCGGTGGAACCAAAGAAAGAGAAAAGCAGAAAAATGTCCATTTTCCCAGCAGTTTCCGAGCTCAGCGTGCAGGCTGAGTCTGAAAATAACATGCTGCTATGTCATGTACGTATTCTGGTGCTCGCAGCTTTGTGTTGGTGCTAGGCTTTCTATTCCGGGCGCATTGTAGCACTACGGCTTTTGTATCATGGGCTAGCGTTCTAAAGCAGCATGCAGCGATAAGGGCAGGTTGTTGGCAACTCCATTTGTCTTCTGCCACAGAGTTATGCAGTATCTGCATAATCCAAACTGGGGGAGTGCCATTTAAAATCACTGGAGCGCTTTGTGCCATAACTTTTCCAGTGAGCGGATCTTTGATTTATATTCATGAGAAAGATGAAGCTGCATTCTTTTTGTTGGTGTTTCTTTTTTCTGAAGTAGCTAGAAGGTGCTTCCTCACTGCCTTTTGCCTGTCACCTCTGAAATATAAAAATGTAAGTGTGGCTTTGTGCAGTGAACTGAGATCAAAACAAAACAACCACAGGGGTTGGAATGGGTGGGATGTTGCAGGCCATTCATCAATCATTTTCAAACTTCTACTGCCCTTCTACTGGCAGAAGTGAATATAATTCAAGGGGCAGTCAGGAGATGAAGGTTAGTAAGCAATGAGGGGCTGTGATAAAACGTCCTGGCAGCACAATGCAAATATATGATCATATGCATGGTGATGAAGATGGGAGACATTTTATTAATTATGCATACCGTATTTTCCGGACTATAAGCCACACCGGAACATAAGCCGCACCTGCAAAAAACAAAAAAAAAAAACTGGAAAATAACAGATATAAGAAGAAAAAGCTGCACCTCATTATAAGCTGCATGGTTTAAAGTGTGGAAAAAAAGTAGCGGCTTATAGTCCGGAAAATACGGTAATTATGCAGTTGACCCCAGTGTGTCCTTTGGGTAGCAACCCTTACATAAATGTATTACAGATTGCTGACAAAAACTCCATTCGACCTAATGAGGAAATGTACATCTCAGTGAACAACTCGGTTTTTAGTTAAGGGTAGCTAAGGATACAAATTTGACCATCAAAACCACACTCTCCCTTACCCAATCAATTTGAGTAAATTGGGAATTCCTTGGAAATTCCTGAAATTTCCTCCAGTTGACTGGCTAAGAGAGAGGAATTGGACAAGACCACAAAGTAGCTGATATTTGGACTGGCTAATGAAAGTGGACCTGACGCCAACTTGTTTTTGAGTATGTAGTATATAACACAAAGTATTAGTATGTATTAAGGTGCTTTTCCACTCCATGGTACCTTCAGAGCTCTACTCTACTCGCTTACTTGCTACTCCACTACCTGGTTCATCTCAAACAGCTATGCAGCTGATAGTGTTGCAAACACTAAAGCAGTGCATAACTGCCAAAAGTATGGGTGCTCTGTTGGCACTGATAACTGGAAAGTACCTGTAACCAGGTCATTTAAACCCTCCAGTCAAACAACTCAAACCTGAAACAATGGGCAAGACCTGCACCCCCAACTCAGAATACCATCTCATGGCTATGAAACATTGAGCTATATAAATTCATCTGAATAGATGTACCAATTAAAAATGGTTATTAATTTTGTGTCTCCACTAATGCAGAGTCTACAATATATATAACACGTTTGACAGAGAAAGTTGCCCAAAGTGTTGCCCGCAGGCCAACCTTTGATCTGGCATGCATAGGTCAACTACACCGTTCTGAATGTTAGAGGTCACAAAACAGATGTACCGGCACGTTCAGTGTAATACCTTCACATTCCTGATGTGAGATGTGAAAACATTTTGTGGGTGTCACACTGACACTAGTCTCTCATACACGTCATTCTTCTTCATTCAAAACTTCAAAACTATTGTGACAATATATCTCTGTGTTCTCTGTGTGGTGGCCCAGCTGCTTTTGGGGGGCTCATAGTAGCCAGTGACCGACTCTGACCACTGACACATTCTGACATTTATCTCCTCAGTGAGGGCCAGATGATGAACTAGTTCTGCTTGGTCAGTGGAGGGTCATCACCTCTCCTTCCCTATAGGGCTTAGTCACCATCTGTCTCTGCTCCTCAGTGCTCTGCAACAGCACACCTAAAAGCCAAGTCATCCTCTCTCTCTCTCTCTCTCTCTCTCTCTCTCTCTCTCTCTCTCTCTCTCTCTCTCTCTTTCACTCTGTCTGGCCTTTATCTCTCTATTGCTCTATGTCTGGCACCCCCTGCCTTTCACTTTCTCCCTCTATAAAACTCTAATCATTATCTCTCTATCTCTCTCTTGCTCTCTCCTTTCCTCTCTCTGGCTGTCACTTATTCTCTCTCTCTATCTCTCCCTTCATCTCTGTCTATATCTATCTTTTTGTGTATCTTAAAACTCTACCAATCTCTCTCCCACTCTAATTTGTATGCCATCAAAATAGAGCCAAATGTTTTGAGAACATAAAAGCTGAATCCATAACTAAGAAATCACATTATTGGCAGATGGCAATAACCCCCACCAGTATCCATGCCTTGCATTCACATTATTTTGTTGGGACCACCGACATGTTGAACAGCCCGATTTACAATAAAAATGCACCTTCACAGAAGAGGAAAGATACACAGAAGAAATGAACACGACCCATATTTATAATCATAAATTTTTTCATATGTATTATCACCAGAGCTTTCCACTGCCTCATCCACCAGAGCTCATTAGATCCACGGCCAAACCTGTAGTTTCAGGATGTTTAAATATACTTAATTCATAATCTGCCACATGATTCAGGATAAAGTTTGAAAGTGTACAGATGCATACAGATATAAATATGTAATCTGAAGCTCTGGTGATAATAAATATTGTTATAATTATGGGTTGTGTTAATTTCTTCTGTGTATCTATCCTGATCCGATCGATCTCTCTCTCTCTCTCTCTCTCTCTCTCTCTCTCTCTCTCTCTCTGTTTTATAACTCTAAATCTCTCTGACTATGTCTCTTTATATATATATCTCTCCCACCGCCCTGTGTCTCTCATTCTTTATTCTTTCCTTTGATCTTACTATGTCTTTCCCCCCACTGCACCCCCCCCCCCCCCTCAGGATGAGTGCCCCATGCACTATAAGGGCCGGTGGGGTCTCCAGCTGTCCTGCTTTTGGCAGTGACCAGACTGGAACAGCTGCTAAGAGGTCTGAGTGATGATGAGGAAAATTGTGGAAATGTTGAACTTGTTGGAGTGAAGCAAGGAGAAAGGAGGACTGCTTTAGACAGGTTAACTATGTTATAAAATAAATCTACAGATTAAACATGTCAGACGTGGCTGAACAGATCTGTGTGGATCTGGAAATAAAAGAAAGGCTTCAGGCTCAATTCCCCACACTCACCTTACATTTGCAGAAAGACGGGAGGAACAAGTGAGGGCAAGAACACAACAGCCTATTCTGAAGAAGGGTCCTAGGTGTCTATCCTGGTTTACAACAATGACCCAGTTGTGTCAGATCTTTTACTGAAGGCAGACCATAATGAAGAGACTGGAGAGCTTCTTTTCCACTGGCAGTGCTTTGGATCAAGCCAATAATGCTGACACTTCAGTATGTTTCTTTAGAAAAGCACTACATCTGGCTACATCTGTGCCTCTCTGAGGCAATTACGGTAGATGATGTTTCTGCGTGGCCTTACTGAAACCCAGCGTGCACTTTTCGTGTTCTTCATTTTGCTTTTGTGTGTTTTAATATTCAGAGGAGAGTAAAGGGTTTTATTAGAAGGGTGCTGATCCAGCTGCTCGGTACATCACATATCTTCCTGGAAAAATCATCCACGCTGATCCACTAACGCCACTATTTGGGCAGCCACTCAGTCAGTGACTAAGGAGGTCTCAATGTTTTAGCCATTATCAGCTATGTGAAGATATTATGGAGCTTCAGGCTTGGCAGCACTTTTTGGATGGTTTATTTTCACCAGGTTATGAAGCATTTACTGGCACTCGTGGGACATTTTACAGGGTTTCACTGCTGAGAGGCTACTTCAAGATGATATTTATGTAAAACATCTGAACATGTTTTGAATGTCGATGGCATTTATTTGGAAACTTGTTTTTGAAGTCTAAAAATTGAAGCCATGTGCTCCTGCAGGTCTACTGTGTGGTGCCCTGTCTTTATTGTACAGCTGTGTTTACTTGTTAATGGAACAATATACATTGAGATTTGATGTATCTGCATGGTAGCTAAACAATTTCCAAAGCTCTCCTCAAGGAAGTCCAGTATTTCTAGTTCCCATCCAACATCTCTTTATCTATCCATCCAACATCTATCCTATCCAAATAGAGTGAGCTTCTGGTGGAACTGACCAACTCCATATGGTAACGAAACTTCACAGAGATGATCAGCACCCAAATCAGTTTCCTTCTAACTGTAATCTACCTATAATATATGAAAAAAAGTATTAGGACACCTGTTCTTTCATTTCATAGTAGTTAACAGATTTGTGTCCCAGATTTGGGGTCTTGGGTTTAAGTCAACCACCACCTCCTTTCGAACTTCCACCATTTTTTATTGTTGCTGGACAGCCAACGCACTGTGAGGAAATGCACTAGATCCCCAGCTCTGATACAATTGCTGATAGACACCTGTGCTGGCCAGCATCAGATTGAGTGTGATGTGGGAAGAGAGTGCCATCTACCCACCCAGAGAGTGCATGGCCAATTATTCTCTCTCTCAGACCCCGACTGTCAATGGATGTCCAGGTGGATGGTCATTTTCAGTAGAGAGTATGCTGTGCATGATTGGCTGCTGCTTCTCACCTGTATGTGTTGGTTGAGTGCTGAGTGTGAAGTTTTGTTTGTAAAGCATCCTTGGTTATCCAGAAAAGCACTGTATAAGTGTAAATTCATTCATTATTTCGTTATAAATAATAAGAAAAGAAACACTGATAGTCCATGCACAGCATTAGGTTCAAATAAATTTTCTCCAGAGTCCTATTCGATTGTCAGCAATGAATGCATCTTAAAGTAGTTGAATGAATTCAGTTGAAGGGCTGCCCACAAATATGTAAACATATAGTGTATCACTCAATTAATTTCTATTTATTCTGATGTTTTACCTGTAAAATTATGAAATAAAGAATTGCGGGTTCTTTTTTCCATTTGACACAGCAATACTATAACATGAATAGTGCATAGATCAGTATCTTTAAGGAGACCCACCTCAATAGCCTCATGCAGAAACTGCTGTACCTGCTGAAGTGTCTTTCATCTGACACTAGTTTGTAGTGGGCTGGTACATGAGAAAAGCAGCCCAGTAATGCTAGTGCATGAGACAGCCCAGGATTGTGGGTTTGATCCCCACTTGGGTCACTGTCTGTTTGGTGTGTTCTTCCAAGCATGCATGTAGTAGGTACATTAGCCATTGTGAATTGCCCCTAGGTGTGTGTAGGTGTGTGTGTGTGTGTGTGTGGGTGGGTGGGTGGGTGGTTGTTTGTGCATGCATGTGTGCGTGCATGTGTGTGTGTGGTAGTCTGCGATGAACTGGCACCCTTTCTGAGAGGGATTCCTGTCTTGTGTTTGAGGACTCCAGGTAGGCTCTGGATCCACTGTGACCCTGTTCAGGATGAAGCAGATAACATAATGACTGACTGACTAATGACATTGGCACATGGCACATTAGTCAAATGAATGCTATATGATCACATCACTAGACTTGCATCTCTCCAGCTTTATGTGTGCATTGCTTTAATGTTCAGCCACACCCACCCGTCTTCTTCCAGGTCACCATACCCTTTGAAACTCATAATGGTTGTGAGTCTCTCTCTGTCTCTTTTTACCTTTCTCTCTTCATATATAGAACTAAAAAAAAGTTATATAAAAAAAATACCCATCTGCAATCTGGAACAATTTAGCAAGTACATCCATTATGTACTTTTTGTCTGGAACAGAATGAGTGTATAACACACCTTTATTGAAAAAAAAATAATTTGATGCACAGGTTTTATGAAATGAAGACAGGGTCACAAGCATGCATACAGCCCACCTAATATTTGGTTATATGTCTCATACCAAGTTCTACCATGATCAAATGCTTTAGGTATCAGCAACACTGGCAGAATCAGGTTTGATATTTGAGCACTTGGCAGAATTCAGGGTTCATTTTCATTTGTCGGTTTCCTGGAATTGACCAGACACAGTCCACATTTCTGAGGTCAGGTCTTTGTAAGGCTATTGCGCAAGATTTAAGTTAACCTCCTTTGATGTGTGTTTAAGGCCAATGTCCTGTTGGAAGATGGAACACACTACTGTGTCAAAGTTTCAACTGTCTAGCTGATGGTTTGACTTCTGAAGTAGCTCTTGTAGATCTTGTATTCCTAAACCAATTGCATTTAGGCCTAGAGTGGGTCTTCTTTTAGGCCTCTAAATGACATTCTTGTCCACAATGAATGCAGGTAAACTTCTTACCACTACTGTATATACAGTATTGTCTTTACCAATAATAGGGTGATCACATTTTCATTTAAAAAAAAGAGCCCACATGGGGGAAACATGGGGTTTTACCTTTTACATTATGCTTTAATTTTTATGCTAAAAATATTAATAAAAAGATCAAGGTCAAGGCTTTTTTATTGTCATTACAACCGAGTACAGGTACACAGTGCAATGAAATTGTGTTCCTCCGGAACAAAGGTGCAACATGGAGCAGCAATACAATAAGACGACATAAAGTGCAAACAGTACAATAAATACAACAAATACAGTAAACAAGAGACAGTTTAACAGACAGGACAGGACAGTACAATACCGAGGGGTACAAAGAAGTGAAATGAGTGGTGGGAATAATGTGCAAGAGATATGTAACATACTGTACATCTAGATGTGCATGATAACAGCAGTTACTGAGGTAGAAGTTATAGTTCTTGGTGTGCAGCAAATATTGCTGATAAGGATGGGGATGATCCAGTCTCTGTGTGCCGAGTGTGTGTGTGTGTGTGTGTGTGTGTGTGTGTGGAGTGCTGGGTGGTTTACATTCCAGTGTTTGTGTTGGTGTGGTCTATGTGGTGTGAAGAGTGGTGTGGTGTTCAGATCAATAAAATAAAGAATTTTAAAGTCAAATAGATTTGTGTTTGTGTTACAATTTGTGTTTGTGTTAAAATTGGCATTTTAGGCTGTGGTCAATCAGCTGTAGTGGGAAGCAGTTTGACCAATGATTGATGTAGAGGATGTTACATGTTGACCATGTGGCAATGACAAAGTTGGACCTTAAACAGACCTATTTAATGCTGTAAATATCTGCACACATTATGTGTGGAAACTTTAGAAGCAAATACTGACACAATACCATTTTACACATTGTATGCATCCCAGAGAAAGAACATATCTGGTAAAAAAAAAAAAAAAAAAAAAAAAAAAAAAAAAAAAAAAAAAAAAAAAGTACATCCCACTAAAGAACCCTCAAATAACCCCTTCCTGGGGTATGCCCTACATCCTGTTACTTGGACATGAACTATGTTTGTTTATAAAAGCATTTTCCTGTTTATTATTTGCAATTTTGTGTGAAACATAAATGTTTTACAATTGTTTCCCCAAACTTTAATTTATGATTCTGATTTGTTTATTAGTACATGTGTAAACTCAATTTATATGTACTATACTGAGTTTTAAGGTCAGGGCACACTGACTGCACAAAGCAAACAAACACAAATGTTCAGTTAGTGTTTCACAGATGTTCCTGTTTGTCCAGAAATCTTTGGTCAATTTTGGGAAATGTTGTTTTTTTAAGCCAACACCACCATCTCTCTTCAGAATTTTCACATATTATTTAATAAACATGGCAGAGGGAGGGAAGTTAAAACATACCACATGTGAAACACAACTAGTGACATAACACAAAGCAAAGGAGAAAGAAAGATAAAAACAACATTGTAGAACAAAGAGAAATGAAAACCACAAGCAAAAATAAAGAATTATCAGTGAATGATAGAATTTGACATGACTTGGAACAAACATTTCCACACACAGAGCAGAGCTCTCCTGGTTGCTAGCATAAAATGCTAATAACAACATGATAACAACACTATAAATAGACTCAGCTGCCTTTCACGAAAACATGGTTACGAGGGTTATCTTCCCTGATATACTCAGATCAGGGAAGCTTTTTTCATGGCCAGATACGTTTAACATTCCCTCCAGTCTGTTGTAATATCCTGGAGTAGTGAACATTTACTGCAGACAGCTAGAGCAGAAAACAAAGTAGCCTCCTTAACCTGTTAGCAGCCACCTCTTGTCCTTGCAGCGCACACACAGATTCACCTTTCCCTGCCCTCCATCGCCTCAGTGTATATGATGCAGTTTACTGGATCCTTCCTGGTTTGTCCCTAAATATAATGTCCTCATTTTATGCTTCCATATGTAATGTAATTTGTAATGTCGTTTCAGAGCAGCAGTAAATTCCCAACGCCCTGGATGATGCTTCAATAAAGGACTGAGTTGAATTGAAATCCAGGTGTGAGGGGGAAGAGGGGTGTTTTCACATCCACACGATCTTCATTTCATGTTGTTTACTGCTTGTCTGGGTAATTCCGGTTTTCATTTCAGGACATTCATGCTGCCCTCTTTTCTGAAAGCTCCGTAGGCGTCAATTTTAGGTCTGGAAAGGTCAGTCAGGCGTATGTATGAGGGATGAATGAGCATGGTTTTAGGGAGCTAATCAGACAGACAAGAAAATCAGTAGGTGGGATATATTTAGCACCTTAGTCACACATATTAGTTCTCCTCACACAGTCAAAGTCAAAGCCAAACATTTCAAATATGGGGTGAGTCATGCAGGTGTCCTATAGGCAAAGCGTGCAGCGATATACAGCCGCCCTGTTTAGTGTCTGAGAGCAGCACTTCACTGCTTCATTAATGTCACATACTGTGGAATGAGTCAGGCAACAGGTGGTCCGAGGATGCTGGAGTGGGAGGCAGTGGGGTGGGTGAGAGGAGGCTTCTGAAGGAGCCTTAAAAGCATAAATCTGGCTTTGATCCATATATAACCAGGAAACAAAATTGGGCCAAAAATTCCACTGTCCACTTCATGTCTCTAAAAGTGAGGCAAAAATAACAGGATGGCAAATTCCACTTTCTGTTCCACCCAGTATGACTGTGTCTTGATCCGTGATCTGTCAAATGTGCCCACTGTACAGCCTCCTTGATTTGTTGTTAGTGGGCATATGAGTGTGTGTGTGTGTGTGTGTGTGTGTGTGTGTGTGTGTGTGTGTGTGTGTGTGTGTGTGGGTCTAGTCAGTAAAGGCGAAATCCACCCAACTTGTCAAATATCTGCCTAATTAGATTCTTCAAATCTAAAAACTCACATTTGCTGCAGAGCTTCCTAAAATATACTTGACCAAAAATTGGTCACCTATGACTGAAACTTACCTAATATGATGCACCACTTCTACAAGCATGAATTACAGCTGCAAACTGACCACAGTTCATGGATATTTCCTGTTGCCTTTTGTTTATTGTTCCATGTAATCCCCCACTGATTTTGAATTAAAATCTGGAAATTTTACAAGACAGTCCAGATGTGTGAAAGCTCCTGAATGTTCATTAATGCCAATCACATTTGGAGGTCTGGGAGCACCAGAATGGTCATTTTGGAATACAGGGATACAATGTTGAGTTGAGAGCAAAAGGCAAAACCTGTTTGTTCAGCAGATCATTGTAATCACATGCGGTCAAATTGACTGTCACCTCAACCAAAGGAACAATGTCTGCATAATTAAAATCAGAACATTGCAGAGCCTCTCCCAGCTTGAACCACAACTTGCACTCTGTCCTCATTCAAGGCTTCCTGTCCAGTTTGTGTGTCTCTACCCACTGTAACTGGGCAACTTTGTGAGCAGAACTAAGCACCGGTGACTCTGATGCATATGACTGGAGTTTCCTGCACTGTTCTTTCAGAAATTGGTTGTGAAGGACTTGCATTGACTTCTAAAAGCAATTCTTGTCTAGATATGAAGCGATCATTCATAAGCTGTTAAACACACCAGTCCATCAGTCTTTTGGACCCAATTTTTGTGATTCTTGTCACTGCTGGTAGACCCATGTGAGCGTTTGCTTCAGTACACCTGCAAATTCAGCTCCTTCCTTCACACTATGGCCTTTGGCACATCCAAATACCAATCACTCCTTTGAATCAATCATTAACATCTGCTTTGTGACGCATTTTCAAACTAGACACAGTCAAGACTATGACTGAACTGTACCACCTCATCTCAACCTATGAATTCCATTGCACACCCCTCAGCTATTTACAGATTGGTGGTTGGTGTAGCACAACAAATAACACCACCCAGTAGCTATAATGCCATGTGGGACACTGGGATTTGATTCCCAGTCTCAGCAACTATACAGTGCTACACCAGTAAGAGTCCTTGGGCATGACTCCTAACACTGTAATATGAGTAAGTGAATAAGTCGCTCTAGATAAGAGCCTCAGCTAAATGCTGTAAATGTATAAAGATTAATCATCTATGACCTTGTCCAACAACATCTGCAGGAGCCTGAAGCTACAATTACCTTAAATGTGCCTATTTTTTTTATCCATACTTTGACAGTTGTTTCCATTTTATTCCAGCTGTGCAGTTGAACTTTGGTGTATGGTGGCCAAGAACACTCACAAATCCACAAAAATAAGACACTAAACATTTTCAATTGAGAACAAGTCAGAATCAATGCACACACAACACATCAGGTGACAACATAAGCCCTTATCTCTGTCACACACCTGACCTGTAAGGTAGACAACAAACAGCGTCCAAACATTCCAAACAAGTGGTTCTCAAACCTAGGCTGACCATATTGTGTGACCATACTGGGAAAACACAGAAATACATCTTGGTTAGGATGTCTTAGGTAGGGGGTTTATAATTAAGGCCCTGTCCACATGTATCTGGATACACTATTTTTTTTAAATGGAGCATTCCCTTGCTCTGTTTTGTTCATGCATGCAGACAAGAAAGCTTTCATGAGCATGCTTGCACTGTGTGGGGATAAGACTTCTTCAAGAGAGACATAAAAACATCACAAGATAGAAGAAAACAGAGGTTTAATCTTGAATTACACACTACTCCCTATGTACTACCATGTGTACATTAAATCACTAAAGTATGGATTCTACATCGGAATAGAACATTATTCATATGTGGAGACTGAACTTTAGTGCTATCTACGAGTAGATGCAAGTAATTTTGTGTCTTATGTAGTTCATTATGTAGGGAGGAAGAAAGTACTTAAGATTTAGCCAGAAATTTGCTTGCATTGTATGCAGAACTTTCATTCAGTTCCTATCACCTTGTTCACACGAAAACACTAAAAAAGAGAACTTTTAAAAAAAAGGCCTGTGTCTTTCTGGCCACACCAGCACATCTTCAGGGTTTAATAACAAAATTATGAACAGTCCTTATAGTCAATTCCTATAGTCCCTTCCCTTCAATTTACATCCTAAATTATAAGATCATTGCAATGTGTGAGCGAAAGGAGGAGGGGCTTAAATACTTTTGAAAACAGATAACCACATTATGGCCAAATCTCTCTCAGTTTTTATTTGGACAGGTTTGTGGAGGACAAGTTTGTGGAGGGCAAGTTTGTGGAGGGCTGAACTTCTCAGCCCTTTACGCACCCTCTGCTTCTCACTTCACTTTCACCCACTTCCACCCCATCTCCTCCCTCCTTCTCCAAAGATAACCTCAGCTATGAGGGGCTTGGCTTCAACACCTACCAAAACGCCGCTTGGAACTCAACAATGTTCTGAGCATAGTCTCTGCTAGCAAAAGTTGAATATGAAGTGGTTAAAGCTGTTAAAATCATATGAGATGATTGTGGGCGCCAACACTGACGTAAGATCAAAGTGAATTCCCGGATGTTTGACGGAATTTAAAATTCCTGGCCCAGTGCATTTTTTCAATCCCAAAAAGTGGACATCTGGTCACCCTATCAGATTAGTCCTTATGGACCTACCAAGTGGGGGAATAGAAAAAGTGTGGACCATATGGGGATCCCTGTGTCACCTCAACCACCCAAACCAGTCAGTGGACAGAAAGTAAAGTCTCATTGCTTTATGTCCATGCTAAATTATCCTTTCAGTTTTCCATATCCAATCAATGTGGATAGTATGCAGGGATTTGGTAAAGTAAATCATACACAGTGAAAAGAACATTTGTATATTTTCCACTATGTTACCATCAATATTTCATATACATCTCATAAGACTGCAGGTTCACTGGCGGCCTTGGACAGCAAATAAAATGTCCACTGGTGTTGGATGGTTCCTATCAGAACCTCTGTAAACAATAAGATTTTTTAAAGCATTTGTGGAATTCTCCTTTAATGCTATATTTCAGCACCAAAACAACAGCAAAGGAATGGACATTCTGATAGAGGCGTCGTAAAAGCCAAACTCAAATGCTCAATTTTCAGTGGAACTGTAACCTCTAGCTGAAGTATTAAATGTCATGCCATCTGCTTCTCTGTTCAGAGCTTCTGGCACCTGATCTCCTTAGGTGTTACAATGTGTCTCCAATTTTAAAATAATGACCTAGTCTGGCCTATTAAATACACGCGAGAGTGTCTTTTCCTTTCGTGAAGCGATGTCTGGAATCATCGCTTCATCGTAATGAAGTCCCTTCTGGAGAATTCTCCATTACCGTTACTGTTGGTAGCTTCCTGTCAGACAGAGCCCTTCTGCACAAGAACAAGAAAATGATTCCAAGTACACTTAATAAAACCAATTCTTATCTGACCCTAGGCAGGAGAATCCAAGTAGATTCCTGAGGGTGATCTCCTGAGTAAATTACACCTTCCTGCCCTTAGTAAGGGCACAGTTTGTATATGGTTGGACCCATTGATGGAATGTTGTCTGAAATAGTTATGTCAGGATGAAGTAATCCCTACTTATCCATGGTCATTTTCATGAACAGGCCTCCACAATAAGGCCCCACAGTTAAAGCAGCTCACACTAACACTCTGCTTCTAATTCAATTTAAATTTTAACCATGTCGGAATGAGTCAGGCTGTGTGGAAGCTGTAAATGTGACCTTTGTACAAACCTCTTAAGGAAATTACACCTGTATTGCACTCTCAGTGCACCTGAAAGAAAACTGCACCTGAAAATGTCTGAGTAAGCTTTTTTATTACTGTGTGCTATGACCCAAATCTGCACCTTGTTCCCCCGTAACACTCTTCCTCATGATCCCCTTTCATTATACAGATCAGCAGACCAGGCTACCAAAGACTACTGGAAAATGTTCCTATTTCTCATTTTTCTTTCTTCTTTTTTCTGTTTGATTATTATCTTTTGTCTTTTGAGACTTTTAAATGTTTGGCCTTGTGAGTCAAATTGTCTTTCTTTATATTTATTTGTTAATTATTAAAACTGCCAGGTTTGTTGTTTTGTTTTGGTTTTTAGTCCCAATTTTCCCTGCGACCTGCAATGCTCAGATTATGGTGCTAGTGCCTCTCTTCTGGTTGAATTCTGTGGTGATTTTAGTTTAACCAATCACGTTGCTGTCTACAAGAGGCAGCAGAATTTATAGCTCTGGGTGGAAATGAAATGCACTCTCTTGTCTCGCTTGTCTCTCTCTAGCAGTGTAGTGCAGTGAGTGACAGGGATTTTTCTCTCCCAATCAAAGCAGGCAGAAGTATCTTTTTCTCAAGATAAAATTTGCCCAGATATTTCTACAGCTGTGCTCAGACTTTAGGGAATTTGGATTTGATTTACAAATCAAATCTGTTGTCTGCACCGTAATTAACAAGTGATCAGATTGGATTTGTGTGTCTGGATTGCACAAATTTGTCTCCATGGGTTGCTTTGGTAACAATGTAGGCATCACTAGCCCGAGAGTGTATGTTGCCTTGGTGGCACTCTTCTTGGATATGCAAACTTCCGTCAATCTGGATTTGCTGTGGCCATTGCATTGTGAGAGACACAATGTCCAATTTGAATTAATCGGATACGATTTGCAAAAATCCGATTTCACATGTTATTTTGCTGTCCAGACTCTGCAAAATCAATCTCAGTACAATCTTAATATTCCAAAAATCTACTAGGGCTAGCAGACTGACCTTGGCCTAAGGGGTTGTTTACACCTGGCATTAACATACATTTTTGGCAACTGGATCACTTTTGGATTTCACTTTAACATCCAGGGGTAAAGATCTCCCAGATGCATTACAATCAGATTATCATCAGATCACTCAAGCCACATTTGGAGTGGTCAAAATGGATCGTGGCCACATTAAAAACAAGCGTAAATGAAATGTGTTTTCTATGATTCTGTCATGCAAGTGGAAACGTCTGTCAATCTTGGTTTCTCTCTCTCTCTGCCTAGTTCTCTCGCTCACACCTAACTCACAGTGTAAGTGTTTGTATGTGTGTACATTCTCATGGTAGATGGTACTTGTTCGTCTCACTGCAAGTGATGCAAAGGACACTTTGAAATCTGATTTGTGTAGCTAGAGCATCCAGACTGAAAAATCTGTACAAATCCAACTGCTGCAAATCATATTTCAGGGATGGGAATACAAATGATTTATGTCAAAAATCTGATTTGGGCTGAACATAGCTTTAGTGACAAGTACAATCAGAATCCAGTCAAAGTATATACAGATACTAACCAAATATAAAATGCATGTCAATGCCAGGTTTAAACAGGTTCTAAGAATTCTCATGTTCTTGTTAAATCAGTAACTATGGATATAATAAGCTGTTCACTGCTGCTGTAAATACAGCATCAACATGACCATTTTAATTAATTGATTTTTTGAGATTTTGTCGACAGGGCAGCCAAATTGAGCAGAGGTTATTTGCATACCATTGCTGTCCAAATTCTCAAATGGTGATTTCTTTAATCCTTCACTGAGGCAAAATATCAGTCTATTTTATCAGACACAGTAAAGCAAACAGCCTGTCTTCTCTGGTCTTCTCATAAAAATGAATTTGGACTATTTTTGGTATGTGACCCCACACAAATGTCATTAGGGCACCTCAAACCATCCATAAGAAGGGTTCTTTTTAGGAAGGTCTTGACTGTCATTACTCTGGAAAAAAAAACATTGTTGGGATGTTTATTTTGGAGACTGTAGACCTTGCAGATAAACTGGAATTAATACATTGATGTACTATTTCTGGCTTAGAAGCACTGTGCTCTGTACCCCGTCCCAGGCTAGAAAATCAGAATAGGGCTGCGTTCCTGTCTTTATCACACACATGAAGGTTCTAAAAATAAGATGATGGACTTTGTGCACTAAGAGCCAGAGAGAGACTCTAATGGAATTGATGTACTGCTCAGTAAAATTCATGCAGGGCAAAAAAAAAACAAAAAGCAAAAAAAAAATAAATAAATAAAAACAAACAAACAAATGAAGCTTATTTTGACCATGCTCTGAGGGAACATTTAGGAAACCAGTGTTGCGATTCCCTCCTTTGTGAAATGACAAACCAAAAATGAAATGATAATCATCAAGTTGCAGTTTTGTGCAATAAATTTTTGGCTCTGCTTGAACATTAATCTTCTCCCAGAGAAGCCTTATTTTTCAGAAACTTAAAAGAACATTTGGAGTAAACACAGTCTGCTTAGTTTCCGATCATTTGTTGCTGAAGGAATTATGACGAAAAAGTGCCATTAAGTGCTGACCATCTTGTGGTTTTATAGCAGGCAGTCGGAGCTTTTGCCAGTGCATTTTGCAGCCCTTAACCTTCAGCGCTCTGTCTGAATTGGCTGGTGTTGCCCATTATGTGTCTAGTTAAAGCTCAAATGAAAAGTCAGCAGAGTGCTAATTAACATCCTCCTACTCAACCAAACTCATTAAGGCAGCTCAGCAGAGGCTTCGCAGTGATGTGCCTCTCTATTTGAACTGCACTCTGTCCAAATGTTTGTGGACACCCTAATGAATGCATTCAGTTACATTAAGTTGCACCCATCGATGACACATATGTGCAAATGCACATATATAGCGTGTCTGGTCCCTGTAGTGAAGCACTCACAACGAGACTCTTAGAAAAAGAATGAAACATGAACCTATTGGTGCCATTCGAGCTGTCAGGGTTAGGCGTGGGATAGAGGGATAGAGTCCTCCATCACTGAGCTGTGGAGCAGTGGAACTGTGTTTTCTGCTATGATGGAGCTACATCTGATTAGCTTGGGAGTTGGGGATGAGGTGGGGTGGTGATCATCAAGCATCCTGACTTCACTAATGCTTTTGCTGTTGAATGTAATCAATAGTCCAAAATCAAGCAGGAAGTCTTCCATGGACAGTAGAGACAGTTACTCCAACAAAAGCAGGATCAACTTTTTTTTTAATACATTTGAATTTAGAAGAAACAATAAATGAGCTGGTGTCCCAATACTTTTGCCCTTATGATGTATCTCATTTTTGTCTCCCTTCCTGACTTCACCACACACCCTTATAAGATCCTCATTTGGTCAAACACAGTATTGCCTTCACGCCTGATTGTCAGTCTAATCCCTAGAATCCCTATGAATCTAAAATGACAGTGTTCCAATGGGAATGGCATGTTTGGCAGCATCGTATTCCTTGGGTGCAATAAAATGAAAGTTTATAGTGGTACAAGTGTTGGAAAGAATTGCGAAACTATGCATGTGTAATCCTCCCACTGCACCATGGTGTCAGTCATTGTGTGTGGCTTACTTACCGCAGGTAGGTGTCCTTCATTTTAGTGTGTGTGTTGGAGGAATAAAAATGATTGTTGTCAAACAAAAAAGATGGCAAACCTCACACCGGAATGTCCAGATTGGGTGTACATACTATAAATTTCTTGACTTGCCATGGATCTGCAAAAAAAAACATATTAGTATGTTTTGTATTAGTAAGTTCTGTATGTTCCATATGACAGTTTTTGTGACTTTATACATCAAACATTTATATATGGCACAAGGTTTGGTCCATGGATTCATGCTGCCATCCCCAAATTCTGACCCTACCATCTGTGTTCCTCAGCAGGAATCATGATTCATCAGAACAGGCTAAAAATGTACCCCAAGAATTTCAGAATATTTGCATAATATTTTATACATGTATTAGGTTTTCACACAAATCAGCCTCCAAAAGGAATGAATGGATGTAAACTCATGCAGAAACAGTAATCCGTCCTTCTTTTTCCAAAGGGCACAAGGTCACCCCACAATCCATTCAGTCCAGTTCAGCTTTCTGAACTTGGCTGACAAAATTGGAACCAGGACTTCAGCCTCAAAGTCTGATAGAGAACAGTGTTGTACATTCGGAGCAGCTATGGCATACTGATGTATTTTATAGCCTATAGTATCTTCAAGGCAAGGACCTCATTAATGTAACATTGGGCTGTCAAACTGCAAAGGTGACCTGGCATTGTGCAAAATTGCACCCCACCCCACCCCACCATGCCTTCTGGACATGTGAGGCATGACAATAAACTGTTGATGTTGATGGTGACCACAGCGCCTCCATATACATATTTGCTTGTCGTCTGATTCAATGACAGTCTGGTTTGACACCATTGCAACTGCTTTTGTGAAATGACATTGGACTTTGGATGAATCTGGGGGCTAAAATATGTGGCCCAAAGTTCAAATGCCACAACAAACCTGTAAGATGTAGATGCTACACTACACAATTACCATTGTCTTAACTGACCTGTAAATTCCTTCACTGGGATGTGTTTACCTACCTGGGATAGTGATTTTCTTCATCTTTCAAACTTCTTCAGACTCAGTGAGGTTTTATATGTGGCAGTCCATATTTGATGCTGCTGTGAGCTATCAATGTGTTTCTTTGTCACTAGGACAGAAGAACTGGCCTTGCATTATGGTACTTTGGGAAATGACAGCTTAGCTCGGTTTCCGTGACAACCTGGGCTTGAGACTAAGGAAAATGGGGAGGGGGGGAGAAGTGATGGGGAACAGGCAGATAAGATCACTTCAGGTATTCTGCAAGCATGAGCAGGCCTTCTCTCTCGTGATGGCCTTTAATGGCTCTTGCGGGGAGGGGGGTCGATTGAGGGTGGGTTGAAAGCAACAGGGCCACCAAAACTTCCCCGTGCAGACAGAGAGAAAAAGAGAGAGAGAGAAAGCGTGAAACCACCACTCAATCACATGTTTCCTGCCGTGCGTGGCTGAAGGTATTATCCTGATGTGAATAGAGCAGGTATGGGCTTGGGCTATGGCAATTTGCGCTGGCATTTGGTGGGGCGAAGTCATTTGCGCCTGATTCATAGCCGTGCCCAGTCACTGTTGATATCTGGCTCTTCCAGAAGCGTGCTGCTGTCATGCAGCCGGTGTGCCTCATTGCAATATGTGGGGGAGCTAAGCGCTGAGTATATCAGCTCTGGCCTTTTCTCATGTGACCCCACTGGATCTGTGGATTGACTTCCACAGAACTGCCGTAGGAGTTGGCCGATGCGTGGGTCTGCCGCCACCCACGCACAAGCAGAGGTAGAGGAGCGGCACCATCATTCATCTATTCATCACCACTCTCTAAGGTAATCAATCCTTCCTGCTTAGAATGTCAGATGGCTTTAGTGTTCGCAGCAAAAAGGAAGTTGTTAATTAAATCATGCTTGTCATTTCCTTTCAAGTCTATATGAGATTACATAGAATTAGTAGAGCTCTAGCATATAAGACTGTTCAGCTGCTTAGATTTCTCAGCCTTTAGATTTCTTTTTTTTTATGTTACTGCATTAAGTGTTTATCCTGTGACAGTCATCAAAACACCTCCAAGTTGGAGAATGAATGTTAAATGATCTCTGGGTAGGATCACTGTATAAGATGTATATATGTATAAGACAAAATCAGTCCAAATGCAGCTGTGTTAGGTACACTATAGAGACAAAAGTATTGGGACACCTGCTCATTTGTTTATTCCATCTGAAATCAAGAGTATTAAAAAGAGTTTATCCTGCTTTTGTTGGAGTACATGTCTCCACTGCCCAGGGAAAGCTTTTTAGTAGATATTGAAGCATTGCTGTGACTATTTGATTCAGCATTCATTCATTCAGCAATAAAATCATAACTTCAGTATGGTCAGTATTTTGGATGATCAGCAGCCTACCTCATCCCTAAATGGTGCTAATAGGTTCATGTTTATCTGCTCCAGAGAGTCCTATTCTATTGGAAAGACTTCTTGAATACTAGACAAGATGTGTATATGCAGTTACACATTTACACAGTGCAGTTACACTGTGGCACATTTATAACAATATTATGCACCAATTGTACCTAATAATGCAGCTTCTCTTTTCTGTTTGTTTGTTTGTTTGTTTGTTTGTTTGTTTGTTTGTTTGTTTGTTTGTTGGTGGTACACTAACTGTAATTGAGAGAATGGCATCTGTCATTCCAATTCTGGTCCTGGAATGCATATAGAGCTTTGCATGCATAAAAAATATACACCAAGAGGGAGTTATTGAAATCTAATGAAACTTTATGTCAGATGTTTATGTTTAATGATTATTTGTAAGTTATTACAATATTAGACTGAAAGAATAATTGGAGAAAACTGCACAGTTAAAAGAAGGCTCTAGTGTCCTGTGGAGCCACCTCCTGAATACAAAATGAGGTATTGTTGGGCTTGGAGACATACAGGCATCTTGTTTCAAATTTGCCCACAGAGGCCAAATCTGGATAATTCACTAAAGACAATAAGACTGCACTCCTGTTCTCCATATCCACTGCTTCCCATAACTCCTAACAGCTTGGTCAGACCTGCCTACATGGCAGGCAATTTGTATAATTGAGTAATGTGTCTTCTAATCATTCATTGCATGTTTGTGGCAAATTAGCACACAAATAGTGGGCAGTAATTTTCCTGACAGCCCAGGGGATTGAACTGGCAACCTTTAACTCCCAAACCCCACCTCCCTAACCGTCAGGCCAAACTTCTACATTAAACTCTGAAAGAGTAAAAACTAATCCACGCTTCCTAAACCAAAGCTTGCATGCTAACTTACAGTATATCTTCCTCATCCAACCATCCACTCATTCACCCAATAAGGAATGTGTGCATTCCATATGTTTATTCCCTGGATGCAGAAAAGACCTACCTATCCTTACACTCTAGAAGATCAGAACCTTTTCTGGTGACTCAAATCCAGTTTATGGAATATTCCAGCATATGAAAGCACTTGTGCTTGCATATTGTATGTCCATTCCATGTATCCAGTGTGCCGGAAAACACAGTGATGATGCAGTAGTGTGTGTGTGTGTGTGTGTGTGTGTGTGTGTGTGTGTGTGTGTGTGTGTGTGTGTGTGTGTGTGTGTGTGTGTGTGTGTATGTGTGGATAGTATCTGGATGGCAGTCTGTGACTCATGGTGACAAGAAGCATATGGAAGGAGGCACCTTCACTTCCTCTCCAAAGCACACCTGCAGCTATGGGTCCCCTGAGGTCTACAGGCTGACCGCTCTCTCAGAGACAGCTGTAGCTGTAAGCAGATAGAGGCCGGCAGAAGACGTGTCAGACCCTTGCACAAAATCTCTCATGTGTTGAGGACCAGATATGAGCGAAAGCCTGTTCCATTTACTCATTTACATGTTCATTTGGTTGGACTTCATTTTGCTTCTGTCAGTACCACCCCATCCATTCTTAAGTCTCATATTTCCTTTTGGACTGCCTTTAGGAACGGACGCAGCACACAAACTGTTTTGCAGTTTGCAGTTTTGTTCCAAAATTATTCCCAAATTTATATGCTGATGATGGTCATGTACTGTATATGTGGGTGGGTACTGAAGCAGCATATATAGAACTAGAGGTGAAATATGAAACATATAAGGAAAAATTAGAAGTTTAAGATGTCCCATATTAGCATTTAAGCAGTATTATGTGAGAATTTGCATTTCTGGCTCCTGGACTCCGACTACAATTGGAAAGTGTAATTCACTTTGAACAAACACTGAAGGACACATTTTCACATGCATTTTATAAGCTGAGCGATACAGAACTGTCACAGAAAGTGAAAACAGCATGTGGGCTGAAGCAGTCTTAGGAGTATTATTACAGGATTTACATAAATATGACTTGGGTTTCGCAGTTCACTAAAGCACTATAGCAGCTGTTCTCCTTAATAATGCTGGATTATACTCTCCGCATCAAGTGTTGTGCAAACAGTGATGGAGGCGGCAAGCACTCCTCAAAACGATTTATGCTGGCCTTCAGCAGGTATCACATATATGCCACCAGCTTCTTTTAAAGGTCTCCATTCTCTCCCTTGGCGTCCACATCATCACTGCCATGTAGTTCAGGCATTTTCTGTGCGTAGGACGCGGTAATCAACAGACATGGAGCTTTTACGTGTCTGAATGTGTGAAAAATGTTTTTCACAATGCATCAAATATAAGCCATGATTTACAGGTCAGTAGAGAACCAACTTGATCCAGAACCTGTTAAAAATACTACATAACAGTGTTTTTAAAAAGTTAAGAATATGACTTGCAGTGATGGTTGTCATAAATGGTCTGGATTAGTCCAAGTTGGTGTTTGGGGACAACAACCTACTAAGTAATCTGATCATTTCCTAGAAGAAGCCTCTACATATTCTCTTGGAGGTGGAGCAAATGCTCTGGATCACCTAAGATGATTAATCCAAAGAAACTCAAACGGGAATATTTTATATGCATATTCAGTTAATTTGTCATATTTGCATTAACTCTTAGAACCCGAGATCTGCGTGTGGGCTATTATATGGTGTTTTCTAGAGTTAATATTGCAGGATCAAAGTAACCTACAGACTACGAATGCACTAACCTTGTAGCCTTGTGACCTTGTGTCCACATGTACATGCTCAACCTGCATGCAGACTCAGACTTATCAATGAGAGGGGGCGGGACTGATGATGTCACTGACCCAGATATCGGGTTATAGAGGAAAATGAGAAGGGAGGGTCTGTTTGCTCTCTTTATTTAGAATAAAAGTCATGAGAAGGGAAGATACTCATACATACATAAATAACAAAAATAATCAAATAAATTTCATTTGGACATTTTATTATTATAAATATCCCTGTCAATCTAATCATTACAAATTACAATTACTTTTTATTTTTTGTCAAAAAGCACTCTGCATGATCAATTTCCAGAAGGATTTTTGAGATGTAATGTGATCTTAGGACAAAACATAGTCATAGGCAAAACAAATTATTACAAAAATTTTAATTTTGTTTGCATCTCAAATGAGTATTTGAAGAGTCTAGGATATTTTGAAAATGACAATATCTGGCACGTGTTCCATTTTTTTTGGTGTATAAAAGTACGTCAAACAACAAAAACATTGGTCTTGGGTTCTAAAGGTTAAGAAAAATGACACAGTTTTGTTCTATTGACTGAGTTGAGTTGTTTTGATGAAATATGGTGACTTTCCCCACTCACCATCAATCTGTAGTAATTCTCCTATGAGTTCATTTTTGTAATCTCTTCTCTGGTGGAGGTACTTGACCTTTTTGAAGCTTTTGAAGTCTGTATGAGACAATTAGATTTT
This sequence comes from Acestrorhynchus altus, assembly GCA_034509495.1. Classification (NCBI taxonomy): domain Eukaryota; kingdom Metazoa; phylum Chordata; class Actinopteri; order Characiformes; family Acestrorhynchidae; genus Acestrorhynchus; species Acestrorhynchus altus. The sequence goes on from CM067512.1 coordinate 24,579,880, forward strand.
TTTACTGCAGGTGAGTGTGGCTTTAGGTTGGCTTAATGCTATAGTGGTTGTAAAATTGTGCTTTCAGCATTTATGAACAAAATACACGTGTGTCTGAAGGGCAAAATCAGTCAAATTTCACTATGAATGTTGAAATCAACACACAGAATCACAAATACTGTTTGCACACAAACCCTCACTGATCTGATGGCACCCCACCTCATTATGGATGTGATGTCAGAGACAACCGTGAACCATGCTGGGGAAATGGGGGCATGGCCACAAGGACCTAACATATGACTCAAAAAGGTTTACACAATCAAAGCACCAACACCTACATTTAAAGACCAAATAAGTGGTAATCCCTACTTGGCTGCTAGAGGCACTTGCCTAATAATTAAGGGCTACTCTCTCTCAAGTACCTATGTGCAGTATCCGTGACCTCCTCCCCATGTGTCTCTCCCTCAGTGTAGCTGGGGAGCTCCGTTAATGCATCACCCGAAGATCATTGTCCTCACTGGCCCCAGGTGTTCATCAATGCAGCACAGGGTCGAACCACCAACTCACTGCCACACAACCCTGATGTACAGTCTCCCTAAAAATGGATTGGTCATAAGGGTCCAGTCCAGTAGCCACTACATTCTCCTGATTAAACCCCTATAAATGTATCTGTGGCATAATGTCAAGGTCCTTGTTCACTTTGTGAAGATACAGAATGTTGTTTATCTTAAGCACAGAATTGTTGATGTTTATGCAAGAATTCTGTCAAATGTCTGAACTGCACTTGAATTTGGTGGACAGCATATCGAACATGATCTGGTTTCACTTAAAATCACTATTTTAGTATAAAAGAAATGAAGGTATTTTAACGTGAACATTATTCTGGTGAAATTCTCTACCAGTTTGATGTGTGACACCCCTACCTTCCCTTTTAAAAATGTGAAGTTGAAGCCATTGTGGCTGCCATACTGGCCATATGGTCTAACAAGATTCCCACACAGCTTCTGCCTAAAATTGGATCACATCCTGGCCAACTGCTTCTCTTTGATTTTGGACAAGGGCTTTAGCAAGCATGGTAACGCTGTGCTAGGGATTTTGGACCCTGAAGGTACATGAGAAAGGCTGCTGGTGTTGTTCTTTAAACTTGAATGTTTTAAGGGTTGGAGTTCAGTTTAGTCATCAGCTTTTACAGAAAGGGTTTGACATTTTGTGGCTTTCTTGGCAGTTGGTGGTCAGGTTCTTGGTGATCTTCACACCAAACAAACCCAAAAAGGGTTCAATATTAGTATTTTGTCTCCCTCATAATTTTTAGACCATCTCAGTATGTTTTCTTCTAGGCATCTTCTATGTGAGGCCATATTCCACTAAAGTAACAAAACGATCATGAAATTTATTAGACTTAGTGGATTATCATGGAAATAAAACTTATGAACACTGTGAACAAGGCATCTGCTCTTTTACAACCAGCTGGCACACAATCAGTCTTATCTGCCAAGAATTATAAACTGAAGGCATGGTGGGTGTAAGAATCTTATGTATGTTGGCTCATTGTTCCGTGCTCCATGTTCCCATGTCATGTGTTTTCTCATTATCGAGTTTGACGTGACACCAGATTTTTCATTCTTTACACTGTCACCAATGCACTGGTGGTGCCTCAGTCAGTATTACAGCTCAATCACTCCACTTCATCAAACTGAAAGGAAGCCTGTGATGAATTTAACAGTGTGACTACACACTGTTACATCAGCCACCAGAATCTATTGTTTTGTTTGTATTGTTTTTTACACCAATATGAAACACCAGTTGTCTTTTACAGGACTTTATACCTGTGACATTTCAGTGGAAACATTCTAAAACGTCTTGTTTCATTAACACAAAATCCAAGGGCACAAACAATGATACTGTTTAAAGTATAAGACTTCCCTGTTGCAGAACTGAATGGAAATGCTGTCCGCTGTACAAAAGGGAGGTGCACCATTCCTGAAGGATGCAAAGTCAGTGTGTACAGCAGAAGAAGCAAGCTGGTGTGAACTGAATGCTCCTTGTACAATTGTAATACATACATACTCATCATAAAGGATGAATCAGATACTAAACAGTTGGGCAGCTGCAATATACTGAATATACTGGTCTAATTACATTCAGTACTGTATTATTTTACAACACATACTCCTTTTGCTACCAATTTTAGTATTAACTTAACCAATTAACCTACACATTCACAGGAAGATGTAAGTTACATTTGGAAAGGTAGCACTATCACAGTATTGCTGGCATCCAGCAGTTCAGTGCTACTTCCTTAACTCACCACCTCGTTTTGGTTTAAGATGGTGGTGTAGGTGAAGAAACTTAATGCAGCCTTACTGGGCAGCCAGTGCACTCAAGCACCAGCTCTCCAGCCCTGTTGTATTAGCTAAGAGATCATAGTGGCAGTGATACAGAGAGAGAGAGAGCCATCTACCCACCCAGTAAGAGCAGGTTGTCCAGGTAGGCCAGTTGTTCTCTCATGGGCACTGGCTGCTGATAGCAATGCAGTATGACCAAGGATTTGAACTCGTGACCCTCAGGCCATAGTGTCAGCACAGAATATGTTAAGAATACATTTAGAATACATATTCATGAGGCATATTGAATATTTATCACATTGCAATAACAGAATATTGCATATATTTAAATGGCCATTCAAATTATCAAATGGTTTTAATGTTGCTATCAGGTTGTTTTATGCATTTGTTAACTGACAATGAAATAAACATTAATAAACATAATAAACATTAATGAAAAAAAATTCACTGTTGTAATGAACTTTCTTGCTAAGATGAGTATAACTTCAATAGAGAGATTTTGTGAGACGAATCAGCCATAACTTAACATAACAAAACAAAGTTATAAATTTGTTTTCCCAGATCAGTACAAAATGGGGAAAAATGTTCAGTTTGAAAGTCTTTTTGCTATTTTTGTTATTTGTGACATTTATTTTGATATTGTCCATTTGTGATATAGCAGCTCCATGATCCATATCCTCAGCTATCATTATCCTACATTCGATTAACTCGATTAAAGGTTTCTCCTTTTTAAATTTTGTCTGTTTCTATGTGAGACCCCCACATCTCTCACTAATATAACTGCTTGTTGTGGCAAATACAATCCATATTTTCTATCAAATGTCTGTAGTAGTGACAGATGTATGTTTTCACTGCAGCTCAGTGCCCAGATTGAAGGAATTATTACTATAAAAAGTAACACTAAAACTGTATTTCACACTGTTGTTACAGTGCATCCAGAAAGTATTCACAGTGCTTCACTATTTTGTTATGTTATAACCTTATTCCAAAATAGATTAAATACAGTTTTTTCCATCAAAAACATGATGACAAAGTGAGAAAAGTTACTTTGAATTTTTTTCAACTTTATTAAAAATTAAAACTAAAATTGAGCTCAGGTGCATCTTGTTTCCACTGATCTATTCAGATGTTTCTACAGCTTGATTGGACACCTGTGGTAATTTCAGTTGATTGGACATGATTTGGACCACTTTCTGGTAATGTAATGTGCAATATACAACATGCTTCCAAGAAACATCAATAATGAGCTTATCAGTGGCAAACATCCACTATTGAGGAGGCTGTTCCGTTCCATATTTTACATCATTATTTTTTCCATAACACTGAGATGAATAACTGATCAGGGCTGGGTTTCCTGAAACCATCTTGACCCATAGATTAATCTTAATTGGTTGAGTGAGCATCACTGCAAACACTCTCTCTATCAGTTGATAGAGATCTAAACTCGAAGATGCTTTTTGGGAAACTGGGTCCAGCACAATCATTTATCAATCTATTCAGTTCAATACAAATGTATTTATATGGTGCTTTTCACAACAGATATTGTCACAAAGTAGCTTTACAGACAGTCTGAAACAGTCTGAGTAAGTCAATGGTGAGGTAGGAAAAAAACTTAGCTTGAGAGGAAGAAACCTTGAGAGGAACCATGACTCAAAATGCAAACCAATCCTCCTCTGGTCGACCCCAGGTGGCACAGAAAAATAAGAAAGCTGTAGAAGAAATGATCAGATAAAGTGAAATAATGGAGAACTATGACTAATGTGAGAGTAAGCGATGAGTTATGAGTGGGAGTTTACTCATACTTCAGCAAGAACTATAGGTTTTTCTAAATGTAACTTGAACATCTCTTCCAATGCATTCAGATGTTTTAAATTGCACTCATTGCACACATGTACAAATACACACACAGCTTGTCTAGTCCTTGTAGGGTAGTGCCAATTGAATAGAACTCTATGGAGCAGATAAACATGAACCTACTGCCAGGCGTGGTCTACATGGGTGTCACTGCATTAAACTATGGAGCAGTGGAGATGTTCTCTGGAAAGATGGTGCTCCATCCAATGTTTTTGGGACTACCTGGGGAGTTTACTGTGAGGTGGGGATGGGATCATCCAACATCCTGTCTTCTTTATCACTCTTGTTGTTGAATACAATCAAACCCTTATAGCAATGCTCCAGTATGTAGTACAAAGCCTTCCCTGGACAGTAGAGACAGTTAATCCAACAGAAGCAGGATAAACTCTTTATTAATTTTATTAATACCCTTGAATTGGGAAGAAATTATTAATGAGTAGGTGTCCACATGATGTTATAATTCATTTCTGTATTCTTACTTTCAATTCCTGTATGCTGTTCCAAACCAGCAGATACTATATTCTACTATATATATATATATATATATATATATATATATATATATATATATATATATATATATATATATATATATATATATATATATATATATATATATATATATATATATATACAATCACTCAAAATGCCATGAAGTGCTAAAGTTCATTAGAGTAACAGTTAAACACATTCCCTTTACTCAAGGGTGTAGATTTGGTTTTAACATTGGATAGGACTGAACACCCCCTATAGGTTGATACAGACAAAACAAATTTTAAAAATATGAGTGAATAGGATGTCATAAAACCTTGTTGTAATAAACCCATAATCACATATGTTCACCTTCAGACGTTATATTTGCTGAACAATAAAACTTTAATGCACATGCCTCCCAATGTTTCCAAATGACTGTTCCAAACGATACTAGAACATCTCAAGGAATTCAAATATGGCAATATATTTTATACTCATTACATGTAAAGTAAAATATTTCAGTGGGGCTCATAATATCAGTGTGGCTTATAGCTCATGAAAATCTGAAATCCAGTTTCTCAAAATATCAGCATATTTAATTTTGAGGAAATTACTACTCAAACAGTATAAATAATATTTCTAGTTCAGCCCAGACAACTACAATCATGGGTAAGCCTGCTGACCTGACAGCTGTTCAGAAGGCATCATTGACATCCACAAGAGCGAGAAGGTCATGGCTGGCAGTTCTCAGAGTGCTGTATCAAAGCATATTATTGAAAAGTTGACTGGAATGGGAAAATGTGTTGGGAAAAGGTACACGAGCAAAAAGGAAGAGCCCAGGCTTGAGAGGCTTGAGAGGAACATTTGATACAAGAACTTGGGAGAGCTTAAGAAAGAGTGGACTGAGGCTAGTGTCAGTGCATCAAGAGACCCCCCCCCCACACACACACACACACAGACGTCTCCAGGAAAGGGGCTACAACTGCATCATTCCTAATATCAAGCCCCTCCCAAAGCAGATACAACATCAGAAGTGCTTACCTGGGCTAAGGCACTGGACTGTTGCTCAGTATTCCAAAGTCCTATTTTCAGATGAAAGTAAATTTTACATTTTGCATCATATTACTTTATTTACTTTTCATGTTAAACCAACATGGCTGGTTACTCTCTAACAGTACTGCACTAAACAGCTGCATAGGAAATCAAATATTAATCAGTATTCCAAATTCAAGTCACTTTTGCTATCCTTTGGGAGACACTACTCAAATTAATTTCACCTTTTCCACTACAGGAAAATACTGAGCATCTAATAAGTAAAAGCGAGGACTTATATTTGCATATGGTCTGTAGGGACACGCCCCTACCAATATTTTGGCAGGAAAGATGGTATGTATAAATTTTTTAGAGGACTCTTTCACTTTGAAGTCAAGGTTGAGTTCTAGTTCTATCTACCTATTATTTACACTCTTTTGGTCACATGATGTCAACAAAAACATTTTGGCACATTTTGGCTCCTCCTCTGTGCCAAGCACTATATTCGCATGTTGCAGTGAGGGCATTGAAATAACCCCGTCCTTTCAGACAGTCACATGCTACCATGCCTAAAAGTCATCTTGGCACTTTGGAATTACTGAAAATGACTTCAAAGTGAATGAGTGCTTTAAATATTGATAGGGACAATTCTTTCCTCAGAAATTGCTAGGGATGTGTCCCTATTGTCCATATGCAAATCTATGCCCTTGCCTTAACTTACTGAAAGCACAGTATTTTGCCTGTATAGGAAAAGGTGAACTTTAATTGGCTGGTGTCTCTCAATGGATAGCAAAAGTGACAAGAATTTGGATTTCTAATCAATGTTCATTCTCCTTTTCAGCATTTCAGTGCAGTAACCTCATGACTTTTGAGCATGTGACCTACATGGTGAGGACAACTGTATATTGGCATTAAATCCTGCCCACAAACTATAGATTCAACTTGACATCTAGTGTTTGCTCTCAAATATCCAACACTGGACAACAAAGACAAGACTCCACGGGCCGTGATAGAAGAACATGAATATGACCACTCTGTTTTCTCAACATAACAACCATATCATTCCATTTGAATGCTTTGTCTAAAGGCCTCTGACCCCACGCTCTTGCAGTTGGCTCTTTCTGTTTTCAGTAAGAAGCTTGGAGCAGAATCTAAACTGGGATATCATTTAAATGCTAATTTTGTTCTTAAACTCAGTAGAGATTCTTTTTATTACCGTATATCAATGTAGTTTAATTAACTTTCAATTGTGCACCATATCCCATTCACCTGAGGCCATGCAACCTTAGACTAACCTTGCTAATGCCCAATATTAGCAATAGGCCAAGGTATTGATTTCTGGGGAGGCACTTTTTGGGTTAGCATCATTGGTACAATGCCCCGGAGTCAAGCGAGCCAGAAATAGAATGATATCACATTGATCTGGTAGCCAAGGCTCCCAAGTGGATTCCATCCATCTGAGTTAAGGGGAGGACTGTCTGAATCACTGCAAACAGCTGTTTAAAAAGCTGATGGAAATGCAGATGGAAATGGACTGAAGGTGATTTTCTTATAGATTACCCAGGTCATATAAAGAGCTCTATATGTACAGAACTTATCCTACTTTTATTAGAGTAACTGCCTCTACTTTCCATTGCAGTAAGTATTTGAATGCATTCAGTGACAAGAGCATTAGTAAGGTCAGGTTGTTGCGTGATCACTAACCCACACAACAGTAGTGGATGGAGCACCATCATTCCAAAGAACGCTGCTCCACAGCTCAGTCCTGGGGGGCTTTATACCACTTTAGCCCATGCCTGCAATTAGGCATGATACCAATAGGTTTATGTTAATCTGCCAATACTGATCTACAGAGACAAGACTAGTTGTTATTTGTTAGCTGTGCTTTATAGGGACATGGAGAACATATTTCAGAAACGACTGTTTCTGGTCTAACATTTAACTGGGAATAGGTTTGGGATTGGTTGTGGGGTTGTAGGTGAGATGGGGTTGTGATCATCCAGAATCCTGATCTCAATGACATTTTTGTCACTGAATGCAAGAAAACACGCTCACAACCATGCTCCACCCTGGACGGTAGAGACAAAGCAAAGAAAAGCAGGGTCAGCTCTTTTTAAAATGTCTGATTTTATAAGAACAACTTTATTATTTGAGAAATATAACATTTTGAAGATCAGAATGAATATTACTTTATAAGTAACAGTTTACTTGGAGTATAAACCCTTTTTGCTGACATAGATTTAAACATAAATAAATAAATTTGGTAGGAAATGTTATTGTAGGAAGGACATTTAACAGAGCTAGATTACTGGTACATAATGTCCTGTCTTGAGGATATTTCTGGGAAAGTGTGAGATAGCGATTCCGCTCGTAAAAATCGTCTCAATAGACACGTGTACACGGCTGGATTGATTCGATGAATTTAAATTTGTGCTGAGAGCCTGATGTTAAGTGTTGACAGATGTCAGCACTCAATATGAGAGCGGTTTGCGGTTCTTTTCCAGGTTCTTCAACTCAGGAACAATTGGATGCTTTTCCCCAGACAAAATATCTAGCAGTGAGGAATGCTTAAAATATATGCTTAGTGTAGTTTGGTCATACAGCTACGAGACTGATGACACCCACTTAAGAAGACCCAAAATAGCAGAAACAGAACTCTAATAAACCATCCCTGAGAAATACTGTAAGCATCTCCACAAGCACCGTTTGAGTGTTTATCTCAAAGACAATTGCCTCCTCACCACTGAATTCCTCATGCTAGGAGAAACATCCTTTTAAAGAAGGGTCACAAAATCACCACCACTTTCTCATCTCACTACACTCCACAGCTGCGTGTCATGTGCCGCAGTGGAGAGTGGAGTGTGAAAGATGAATCACGCTGGATGGTGCGCTGTGCAGTTTGGCCTGAGCATTCATGCTTAAGAATTCCCTGTGAGTGCTGCTGGGGGATCAGGACCTCTGGTGTTGCTGAGATTAGAACAACTGGCTGCATGTAATGGGGGGCTGGGGGGGGGGGTGGTCATATGCTTCAGAGCGCCACGTTCCTGGGGGCAACCAGGAGTGTAATCTGTGCCATGATGTGATGTTAGGGAGGAGTGAATCAGTAGACACAGGCTGGACAGAATGACCTTCTGACCCCTGTGGAGTGCTGATACCTTCTTGGGACGCTCCCCGCTGTCATGGCAACAGCACACATGTCTGACTCACAGCAGCAGCTCAACTCTTTCTGGACTTAATGAGCAGCATTAGCTCCAAGGTCTGTAACATCCTGTCCACCAGACCCAACTTCTACGTACAAATCTACACGCTTATGCAGCCTTTCCTTAAGCCTGAAGTTGCACACTTACAGCTCTGCTACCCTTCCTTTTGTTTTATGGGGGTGGGGTAGGGAACAGTTCCACTGTACATTAAAACATTCCATGGAATTTGTCATCTTTAATAGCAACCCTCTTATCTTTTTCTAACCATTAGAACAGAGGTCATTAATAAGTGAACCATGGCTGCGTCCAGACCTATCTGGACCCATTTGCATTGTACATATCACATGATACTGATGAGATCTGTGCTTTATGATATGTGCTGCACAAGGATGTAGATTAGCTCTTGACATTGGTGGGGACCTAGGAACCTCAATTCATGATAAATGATTGACAAAGAAGTAGCTTAGAATTCACTTTACGTTAGCCATAGAGCAAATGAAACAGGTCTCATGCATCAGCAATAATGAAAGTCGATGGAGGGACATAATCTCCACAACACCAACAAAGTAAGAATAAAACAATAGCTACAGACGGCCAAAGCCAAAGCCTAGGACTGCCATTAATGTTATTACGATTAATTCGTTTCATTAGCAAACTTGGCTTTAATTGACTTACACATTTTTTTAGAAATAACTCCTTATGTCCACCTTCTTCTTCTCATTGCTGCCATCCTCACTTGCTTTTGACACCCATGTGTCACCCACATTGCATCTTGATTCTTGTGCTGTCCCGAATATGACTGGAAAGCAGGGTTGCAAGGTGCAGCAAAAAAAGTCAGCCCTATGTCTAAATATAAATAGATTTTTATAATTGAATCCATTTTGTTAAGATTTATTAATATCATTATTTTTTTTAATATCAAAATATTAATTTGATTTAGTAATTTTAAATCCCAGTCAAAAACCATTTAATAGTAACACAAAGAAACTGAATTGAACTTGTTTCTCTTCTTTCCTCTACTGTATTCCCTTTTATCCTCCAATCCTGCCAGGTATGTAACACTGCATCAGAAACACATCAACAAAAATGTTCATTTTTCTACTGCTTGTAATGAAAGCAATTTGGTGGCCACGGAAAATGAGTAAAAGTAGCCCAAAACCCCACACCCTTTGAATTTTCACCTGCAACTGCATTTTCAAACAAGCCCAAATTGTGTGGAGTTCCGGTGCTGCTAACAACCAAAATGAACAACAGAGTTTCAGTGACAACATGGAAAGGCACAGGCAATCACTGACCATAAGTGTTACAGGCATGCAAGACTCAAGTGCAGAAAGTGATTCATCCCTTGAGATGTTGACAGAATGGGGGGGGGGGGGGGGGGTTGCACAACAATTCAATAATGGCTGGATATTGGTGTGGACACATCACTTCTGTCCTTGCTGATTCTACCGCTTGGCACTGCATCTTGAATGAATGATGAGCAACAGTGTTGTGTTTGGTAAAACCAGAGACATTATAGATAAAGAGGTCGATCACTGTGTGAAATATTAATTGGAGTTCTTATTATGTGCAACATAGCAGTTGTTTACAAATAAAGTCCCTTGGACAGGTCCTCAGCTCTTGTGGAGCTAGTTTGGAAAGGTCACGTGATGTCAAGCACCACGACAAGAACAATTATTATGTACTTTATTTTAAGATGCACATTTTGTCATAAGCGTGTTTTATTTTTTAATTTATGAAGACATATATTTACAATATGTGTTATTTATAACTGGACCAGTTATAAATAGTGCTGAAATCTACTGAATTGTAATTGTTTTAGTAATTTGATTAATTGTAGATCTTTTGGATGTAGATCTATTGCAGTATACTGAATATGGCACTGAATCATAATGCAAGTTAGATGATGTTCTAGAGCTTGGCTTGAGGAAATGTTCTCTAATGTTCTCTAACTGGATTGTATTGAATTTTAATTAAATTCCTAAACCTTTAATGCAAATATAAAGATCTCAGGAACAGGAAAACATTTCTGAAGTGCCACCTACTGATTATTTTAATTGGTTATTCTATGAAACCAATCACATTAGTTCTGCCTCAGAGGTAGAGATGCCCCAGAATCGTTTTGAGTAGTAATTTTGAACGTCCATAGAGATTGATAATACTGTGATATATATCTATATCATACCATGATACTGTCGATGTAACACATACATGTGAAGAAATTGTGAATTCTAAACATTCATTCAGTAACTGCATTCATGGCCAAACAGACAACCATGTCAATTTCACAAGAATAATTATATCACATATTTTTCAGTCATGTGATCATGTGAGGAACTCTTAACCCTGTGAATCACCTCTGAAGTAACAGTTGTGAATTCTAAACTTTCATTCATGTTCATTTATGAAAAGTAATTCATGTGATCATGTGAAAAATAATCAACCCAGTGAAAAAGCGTGTGTGCTCACAATTAGGAAAAAGCTATTTTGTTATGATGAGAGAAAGTGGCATCACACTAGTAAAACACATCATCTCATGAAAATACTGACAAAATGTGGAGCTATGTCATAATTTTGGGAGGACCATGTCCCCAACTCCTATATATAGGCTGCGTATGAAATGTAAGAAATGCTGCCCAACTGCTCATATCTAGCACTGAGCTGTCATTCGCATGGCAATATCAGTTTTGGTTACAGATACCTTAAATGGGCTTGTGAAGCACCTTGGGCAGCAAAGCACCAAGTCAGCTCACTATTTCCAGTTTCAGACAAAACCATACCCTCTGCTTCTGGCATCTCACTTTACCTTCACGACAAGCAACCTCTCGCCCACGTCCACCCCATCTCCTCCACTCTTCTCCAATCAGCTGCAGGGTGGCTTCGCTTCACACACCTACCAGTAAGCCGTTCCAAACTCCAGCCCAATAACCTTCTTTCACCTCCTCATTCAGCAGTCTGGGTGAGGTGCGTACAAGCTAAATGGGGATTATGGGGAAAATGTGTGATCACATAGAAAAATACATTATCAGGTGGAATAATGTGACCACGTGGGGAAAAAAGTAGGGATTGTGTTCTCAAATGGGAAAAATGGTAGCATGTGTGTTTGGAAAATCACTCTAAATGGTTCTGGAGGCAGCTCTGCCTCTGAGGTAGAACAAATGCAACTGGTTCAGTGAATAGCCAATTAAGAAAGGTGTTTCTGCTCCTAAGAGCTTCAGATGTCGATGCATTGCATGAAAGTTAAACCGTGTTACTGCAGAAAATGCTGTCAGTCATGTTTAGTAGCTGAGTGAGTATACGTAACAGTTTGTCTGCACAAAAGTACTTGCCAGCTGGTAAATATATAAGCAACCAATGAAAATGCTGCCTTAGAATCTAGCTGACTTCTTTTCCAGGCAGTTTTCTAAGAAACTAACACCATATGAAGCTAATTTCTTAAACAAAACAACAAAATCTCAAACTGAATTGCACAGTGTCCAAACAATGCATCCACATTTTATAAAGCTCTGCCCCACTGGCTATTTTAATTGATTATTCTCTGAACCAACTGCGTTTGTTCTTCCTCAGAGGCAGAGCGGCCTTCAGAACCATTTTGATTCGTGATTTTGCACACAAGCTTTTGTAGATAGTCTATTTAGGGAGGGGTAGTTCTGTGCTGGTTAGATGTAGAACTTTGTCTATTGTCCTCCTCTCTTTCTACGATAGAAGAAAGGTCTTGCCTACCTGCACAAGCACACCCCTCTGATCACAATGAGCCCCTTACATCATAGCATGTGATTTCTCTCTCTCTTTCTCTCAGTGCTGAACTTCTGTCATTTGCAGCTCATTACCATGCCCTGTCTCTGCCCTTCTATTACTTATGTCTCATCTCTAATTCTCTCCTGCTCAGACCCAGTGCCTGCCCCAAGGTCCAGATACACAGCCCTGATAAATGACCTGCTGTAACCAGCCTTCACTTTTCAATGATGTTAGGACCTCTGTGTTCAGTCTGTATGCTACTTGTCTTCCACTTGGCCATGTCTGACATGGGAGACCGCTGACCTCACATCTTCATCTATCCAAACACACGCCATCTGGATTTAATAATTGTTACTAATGGTTTCCATTTCCAGTCCATTTAAACTCACATACTATCTCACAAGATCCATAATTACCAGTAGCCTAATAATCAGATGTCTTAATTAGAAAGGGATATTTGGCTCTATAAACGAAAGATTTTGGCGTGATATTTAATGTTTAACATTTTAATTGAAGACGTTCTAGACTTTTCCAACCGAATTCAATCCCAGTTTAAACGCCTAAGCAGGTTCCAGAGCCTGTTTACTGCTCTATCCATGTGTACTTGCTCAACCTGCATGCAGACTCTGACTGATCAGCCAGAGGGAGTGGGGCTGATGATATCATTGACCCGGATAATGGAATGTTGAGGAAAACGAGAAGGGAGGGGCTGTTTGTTCTCTTTCTTTGCTCACACATTGTTCAAATTTCAGAATAAAAGTCAATAGTGATAAAGGGACAATAGTGATACATACATGAATAATAAAAATAAGAAAGAACATTCAGGTCATTTTTTGGACCACTGTCATGCATTTTGAAGAACTGAATTATCCTTGTCAGTCTAATCATTACAAATAATTTATCACAATTATTGCATTTTCAGTTCAAATATATTCTGGATGGTCAATTTCCAACAGGATTTCTGAGAGGTAAATGCCTTACAAGTAAAAAACATAACACACAAAAAGGCAGTAGGCAGAAGTAAATTTAGTTTTCATTTAGTTTTGTCATTCATACAAACATCTAAATTCTGTTCATCTTCATCTCAAATAAAAAAAACATATTTGAAGAGCCTATGGTCTCCTGAAAATAACAATATCTGGGATGTGTGACTGTCTCCTATAAATATGTTTTAATTCTTTTGAAAGGTTGAGATATTTTTGTTGGTTTTACAGTTTTTTTTTTTCCTTTGCAAATATACAAAAGCTAATTCTCAAAATACTATTCCGTCACAAAGACCAGTTAAATGTATGCTGTCACAGCAAAGAAAACCACAGCCATTCAATATGCACCAAATGCCAGTGAGTGCAATTTACACACTTACATGTTTACTCATTCACACACAGTTCTAAAGGTTCAGTCAACCGATGAGAAAACTATCATGTAGAAATCTGAATGATCCCCACTCTGTATCAGAGCTGGGGATCTAACACTCCTCTCCACTGACAGCAGTTCATAAATCACATCACAGGTATGTGGTAAAATTCAATTGAATCAGAGGAGGCATGTAATAATATCTACTCCAGTTAAACCGTGATTTTAAAAAATCTGAATCAAATAGGAAAAATCAAAAAAATCAAACAAGGTCCAGAAGATGAGTGCAGATAAGAGCTCAAACATAGCTATGGGTCAGTTTGTATGTGAAGAAGTTGACATAGACACATATATTGTCTCACCAGGGAAATTTAGAGTAGCCACACCACCATGTTTATGAAAGGAAACTATGTCCATGCAGAGAACATGGAAACAGGCCCTGAACCTGAAACCTGAGTGCTGGGATGCAAGTGTGCTAACCACCATGCCATCAGGGAACCATGGAGGGCTTTGTTTTTTTTCAAGTTTTCTTTGTATGCTTTGTCCAACTGGCATTCCTTGATAAATCTACCTTTATCTCATGAGGGTTTAAAAGGTTTTGTGACAATATCTACTGTAAAAAATGCTGTGCAGACAAGCTGAAATTAAACCAAATTATTTTCTGTGATCAGTGATCAGGGTCAAACTGTATTTCTGAGGCCTTGAAATTGAAAACCCTTTGGAAAGCCAGCTGCCAAAAGGGCTGCAACAAATATACCGTTTTTTATCTGAAGTCACAGAAGCCTGTCAACATTAAAAGTGACCCAGTATTGCTTTGACCAAATGATAGATTTTGTCATTTCATTGTGAATACAGGATTATACAAGGGTACATAAAGGTCGCTGGAAAATATTAATTACCATAAATAAACATTGTTTATCAAATTCCCATCATTGTGTGGTGGTTTTGTCCATGAAGAGAAAATAAAAACATTCCAGTCAGATTACTTTTTGAATAGCTGTAGCCCTCATTTATCAATGCTACATGTCCAGGCCTTATCACTCACAGTTAATAATGACCAGGCCACTGAGATGTGAGATATAGAGGTGCTGCTGGATGACGAATCTACTTCCTATATGCTCTTTTTTGTGGTGTCAAAAAATATTTTCAGCTTATTTATAGGCAATGCCCACACATTGATTTCTTCAACTTCACGTCTTTCAGTTCTTTCAAACTCATTTATTAATCAGGGGTCAGGCCTGCTGTTATTACAGCCTGTCAGCCAAAAAGACTTTAATATGTGGAGAGAAGGCTTTTATTTCAGTCATTCATGTGTGTTGGCTAGAGCAGAATTAATGAACTGCCTATAAAAAAGGAATATTTTTTGAATATCCAGCCATTCAATTCAATTGTTGTACTGCACTGTTAGGAGGAAAGTATTGTACACGTACATTTTTTGTTGCCCAAGGTAGAATGTATACATTTCCTAAATTGTGGTAGAAAAGAGTATCTGAAGCAAATTATACAGTTAATGTAATACATCTGCAAAGGAACAAGAAACTGTTCTGTTCCATGATGAAAAGGTAGTGAAGTCATACCTCTATGTAGTGGCAACCTGCTTGTATCTTCAGTCAAGAAAATCCCTGAGCCCAAGATTTTTACTAAATATGTGATTGTGATACTTTTCTTTTTTTATTTATTTATTGTTTATGCCATTTTTCCAATTTTTCACCCCCTACTAATTTAGACATGCCGATTACCCAGCCCCCTAAGTTGTCTCCCACATTACATGCCTGCTTTCGGCGCCGGGAGGAGAAATCGTCCATCGTTTCCTCGAAGTCATGTGACGGATGCCTACCACCTCTTTTCGAACTGCTGCCATTTGTATCATTGCCAGGCAGCCATCTTGCTTGGAGGAGAATGCCGGATCCCTGGTTCTGACACAATGGTCGGCAGACGCCTGCGCCAAACAGCAGCACACTTATGTGATGTGGGAAGAGCGCCATCTACCCACCCCCCGAGGGAAAGCAAGCCCTCTGGATCCCGGCTGCCGATGGTGAGCAGCACGAATCTGGATTCGAACCTGCAATCCCAGGATCATGTGATGCTTTTCTAAGCTTTCACTGCAGCCTCGCTCAGTTGGTGTTTGGGGGGGTTACTCCCTTCAGTCACTTCTTTAGCTGGTAAAATGCAGCTCTATAGGGTTTAAATCTGGAGATTGAGTAGACCTAAAACTTTCCATTTCTTGCCCCTGATGAACTCCTTTGTAGTTTTGGTGAGTGTTGTGTGTCATTATCTTGCTGCTTGAAGAAAGTATCTCCCAAGGTTGCATCTTTCTTTAATTTGACAGACAAAAATGTTTCCAAATGTTTTCCTTGGTCTACCTGTTTGACATTGATTATTTAGTACACCAGTGATGACTTTCTCCTTCAGGAATTTCAAAACAGTTGTACTGGCTAGTATGTCAATGTATCTATGCACCAAAGCTCGTAAATTCTCTCTGAATCACTCTGTCCTGCTGGTTTGCCTTCCACATATTCAGGAAAAGTGAGATTAATGGGCAACCTGATTGGGATCTATAATTACAGACTGCAGTCCAGACTGTGTTAACCTCCATTCATCCTGATCTTTAATGATAAAAACCCCACACAACCAGCACAGAGCAGGTAATATTGGGTGGTGGGTCATTCCCAGCACTACAGTCACACTGACTTGGTGGTGGTGTGTTAGTGTGTAATTCACTGGTATGAGTGGATCAGACACAGCAGGGCTGGTGTGTTTAATCACTGTGTCCACTCACTGTCCACTCTATTAGACATATCTACCTTGTTCCTCCACTGTAAAATCAGAGACAGAAGCTCATCTGTTTCTGCACAGTTTGGGTTGGTCACCCTCTAGTCCTTCAACAGTTCTCATAGGATGCTGCCCACAGGATGCTTTTGGCTGGATGTTTCTGGTTGCTGTTCTATTCTCAGTGTAGAAGTGACACTGAAGGGTTAATACACTCCAGCAGCACTGCTGTGTCTGATCCACTAGTACCAGCGCAAAACACACCAGCAATGTTAGGGTCACTGCAGTGCTGAGAATGACCCACCACCAACATAATACCAGTGAAACAGATGGAATACAGTCTGATCTTCACACCGAGGAGGGATTTCCCCACTAGAATATTTACTCTATTTCACTTACAGCATGACCAGCAAGCTGATTGGCTCTTTTTGTTGAAGGGCCGGAATTTATCCATTTGTATTTCAACCAGTGACCGATCTCATCATTTTTACCATTTCTGCAGAGGCAATGTACATAAACGGATTTATGACTGATATATGATTGTGCACATGTGCCATTTCAGGCACAAATTCATTTACATTAGACAGATCCAGGATACTTAAATTTAAAAATATTGACTAACAAGATTATAAAATCCAGTTTGAGCCAATTAAATACAATTTTAATGAAGCTTGTAATGTGAATGTAGCCTTTAATATATGAAGAAGCTTGAAAAACCTGTAGAGTTCTCTTTAAGTCCCTGGGACCTTGTGTCCATTATTTAAACATGCACAGCCTTTACGGATCCTCTAAGCACTGTTGGACTTGCTCAGTTGACAGCTGGAGTTATGTGAGGTGTATTTTCTTTCTCTCCCTATCTTGAACCCTAAATCACCACAAGGATGTTGTGACACTTGCAAGAGCCCAGGTTACGTAATGTGAAAGCTCTGCAAACTGCCTCAGAGGCACATGGGAATGTCTGGATAAATGCCCTACTGAAGAATCTTTTTTGTGTCAACGGAATGGGGCACACTCTGCAAGCAGCCTTTTTAATTCCTGTACCAAGTAATCACAGAGTGGAGTTTGTGTAATCACCTAATACAGCTAATCTGCTCAGATCCACAGGACTCCGGTTCATTTTGAGGCCCAATCCCAGGAGATCACCACAGAGTGGGGTGGGAGGGGGTTTCCTAACAGCCGACATCAGATTCCAGTCAGAGAGCGTGAAGCCGTCTGGGGCTCTGTGGAGCGTGCTGGGATTCAACCTTCTTTCTTCTTCCTCCCTCCTGTTCCTCCTTCCTCCCCAGCAACGACAGCTGTCATTGCAGCCTGACCTGTCTTGCAGGAGGCGGTGATTGAAGAGGACGGTAAAGGGGCAGGCTGCGGGCTGATGCTAACCAGGCCTGATGGTGCTGGTGGAACAGAGACCTCACAACACGTCAGTGCCGACTGATGGAGCTCTCTCTCTCTCTCTCTCTCTCTCTCTCTCTCTCTCTCTCTCTCGCTCTCTCTCTCTCTCTCTCTCTCTCTCTCGCTCTCTCTTTCAGCACAGGCACTGTGGAGACTCTCAGCACACCCACTCAGCACATTAACCACGCGTGACTCATGCCATTTGCAGCACAGCAATAATAATGCAATCAGAGCCTCACACTGGCCGTCCAAGCGCTTGACGCAGAAGGAAGGAGTCAAGAGGCGGCCAGCTCAAATTTGCATAGTGACAAGTGAGCGTGCAACTTGATTATTTGTTACTGCAAGCCAGTGCTAGTGTCTGCATGTCAAGTTCAGTGGAAAGTATAATAAGAACTACCCACATTTCTAGCTGACATCACATTTGTGTGTTTTCCCCACCCAGTGTCGGATTTAGCTCTGCAACAAACCGTGTTCTTTCTCTGTGCTTGAAAGATAACAGGAAGGAATGAGCTCGGATGAGCAGCATGAGGCCAAGGTTTTTGCAAGGATGATTGTGCTAATCCTTCCATTGCATTCTGAGAAGGCACCAATGTTCTGCACTCCCTGACCAGCTCTTTGCAGACTGGTGGACGCTACTGTCGTTATGAAGAGGCTGAAGCTTGTAAACAGTGATCATGTTTATGGAAGCACACAAGTTTCTCCGCATTGCCAAGTAGTTAGGAAAGGGTGTAAAGGGCTTTTGAGTGCTGCAAGCAATCCACCAGTTTATATGCTTATGACAGAGTTGAGTAAATTCCAATGGAATGCAAACGGCAGGACCTATGAAACTGTGTAGGAATGTATGACTATAATAGGTCCAACTTTTTCAATTAAGAGTCTCTAATAACTGGGCAGAAACACATTATCAATACACACACAACAACACTGTAATCTGGTGTGATGTTGTGGATCAACAGTGTGCAATTGGTGTTTTTTGTGCAGTTGTACCTTCTTTACCATAAGCAAGATCTCATTGCTTGAACTCCAGCAGTTCATACAAATACACATGACATGGCAAAAACCATGAGACAGGAACTAGTTCTCATATCCCATGTTTTTTTGCTGTGTTCCATGGAATGCTGCACTGACCTGCAGGATATGTGTGTGAGGCGTCTGCATTGAATGTGCATGTGTTTCTACCGGTTGCTGGTCTGTTTGCACAGACAGTTCTTTGGAACTTTGGAAATGGATTGTCCCTATTAGGTTAGAGTAACTTAGGTTTGGGCTATGCTGATTGCTTTGTAATATTCTCTGTTTAAATAATTTCATTTTTTGCATGTTTGGGTTGTGTCTGGGTTATTCATATGCACAAAAGTCGATGTATATTTATTACACATTATACAATTTCTGAAATGTGTTTAGTCTCATATGTACAAATTGCTCTTGAGAACAGGCTGCCCAACCATCTGGCACCCACTATCATGCCTTGCTTTAACTCATTGCTTTAATTCATATCACCTTGCCATGAGCATGCTGGCCAGTTTCCAACCTCACTCATGAGTTATCACCTCACATCTTATACAGGTGCAGGCATTTGCAAGCTGTCATCTGATGTAATGACACTTAATAATCAGGAAACCTACTGCTTTCCAATGACTTTTGGTATGTCAGTATCATCCCAGCATATTACAAATGTGTAATTACATGAGAAATGTAACATTAGCTGGGAAAGAGCTATACATGAGAAATACACCACATTCTTCACAGACAGAGATATTAATGGCGACACAGACTCTACCTGTTGCTCCATAATTTAGATCTATATTAAATAAGTATAATTTCAGGGCATATTAATAACCAATAGTGCCACATTTTCTTACACAGAAACATCCATACAGGTCAATTGATGTAATCCAAAAACATGACCAAATTTCACTCAGCCACTCAGGTAGCACCATTGAACGAAATGCACACAACCAGTCTGTGAAGTACTTAAATAAGAACTTTAATATTAATGGAGAAAAATCTACAGTTTATGAAGCTGTTGCTGTCCCTTTATATAAAAAAGAAAATGATGATCTGAACTAATTTTATTGATTTAGGACATGACACCGTTTTCTCTGGTGCACCACATCTGACAAAGCAGAGTAGCATGGCTTCAGCAGGAACACCATTCATGGTAGACTTAAGCTGCAGGGAAATAAAGAATGTGGAAAGCAAATTAATGACTCTGGATCAACCACATTAAACTTTATGAGGTATCTGACAAAACTCCTTAGTTTAGTTTACACTAGCTCCTTGGCCATCATTCCTGTTCAGGATTAGGCTTAATTACTGTCCAGAAAAATGTCCCTAATCCATATTTTTGTGGACACCCATTCAAATGAATACTTTCATCTATTTGAAGTTGCACCCATCGCTGACAAAGATGTATACAGCTTTTCCAGTACCTGTAGAATAATAGTGTGTGTGTGTGTGTGTGTGTGTGTGTGTGTGTGTGTGTGTGTGTGTGTGTGTGTGTGTGTGTGTGTGTGTGTGTATGTTGGGTTGAGTTAGGTTTAGGATTGTTGATTAAGGGCTAGGCTCTGTCAGATTTAGGTGTAGAATTATGTAGTTACTTTTTTTTAGGTACAGTTTTGCAGTTTTTACTTGATTTAATGTTTAATGTTGGATTTGATGAGACGACTCTCAGCTGTGAACCTTTTGAGGCAACACTAAGAGGATTGCCTGTAGTTCTTTCTTCATTAATAGATGTTGCATTTCTTCTGAATGTATACATTTTTACAGGGTGGAAAAAAATGACCAATGTGGACGTTATCTCTGTGATATCAGGCTGCACAGACCAAGCTATCCAGGCTGAACTATGGCCTCCACACAGTGGGGTTAGTTTTAGTGTAGTAGTACAACTACGCTTCCCAATAAAAGCAATGAGAGCAGTGAATATACCACCAAATAAATTTGAAACAGTTCAATTTTTGGTTGTTTTTACACCCCACTTGGTCAGCAATATACTATAGATGTGATGTAAACATGGTTAAAATTTGCCGTATTTGCCACATATGGCAATGCAATAATGGCCTATGGGGTAGGTTGTCACATCTGCACTCAGTCTTCTTTTTGCTGATTTGTTTACAGATGGTAGGAACTAGAACCTAAGTTTACATTTTCATTAAGTAGCAGAGACAGTGGTTTGAGGAAAAAAAATATGAATCTTCCTTAGATCCACATTCTCCTCTGATCTCCTACAGATTCACACACAGTCATCATCACAGACCAGCCTTGGAGCAGAACTACATCACATATTACGGAAAATCATCCAATACACGGGAAACCATGAGTGCAACATGTCCCTGTGCCCCATCCTACACTGTCCATCAGAGTTTCTCACCAATGTTTTATGTAGTCCCATGTGATGCCTGTGTACAACCTTTCCCACTCAGGCCTGATTCCCACTACATTAGTCTTGATGGCTTTTTACTCAGCCGTTCACTTGTCCTTGCTCTGCCACCCTGAAAATGATGGGGACTTAAGGGAAAAAACACTACAAGGTTAGTTAAATATCGAGTGCAACTGTGCGAAAGAGCTTTGTGATCTACGGTTCAGGAAGATGCTCAAACAAATAGCTGCATTCGCAACAATAAATAGAAAGTCACGTCCTGGGGGGGTGGGGGGTGGGGGGGTTGTTGGGTGGAGGCTTTACGTACAGTGGTCTTACTGGAAGATCACGACCCAGTGCATGAACTTGTTTGCTTACTGACTTCACCAGATTTGACTCATTAACTTTCAAATACGCATTGGGGCGTCACCAGGGACTCTGAACACACTCGTAAAGCTGATTTGCTGCTAAGACAGGTCTATAAGAAGTGGCCACATTTCAAAACCAGATGTCACTGCATGACTTTCAGCTACATATTACTGACTTACAGGGTGTGCATTTTCTGGAAATCCCGAGAAAAGTACTACATTTCAAATCACAGTACAGTACAGTGGTCTTCAGCCTCATCTTCTGGGCCCAGTAGACAATTCACATTTTCACTCAGAACTAGAGAGAACTGGTATATAGCATAAATATGAAACCAACTGGAAGGCCGCAAACAATTATAGCAAAAGTAAGAAATCAACCAAAATATGTGGTGCATGTCACAAGGAGGCAAAACGCAGGCTAACCAATCAGAACAGAGGGAATTGACATATGTGAGATATATTACATATATCTAAAAGGCCCAGAATCAAAAACAGGATAAAGATAAGATGAAAATTGGAAACTCGTATTTGTAAGCATGTGAGTGTTATTAGGACTCCTTCATTTATTGTCATTAATGTTATAAATGCCACTTCAGTCAGTCGTTACTAATGTAATTTATTGTGGTAATTGACAGAACCAATGAGTTTGTTCCATTTAAAAAAGCACATATTTTAAACCACTTGGGGGTTTAAACATCAAAAGTGTAATGTAGCAACATATAATGTTTTTGTTTGACACATTGCTTTTTTATCTGAAAGCTACAAGGATGATAGGTGTAAAATAGATTACATTTTAAATATATTTTTATAGTTTAATTCTACTTTAAAGCATCATTATGCAAAAATTGGTATTTTTATTCTTGGGCTCCTTCTAGTATGTTTTACTTTTAGTCAACTGTTGTAAATACAAATTGCACCTTGAGCACCCCCTCATGAACAGCTGAGAGATACAGAACTGGCTTTCACAGAGGCAGCATGCCTTAAGACTCTTTTCCTCTGAGTCTAATTTGCACATTAACACATTAATTAGCTCATTAATTCCTTATATATAAATACACTGAATTAAGGCTTTATTACCTTCATCTTTTTACACTGGAGATGCATTAGTTAATGATGAGTATATTAACTTTTCAGTTATTAACACATGACTTTCTTATTTGTTCCTGCTTAATACTTGAGTTAATGTCTTGATTACTGTCAGTTCACATACTATTAAAATTAATTATTAGCACGTTTTGAAAAAGAACTTGTGTGAATTACATCTTTCCAAAACTGATGGACTGTGATGCTGCAAACATTTTTTTTTATCAAAGCCTGATTGAAGTTTTGCAATGTATGTATGTGTTAAAAGCCGGCTGATAAGAGCCCTGTTATTGTGGCTGCAGACCAAACAAATGAAGATCAAGACTGCAGCAGAACAGCTAATTTTATTCAGAGCAGGACACAAAACCTAATGATGCAAAAAACTGACTATAAAATGTGGAGATTAAAAAAGATATGAAAGAGCAGAGGAATGATGGCACTTAACAGAGAATTTTTGTAGCCATTTTTAAAAATGTATCTAGGTGCATCCTAATTTTTCATGGACAAAAAGAAGTGCAGCTTTGCTTGCTGCTTTGAGCAAAAAAAAAGAAAGAGTGGAAATTTATGAGAGTTATTCGTAGCCCCTTTTACGGAGCACAGACAGCAAAAATGGGTCTGAAAGTGTGAAGGATCCACTGCATTAAAAACTGCATTGTTTTTTTTTTTGTTGTTTCTTTTGTTTTTTTATTACAAAAAAAATATGACTCAGTATGAAAGGGCCTATGCTCATGCTATGTTTGGGTCAGAGTTATGGATGGACTGTCCATTGATGTGCCCAGGAAAAAAAAACAAAATTCCATAGAACAGTAGCAGCAGTCCAGCCCAGGGTGGCAATGACAGACATTCCAGTCTGCCACTTACAGTCAGTGTACTAGCTAAATGATTTTAGCTGATTATAAGGTCAAATTGCTACATAGTGTTGCTTTAAGGGGTTAAGAATTCACTGTGATTTT
Source organism: Acestrorhynchus altus (assembly GCA_034509495.1). Lineage (NCBI taxonomy): Eukaryota > Metazoa > Chordata > Actinopteri > Characiformes > Acestrorhynchidae > Acestrorhynchus > Acestrorhynchus altus. The sequence goes on from CM067512.1 coordinate 24,603,772, forward strand.
GTTCCTGTAAAAGAGGAATATGCATGTTCTTTTCTTGCCCCAGGATGCAGCACACTGGTTCATCCTTGACTGGATTCAATCTATAAAGCAGGGGTCTGGATAAGTAAGCCAAATGGCCCGCTTTCGAGGATGAGTGAAGCGCCACACACAAATACACACACACACACACACACACACACACACACACACACACACACACACACACACACACACACACAAAAAACACAGAGAAAATAACAACACAAAATTCATGCTACAGTGGATATGTTATTTACTTGTGATTTGTTCAATGTCATGAGTGTCTATTTCACATTATGGAATTCAGAAGCGTGGCAGCTTATTTGCATAAACGTCTTAGCTACAGATTTCACATTCTAGTTCATCACACCTGCCACGCTGCTGCTGAACACCCAAAGGGGCTCAGCACAATATGATTAGAGTGCTCAGCTGACTGATGACCAAAATGTGGTTTAATGTACTGTAGAGCTGGCCTACTGAACTCTTTGTCCTGGAGAGCCGTCCTTCTCCTTAAATTCACTTCCAGCTTAACACACATCCCTCTGACCCCTTTGATTGGGTCAATCAGGTGTATTAGATTAGAGTTGGGTTTACATTCTTCATGGAACACTGGGGGGGGAAATAGTGCTTTGAAGTTGCTTCATTCTAATTTGCACACAGGCTGCATGTGAATTAAATAGACACTAAAAATGTGGTGTTTTAAGCAAATAAAGATATTAACCAGACTGTGTTTATTGAACTTCAAATAAGTTCAATACCTTGAAAGATCCTTGTTCTATCAAAGGACTCATATCACGAAAAAACATTTTTTTTTTATCAGAAGAGAGTTTCATGGAGAATGCATGAATGCAAATTTATAAAGGTTTTAAGGCTCTGTTTACACAGCACATAAAGTGGCCCAAATCTTTTTTTTTTTTTTTTTTTTTTTTTGCCATATGTGACCCAGATGTGTCATTTGCATGGCAATGTGCATTGTAAAAACATACTGAATCTGAAATTGTCAATTCTGATTTGGGCCACTTTCACATGTGGCACTTAAATCCAATCCATATCAGATTTGAGGCAGCAGAACTTTGTCTGAACTCCAGATTAGTCAGTCCAACTCAGCATTCCTCATGTCCTCATGAATGCATTTAAATACTTAAATACTTATATATAAGTGAACCACTCATATAACCACTCTAACCATTCTAACCACTCACCATGCTGACTGACTGGACACCAAGAGGACATCCAAGAAAACAGTAACACTATCTGGTAAGAATAAGATAAAATAATTGCAGTTCTTGTTATAACCTGTTATAAAACTCCTGCTCAAGACCAGCTCTTGCAGGTTACTGGTTTCAGATGGTCTACACTGGCATTTGATGGTCAAGGTGGTTAAAAAAAATTTAAAAGCATACCCTTTGAAAAGCATACCCTTTGAAAAGCATACCCTTTGCTGTTGAGCTAGCAAGTTAACCATTCTTGACAGTATGTTGCATTTGATTTTTGTCTTGTGTGATCATGCTGGTCATGCAGGTCAACCAGCATGGTCTTGCTAGCCAGCATGGTCAAGCTTAGTCATATTGGTTGAGTAGGTTATTCAGGTCAATAATGCTTGTAGACCAGCTAAACCTGATGTTGGTCAAGGGCTGGTCAACCAACTTAACCAACTTGACCAGTTTGAGCTAGCGAGGCTGATTTTTTACAGCAGGGTGTTCAAAAGAATATCATTTTAAAAGAAATATCTCAGTCCAACATAAATTAGGCCAAAGTAAATATTCTCTCCACTTCAAAAGACTCCACTAAACAAATGCTTTCTTTTGCACATTTAACTTGAAATACAATTTTCTGTTTTCAGTGTGAAGTATTTCATTCAAAAACAATGATTATTGATTATTGGTTATAATATTATATAAATTTGTCACTCCCAAAATCTGAAAATGCATTCTGTTAGAAAATATGAATAAAAAAACTGCAATATACAGCTAAATCCTTCCTAAATCCTTCCTTCAGCAAAGTTCTGGCTGTACTAACTGTACTGATACATTTTATTCATGTGGAACCACTGTGTCCTTTCACTGTATCCTAGGGAGGTATTACCTTACTAGTTTGTGCAGGATGACCTCACAGTTAGGCATTATGCATTTATAGACTCCACATTTTTGTGACCTTAGGTGGAATTAGTGAACCAACCTGATGAACCCATAATGCAATTCCGCTGAAGATAATGCAATATACTATAGGCCTAAAAATTCAGAGAAAAAAGCACAGCCCTCTATTGTGTATAGGTTTATTCAATTGTGGTGCCTTTATAGTTGGCTATGTGACTAAGCAAAGGTGCATAAGTTGCTGTGTTTGCTGCACTCATATTAAGTACATTAGGATATGGCTGAAAATACAGTAAAATACTATCCTCTTGAGCTTGGTTTAGTTAGGATAGATTTGGGCTAGTTCTAATATAATTGCAATTGTTATTTTTTCTGTAAAGGTAATGCATTTTGTGCAAGTATTGATCAATTCTGACTGACAGTGGGGTATTTTTTAATTAGTTTGAGAATGAGCCCAATGAGCTCTTGTCCAGTGTTTGCCTGGTCCTCTCGCCCTCATTGTCAATATCTGGCCCACCGTCCCCATCAATATCTTTACAGAAATCTGGGTCCAGGCCTCTAATGAGCAATCCAAGAATGAGATTGGCATGGAGAAACCAGCCCCAAAGCCAGGGGAAGAAACCTTGCAAGACAATTTTCAGAACTGAAACCCAACCTCCTTGGTTGAACACTGGAAAGCAAAAGAGGAAATATAACCTAAGCAATAAGAAAATACAGGGAAATGACTATGCATAGTAAAGAAGGAAAAACGGAAGGAAACAGGCATAATCAATAGAAAGAGGCAGTGAGAGGCAATGGCCTATGAGCTGCTGCTCCTGTTCACATTGCTGCACATTTTGGCCATTACAAATAGAGGGCCTATCTCCAAAATGTGTTCTTTTTTACTGTTTACAAAATGTGTTTGGTCAGAAATAACTGCACCAGTCAGCTTGAGGTGGACTTGCATGCTGAACTGATCTGTCTGGAATCTCAGATTCGTATTCATTGAATGAGTTTGTTATGCTATGATGTAAAGTGTAAAATAAAAATGGTGTTAAATGTGCTGGCAGTACATCGATAGGCTATTATTAATATAGTTATAGTATGCAACAGTAATAATCCATATTTCAAAATGGATTAGATTCATCTCTTCCTGCTAAATTCTACACAGAGTATCCCACAAATGACATTTTTTTGGTTTGAAATCTTGCAAACACTGGTTGTGTTCTTTAGCTCCTAATAAATTGAGTTTTTTTTTCTAAATAATATAGGACCACAATGGAAAAAAGAGTAAAATCCAATCTTTAACTCAAGTGCATTTATTCAAAAAAATATAAAATAAAATATAAAAAATCTCACATTAAGAAATAATTGCTTAACATCAAATCACGTGTGCCATTATTAGCACCCCTGATGTTTATACTTTGTACAACCCCCTTTTTCCAACAAAACAGCACCTAATCTTCTCCTATAATGTTTCACAAGATGGGAGAATACAGAAAGAGGGATCTTGGACCATTCCTCTTTGCACAATCTCTCTAAATCATCCAGCGACCAGGGTCCTCTCCTCTGCACTCTCCTCTTCAGCTCACCCCACAGGTTTTCAGTGGGGTTGAGGTCTGGGGACGGAGATGGCCACGGGAGGAGCTTGATTCTTTGTGTGGTGAACCATTTGTGTATAGATTTGGCCATATGTTTAGGGTCATTATTTTGCTGAAAGACCAAGTGACGACCCAGCTTGAGCTTTCGTGCAGAAGCCACCAGATTTTGTTTTAAAATGTCCTGGTATTTCAAAGAGATCATGATGCCATGCACCCAAACAAGGTTCCCAGGGCCTTTGGAAGAGAAACAGACCCACAGCATCACTGATCCTCCCCCATATATCATAGTGGGCATGAGGTGCTTTTCTGCATACCCTTGTGTCACGCCAGACCCACTTAGAGCATTTGTTGCCAAAAAGCTCTATCTTTGTTTCATCTGACCAAAGCTCACAGTCCCAGTTGAAGTTCCAGTTCTGCTTAGCAAACTCCAAATGTGAGTGAGAAAAGCTGTTTTCCGTGCATGCCTCCCAAACAGATTGTTGGTATGTAGATAGCGCCTGATGGTTGTTTTGGAGACTTTGTGACCCCAAGAAGCTACCATTTGTTGCAATTGTGTAACAGTGAGCTTTGGAGAACTTTTTATTTCTCTTAACATCCTCCTCACTGTGCGTGGTGGCAAAATAAACTTGCGTCCTCGTCCAGGCTTGTTTACCAGGCTTGTTAAACAGCTGTTCCAGTTGTTTTAAACTTGGTAATAATTCCTCTGACAGTAGATATGGACAGGTATAGGCAAGTGGATATTTTCTTGTAGCCATTGCCTGATTGTGAAGGTCAACACACATCTGCCTTACTTGAATGGTATGTTCCTTTGTCTTTCCCATGTTAAAGAGAAATGGCCTCTGTGTCACATCATATTTATACCCCAGGGAAACAGGAAGTTGTGAATTACTAATTAAATGTTCCTACATACTCTGATCAACTTCGTAAACTACTGTGGAATTGACAGAAATACTTTAATTACATTTATTTCCTAAATGAGTTGTTAGGGATGCCAACAATTGTGGAACAGGTGATGTTATGAAGAATAATTATTTCTTATTCAGGGATTTTTTCCCCCCCTTAAAATTCACTTGAGTTAAAGGTTGGATTGTACTCTTTTTTCCATCATGGTTCTATATTATTTAGAACAAAAACTCAATTTATTAGAAGCTGAAGAACACATCTTAACCAGGGGTGCCAATAATTATGGAAGGCACTGTATATATATATATAAACATGCCATCACCATGCTTCACTGTAGGAATAGTATCAGCTAGGTGATAAGCAGAGCCTGGTTTCCTCCAAACATGATGCTTTGCATTCAGTCCAAAAAGTTCAATCTTTTGTCCTTTAGGTGCCATTTGACAAATTCCAGAAGGACTGTCATGTGGCTTTTACTGAGGAATAGATTCCATCTGGCCACAATATCATACAGGCCTGATTATATAAACAGGTGTGTGCCTTTCCAAGTCATGTCCACTGTCCATATCAACTGAATTTACCACAGGTGTCCAATCAAGCTGTAGAAACATCTGAAGGATGATCAAAGAAACAAGATGCATCTGAGCTCAAACAAATTTCATACAAATTTAAAAGGAAAAAAATTGATTGAATCCATTTTGATATAAGGCTGTAACATTACAAAATGTCTGTGTTTATTATTTATATAACTAGATTGATTAGTTCATGGCCTGATAGTACCAGTCTTTATGCTGCTCTTCCCCATTTGTATGATGATTAACCAATTAAGGAACAAGGACAAATGTTAGAAGCCAATCAGAAATCAGAAATTATATAACAAGTCTATGATAACTAAATCTACGATTGCCATGAAGACTGGATATGAACAGCCAAGAAACTCAGTATAGCGTTAGATTATATACAAGCTGGGTTCAGCCAGCACCAGTCTAAACAGTCCATAGAAAGGGAAATGATGATGGACTGTTCACTAGAGTCTCGCTGACAACCAGCCAATTTTTTTCAGGCCTATTACTGGTGAGTGGTAATGAATTTAGACCATACTGTGTACTTGATCCTAAGTAGGCTTTTGATTAATGAAAGCATGATAAGTGGAAATTATTATTATTATTATTATTATTATTATTATTATTATTATTATTGTTGTTGTTGTTGTTATAGTTATTATACTCTATTCTTTGAGCAGAGCTGAACAAATGCAGCAGGGTTAATTAATATTAAAAAAATATTTCATGAAACGTTTGAATGATTGAATGATGAGACCCCCAATGTCAGGATTGGGCAACAGAACAGACGACTAAGGGTGCGGAGGTAAACGCAGGGGTTGTAGATTTAATGTATAACACAAAGCACAATACGAACTGAACATACTAACCAGTATAAGGTACAGGGCTGACTGAAACTAAAACAGAACATAGACTAACAAACTAAAACAGTAACAAACAGAAACAAAGAACCGCTGACAACATTCACAGACAACATTTGCAGTGCACTGACCAAGACAGGATGGGACAACAGGTCTTAAATATTAAATGACATGGGTAACAGCTGGGACAAACTAACGAGGGGGCAGGTGAACAGATTAGACACAGGTGGTAATGGGTGGAAGAGGAAGGAGTCTATGACAAAACAAACACAAGCCATGTGCTAAGGAGCACATGAGAAGAAACAACAACTAGAACAAGACAGGAAGACAGAGGTGAACAGGACTGACACGTGACACCCACCATCAGTCCCATGTCACCCATAGTACTATTTTTGAAGGGTTGGTCCTGTGTTAGTTCACACTAATGCAATGACTTTGAACATTTTTCTGGGTACTTCTGTCTCAGCAGGAATGTTCAAAGGCCCTCTTTGCACTTTCAAACAGACCCAGTGATCCCTAAACCCCTCGCTAGCCTTGTTATCTGTTTTGAAGTCTGGTTGGATTTCATTCAGTCATGTCATGCATGCAATAGCACAGCAGAGAACACACTCAAGTACCTTCTCACGTGCAAATGCACCCCTACATATTTCACTCAAGGGGTCATTGAAAAGCAGCTTGTATCATGTACATAAAGCTGTCCATATTGCCATTTCACTGCCCAGTGTGGTCTTATAAAGCAGTTCACTTATAGACTGTGCTACCGAAGCCATTCCAGGGCAGTAAAGCTAGGGACTGCAGACATTCAGAAAGCATGAAGCCCCAAGGGCATCTAAACGCTGTCTACTGATTTCATTTGGCTGCTCAGCCATCGGTTTTTAAGTTTTGCCGAGTTTGCAGGCTCCCCAAGGAAGCCTTTGGCAACAGTGGGAAGAGGCTATATTTTAGGTGAGAAAGGGGAAGCTGAATGTGTCTGCATGAGAAGGCAGGTGCTTCATATCATATCCTTTCTTAGGAATAAGATATAATGGTTGCACTGGAAAAACAGTGTGGGATCAAATTCTATGAAAGGTTATTTTAGTCACAGATCAAAGGTATCATATTGCATTTGGTCTCTAGAAAGGACAAATTATTTCAGCTGTTCTGCATTTGATTTTGGCTTCAATGACATACACTCCATGTCCCAATATTAGTGGACACCACTTCTAATGAATGCAATCAGGCTGACACATATGTGCAAATGCACACACAGCTTGTCTAGTCCCTCTAATGAAGTACTGCCAATAGAATAGCACTCTCTGGAATTCCAATTGTTTGATTGGAACCAAATGTGAGGGTGTGGACTACAAGTATATGGACCCCCCCCTAACATCTAACATCCTGACCTCATTAATGCAGAATGCAATCAAATCCTCACAGCAATGCTTCAAAAAACTAGCTGAGGGTCTTCCCTGGACAGTGAGACAGTTCCTCCAACAAAAGCAGGATAAACTCTTTTTAATACTTTAGATTTCAAAGTACTTTTGTCAATATAGTGTATCATTTGTTCAGGCAACCGCCAAAAATAAGATTTTTCAAGAAAACTGAGAAGAAAAACCTGGCTTTAAAAGGTGGTCTTTCATTCAATATTCATTATATTTGTTTATAATAATGATATAATAATATTTGATCACTATCATAGATCAGATTTCCTTATGAGGTAGGCCTACATACAATCTGAATTTGTGCTCTAATTAAAGCACTGTTTGCAGAGTTAAAAATGTGAGTGTGTTACAATCAATTTCAGGCAAGTCAGATACACCGATCATTAATTTTTTAAATAATTAAGTGAAAACAATGTATTATTTTGGATGTATTGTGCAGCAGGTGAACAGGTAGTTGGCACTGATGTGTTGGAAGTGGGCAAACATAACAATCTGAGCCCCTTTGGCAAGAGTGTGTACATGAAAGTAAGCAGAAGGTCATGGGTGCCTAAAACTCAATGATGTCATCCATGAAGATCCCAGAGTAAAGGATCTGCTGCTAATGTCTTGGTGCTAGAAACCAAAGGGTGCTTTCAGAGGTCTTGTGGAGTCCATGCCTTGATGGGTCAGAGCTGATTTGATGGCACAAGGAGGACTTATTATTAAGTAGGTTTTATTGTTGTGACTGATGTAGACAGAATGAAAAACTTACAAACCTAAACAAATTTACTTAAATATATAAAATGTGGGAAATATTATTTAATGTTTCCAAGTTTAAAAACCTTTCAAATCCTTTCTAAAATGATTTCACAAGCTTTATACACTTACAAATCTGCTATTTTACAAGCTAATAAATTATACCAATGAAAAGGATTCTGACATAAAACTATTTATTATATATGATTATTAGGAACATGAGAAAGCTCATTTAAGCACAGAAAAGCCTTTTTATTATAAAATTGTATCATTATTATTTAAATAAACTGCATAAAATGTATATGAAATAAGAAAACTTAGAATAGGGGCTTTTTATAACAGTGGTGTTAACTTTTTCTGGATTTAGACATTAAGTAATGGCACATGTTGACATCTAAGCTCATAAATGCAACCCATTAGCTACATTTGGCCTGTGTAGTTAGGTCTGCGTCATTACTGAGGCAAACAATGTGGAAATGTGAGCACATACAACTAGAGTCTGACCATAATAACACTAAACACACAGAACAAAGCCTAAGACTCCCATGATGTTTCATATTGGAGTGATGATTTTTGCTTTGATGATTCAGCCTCATTGCTTGGTGTTTACTGATTCGGCCTGTGAGGTTTACCGCTGATAAACTGTCAATACACATTTCTATTTCGTTTGTGTCAATGCAAAGTTTTCTGTATGTTGCTGATTATGCATAAATGTACACATTCTGTGACCTGCTTGTGATTCACAATGAACTGGTGGCACTGTTTAGCCAAATACACATAACCCAGGGTTTCATGTAAAAAATTGAGAAAATCATGCAGTTTTTCACCATAAATGAACTTACAAAAAAGGAATTAATGTGTGGAAATTCATGCAGACACAGAATTATACATTTTACTATGGTATTATGGTAAGGGTTAGGTTATGTTTAGGTTTAGGTGGACGTTGATATCTTTGTAGACCTTTGGCTTCTCAAATATGTAATTAATTGATGTGCAAATACTATTAGAAGTTTAATATCTTGATGAAAGTGGTCAAATCTTTATCAAAAATTACCAAGCACCTGTTTTTGTTTTTGTTTTGTTTTTTTACTTATTTTTGAATGTAGAGACTTGAAACTGAAAGAAAACCTTAGATTTCTGGGCAGAATTGTTGCAGATGGGTGCCTGTAAGTTGAGAATAAAGGATGACAAAAAAGATGATATTGTATAATTTAATAATACTGTGACAAAATGTATGAGAATTATCTAGAATTTTTTTGAAGATCCTACCTCTGGGATCCATGCAGATTTCTAAAACTGCTGGTCACAGCAGGCAAAGACTTGAAGTTATTTGTTCAGGGCCAATATGGCCAACATCTCAGGTAATAAAAAATGCTTTATTATACTGGATTTTAATAACAGGAGCTTCTAAAAACAGTTATTATTATTATTATTATTATTATTATTATTATTATTATTATTATTATTATTATTATTATTATTATTATTATAAAATCATGATTTTCCACAATGAATTCCACAATGCTTCACTGCACCACAATGAAATCAGTATTGTTAGACATGATTAATGGATCATTTATCTATGATCATTTATCTAAAGATCAGTCTCAGGCATCCTTGCTAAGTTTGTCTGTATCATATTCCCTCATTTTGCTACAGCTTGTCTAGTTTTATTGCTTTAAATGCCACCAAAAATGACAAACTTAGGTTTACTATTACTTTGCTGCACAGCTCACTGCTACAATACCTCAAAAAGGGCACTTCAGTAATATTACACACAGTAAAAACGTGACAAGCTTTGTAGCATTCTGCATTCAAGTGATTTCATTTTTGTGTGTCAGTAATTCATGCATGTGTCAGTAATTTATACACACATACATTTATATATATTATATATATATGGTCTGAGACGGGTTTTGTTCATTTCCAAAATAAATGCCTCTGTGCTTTAAGTTCATAATTTTGTAATCACGACACCCGAGTGACCAGAATAAATTGTATTTTCTCAATTTCTAAACTTTATTAGAAAAATCACATAGTCTAATCTGTCGACTATGCCACCTGTTATCCCAGCGCATAATTAAACTTCGCCCATAATTGCCTTAGCTATGCTGCTTACATGTCAACATGCTGCACAAGGCTGTACCAGGGAAATGATTAATGTGGTGAACCATCTCTAATGCAGCGAGCAGCAGATTTAAATTTAGCAACCGCATTATCCATTCTCTTCCAGCTACAATCTAACAGCAGCTCTTTGACAGGCAGCCAAACATCCAGTTGTGACAACAGTCTAATGATCATATGCTTCTATGTAAAACACTTAGTATAATGTTGCGAACCTTCGGCTCCTGGCCCTTAGCTGACAATTGAGGCTCCGTCACACTGGAGACTGTGTTACAACGAGCATGGGAAGAAGGTTAAGAGGAGGCAAAGTAGACAGACTTCTGTGACACAGGAGCTTTAAGAGCAATCATGTGGTCAACCATAGATGTGTTGTTTATTTGACAGAGGTTGGCTTGCTGAGCCATGTGTGTATTTAGTGGTTGAGGACATTAAACACAACATTTAAAAGCCAATGAAACATGTTTGCTTAGCTCCTGGCACATTAACTACCTCCTCCGATCTATTTAGCACTGTTGCTATTTCAGGCTGGGGAAAAGGTCTGGGACATGAGTGGGCCACCCATGCCAAGTCCTTCCCCTCCCTGTAGCCGTGGCTATATTGTTCTTCTGAAAATTGAATTATGTTCCCTTCTCTGTAGCACTGCAGGACACCATGTAAATTCATGAATACTCCTTTCAGACCCACCGCTTGTCACAGCCCCCATTGTATTCTCTGTATTCTCTCTTTTTTTTCCAAAGACAAACAAAAGGGATATGAGTGCTCAGTCCTGGCTTGTCAGACTGGATGCTAACAGGCCTCTTTGCCAAGTTCCTCCTCCACTAGAGTGATGCAAATTGGGCAGAAGTGGACCAGTTGTACTGGGCAGATGTAGAGTCTTTGAAGTGAGACCTTTAACATAGGTTTCTGTCCTTGATCAGAAGATTTGGTGTAGAACATGCAATGACCAGTGTAGGGCTTTACCCAAAGCCCCTCTTGGAAATGTCAAGGTGCTGTGTCACATGCGTGGGAGGCTATAACAGGGCCTCCTGTGGAGTTCTCGAAAGAGGCTGAGTTCTCTTCTGAGGCTGAGTGCACTTAGCCAAGCACATCCAGTAGTGTAACCACCAGAAAAACAGGCAAAGCAATCCCGTTGGCATCATGCAAGCAATCATGCATGGGGATTCTATAGTGACTGGACCTCTTATATTGCTATTCATGCAACTGAATACAGTGCCTATAATAAGTATTCACCCCCTTAGATGTTTTCTCTTTTATTGAATGTATAAATGCAATCAGGGTCAATATAATTTACAAATAAACAAAATATTTAATGTCAAAGTAAGAATTCTACAAAGTAATATCAATTAAATGAAAACATATAATGCCAAATAAGTGAGACTATAAATATTCACTCATGGGCCAAATTTTATTCCAGTGGCTTCAAAAAAACGTACTGACATAGTTGACAAGAATATGAATCTATATGGCTACCAGATCATGCCAAATTTACAAAAAGATGTTTCAGTAAATTATTTGGACGCAGCCGGACTTCATTGGTTTGCTCCAGCAGCCTGAGGCAGGTTAGTATAATTAGAGCTTGAGGAGGGGGATTTGATGTGTCATACACATCACAGGCAATGACTTAGACTTGAATGGACCCCCCCCCCCCCAGCTTTCACCAATACTGCCGATGACATAAACTAACTATGTGTGGCTAGCTACCTCCAGTGTACTCCACTCATATACCAGAAGCATAACTCTTAAAATGAGAGTTCTTCAAGGGTTCTTCAGTAAAAAAAAATGGTGGTTCTATATAGAACTATAAACACTCAAAGTACTTATTGCATGAATAAGGTAAAGATGCTATATGGATATGTCACTAAAAAGTTCTTCTATTAATATGTTTGCCATCATAACAGTAGTAGAACCCTTTTTTTTTTATAAAACTCTTTTAAAAAAGGTTCCATAGAACCCTCTATAGCACATTCTCCATCAATCTGAAGAACCCTTTTGCGATGCAAAAAAACCTTAATTCATGCAAAGGATTCTTTCAGTGTTCTATATAGAGCCATTTTCATAACTGAAACCTTGAAGAACCATCATTTTTAAGTGTATTTAAAGGCAAAACCTCAAGCCTGCACCCTCTACCACTTCAAATCTGAATACAGATATGGACATTTTAAGCACAAAACAGATACAAATTCAGGCACAGGCACTGCATTACACCCCTAAAGTAAAGTGCACATCATATGAAATTCATTTCTGTTTCTCATTAGGATTATACTTTCTCATTAGTTCAAATTGGATGTTTGCCAGTGTTCTGTAAAGCCTACCCCGATTTGCAACAATAGGCCGTGTTTGAGGGCAAAGCTTGGGTCAGATATTCCCCATGGGGCCCCCTTAGTGGGTTTTGTACTGTGATCACTCAAGATCCTTGTTACTCCACTGAACAAGCCTTCAGACTGACAGCCCTCATGCAATGTCACGCAGGCCTCTGACAACACCATGTCAGCAGGACACAACCACCGAGTGTTTCAGACAGAGCATGTCTCCCAAGACCACTCTAGCCTCACATACAAGCTTGCCTTCTCCACTCTCTTTTCACAATACAATAAGGGAGCTCAACGTTTTTTTTGTGGATGACTGGCATATACATAACCCTGCATCAATGACATTTGGCTGAAGGAACTAAGAATAGCACTGCCTCTAGGGCTTGTAATACATTAGAGGTAGCCTTTGTTTCTTTGCCTGACAGCAGTAGAGGCTTGCTGCTGGTTGTGACGGGAATATGGTCATAGTCAGAAAAGGCCTACATTTTACACCCTTACCCACCATCCCTGTTCACACACACACACACACACACACACACACACACACACACACACACACCTACTCCCCATTCTAGTGAATGCCTTCCAGCAAGGTCTTTTACCATTTGTCCTGTTCCCCAATCTAAAAAAGGCTTGTGGAAGTTTGATGGATGGGATGGTTTGTGAGAAATTTCTAAGGTTAATGGGAGACATTATGTAGGGAACGTAAAGCAGTGCCTGTGCTAGCGCAAGATACTTTCTTTAGGAGAATTTAATGGCAAAAGGCCAGCATGTAGTTGGCCTTACACCTGCTTTGTGTTACACAGGTAGGTGAATGTAGCATTACCAGCCCTGCCCAAGGACTTTTACAGGGGTAGCCTGGTGTTTTTGACTGGCTGGGGAATTGAACTCTAGCCTCCCACTGGGAAGGCAAGGCAGTGTTGTCTCCCACTAAGCAGCATGTGGTCAATCGCATCTTCAGTCAACTTGAAAGTAAGCAAATGGCCAGTGGGAGAGACAGATGAAGAGAGAAAGGTGTGAAGAATGAATATGTGTCCACCCCTGAGGAGTTAGAGTGTGGCTTCATCATACTGTACTTGTGTCTTGTGTTGTCCTATAAGCTCTGTCCAGCAGAAAACAACAAGTTATGACATTTCATTTGCCCGCATCCACCTACACCACACAGATGGTATTTTAATGAGAGTCCGATGAGAACACTCTCAGACTGTCTAAAACTGCTGTGGGGACTCCGTTTCAGGGAAATCACAGCTCTCTGAGCACCAACAACAGAGTAGTTAATCACATGCAAAATGAGGATCAGGTGTTTTGCTAAGTTCTGCTCCTTGTCAAGCTCCAGAAAGGATATCCTGCAATTCCAAGAAAATGATTGCCTCTGAGTATAAAAATATTTGTCCAACTGGAAGACGAGGGAGACAAAGTAGGAGATGTAATAGAAGAAGCTTTGTAATGGTGGAGTGAGTGGATAAAATTGCAAAATGAGCCATCCACAAAAAAACGATCCATGGGGAATGAGAAAGGAGGCATTGTACCCTGCACTGATGGAAAGTTTGCTTGACCCATTGCAGAACATCATCCACATTCCTGTCAGGGTTAACTGGTGGCTGCTTCTTCCATCATGGCTTCGAGCACCGTGGCCAAGCAGAATGGATTATATGAATATCAGGGATAATACGCCCTTGGGGTTTACACTGGCAATCCAGTCCATCATGTACAACGAATGCCAGTATCTGTTACCAGCTGAGACACTGTGCAGTTTGCAGGCCCCTGAGTGGTGTATGCAGACTCAGATCAATTATTCGATAGTGTTTACATTCCGCCCAGCCGTGATTTAATTCCTTTCCCGCCATCTGCACTCGGCCAGTTCAAACAAACAGGCCTCCGCGTGTCCTTAGCCATCGCCGCGGTGCACTCCCATTTTCCACATGGTTGCAGTTGGTCGACATGCAGGCGGTCGGAGTCTGGGTTGCCCTCTGTATCCCCCCGCAGTTTGAGGCCAGGAGGTCTGATCCATCCCGTCAGCCAGTTTACTCTGAGACAGACAAGCTCCATTTGTCACGACTGCACAGGAGCAACAGGGCCAGAAGCCTCCACAAGAGAGCTTCTCATTCACAGCCACTTTCACTAAAGCTCTCCTGCCAAACCTTGTATACAGTGACGGCCTCTCAGCTACAGGCTACTGAATGTAAGCTCATGAAAGTAATTTACCTCAGTTTAGGAGAGCTAAGTGCATGTGGCGTGTTTTGAAATGAAACATTGGCTTTATGCTCTTGTTTCCTGATTCATTTAGGCCTGACCACCTTACATTTGTCAGGTATGCACTGAGGAACAGGTGGGGAGGCAGACATAAACGCAGGGTTAGAATATTTATTAACAAAACAAAACACCAGGATACATAGACAAAGCACACACTGCCATTGAATCAGACACCGACAAAGACGGACTGAAACTAAGGACCATATATACACAGACAAGACTAGAAACACCTGGGACTGGTTTGCAAATAGACAGGGTTACAAATGAGACACAGGTGGAGGACAGGGGTGGAGACATGATGACCTGAGAGTTTTCCAGAAGATGATCATCAACACCCTTCACAAGGAGGGTAAGCCACAGAAGGTCATTGCTGGCTTTTCTCTGAGTGCTGTATCTCAGCATACTAATAGAAAGTTGAATGGAAAGGAAAAACGTGCTGGAAAATGTACATGAGCAACAAGTATGACCAGGAGAAGATGGCCAAGAAAAGTTGATCTAAGAACTTGAGAAAGCTTCACAAGGAGTGGACTGAGGCTGGTGTCAGTTCATCAAGAGCCAGCACCACACAGAAGTCTCCAGGAAAGGGGTTCCAACTGCAGCATTCCTAATATCAAGCCCCTCCTGAAGCAGACAGTGTCTGAAGTGTCTTACGTGGACTAAGGACAAAAAGAACTGGACTGTTACTTTGCATTGTGTTCGATACTCAACTCAAGCTCCTGGAGTCTGGAAAAAGAGTGGAGAGGCACAGAATCCAAGATGTCTGAAGTCCACTGTGAAGTTTCTGCAGTCTTTGATGGTTTAGGGAGCCATGGCATCTGCTGCTGTTGGTTCACTCTGTTTTAACAAGTCCAGAGTCAATGCAATATCTACTAGGAGGTTTGTAGAGCACTTCATGATTCCATCAGCTGACAAGCTTTAAGGAGATGGTCATTTCCTTTTCTAGCAGGACTCAGCACATGCCCACAGAGCAAATGGATATGAAATATCTTACGTAATATTGTAATGATTTGTGAAACTGGATTTTTTATTTTTATTTTAATGAGCTATAACCCATATTATCAAAGATTAAATAAGTAAGACTTTGAATGTTTGTGTACATGTAATGAATATATAGAGGTGGAAGAAAGTAAATTCCACCTCTGTAGTTTACATTTAAATTTAATTTAATTAAACAATGTTTTTCACAAATATAGATATATATTAGTGTTTATTGATAGGATCTGTAGCAGAGTGTGATAGTACATCTCTGAAGAGCTCTTGATGTCCCATAACTTTGTGAAAATTTATTCCTGTTTCACTTACATTTTGCTAATCCACACAGGTTGCTGTTTGACCATGTTCCAAGGTCGTCATACAGTATTAGGTGAATCACAAGTGCTGAACAGTCTGGTGGCTCTTTCTGCTTTAATGATGTCAAGTGGGGCATAATTTAGGGGACATATATTGTCCTCTGGCTCCATTTCAGGTCACATGGTGTCATTAGTTTGGGATCTCTGCCAAGAGCCTGTCATTTTGTTTTAGCTCATGGGTGTGTGTACCAAAGCATTCAAGATCCCTTTAAAAGTACTCACTCAGGCCAACAGCAGGCCTTTTGTCATAGACCATGCTTACCATTATTTCCTGTGCTGAGCGCAGGCTGAGTTATGATATCCAGTGTCTTCCTGTAATTCTAACCCCCATACATAACCACAATCGACATGCTGTTCTGTAAGAGCTATGATTTCTTGGACAGCTCTTGCAGCTGTAACACACTCATTCTTTCCCAATCTCACCAAGCCCACTTTCTGCAACACTTGCATCCTGATAAACCAGCACATTTTATGGTACACAGCTGTACTTTAAACATCTGTAGTTTGATATCAAACCACATGCCACCTCTAATATAAGAGGAAAGGATAATGAAAAGGTTACGATGCCAGGACTGTATTCTTTTCAGGGCCGAGAGAGAATTCTGTGAGACTTTAGCTAGTATTCACACATAGCTTGACAAAAAGGATTTACTTGAATTTTTTGAACTGTCTTTTTTTTTTTAATCAGGTCATCTCTGGGACCATTGTGGTCTTTTATTGTTAGGCCGCAGCACTTGAATGTGAATGTAATGCGGCTTCCTGTAAATCTCCTGGCACAGCCTGGCTCTTGTTATATCAGCGTTGTTGTTTATCACTCCCCACTGCTGATGAATGACACCCAATTAACTCAGCAGAGCAAAACATTTTGTCTCCCAGATCAGCTTCCAGATAGCCAGCAGTATGTGTAGCTTTGCCAACCAAATATACTTCACTGTCACGACCACTTTTGCCATTTTTGTTATTTTGAGGCATGAGTTTGTCCACAACCGCTATTACTTCTCTTCGCCTGGACTGTCTTCTGCTAGCTAGATTACTCACTGACATCACACAGTGCAATCGAAAATGGCATGTTGCTGCCAGCAAAGTGTGGATCTTGGATTCTAAGAGTTAAATCTAACTATTACCATTGTCCAATGTCAAATTCTTACAGTTTCTGCAGGGATTTCTGTCTATTATTTCCCTTTCTTAGAAACTTCATAACAGGGAAAAAGTAGCATGCTGTGCTAGAGCTATTCCTCATTACATTGGAGGCTGATTTGTGTTCATTTGGCAAAGCAATGCCAACAGTGAGTGGGAGCCCCCTGTGAATCATAATATATGTATGAAATAAATGTGTGAAATTTTGCAAATTCTTGAGGTTAGTCATATACAGTGCATCCAGAAAGTATCCACAACATTCCCTTCAATTTTAGCATATTTTGTTGTTACAGCCAACATGTATTAAATACTTTTAATAAACATAAATATAACATACAAAAGTATTCACAGCCTTTGCTCAATACTTTTGTTTAAGTACCTTTGGCAGCAATTACAGTCTTTTTTAAGTCTGATGCTATACACCTGTTTTTGGGAAGTTTCTCTCATTCTTCTTTGCAGAACTTCTTAAACTCTATCAGATTGAATGGGGAGCATCGGTGCACAGCCATTTTTAGATATCTCCAGAGATGTTCAGTTGGATTCAAGTCTGGGCTCTGGCTGGATCACTCAAGGACATTCACAGGGTTGTCCTGAAGCCACTCCTTTCTTTTCTTGGCTGTGTGCTTAACTTTTGTTCCAGTCTGTTGGATCAGGTTATCATCAAGGATCATCTTTTTATTGCTGCAGTTATCTTACCCTTGACCCTGAATAGTCTCCCAGTTCCTGCTTTAGGAAACCATCCCCACAGCATGGTGTTGCCACCACCATGCTTCACTGTAGGAATGACATTTGCTAGGTGATGAGCAGTGCCTGAATTCCTCCAGACATGACACTTGGCATTGAGGCCAAAGAGTTCAATCTTTGTTTCATCAGACCAGATCATTTTGTTTCTCATGGTTGGAGAGTCCTTTAGATGGGCTGACATGTGTCTTTTACTGAAGAGTGGCTTCCATCTGGCCACTCCACCATAAAGGCCTGATTGGAGGAGAGCTGCAGAAATGGTTGTCCTTCTGGAAGTTTCTCCTTTCTCCACAGAGCAATGTTGGAAAGCTGTAAGAGTGGCCGGTAGGTTTGTAGTCACCTCCCGGACTAAGGCCCTTCTACCATGATCACTCAATTTGGCCGGGTGGTCAGCTCTATGAAAAGTCTTGATGGTTCCAAAGATCTTCCCTTTATGGATGATTGACGTCACTGTGCCCATTAGGACCTTCAGTGCAGCAGACAATTTTCTGTAGCCTTCCACAGATCTGTGTCTTGATACAATCCTGTCTCTGAAGTCTACAGACAATTCTTTAGACTTTATGGCTTGGTTTGTGCTCTGGCATGCACTGTCTACTATGGGACCTTATATAAACAGGTGTGTGTCTTTCCAAATCATGTCCAATTAATTGAATACACCACAGGTGTCCAATGAAGCTGTAGAAACATCTGAAGGATGATCAGTGGAAATAAGATGCACCTGAGCTCAGTTTTGCATGTCATGGCTAAGGCTGTGAATACTTATGTACTTATTATATTTTTGTGTATTATTTTTAATAAATTTGCAAAGATTTTCTCACTTTGTCATTGTGAGGTATGTGTGTAGAGTTTTGAGGAAAATATTATTTAATCCATTTTGGAATAAGGCTGTAACAGCCTGTAAAAGTGAAGTTTCTGTATATAGTACTTTCCAGATGCCATTTGCACTCATATTTTTGGAGATCTTGTTTAGGCTTCAACTTGTATTATTATGCTGATTTCATCTGGAGCTCCACATTGAGGTGTAAAGTCAAAGGTCTATGATACACCTCCATCTTACAAATCAACATTTTTTTTCTTTTCTCTTGTACTTCATAATTCTATGCGACTTCAGATATTGGTTCTTCAGATATTGGTTCTTCAGATATTGGTTCTATTCCTCTAATAACTGCAAAATGAATCATCATACAGGACTGCAATATCTGTGTGTGTGTGTGTGTGTGTGTGTGTGTGTGTGTGTGTGTGTGTGTGTGTGTGTGTGTGTGTGTGTGTTTGTGTGTTCACTTCCAACATATTATTAAAAGCCTCATATGTCATAAATTGAAATGAAAAGAAAAGTCCATCGAAAGTAGTTGTCAGTACATGCAAAGTGTCTTGGCTAATAATGTAAACACAATGAGGAGCTCACAGACCTCATAAAGTGCAGGTATTTTTACAGTTCTTAGTCATTCTTGCAGGGCTAGATTATTGAGCTAATTGTGCTTCTCTTTCGTTGGCCACAAAGTGTCTCTGCCAGTGAAATTACTGTGGGAACACTCCAGCCTTTGTTTTGTTTTTTTTTTCCTTGCTTTTTTTGTACATTGTGCAGCCATCAAAAACATAAAAACTATTATGACAGGCATTTATAATTACTGTAACATGCTCATTGTTCTTGTATTGTTTATATCTTCATCAAGAACAATGACCTATCAACATGAATTAAATGTAATGTCACTAAGAGAAAGCTTGCACTCGGCAATGTGATGTGTTCATTTAAAACCACATGAACATCATATGCCAGTATTTGGACAAAATGGCAAAGGGAAGCAATAAGGTGAGAAATGAGGAAGAGGAATAATATTTAGTTTGTCCAAAAAAGCCCTACATGGATTTTGGAAGAGCAATTTCGTTGCTGACTGATGCAGTCTGTCTGTTGGATATCAATGAACTACTGGCAAAGAGCAAGCAGCCCTGCATGAGTCTGTTAAAATGACATCTCTAATAGCCTTGGATCAGGACCACACTTGTGTTTTGATTAGGGGTGAAATGTCTGGCACACAACACAGTAGCTTGTTTTCCAGTGTAAGGTTTCCACTGTAAAGACTGTGTCGTTGAGTGTGTAATACATTTCTTTCTTTCTTTCTGACACACCTGTGTCTGTGTCACCTGTTATAAGCGAATAGGTAATATTACCCTGTGTCAGGCACACATCAGGCTTGCTGTCAGTCATTCTTCCTGCCAGACAGAAATCAAATGCTGTTTGCACAGAAGCTGACCAGATTGTTTAGAACATCTTCCTATTGCGATGGTGTATGAGGATGACCTGGGGATGGAAAGTATGAAGTGAATACTGGTGTGACGTTCTCTCACAATTAAGACAAAAAGTAATAATAAAACTAATAATAATGATACTTAAGAGATAATAAGAGAATTTGATTTTCATGCAGATACCAAGGGTAGTATCACCCTGCCCAATGCTAAACCCATTTTGAGATCTTAAATTTCCAAATTGATGTTTTAACTCAATATCATTTTCATCAGCACAAAACTCTTCAAATAATTAATCAACTTCACTGTAACCCCATTTGGCAGGTGGGAGGATGAATAGTCAAATAAAGATATAAAATACAAACTAGACAGTGCAGTTTCTGCAATGATTGCAACAGACTATATAGGTGGTCGCCAAGGTATTTCTATGGTAGCTGCTCAGTTGCTGCTATGTTTTATAAACTTTTGATGTGTGGGAGATGTCATCACGGTGACTGTTGTACACCGTGCCAGAACATTCCATTTATCATAATTCATTCCTAAGCGGAAGGAAACACAATTTTACGGAAAAATTAACATACATGTTTTTCACTGGACAGCAGCAGTATGTTACTGAAAACTCTTCACCTGTATGGTTTAGTAATGAGTACGTCTCTGCACATAATAAGTAAATTATGTGCGATTTGATTTGCCTCTTGACTCATAAAAGTAAAGGTTTATAAACGGATTTTGACTTTATTTGGTATAAAGTGTTTAACCTTTTTCATTTAAAAAGGTTTTTTAAAGGTCTTTCACACCTTTTTTAAGGATTAAGGAATAATCTTTGAAATGACCTTTAAGAGAGTGAAAAAAAAAACATAAACAAAAAGGGGCTTCTTAAAGGGCCTTTATAAAGGCTGTTGTTCTATATAACATCCATCCAACATCTTTCTGTTTCTTGCTGGTCAGGGTCACTTTTTAATGTATCGTGGCATCATATCAATACATGATTACTATATAAATGTTCATATAATACACTTTCACACTAACTATGAAATGTCTAATGTGTTGTTTGTTACAGTACTGTTCTGCCATGTGCCTAATGATTCTGGGTAAGTTCTGGAACCTTCATGACCCTGACCTGGGAGAAGCGAATAAGATAAAGAGATGGATCAGTGGGTGGATAGATGAATGATGTTGCAGTACTTGAAATAGAGACTGTGGAGGAAATATTCCTTGTGACAAAAGAAGGTGAGATGATGAAGACCCTTCATTGTTTGACTCTTATTTTTACTGTAATGGTATTCCTAAACTATGACAATCATTTAATGTAAGAGATGTGTAGGAGAGTGGTATCATCACTATGACCTGATTTCTGATTTAACCATTTATTCTTAAGAGGGTAAATGCATGATCATTTTATGACAACTGTGAATCAGATTGATTTAAAAGACATTCTGCTATTCGGACAAATTTGGTGTTTGTAGTTCAGAAAACTGACTGATAGATGGACACATTTCAGTGCATTCCTCTGGGAGAGTTTTGGCCACAATAGTGTTGTTTGGACCCTCACGACTGTATATAAAAATATTGCAAGTATTGACGAGCTGTATACAAGCTCACATGACACACTCACTGTTATGACACACAAATCAAAGGTGGCAAGGAGTAGACTTTGGTCAATTTATAGCCCATATCTTTTTCCTTTTCCTTCAAATGTTCTGTGATGACTTCCTGTGTACGTCTGCTTGTTTAAGTGTCACACTGTATGATGTTAAATGTGATATTTATGACTTGCATTGCATTCCTTGCTTTTACAGTAGGTCTTTCCTGTTTCCATGGTGGCTTGTTTTTCACAGTGACTAAATGTAGAGCGCTTGGCGTCAACCTGTTGGACTTTTGCTATTCCTGTAGCGTTTATGTAAATCATTACGTCTTTAACTATAATTATGCTGAACTCCCCTCTTGCATGTCAAAGTCACAGCTATGGAATGTGCCTTTCAATGGGCATTTCACAGCTTATGACTATGTGAAAAGGTAGCCTAGCACACCAGACCCAAAGCCTGTAAGGCTTGTCATATAACATTAATTATTAGTCGTTCCAGCCAGAATATCTGCAGAGAGACTGATCTTGTATCATCCACATGTTGTACATGCAGAAAAATCAATCAAGATCAAATGGCTGAACAAAACTACTGTGCGTGGGTGGGCTAGTGCAAGCATGCGCATTTGTTTTGTGGACAGACATTTTTTTCTTTTTTTGGTACCATCCTTTTGATGTTGACTAGCTTGCTCTGGGAGAGGCAGGATTCAGCTGGGTCTGTCATCAGTAGGGTGCAAAATAAAGGCCAAAATGCTAGACTAAGGCATTGCTGTGAACTTCAGAACAAAATGATGATTAAAGCCCAGCATTCACAGACACAGCAAATGTTCATAAACACTCACGCTATCTCAGAGGCTGACATCTGTGTTCATCACTGGAAATGGGCCTGTTGGACCTCTTTTCTTTCCTCCAGAGGCATTAGGTGGAATTAAAACACATGTGTTTTAAATGAATCATTATTTTAAAAAGAAACTCATCTGTCTTTATGTGTTTGATAGAACTCATATGAACATTTCTATCTACCTAATGAGTACTATTTTAAAAGTACTCATTTAAGAATAGTTTGCTAAACAAACAAAAAAACATTATGCAACTGCACTAATGCACCTCAAAAATAATAATTAAGAATATTGTGGAAAAAGTTCATATTTGCTCATATTTTAGTTAAAAATGTAAACTGTCATATTTTATATTATTATATTTAATATTACACAAAGTGAAATATTTCGACTCCTTTCCTTGTTTTACATTTGATCAGTATACTTATAGTATTAGGCTTGTAAATAATGAAAATCAGAAATCTCAAATTATTAGAATATTAATATTAATCACACATTCACCTCCCAGCACTCGGGATTCCAAAAACATTGTTATCAGGTGAATTGTCTACTCTAAATTGTCCTGGTGTGTAAATGAATGTGTGTGTGTGTGTGTGTGTGTGTGTGTGTGTGTGTGTGTGTGTGTGTGTGTGTGTGCGCGTGTGTGTGTGTGTGTGTGTGTGTGTGTGTGTGTGTGTGTGTGTGTGTGTGAAAGAATGTACAGCGGGGAAAATAAGTAATTTGAAGTATTTTATTGAATGGAATAAGCATTTGATACAATAAAAAACAGAACTTACTATTTAATACTGAGACATTTGTTTGCGGTTACAGTGGTCAGACGTTTCCTGTAATCCTTGACCAAGTTTGTACACATCTTCTCCAGATCTTTCATGTTTCAGGTCTTTTTCAGAATCATCCTTACACCATGAAGTCAGATCTTGCATGGAGCCCTAGTCTGAGGAAGATTGACAGTCATCTTGTTTTTCTTCCATTTTCTAATAATTGCACCAACAGTTGCTGCCTTCTCATCAAGTTGCTTGCCTATTGTCCTATAGCCCGTCCCAGCAGGTCTACAGTTTTGTCCCTGGTGTCCTTTGACATCTCTTTGGTCTTGGTCATGGTGAGGTAGGAGTATGAATGATGGAGTGTGTGAACAGGTGTCTTTTTTACAGGTAACAAGTTCAAATGTGCAAATAATGAAGGTAATAGGTACAGAATTTGTGAGAGCCAGGATTTTTGCTGGTTGGTCAGTGATCAAATACTTATTTCATATAATAAAATGCAAATTAATTATTAAAAAATCATACAATGTAATTTTCTGGATTTTGTTTTTTTTAAGATTCTGTCTCTCACAGTTGAAGTGTACCATCAATAAAAATGACAAAGCTTTCTATTCTTTGTAGTTGGGAAAACTTGCAAAATTGGCAGTGTATCAAGTACTTATTTTTCCCACTGGATGTCTGGATACCCAGATATGGATTGGCACTCTGTCCTATGAATTGGCATTCTTGGCAGTGTTCAATGCAATTCTCCTGTTGCGTTTCTGATAGACAGTACTCAGCGGTGGGTTTTGGCTGTGGGATTGTGTAGAGTGCTAAAAGTGCTATTTAAGTATAATTGCACACACACACACACACACACACACACACACACATATATATATATATATATATATATATATATATATATATATATTGAATTTTGTTTTTTCAGCCATATGCGATCCACTGCTCCCTCTCCAGTTCAGGGGTTCTCAGAGAAAAAACATTTTGTTTAAAGCAAATATGAAACAGGTAAATTTGCAGGCCCAGCTTTGGAAGCAGACCTAATTCCTCTGGGCCCACTAAACATCCAAGGTTCAGTTCTCCAAGTGCTGGCAGCCAAGTACTCTGAGATCTTTGCCATGTGTGAATAAGAGAGAGCTGCTGGGCAGAAGGGCCAGCAAAGAGTGACGTAGCATCCCAGACCAGTAACCTCATCCCCTCACACACCACCATCCATGATCACCTACTATCCCAGGAGGATCACTTACCTGAATCCAATATTTTATAAGACCAGCCAGAAAATGATGTACAATAAAGAAAAAGTTCCAGCTTCTGACAAACATGTTCATTCATACGCTTAAAATGTGGTTGGGCATCCTTTACCACAAATTGCTGCATCAGTAGTATGTAAGCAATCAGCCTGTGGCACTGCTGAGATATTATTGAAGCCATGGTGGCCTGATAGTGGCCTTCAGTTTGTTTGAATTGCTGGGTCGTGTGTTTTCTAAATGTCCTCTTGAGAATACCTCATAGATTCTGTATGAGATTCAGGTCGAGACATTTGGCTGACAAGTCAAGAACAGTAATATCAAGGTCAAATAATTTGCTATTAGTTTTGGCAGTGTAGGCAGGTGTTGCTGGGAAAGTAATGAGTATCTCAATAAAGCAGATAAAAGTACTCTAAAACCTGCAGGTAGGTGCTGCATTGACTCTGAACTTGATAAAACACAGTGGACCAACACCAGCAGATTACATGGTACCCTAAACTTCAACTGAACTTTAGACATCTTGGATTCTGTGTCTTCTCAGCCTTCCTCCAGTTATTTTCCCCTTAGCTCAAATTAAGATGCTTCTAATATTCAGGAGGGGCTTGATATTAGGCATTCTGCAGTTGTAGCCCCTTTCCTGAAGACATCTGTGAGTTTTGGCTCTTGATGCACTGACACCAGCTTCAGTCCATGTTCTGAATGAACTTTCCTTGACAATCCTCTCAAGGCTGTGGTCATCCTTGTTGCTTGTTCAATAAAGCATACAAAAGCAAAACATAATTTTATATGTAATATATGATCGTTTAACGTGATACGTTTTTTTTTAATTACAAACAAAAACTTTTTCCACAATATTCACATTTTCACTAGTAGTCGACTGGCCAAATTTCTTCGGTTTTGAAGTGGAGCCATGAGGTTAATGTAACAGAGGTGACTCAAATAATGATTTTTAGCAATAAATAAAGTAAAACCATGTGATTTTTGGGAGAAATTCCCATTTAGGAGCTACGCCCTGGTCAAGCTGATTTACTTCCATTGGGCACTAGCTTAATCGTTTCAAGGAATCCTTTAATCCAATCAGTGTGTATATTTAAGGATGTTGCAGACCGTTCTCAGAAAAAGCATCTTGTTTAAAGCAAATAAGAAACAGGTAAATCTGCAGGCTAATCTTTGGAAGCAGTCCTAATTCCTCTGGGCCCACTGAACTTCCAAGGTTCAGTTCTCCAAGTGCTGGCAGCCGTGTACTATGAGATGTTTGCCAGGTGCGAATAATAAAGAGCTGCTGGGCAGAAGGGCCAGCAAAGCGTGAAGTAGCATCCAGACCAGCAACCTCATCCCCTCACACAGCACCACCCATGATCACCTACTATCCCAGGAGGATCGCTAACTCTGCTCAGGCCTGATAAATCACAGGCCTCTCTGATTATATTCAGCTGGGGATATGAGCTCCCTGACCTCCCAGCTTCGAGACCAATCCTGGCTGGTGTTACCCAATGTGAACTTAAGGCAGGATGGAGCAGGATCCAGTTGATATCGATGGCTTGAACTTGAAGCTTCACATAGAAGATGTGGGTCATGTAATGAATGGTATATGCAGGCTCCAGACCTTCACATTATGGCAGTCATTACAAAGCCAATTAGGATGAATCTACTGGAGGAAGGTTTCTGTCCGTGATTCACATTAACTGGAAGGCCACAGACACAGGTTCTGAACCTAAACTAATTAAGACTACCTCTTAAAGCAATATGATACACCCAGACAGAAAAGAATTGACCAGGCAAATGCATTAAGTCTGCACGTCTGAATGTCCAGCTGGCTGCACTTTCAGTCCATTTCTCCATAAGGCCGTCTTAGCCTTGCGATGCATTGTACAAACAGTATGGCACTTTTCATTCACATTTCAAAAGGGATCTAAAGGGCTCATTAAAGGTATTAATTAAACATACACTTTGCGGCTCCCCCTCAAAAATAGGAGCATGCCTAATCATGAAAGATGCATGGCTAACATTTGCTGATGTTTTGCTCTCACACTAGACTCAACCTCCATTCACGAAGGACGCAATGGCCTATTTTCCAACAAAGAGGCAAAAAATCTGGGCTGTGCCCATTTTTCCTGCTACTACGGAGTGGAATGTCAAGGAGAGTGTCTTGAGGATGATTGTTTTCAGCAGACCTGTCATGTCAGGGGGTGGAGAGAGAGTGAGATTTCTCAGGGATGGTGAAGGTGGCTGTGTGCTCTGGCGCTGTGGCTGGAGTAGCACAGGGGGACGTGCTGTTCTGAATGTTCTTCAGGGTGAACAGGTTCACTCTGCGCAAGATGTTTTGTACTGTCACACGAATGATAGATCGAGGCTGAGACAATGTAACAGTAGAAATACAGGTAAACGGTTCCTTCAGAAGTGACACATAATCAAAAGCTCCCTCACCCTCAGCCTTCGGGCAGCTGGAACAAGCCCTGATCTTTCCATTGCTCTCTGCCTCCTCCTTTGTACTTTTTTTTTTTCAATTTCTACACACAGAGATACTGGGCAGTGGAAAGCCACTGTCACAGTCGTGTCACATTTTATGCTGGGAAAAACAGACTGCTGATGACATGACTGGGCAGGACTCTTTGACAGGTGCACTGCATTTCACCTTTGTGTCTCAGTCAGCGAGTATGAGAGAATAAGCAACATGTGGAATTATATACAGGAAATATAGGAAGTTATGCTGCCGGGTACAATTTTAAGAGCAGTATTGCATGTTTCATTGCATGATTCCACATGTTAAGGATATTCTGAGTGAACAGCAAAGCACTTTTGTAAGTCGCTCTGGATAAGGGCGTCCGCTAAATGCCATAAATGTAAATGTAAATGTTTCATCATTGGGAAGGAAAATATTTAGGGGAAAGCACTAGTGGTTTAGGAGACTAAAATGCCATTTAGAGTGTAACTGCTCCTGCTACATCAGCTCTAGTGCATACAAATGACCCCTTTAATCAAGTATGTGTTTCACTCAGACTGATCTAAAATAGTGAGTGGGCTGTAGCAGTGGTCTGAAGCCCTAGATGTTGTTCAGCTGTGATGTTGTTTGTGGCATATATACTGTATGTAAAGTTTACAACCATAAGGTTACTGGCTTTGGATTTCAGGCGAAATAGAAATTTAATTCACAGATGTTGGTGGCCCATAGAGCATGACCATATAAGGAGCTTATAGATGCTGTTTCATTTCTCATAGCACATGTATATCCTCAATAAAAATAAAAAAATTGTGACACGCTCTTTTATGTTGATTGATTCTCAGTCTATTCACTCTTGAATGTTGACCAAGGCCCTGCAAAGACAGGAAATGAAACTCTGTCTCTGCTCAGACAGTTTCACTACTTCACTTTTTCTTCCTTTCAGCATCATCCAGTCCGATCCTAAACGGCACAAGAGCTCGATGAAGAAGATGAAAATTTTATATCAGAATTTAATGTTATGAGAACAAAGGTAACTGTCAGGATTTTCCTGGACGCTGAGTACCAGGGGCAGCTCTGTTCAGAAATTAGAAACCCAAAATGGTTCACAGAATTTACCTTGACATTGAAAAGTGAGAGTGTAGTGCATGTAACAGGCTTAAGGTGTTTTCAGAAGAAAATCTGGCAAAACTAAAACAGCTGTAAAATAAACCAATTTCAAAATCTTAAGACTGTCACGTAACAGCTTCATCTCATTTTATTTACACTAGCAGACATGACAGCAGCCACTTGTAACACTGAAGAGAAGCACATCACCACCATTCTCTGCTAGTTATCACAGATTGTTACCATGGCTTTTCTTGTGCCAGTGTCCATAGATTTGGAGCTCAAACCTGGTACACAACAAAGCGAAATGGGGAGCAAACAGAGATCCACGTTAGGCTAAAAACTAATGTTAGCCAATTGACGTTTACGCACACAAATCAGGCATCTTTTTACCAGTATTATCTTATGAAAATTCTGAAACCAATATGGTGGTGATACTGACGCATGGTCCAGCAGCCAAACGGTATCTAGGTATATATGAGATGATAGGCTAAAAGCTACCCTGACTACAATCCCTGGCTATCGACACATAATGCCATGAGGACAAAAACTCAATCCTGTAAGATTCTGGAATTTTATCATTTAAAAAACTGTAATAATTAAAAGCAGAACTCAGCATGTTTCATTCTGAAGCAAGTCAATAAAATGTATTTTTATAATGCAATTAAAAAGTCTCAACAAAGTTCTTTACTCAGCAAGGAATAAAAAAGCTTTTTAAAAGCTAACTGATATTGAGACAATTTACTTTTTTGACTTAAGTGCCAGTAAGGATCAAGTTAAAGCCCAATAGGAAGAATATTCCAGAGACTTGGGGCTGCCACTGAGAGCACTGTCACCTTTTGATTTTTATTTAGCTCAGAGAAACCTCAGAACAGGCTGGTCAGCAGATCTCAAGGCCCTTGATGTTGTATGTAATTGAAATAGTTTAGCTACATAAGCAGGAATCAGGCCATTGATTGTTTCTAAAACCCACAATAAAACTTTAAATTGAATTGTGAACTGAATCAGAAACCAGTAGGGATGCTAGTATTGGTGCAATGTGGTCATAAGTTTACCAGTGAGTTGTTGGGCTATGGCATTGTGGACCATCTGTAATCATGCTAGTGAAGACTGACCGGCTGGTGAAGAAATGAGTTATAACACTAATTATAACAAAGTCACATGATAGTTTTTATCAAAGAGCAACTTACATAACTTAATGAATCCATTCGTTGACCCCCTTTATTTCTCTTTCTGATGACTAATAAAATAATAATGCAATAATGAAGCAGGGCTGAGGACTGGTGAAAAAAATATTGAGTGAAGAAACACAGAGGAGGGAAAGCATGCATGCAACAGCATACTATTAAATTCTATATTAAATGTAATATATAAACACATTCATTTATGCACTATATGGACATTGTATCCCCAAAGCATTGGAACACCGGCTCATTCATTGATTCTTAAATCAATGTTATTAAAAAGAGTTTATCTTTCTTTCGTTTGGGTAACTGTCTGGGGGAACTGTTCTAGATTTTGGATCATAGCTATAATGATTTGATTGCTTTCAGCAACAAGAGATAACATTTTTCAGCTTGATGCTGAGGGACTATATATCCCTCTAGCCCATGAGTTCTCATCCTTTTCTCATCCACCTCACTGCCTGCCTTTTTATAACTAGATCTGCTACAACAAATCTCACTTTTTAATGTAAAATTGTTTTGCCATTTTATTTCTGGGGTGCTGACACTGAAATTGTGAGGACCAGGGCCAAACGTACCTCGCAAAAGTTAGGTAATAAACATGCATTACTAACATCAGAAAACACATCTACACAAAGAAGGCGACCTTCTGTAATTTTAAAGAAGCCGTCTTTATATGTCAGTCCCCATGTCAACATCTCACCTACTTATTGGAATACATCATATCTGATGTAGTCCGGCTTGAACTTGTGGATGATCTTTTGCTTTTTCGGAGGCAATTTTTTTGTTTGTTCAAAAAGCTTCTACATCTCAGGTCAGCTAATTGCATGCTTGCGGCTGTATCATCTCGAACATTGCTTGCATTATGTTATTAATTGTGTATTTTTATTAATGATTATACATTGAACACTAACTTTCGATTTTCAGATATTTATGATTTAAAGTCCCATTAGAACCCCACTATATACTGCTGTGACCCCCAGAGGATGGCCTGGAGGACCACTCCAGTGATTCAGTGCAGAATGGGGGGGTCTCCTGCCCACAGGTTGAGAAACCTGCTCTAGCCCACAGCTGGCATTAGGCACGGTGCCAGTAGGTTCAGGAACATATAGTCCAGCACTGGGTTGAATCTGTGTCTGGAAGCCGACAGATAACAGTCCTGTAATACGTTCTAAAGCCTGGGCTTGTTGGGTTGCAGCTGTGGAGAATATTGTGAAAACGCCAGCGCAGTGACACAAACACGGGAACAACGTTTATAAATTAAAAGCCGACGTGTGGTTTTCGAAATCAATACAAACACGTTTCTGGAAATGAAGGAGTGGATGTGGAAGAACGCGCTGCACGGGCAGCGCGCGGCGGGGGGCGGGGCTTGGGCTACAGTTTGGCGTTTGGCCGTGGGAACGCCGCACCGCGCGCGCGCTCCGCTCCGCCGTGTTTGGTCCGGAGAGCCGCGCGCCGCGCCGCGTCCTCGCGCTCGCCTGGAGGCTGGAGGTCGCGGGGGACACTGCTCTGCCTCTATCCGCCTCAGCGGTCAGCTTTCCGCTGGGAAAAGTTGCTCGTTTCTTCTCTCTCTCTCTCTCTCTCTCTCTCTCTCTCTCTCTCAGTCGAGGATGTGAATCCCCTCGCGAGGGATCCGAGACGCGCCATGGTGTTGACACAGGGACTCCTCGTGGAAATGGTGAGTGATGTGTTTCCTAATTACTTCACGCGCATGAGGGGGTTTGTTCATTTTATTTTTATTTTTAATATTTTTTGTGTGTTTATTTTTTTTATTTGCTGTTGTTCTTGGCTTGTTTTATTGGTATTTATTTTTATTTTTTATTTATTTATTAAAATGTATTTATTAAAATTGATAAATTAAATTTATAAATTAAAATTTATTTGGCTTATTTCTGTTGTTGGTGGTTGGTTTAATTTTTAGTTTCCTCATTCCTTCAGGCAGATCATTGAATTTCAGGGCTAAAATCAAGCTATAAAGTCTATAAGGCTTTTTTTGGAAACTGAACGCGCACCGAAATCCCCCCGAAAAAGCCTGAGGATAAAAGCCTCTACTTCTGTAACCAAGAGAAAGGGTTTTTTTTGTAGGTTAGTGACGTAGAAACAGACGCTGGGCATCTTTAGTGTCCATTTGTCTTTGTGAATTGCTGTGAAATAAATAGGCTGAGCTACGTCACTGTGAAGAGCTCAATACAACTTAGGCACTATTAGATCAGACTGGTTGGATTAGGAAACACACAGCAGCTGGGGGTCCCACTGGATGCTATCTATCCTTAATGTTTTGATTATTTGCAAACCTTTTGATTTTCAAGAAGAGACAAGTCAGGAGCGAGGAAAGCCTCACTTCACTTAGACAAAAAGGTCAGTCTCTCATTTGTGTTTCTGTGATCTGCTGCAGGTCGAGAAGGAAGGTAAAGACCTTTTATAACAGATTCCTGTAATAATTTGCCACCTAAAGCTCTTTAAATGAGATGACTTCACTGACTCACTTTATTTCCCAACAGGTGATTCAAAATGCCTGTGGTGCTTCTTTTAATTGAGTGTAAAGCATAGTCTGTATTTTACATGTCTTTGTTTTATGGTATTTGACACAGTGATGTAGTATTACGTAATTTAGCTACAGTAGTTTACTGGAAAGTACAGTGACTCCTAGGGCGGCTTAAGGTAATGGACCTTGTTCAAAGGTTCAAGAGCCAACTGTCTCAGATAAAACTGCTCCTGAGTGCCAGGGACTCAGATATTCATAGTGGCTCCTTTTTTTCCCCTTTTTTTTGAAGAGGAAAATTGTGATGGAATGAAGATGTGCTTTGACGTGTGCTGTTTATATTTCACTTACAAGTGTGTAATGGAATCTAAAGAGATTTCTGACACCAGGAGTTTTTATGGGGCATTTTGAAATTTTGCTGTGCGAAATTTTGCTGTGTTGATGAACAGTTTTCCAATCATATTTTTCAAATGCGTCTCGTGCATTCATCTCTACGATTTGCAATTATTACTGTGTTCCCCTGTGGCACGTCTACACACCACAGCACTTTGCCTTGATAGGATGGATAGAAACACTGGTGTGTTTCAGATTTTCTGATTTTGCCAATCTTTGGGTTCTGAATTACTGAGCAAATAGAAGTTTGTTGTAGGTTTAAGTGCAGCACCTCACCTCACAGTCAGCACTTGAACAGGAAGGCACAAGCCACTTGCCTGTGCTGATATAGCAGAGCTAACAACAGGAGAAGTTCATCACAGCCGCTGAGGGCTGCCAGGTCAATTTGTGCTTATGCAACGGTGAGTGCAGTGGTCAATACTATCATGCCAGGCATGGAAGGGATGTGTTTTGATGGATAGCAGAGGCTAGTAGATCAATACACTGACTCTTACTTGGCATTATGTCTGTGCTTCAGGCTAACCCAAAAGACAAAGGTGAAACCTGAGAAACATGGTGTAAGTATGCAGTTCTGCTACAAGTGTCAGCATCTTAACACTTTGTTTACATCCACTGCATGGTGTTTGCTGTTGGCTGCTGTTTCACGCCAAGTGTTGATTTAAGGTGTGATAAGGAACCCATATTACTTATCATTCATGCATGTTTGGTTACATTTATAGTCACATGACCTGCCACATCCTTGACTTGGCCAATGTCAGCAAAGAAATAGAGATGGCATGTAGATGGAGAACAGTTTTGAGCCAATATGAGCCTAGAATAGGGGATGAAATCAGTTGGATCCTGTAAAAACATTTTGCCTGAAATAGTTAATATAAAACAGCAACATTAAAACATGAATAAAGTAACACGAATAACAACACAAACAATTCACTTGAATTATCACTTTCAACAGTTGATCAACCAACAAGTTCGCTTCTTTAGTTCAAAACTAGGCTTGTTACTAACAATCACTCAACTTGTCACCAGTTTTTTCTCTGAAAGAATAAAAGTTCAAGTGTAATTCCTCAGTGCTACAGTGTAGTTCCAGTGTCAGCTTCAATGTTTGAATAAGTATTAAATATTTTCATCTAAGAAATCAATCAATCAGATATCAAATATCTATCCAATCAAATATCTATATTTTCATCTTAAACAATATTTATCATAATAGAGCCTATCACAATAAATATGGGACTTATCATACAATAAAAAGACATATTTTTGCTTACAAATTCACCCATTGTGGAGCTGGTATTTTAGCTTTTTTAAGCATAGTTTTATAGTTGTTTTAATAATTTAGTTTATTTAATCATGTTCAATTCTAATATAACTTCCAATGTCTGAATATTCTTTATCATTTAAAGTTAACTGCTTTTTAAAATGGAGTAATTGCATTATTATACTGTTATATTATCATCCCACCAGTAGCAAAAGCTGGTACAGTTGATTATTGTTCTGTAAGCACTAACAATATCCCTGATACACTCAGGACAGCATTTAGTGTATCTCGATAATTACGTTTAGGATCATATTATAAAATATTGTTATATTGCGCACATTTAGGGTCAACATGTACTCTTTCAACTTTCAAATACATTTAGGTGTTTTTAGGCTAGTTTTAAACTAATATTTTGATTTGGTTAAACTGTAGTCTTTCAATCTTCCACCAGCAGTGAGCTTGTTATACAACACTCAATAGTATAGAAGTTCTAATGCCTTTCCTTCATGGCAGTCCTTTGTGCCTCTCGTGAATCAGCTGAATCAGTTTGTTAAGGAAAGCTCATCCTCCAGCCCACTTTCTTCTTCCCAGCTGGGCTGAGGTCAACCACAGCATTAATGTCTTTTATACCAATCTCGTTAACAATCATCTAATTCTGTTTATTTAGAGTTTATGTTTACTTGGCTTTGGTGTGTTTCATGACGTACTGATTTAAAGAAAGCTGCCTTTAGCTTTGGTGTGTGTTTCTGCTAAGGGTTTTAAAGCAATCTGCCTCGAATGCAGTGGCTCCCAGAGTACTGAGTAGGGGGAAACTGGGCTCTGGTTCTGCCTCGCTTGTCTAAAAATGGGCACTGAACCCAGACACAAACAGCATGATGAATGCCGTTTGAACCATCCCGTCTTACTCCTTGTGTTTCCACCTCATCTGACCCCAGAAATTACATGTTTTGGGTGCAAATCTAGTTTTCTCTTGTTTGTGCTTATTAGTTTAACTGATATCATACAGTGGACTGAGCTAGCAGATGTTTTTTTGTGATTACAATAAGGTATGAATTAAGTCCACATTCACTCACTGGTAGGTTTCGTTTACTGTCATATGTCAAATTAAAGGAAAATAAGGTAAAGTATGGATTCATTGTTCTAACGCTATAGGAGACTATGGAGACAGTTGTTGGGCATCTAAATGTTATATATGTAATCAGGTCAGCACAGAACATTACGTTGACTAGGAGATGTTTAAACATACATGCTTAAACAATTGCTCACTTACAGCTTTTCTGTGATGTCAGAAAGACAAGACAAGAATTTGCTGCTTTACAAAGCTGTAAATATGTGTGTGAAAACTAGAACTAGGCTATTTTTAATGCCTGAAGTCATGGTAGAGTCATTTTTGATTAGTAATGGCGAGAATCTTTTTAACCAGGCACATTTTTTCTATGTTGAATAAGACTGACTGTTATTTACCCTCCTGCTAGACAAACTTACCGTGCCCTTTGTGCTTTCATTCTTTCATATGAAATGAAAACAAACCTCTGAGATCATAACAATCTGGGTCTGTCTCTGTGCTCTAAACACAAATGTTAATGTGTGAGGGAGGGAGAATAACAGCGTCACAGTGGGATGCGCCAGAGGTGTGAACCTAGAGCATCACTCCCAATTCTCCCTCATTAGCTTTGTCGTGCCCCAGCAGAATTGCAGTGCATCTGGGAGTAGATCACAGCCATCAGTGGACAGCAGTGCTGCTTGGGGAGTGGAGAAAGTGCTGCTATTAGGAGTATTGTACTGTTCATTTGGGGTTGGCAAAATTGCTCCGAATGGTCTTTCTGAGGAAAGACAAGCGTACATAGACTACACATTTAACATTTTCTAAGTGTGCTTAAGAGCATACATAAGCATTTAGAGCTTTCCTTGTTTAAAATAGACATGCTGGAATTATGGTAAGAGCCAGATTGTTCATATTGTGGAAGCTCGGTTTTTCTGTTCAAGAAATTGAAATCAATGAAACAAACACGTGAAAACAGGTCGTTGAGATTGCAATATCGATTTTCCACAAGTCAGGTTTAGCAACTCACAGTGTAGTAGAGCACATTTGAGTCTCTGCCTGGTGTTGAAACACAGGAATTTCCCTGCAGAACTAAGTGCTTGAGTTTTGTTTATTGCAGAAAAAATTAAAGAAACATAAACTAAGGACCGCTGGCCCAGTCCTATGCAGTGGTGGGACAGCAGGAGCTTGCTGTACTCCCTCATGCCATCCCTGACATGAGACTACCTATGAGATTAAAAAAACACAAGCAAGGCACTGTCAGCCCCCAGCCCCCCGTGGATAGAAAACAAACCCAGGAACAGAGTGCTTATGCTTCCACATGCTCTCTAGGGCCTGTGTAAATGCAGGGGACCTCATCGCTGATTTATTCCCCTGCTGCCTCCAAAGACTGGTTTGAGGAAATGTACAGTTTGATTCCAGTGTGTCCTGAAATGTTAAAATGTTCCTTATTTAGAGGTTAGAACAGTTTTGTCTGATGGTGGCTAGTGGAAAGGTAAATCCTTCTTAAATGAGGTGACCATACTGATGGTTCAGGTTACACCCATCATGTCCCATTAGCTTGCTTTTTTATTGTTCTTGCTTTTGTTGGTAAGATGACGTAGAGCCTGTGCTCTCAACAACAACTAGATTGTTCCAGATTCTTATTCCTGGAGCCTAAATGGGTTTCACACGTTTATATGCTTGGAGAAAGAGGAATTTTGGTTTAAAGTGTATGCAAAGTCATAAGTGGAAAGTAAACTGTTCACAGTCACACATTTGCTATTGCTATTTCATGGCACTGCCTCCTGTCAGATAGCAACGGCAATGGCTTATAATTTTATTTTCTTACTCATCGTCTCTTCAGAGGTAAAATATTCCCCCACATTGTAAAGCTGTGCATTGACAGATTATCTCATCCTCCTCTGCAGATTTCTGGAAAGGCAGTATAATTTGGGTGTGATATGTTAATCCGCACCACTGGGTGTTTGAGATGTGAGTGCAGAAGCAGCCTGCCACCTGGCTGATAGATACACTACACTGGCTCTCTCTCTCTCCATCTCCCTCTATCCTGCATCTATTTACCATGCCGCTGATGGTCTTCAGGTACAATATAGGACGCCGTGCCTCTGCAGACCACCTGCCCCTCCCACCTTCTTGTCTGAAAGGAAAAGACTCATTTTAACACAAACAAAGGCAAAAACATTGCTCCTGTATCCTTCCAACCAAGGTTTCATCTGCTTGTGTGCAGTCTATAAAGCTTTGCTCGCAAGCTCAAATTCCTTTGGTGGGTGAAATCCAAAAGCTCCCCATCTGACACTCAGCCTAGGAGTGCATGAAACCCAGACAGCAAACTGTGAACTATTTACTTTGAGGCAAGGCAAGTGAGAATCACCACAGTTTATCCTGGCAGGGTTGTGGCAATACTTTATTACCCCAGTATGAGGTGCCACCTTGTTCTCCTCAGCGTCTACACAGCAGGTCAAAAACAAACATTCAGCCCTCGGTGCACAAACATCCGAACATTGATCCCAACCTTTAATTTCTCTGCTGAGCTCTATCTTTTTAAACCACCTTTGGGGAGTTTCAGCTTCATTTAAAGTGAGAGACAATGTTGACATGCCTTCTTTTTGTTGTATAATAAAAGTGTTTTGTTTTAGTAGTGATTCCCATGTTAGCAGTGTATTTCCTCAGTAATATTATACACCTGTAACATCTAGAATGTGCATCCAGAAACTGTTTACAGCATTTCCACATTTTCTTATGCTACAGCCTTATTCCATACCCCATGATGACAAAGTGAGAAGTTTGCTCTGAAATTGATTAAAAATAAAACACAAAAAATGTAATGTATATAAGTATTCACAGCCTTTACCATGACACTCAAAATAGCGGTCAGGTGTGACTTGTTTCCACTTGTTCTTCAGCTGTTTCTATGGCTTGATTGGACACCTGTGGCAAGATCAATTAATTGGACATGATATCAGACATGCAAACACCTGTTTATATAATGTCCCATAGTAGACAGTGCATGTCAGAGCAGAAACCAAGCTATAGAGTTGTCTATAGACCTCTGAGACAGGATTGAATCAAGTCACAGATCTGGGGAAGGCTACAGAAAAAATTCTTCTGCATTGAAGGTCCCAATGAGCACATGAGAGAGCTCATGTCCCAATGAGCACAGTGGCCTCTATCATCCATAAATGGAAGATGTTTGGAACCACTAGGACTCTTCCTAGAGCTGGCCACTTGGGCAAACTGAGTGATCGTAGTAGAAGGGCATTAGTCAGGAAGGTGACCAAGTATCCAGTGGTTACACTAACAGAGCTCCAGTGTTGCTCTGTGGAGAGAGGAGAACCTTCCAGACGGACAACCATTCCTGCAGCAGTCCCCTAATCAGGGCTGTATGGTAGAGTGGCCAGACGGAAGCCACTGTTCAGTAAAAGGCACATGACAGCCCAACAGGTGTTTGCCAAAAGGCACCTAAAGGACTCCCAAAAAAACTTTTCAGACTTTGTCATTGTGGGATATTGTGTGTAGAATTTGGAGGGGAAATGAATTTAGTCCATTTTAGAATAAGGCTGTAACATTACAAAATGTGCAGTAAAAACTTTCCGGATTCACTGTAAATCCTTTCATGATTTTAGCAGTGACTTCACAGAGAAACCTATTGAAGTGTAATCCTGCTAAATATGATAAACAATACTAATAATAATAATCAAGTTTGAAAACTGCTTTGTGACATGGTACATCATCATTCTGGAAGTAGCCATTAGAAGGTGGGTACGAACAGTGGGCAACAATACTCAAACAGACTGGCAGTAAAATGGCAATCAGGTGATGATTGATTGGAGTTAACGGACCCAAAGTGTGCCAAAAATGTTCTTCCCAACATTAAAACACCTCCACCTGTCTGGATTTCTGACCCCAGTCAGGTTAGGTACATATATTCATGCTGTTCGTGCCAATTATGTGCTTCAGCAGAAAGTTGGTGAACCTGTGCCCACTTCAGCCTCTGCTTACTTTTCTTGGCTGATAGACGTGTATCATCATGTGGTGTTCTGCTGTTTTAGCCATTTTGTCTCAAAGTTAGACAAATTGTTAATTCAGAGATGCTTTTCTGCTCACCACAGTTGTGCAACATGGTTAACTGCATTACTCAAGCCTTTCTGTTGGTTTGAAGCAGTCTGGCCATTTTTCACTAACTTCTCTCATTTATAAAAATGTGTGTCTGTCTGCAGAACTGATGCTTTTCTTTATTGTGCCATTTTGAGTGGGCACTAGAGACTCATGGTGTTCAGCAGTTCTAGACACACTAAGACCAGCCCGTCTGGCACCAACAATCATGCCACTCTCAAAATCACTGAGATCACATTTTTCTTAGGGTTGATTGGACATTATCTGAAGCTGATGACCCATACCTGGCACTGCACGCGCACAATTGGCTATTTGCACATTTATAACGGGTCTGCTTGGAGACTGCTCTTCAACCCCGTTATAAATGTGCATTTAGCTGATGGCCTTCAGAAAACACCGCAAGTTTGTGTTTCCAGCACAGGCATTAGACCGTTTACATTATGCCCCACATTTGTACTAAAATAGCAACATCATCATTTACTATTCTTGCCTTAAGCAGTTATACAGACCCGTCAGTGGAACATTTTAATTTATTGACACCAAATTGACACTTAAATTATATAAGGTTAACTTGTTAAGGACTCTGTAAGCCAAACTCAGGTTGTTTAATATGGAGTTTGTTTAAGGACATGCAGCAGAAATAACAGAAGAATGCAAATTATATTGAGGTTTCTCTGGGAAAGTATTTAGGAACCCAGTTCTTTCAGAATAAAGTGATCATGTTTGATGAATACTTCTAGAAGTGCTCAATGTCTGATTAATATTTGAATAAGTTTTATCTACTGTGGATATGAAGTGCTTTTAAGAATGTAGAAATGGCCCTCATTGCCTCAGGTGAAAGAGTTAACTCATTAAGGAAATTAATCATGTTCATTAATCTGTAGTACACTTAGCAGAGGTATCCTAACCTTTCTACAGGGCATTGTAAGTGATTGCATTATGCTTGTATTAGGCTTGTCTGCCTTGTACTGTTTCAAAACACACCACACTTCAGTTGCACTTTCATTTACTATTCTTGCCTCAAGCAGTTATACAGATCCATCAATGGAACATTTTAATTTATGGGTTTTTTTTTTCCCTGTACTGATTTCATTAATGAGCCTCTTACTTCAGGCTTACTTCAGGCTTACTTTTCCCTTCTGTAAGGAAAATACTGCGTGATCAGTCAACTGTGCCCTATTAGTTCAACAGGGTGATTTAAATATCAGACTAAATGGAAAATAAAGTTTAAAAGTTTGGCTCTTGGCACAACCAGGTGTCTCCAGGAGTGCAAGGGCACTTTATGTTGACTGTTTTCAGATGAGTGGGCTAATAGACTGTTGAGTGTAATGGGAAGAAACAAGGTAATATCATTTTCTATTTCAGGATGCCTTTGGGTGGGCTTTTGAGGACAGGGACACAGTCCCTTTCATTTCAAATGCGGTGAAGAGCTGTGCTTTCAAGATGATTCTACGCCATCAGAGATTAATAATTCATCAGCCCTCGAAGACCCAAGAGAACTCCCCCGTTGTGTTGTTGATTTCTCTCCACGTTGTTATTATGTGCATATGATTGAGGCCCTGTGCGGTCAGGGAGTCAGTGTTTGATTAGTCCGTTGGCTAAAGTAGAGCAAGTGAGTGTGCCCTGTGGACCATTGTGAGGGAGCAAACTCAGCTGAGGTGCTGTTAGGGCTTGGACTCTACTCTGACATAGAGAGGAACCCAGACCGGCAGCAATGGACTGTAAAACTGCAGGGGGTGTGAAGGTCATAAAAATATTCCCGTCCTCTATTGCAGTAGATATGGAGACAGGAGGCGGCATTGTTCTCAGGGAAGCAGTAGTAAAGTAGTAAACTTTGGCACATGGAAAGGCTATTTACAAGCTGCGTTAGCTCACCAGAATCACAGCGCATGTGTTAAGTCACCAATGTGTTAGTCGTTAATTTGTCGAGACCACCTCTGGTTGCATGTCTGGTTGTAACTTGCTAGAGAAATTTGTACCCATTAAGGTTTATTGTGAACACAACTGAGCTTACACCACTTACATCACATCACTGACAAATTGAAATTGTCTGAGACAGTGAAGGCACAGCGCCAAAGTGGCTTCACCTGAGCTGGAACTCTATATACCAGTTCTGTTGGCTGTTGCTTTCTGCTTAATCTCTAAGCATGAATTAACTCTACATCATTTTTATATCTACTATCAACAGCACTTTTTCCCTTCTATCCTTGATGAGGTTGCCCCCACTTTGGTGAACATTCAGTTCTTCTGCAACTGTAAGTCTGCCTCAATTAATATTGAAAAATATAAATGTCACACTGGTTGACCTCTGACTTTTTTCTTCTCTACACATGTGCTGAGAGTTGGAGGCCACACTGATAATGAGGGTGGATAAACTCTTTAAAAGTCCAAGCCAAGCAGAGTGTTTATGCTTTTCCTTTTACACACAAACATTTGGCAGTGAGCTACTTATATTTCCCCTAGAAATTAATTTTTAATTTAATTTTTAATTTAATTTATTTAAATTTATTTCTCCCCCAATCCAAATCGAAAGCCGATACCTCTCTGATTATTTGTGCTTTGTGTTAATGATACAGCCGCAAGTTGGGTAAGATATTTTGCATTTATGCTGCATAAGATAATACTGCACAGTATTTGGACTCCTTTATTTAGTAGCAACTTTTCTTAAGATTGCTGTATTATAGTGTGTTTAATATCTAACAATACAGTCTGACTGATCTCATTGACCATTCAGCTCCCAGTGCCTTTAAAATACTGCATTCAGTTGGGTTTGTGAGTGTGTGTATAGTAGCGCACTATACATTATATACTATATATCTCACTGCGGGAAATGGTGAATTTCTTTGCAGAACAACAGTGGAACTCAGAGTGCTAATAGTGATCTTTGCTGTGTTCTGATACTCACTGTGAGTGATGTACTCTTAAGCTGGGTATTTGGGTAGTGGTGTTAAAAGCCTTTACTCTGTTTTCCCTATAAAGCACATTACTTATATACATTCTACAAATACATGGGTCAGATATGATAAACAGTTGGAAGATTAGATGTCTAATCATATTGACATCTAACCATCACACGGAGCAGTGAATTCAACATTTTATTGGGTTTCTGCCACTATGAGCAACGTCCATATTGCCACCTTAATGATGAATGATAAAATACAGTTTCATGTGACCATGTGCAATAATGCAGCAACTTGCAAAATATGGATCATATGATCTGACCAGCTCTCAGGATCGCTGAATACATATTTGGACTGAAAATCGTCCAATACCAGATAACACATAATCAGTCTTTCCATCTCTAATCAGAAAGGTTTCCATCAACCCAATTATTTCTCTCATTTATACTCCAGAGGCTATCAACTTTATAATGTACTGTTCAAACAAACTGAAAGAGAGCACAGAGAATACATTTATTCCATTCTGAGCACTTGGCCTTAAAATCTGGACTTTTTATTGGTCTTTTCAGGTACTCTATAAACAGAGGAATCATCTGAGTTCAGCAGTAAAAGCTCACAGGCATGACCGCAGCAGTGTTTACTTATTACATATGTGCAATTTGAGAATTTGCTCTCTATACAGCAGGCTGGTGTTCTCCCGAAAGAGTGGCAGCTGCTGGAGTTTAATTCAAGTTTGTTCTTGATGCTCCTCTAAGAAATGCACTCTGGCTTGTTTAGTTGCTCTATTAATTATAGCTGCTGATAAATTTCCATGAGATGTTATATAACTGCTCTTGAGGTAACAGATGCAAAGTGATAGCAAAGCGTTGAAACAAAGATGAAACTAAACAATAAATCAGATTCA
The DNA here is from genome assembly GCA_034509495.1 of Acestrorhynchus altus. NCBI lineage: Eukaryota > Metazoa > Chordata > Actinopteri > Characiformes > Acestrorhynchidae > Acestrorhynchus > Acestrorhynchus altus. Next base: position 24,646,357 of record CM067512.1, read on the forward strand.
TTGTAGTAAATAAACTGCATTTTATATCTAAATGTTTTGGGAACCACGATTAATTTCTGTGTGTTTCTTTTGTGCATTCACAGATATATTGACCATTGACCATGACGAATATAAATGAGATATATTTATCATTTCTTATTGAGTGCTTTGCTTAGGATCTGGCCCGTAGCTATGTAATACTGGAGAAAAATATGGTTGCTTGGGCGAAAAGTGTTTCATGATGTGCATTATTAATGGAGTGGCAAATTAGTGTGGCGTGCTCAGCTGCCCTCGTCTTCAGAGGGGAATGGAGTGGAGCAAAGCAGAGAGCACCACTGACAAACGCTGGCCCTCTCTAAATAGCATGCAGTGAGCCAGCAGATGCCCACGTTCAAGCATTAGGTTCCCCAAGATCATCATTAAAACCAACATTTGCATTTAAATGAAATATGAAGTGTACAGGGTTGTGCTGGGAACTTTTGCGTACTACACAGTGTAATGAAGAGTCTCGTTTCAGACGATCAACTTTCTCCATTTCTCCATTACTCTCCAAATGCAGCAGACCCATACCTGGTGGGGTTTGACAGAAACCGTCATGCCTGCAAAGCCTCAGGTGTGCACCGCGTGACACGAACCGGTTGCCGATTGAGAAGCAGCCTCCACTGTTAATGCAATCTTGCTGCTAGAAACAACTGACTCAGCAAGCCGTTTTATTGAGATGGAGGAATGTTTTTAGAGGCACGCTCAGGTTTCAGTGGGTGGCTGAGCTGGCGCCTGAACTCAAGGATCTCCCACCTTTCAAGTCAGTAAGACTGAGAAGAGTAATATAGAGTAAGTGGTGTTCGTGACTTTCTCTTTTCAGAAAAATGTCAGCACGAGTCAGAATTTCTTTTATTAACTGATTCACTTAGCAATTCTCTTTCTTTCTCTGTCTTATTTAGAAAGCAGAATAGTCTTTTATCTGACTGTGATGAATAAAACATCAACATATAAGCACCTGCTCCTGATGATTTAGCAGAGAATATGAAACCTCAAACTCTTGGACAATTGCAGGAAATTGGGATCACCATCAGACTGATCCTCATCCACACTGAAGGCCATCGACTAAAAATGAGAAATTGTGTGATGATAATCTTTTCCTCTCTCAGCACACAGTGGCCTGGATCCTTTACAGAATGACTCATAAAAGTCTGTCAGTACTCGATGTTAGGGGTAGAATGATGCACAAAATCTGATATGGTGGTCCATGCAATCTCAATATTATATATGTTAAAGGGTCTATTTATATTCTACACTGTAGGGATGGGATAATATTATGTCACAACACTTAATTTCACATTTAAAATATTCTATTAAGGACATGTATTGTATGTAGGGTTGCAGCAGTATATTGGATTTATGTATACCATTGTATGAAAATGGATTGTTATCATATGGAGTACATTTGCTTAATTAATGGTATTGAAATCAAAAGTTTCAGGATTTTAAACAATCCACAAATAGATTAATGAACAAAAGTATCAGCAGATTTATTTATAATGAATATAATCATCAGCTGAATCCAAAATAGATCAAAATAGCTCCACCTCACACAGCTTTTTTATTAGTTATGTTATTTATGTATTTATAAAAGGACAAATGCAAGTCCTCAAAAGAATTTTCTAGAATGTAGCAGAAATTTAGTGTCTTGTTGACAAGTTGTTTCCACAAAACAGGTAATGAGTAACAAGGGAGCAGAAAAAAGACTTTCTGAAGGTTAATTAAAAAAAATTTAATTCAATATAAACAATATCCAGTATCACCAATATCGAGTCCATATCTTGCTCTTTTTATAACTCAATGTACATATAAATATTGATATATCGTCTAGCCTTATACTTGTGATGCAGTTTTAATTAGATGGACTGTTTGTTATTTGATATTTCAAAATATATTCAAATCTTTACACCCTTATGTAGACGTGTTCTTTGTAAGTGAATGAATAGCCTCTCTATAGATGTCTTTAAATGTGATTGTGTAGGGTCTGCTATCATTGAGAACTGTACTGCATAGAGTCTCTAGAATGTTTGTGAGAATTTTAAGTGATTTATTTATTCCTTGCTGTGATGCAAGGTCAGAAAGTCTCTCATGGGCCAAACACATTAAGCAAGACTTCAGATCTCATAAACATCAAGCCTATTAAGTTCACTCGGAATCGTAAGCAGGTCTTTGCAGTAACTTAGAAACGAGAATGAGGGACGATTGGAGTGATGCAAAACCAACCGTGTTCCACAATAGTATTGTTGAAAATAATAGAAGTGGGCAGGCTGCTTAGTATGTGTGGATTTCTTAAGGTATGCTCGGCATTATTGCATTGTTATAGACCTTGGATTTTCTGTGCCTTGCTGTGTGCTGTTTTCAGATATTGGCAATCCAAGTCCAGAAAGTAAAAATCTAAGCAAAGCTGCAGCAGAGTCACCCAGGAAGTCAGAACAAATTCCTGTGGAATCTGTGGATTTTAACTGTTTGGCCCTTGATTACCCACCTAGCTGTCGTAACATTTCTTGTTATGGGGCTGATGGTGGATGCTCTGATGCTGACCAGGGATTGTCTATGTGACATTACAAAGCTGTTGCATGCGTGTGTATGTGTCTCGTTGTGTGTGTGTGTCTGTGTGTGTGTGTGTGTGTGTGTGTGTGTGTGTGTGTGTGTGTGTGTGTGTGTGTGTGTGTGTTTGTATGCGTGTGTGTGTGTGTGTGTGTGTGTGTGTGTGTGTGATGTGTGTGTGTGTGTGTGTGTGTACATCACGTTTTTAGAGTGTCTGGAGGCCATCTGGAAGAAGTAAGCCATGTCTGGAGTCTCAGGGCTCCCTGCTGGTGGGCCGCTGCAGGAATTCTCTCCCATGAGTGGTTTGGGAATGATGAGAATCCTGCTGGTGCAGACAGGCAGGAAACTTCATCTCCTCTCTCTCTCTCTCTCTCTCTCTCTCTCTCTCTCTCTTTCTCTCGCACATTCTCCCTCTATCTCTATATTGTGTGGGCACACAGCTTCTGAAATGAAACTTTGCTATTTGCTATTGTGTGGATTAATGTTTTTCTATGCTGACCTCCACATTTATTGCAGTTGCAAATCTCTTTGGACTCAAATCTAAATGAAAACCATAGAGGCATTTCACACGGGGAGGAGCTACAAAGATTTCTCTTGTGGAATGAATCGGGCAGCTGCCCTGCTATGCCTGTGCCCTCAGCTTTGAATAAAAATCAAGTACACCATTTTTTGTAGTGGACCTATATCATAACTTAATGCTATGGTCTAATCGCCTCCCAATCATCCTATAAAACCTCTCATTTCCACCACACCATCATTTCAAACAGCTTTGCACCTTCTACCAGCCCAACGCCACCCCTTTAATCTCTTTTTGGCCCACTGGTGGGGGATTCATCTTCTTTTACCTACACAGAAGCCACTCCGAACTCCAGCCTCCTATTACAGTCCCTAAAGGTGTGGGACAACCAGCACAAAAAGACAGTTGTTTAATTTTAATTCACTGATTTCACAAAAATTGGTTGTAGATGTGGCAGAGAGATTGAGGTACTCCATTCAAAATAAATTGATTTCTGTCTTGGGCAGCTTGCTGTTCAACTGTCTACCATCTACAGTACGACATGGGGCCACAGCTAAATGGCCATGTAACACCATGAAATAACATATCATTTCTACATAATGGACCTTGGCTGTTCCATTTACTGTTCACAGAGTGTATCTGTTTTTTTTTTGTCTGGGTTCCCACGTTCAGTGTTGCAGTGCAATTTGATTTTGTGCACAGCTATTAAGCTGTTGCATAAGGTTCAGGCTCATTGCTGGTGTTCTTAAATTTTCAGAAACCAATGTGTTAACAGTCTGAGAGTGTGTCCACTTTGAACTGTGTTCCCTATGCCGATCTTCTCCTTGAACGAGTATTGTTTTTAAGCACATGACCTAAGCACTTTTCTTTTGTGTGATTTTGCTAATAGAGCAGGACTTGTCAGTAGTTTGTGTTCTCAAAAGGCTGCTATAATGACAGCCTTTACTCTCTGGCAAGCATTATAAATTTCACGTCATCGTTCCATTCTCTAATATGACAGGCTTCTACAACAATAGCTGGCAGTCTTTTCATTCTCTCTTCAGTGTCACACTATTAGTTAATATATCACAAGCATCATTTAGGGACAGAATATATGTCTGTTCTATATTGTGAAAGGCAATTTTTGTTTGTATTTTAATGATCAAAACAAAACAGCTTATATTCATTACAAATAAGGAGAACTATTTCAAGCCTTTTGTTTTATGGTTGATCACTGTGGCTTATAGCTAATGAAAACCAGCAATCCAGTATCTCCTATCATTCGAATATTTCATAAGATCAAACAGAAAAGGATGTACAATACTGAAATGTCCAACTTCTGACCAGCATCGTCAGTACTTGGTTAAGGAGGCAATCAGCATGCGATCCTGCTGAGATGTTATTGAAGCCCAGGGGTCTGGTGTTTCTTATCTTCCTCTTTACAATGCCTAATAGATTCTCTGTTGGCTTCAGGTCTGGACAGTTGGCTGACTGTTATAGCACAGTAATGTCATGGTCAGCAAATCATTTAGTAGTAGTTTTGGCAGAGAATGCAGGTGCTGAATCCTGCTGGAAAAAGAAATTGACATCATAAAGCTTGTGAGTAAAGGAAAAAATAAATTGCTCTAAAATCTCCTGATAGGCGCTGTGTTGACTCTGGACTTGATAAAACAATGGATCAATACCAGCAGGTGACATAGAACCCTAAACATTCACAGACTGCAGAAACTTCACACTGGACTCCTTCTTCTAGACTTTGAGCTTAGGTTGAGACTCTAGGGCTCCTGATTTCCAAATCTGAGAAGAAGGCTTTGATGCATTGAGCAACAGTGCAGTTCTTTTTCTCCTTAGCCCAGGTAAGATGGTTCTGACACTGTTTCTGCTTCAGGGAGGGCTTGATATTAGAAATGCTGCAGCTGTAGCCCTTTTCTTTGGAGACTTCTGTGTGTGGTGGCTCTTGATGTACTGGTACCAGCCTCAGTCCACTCCTTGTGAAGTTCTCACAGGTCCTTGAATAAAGTTTTCATGACAGTCCTCTGAAGACTGTGGTCATCCATGTTTCTTACGCACCTTTTCACACCACACTCCGAGAACAACCTGCAATGACCTACTGTGGGTTACCCTCCTTGTTAAGGATGTTAGCAGGTCAGCAGTCTTCCTCATGATTGTGGTTGTGTGTGCTGAATTAAACTCAGTGTTTACTGAGTGATATGGGATTTTATGATTTTCATGAGCTATACGACATACTGATCAAAACAGATTTAAATGTAGTTGATATAAAATATTTTCACCTATTCTAATTGTCCGAGACATGCTAGTAGACCGTAATCCACCTTCTACAAATAGATATAGGTCTTTTGAAACAAACATTATGGACTGTAACCTCTAGAAAAGGTTAGTAATGTTTTGAAATAGATGTTCTGTACTAATCACTTTGTCACAGTAACCTCAGGCTGTTCTTTCCTAAGTTAACCCCCATCTGTCCTTGCTTTTCAGAGACGCTGTGCTTCTATGGGTACATGAATTTGAGTTCCACTGGCCAGATGCCTGTGATGGAAGAAGTCAATACCAATGAGAGGTTAGATCACCATCATTTGTCTCTTTCTGAATGTCTGTGCTATGAATCTGATTCCAAGACCTTATGGCAAATGGAAAACATCCTCGTTGCATAATTCATTAAATGAATTCCAGTACACAGCCCATTCTAGGCATTGGCAAATGTTCATTATAAATGACATAATACAAGGATGTAAATGAGTGTGAGATGACACAGAGTGATTTGGGCACTGGATCTGATGGCACCAATAGAGGGATTGGGGGGGCGGTGGACTGAATGGTCAGCAGAGCAGAGGAAACATAGCCTTCCTGCCCTGGCATCAGTTTTCCCTCCTCACGTATCTCCTTACCTCTCGCCTAAATTCTCTTTTAAGATCCTGTGACAGTCTCATTGCTCCACTGCAGTGAGCACATAATAAAAGCTGTTAAAAATAGCAGCCACAAAAGTGACCTTTAACGCTTATTACACTTGGATTGACTTAAAGCCTTTCCCATGTTGTTTTTTAGTCTAGCACTGTCAACATGATCTTCTGTGCCCTCAAAGCGCCACTGCTGTTGTTGTTGTTGTTGTGGTAGTGATGGTTAATGCTTGAGAAATGTTATGCATACATTTCATTTGCTTGGTCTCTAGTGAATGCCCATTGAAAGGACCAGGCACCTGTCCAGTTTCTTATGAATCGGTGGTCTAGAACGTCTAACAAAGCTGCCAGAATCCCTATTGATAAAATGAAAGAACACTTAAAACGTGTTCTTTTTCTTTCCTCCCGACATTCCCATTCATATCTCTGATGTATGACTTATATCGGTGTATGATATCACTTCAAGCCACATGTTCTCCTGCTGCTGTCAGTCTCTGCTCCACTCCTCCAGATGCTTCATGAAGAGAGACTCACGGCTCCCTCTCAGGAATACAGTACCCTCTCTGCCTGTGCTTCTGCATTACCATAAACCATAAATTGGCACCCCTCTTCTTTTCAAGAGTTTAGAATGGGTTTGCTCCGAGTTGCAAGGGAGGAATTAACAGGGGTGATGCTTGGTCTAGTCCTCTGTATAGACAGAAAGATGTTGGTGCACTTTCAACACAAAGACCCTCATAACACTTAAATTAAACATCCAAAATGTTCTCAGACAAAACTGAGTCGTCTGATATGCCTCATGGGACTATATCAGAATGACAAGAAGATAAAACTGCTCGTTCTTCTGACATTTACTGATCTAAGACATACAGTACACCAATCTCTGGCTTAACCCAGGTGGTAAATCCCAGCGTGGTGGATGAGGTTTGAGCTGCTGCTGAGCGAAAATCTGCTCATTGAAATGGGGATAAGGCAGGAAGAGGGGTCCACTGATCTTTCTTTCTCTTTCTGTCTGGGTCTGCTGGAATGTGTTCAGACGTGCAGTTTTTTTCAATTTCAAGCCCCGTGGAATCTGCTCACCATACTGACGGATCTGTTTTTATCCTAACTGAATAGTACTGCAGTAACCATTATTTTATTAGTAATCAATTCACCTATCCGTGATTTTGATGATTGGGCTTAACTGAACAGTAGCAAACTGCAAAGGCCTTTAAAGGTATCACAAACCTTTTTTGGAAAAGATCCAAAACAGCAATAATAAAATACTGTGAACATAACCAATAACCAATACTTTACCTGTTTGAGTGTAAAAATGTACTGACTGGACTAAAAAGAAGTAAAAGTGCTGTACTAGTATCCAGCAGCAGATAAACTGCAGAAAACAAAAAATTATGATGAAGGAAACGTGTACGTGTATTCAGGATGACTGTTGATATTTGAATTCAACATCGTAACCACACCCCTTCATTTAATGCTACTTCAAAAGCTCTGAGCCAAAATCCCCAAATTCATGCATGCGTATTGCCAGGGTTATGACACTATAAAGTTTTTAGTGGTCCATCCTTTTTCTCTTTGACTGTTTCTCTGCTATCTGTACTTGTGTGTATGGTGCATTTTCTTCCACACACCCCTGTCCCTCCTTTTCCACCTATGCACGAGCAGGAACACCCCCCCCACCCCCCCACCCCCCTCTGCTGGAATAGTCAGGTCGTGGCACCTCTGTTTTTCTCCATTTACAGTGCCAATTCTGAGTACAAACACCAGACTTTTTTCCAGTGTGGAAAGCTAGTGGACTGTGAGGAAACATTCACCAAATTTTACAAAAAGTAAAATGAATTGAAAATGTGCACGTTGCCTTTAATAAACAAAATCAGTGTGGTATAGCATAGTGTGGTCGACCACACTGGTTGACCAGCATGAGCAGCATCACCTAGCTTGTCATCCAGTATGAAAAAGTGTGACCCCCTTTTAGTTTACACCCAAATCACCATACGCTGAAGGCATGGTCCAAACAAGCAAATTGCATTTTAAATAGAATAGCTGATGGTGGCACAAGGTGGAAAGATTTGGGGACTTTGAACTGCATGAATGTCCTCCCACATGCTCCTGACACCCCACTTGATGTGTGACTTAATGATCAGCTCAGTGCCTATAAAGCTGCCCTTTGTGCAGCTTTAGTATCTGCCCTTCATGCAGCCTCAGCGTCTGCCCCTGGTGCAGCCTCAGCGCCTGCCCCTAGTGCAGCCTCAGCGGGTTACCCTTGTGCAGCCTCGGCTCCTACCCCTCATTCAGCTTCTGTGCCAGTGGCCCCATTCACTTCTGTCCCCTTGCCAGTGCCCCCATCCTCTCTTATCCCTGTGCCAGTTGTCCCAGCTATTCCAGCTCAGTTCTAGAGCCAGCACCCTAGGTCCCTTTAGTGCAAGCACCAGCTTTCCGTACCCCTATCTTCTTCATCTGGTTATGCTTCTAGATTTATCCTTGATGGCATAGTTCTTCCTGTCTTCATTCCTGTTCTCATCCGCATTACTGTCCTTGTACCTATTTCATTTATCCTGTCTATCCCGGTCCACGTCATGTTACTGTCTTTTGTCCCAGTCCCTGCCTCTACCACTAACCAGTGTCTGGCCCAATTTCTAGTACAGTTTTCTGTTCTGTCTCCTATCCAGGTCCCAGTCCTGTCTCCTGAGCCTGGCCCTGTTGTTGTTCTGCATTCCGAAAGTTGTTTATTAGGGGAGAGGCTTCTATCACATGTAGCATTGCTCTCTGTCCTGTTTGTGCTCCATATGTCTCAGTGTATTTACCTTCTGTCTTTGCTGTGGGCCCACCTGCTCCTCATTTTGTCCAGGTGTTCTCAGTCTCTAGCCCTGCTCTTCTGTCATTCTTGTCAGGTATTTCTTGTAGGAGTAAATGTAATAGTAGGCCTGTTTTCTAGACAGTCTGTGTCTGGTCATGTTCATAATGTTTGTTGTAAGCATGTACACCTGTGAGATTTACGAACGAGCAAATGTGTTACAGCAACACTTTTTCCTCTTAACATTTTGCACTTTATTTATCTGAGACTATGTTTCAAACATACACATGAATAAACATCAGACTGTGTTTCAGACTTTAAAAGAGACCAGCAGAAGAATTTTTAAAATATCATCGTTATATAAACTATCAAATTACCTTGATGATTCACTTAGAAGGTAAATGCTAATCAGCACGTTTTTAAGCAAGTCTTTGTTTAAGCCCCACTCATTAGTTAAATATTTATTTAATATCTGTTTTGATGAATTCTGTTCATCATGGTCTATGAACCTTTTGCAATCCTCAACTTGAATCTTATTGTAAGTTAAAAAAAATGACTGTTTCAGGCACATGTGTCTGTGCGTGCTGAGACAGCAGGAAAAGCAGCTTCTGGTACACCTGAGTGTGAATTGGACGTTCTCCAGCTCTCGTTTTCTCCTGACTCAGAGCGGCTATTGGGGGATTGAGAAGCCCTGCGCTGACCAAACATGGCCTGTTATTAAAAAGATCATTCTCTGGATATCTGGAGATCCACCTATAGAAGCAGATGTTCTTCAGTCCTTTATTGTGATGTAGATATCTCTCCATTCATCTCTCATTGACAGAAACGTCTGGAAATTAGCAGGTCATTTGAAAGTTGGAAATTGATTTGTTTACAGTCCAGTATGTTAGTCTGGCTTGTGTACTGTTGTCAAGATACAAATAGAGGTGAGTTGTATAGATATCCAGAGTTTACTAGCAGTGAACACCTGTAACTTCCTTATGGCTTGAATGAAGGAGAGTCTTGGTTTTTATCTGTAACTGATTATTGGTTGGTGGATCAGTAGCTGAAGACAGCTCATCCCAATGCCTTGATGTTTCTAGGCAACAGAGGCCTATCTCATAGCAGCAGCAGCAGTGTTATCATCCTTTGAATGATAACGTAGTGAAAATTAGGAAGTTTGATCTACTTTTAAACTGCAGATATTCACAGAACCATGGTGAAACTTGCCGGCATAGCAAGTACAAATTCAAGACTCCTGAATGTTGCGAAGAGTAACTGTTGTACTCTTTAATGTGTGCTGATGAGTAATTACTGTAAATCTCATGAGTGTTATAGGAGTGATTCAATGTCCAAATTACCAAGTTATTCAAAATACCAAATATGCTGTCAAAGGGAACAGAAGTTTGTGAACCCATTAGAATGTTCTATATTTCTGCATATATTTGACTAAACACCTTTGATCTCAAAGCAGACAAGGAGAACCAAATAACAAAATAAGACAAATAAATATTTCAGGTAACTTTTGATTAGTCCTGCATATTGGCTTCTATCCTATTCTTAAGTATAAAACAGCTTTAACCCCGTTATGTTATTTATTTATTTACTGCTTGCTTGTTGACTTGTGTGCTTTCTTGCGGAATGAGACAGATGTCCTGACATTTTCCTTTAGAATGTTCTGGTGTAAGTCAGAATTCATTATTCCATCAGTAATGGCAAACCTGTGCAGCACAACAGGTGTAAAACATGGAACAACCACCACCATGTTTCACAGATGGATTATGTTGAAATGTATAATTTCTATTTCTCTAAACATTCTCATTTAAACCAGAAAGAACTATTTTCGGCTAATCTGTCCACAAATCATTCCAGTAACCGTCTAGCTTTTGTCTCTGTGATCTTCATTTAGCTACAGATGGGCAGCAACATTCTTTTTGGAGAGCAGTGACTTTTCTTCTTGCAATGTTCAACTGTAAACATTTGCCAATGTAAGAAAGACCTTTAGTTGCATAGAAGCTATCTTGGGTTCCTTTGTGATCTGATTTGGTCGCCCACTTCTGGGGAAGGTTATAATAACCTTGAATTTCCTTCCATTTGTACGCAATCTGTCTCTCATCTTTTGAAAAACCTTCTAGAAATGTTTTGTTTATGTTTTTTATAACCTGATGAGGTGCTTGGAAATTTACTTTACTTCCATAAATGTGTTGTGAAGATTTTGAAAGGTAGAATTTAATAGATCCCCATTCTTTACATGAATCAGGGCTCCTACTCACACCTGATTGTCATTCAATTGATTGAAAACACCTGAGTCTTTATTTGATTTTTTTGGCTTTTTGGCTTTTTACCTATTTTGCTACATTTTGAACTTACATTTGATAATGATTCCCATTTTGGTCCAAAAAAGCCATGAAGACTTTCAGATTCCTCCTGAAACAATCCTTTGTCATCTAGGACATAAGAATCCCCCGAACCTTCAGAGTATCCAGGCAACCTGATCCTTCCCCAGGTGCATGTTATTATCAGATTTCTTATTAATTACCATCAATCTGTGGAGCAGGATGAGGCAAATACATGTTTGATAATTGTCAGGAAATGGATTTATCAAACCAGGCCCATTGGATGAGATAAGAAGTTCAACTCAATTGCCCCGCCATATTTCATTTCAGGGATCCTGCAGACTGTTCAAATGCAAATGAGATGAGGAGAATTATGGGCTTCCTCAGATGTATAGGATCCAGTCAGAACCAGTATTTCTGTGCTTTGCAGAAAGAACTGCAACTGATAATGGATCTGACAGTTCTTGCCTGATTTGTTTTTCAAACAGAATGAGAAATTCAATTCAAGAATTCAGGAACTCAGGCAAACAACTAAAATGCTGTCTATAAGTCACCAGCATAATTCTCATGTCTAGACTTCGACATTATGATTATTGATCAGGTACTAAGATCAATTTGTGCTCAGAGTAAATCAATGACTTCATTTGATCTGATTGCACTTCTTCTGTAAACAAGTCCATGGCTAGAAATTAAGCTCCTTTATTATTGAATATGATTGCAGTTATTAATTTTATGGATGCACCAATGTTGGATGCTGATATACAATATTTCCATGTGCATATCTAGGGTTGCAACTGATTTTCGGTGTACCATGTACATTTGCTTAACTGGTATTGAAATTAACAGAAAATCCCAAACATTCTAGAGACGTTATTACTATTATCAGAGCTTTCAAAACCAAAAAATCACTAATCAACAAAATAATTATTAACTGCGTAAAAAAATAGAATTCAAATGTGCTATAATTATTAGTAATAATAACTAGGGGCCTGGGGTTGTGGGTTTGATCCCCGCTCAGGTAACTGTCTGTGAGGAGTTTGGTGTGGTCTCCCTGTGTCCGTGTGGGTTTGTTGCGTTTTCCCCGTCTGTGCAGGTTTCTTCCAGGTACACTGGTATCCTCCTGCCTCCCACTCTTGCACATTGAATTGATCACGCAAATTGCCCCCTGGGTGTGAGTGTTACTGTGTGCGTTTGTGGTACCCTGCAATGGACTGAAGCCCTGTCCAGGGATATTCCTGCCTTGCACCGAATGACTCCAGGTGGGCTCTGGATTAACTGTGTCCCTATTCAAGAAGGATCGGCTAAGATAATGACCAACTGACTGAGAGGGACAAAATTGTAAAAATATATCATCACAATATTGAGAGATATTTTCACGATATTTTACAATATTTATCATGAAATTTGGACAGACAGAACAGACAGAAAGTAGTGAGAGGTTTTAATAATTTAATGCTATAAGTAATATCTTATATTGCTGTTCTTTAAGCCCTGATGATATACACAATATGCTCAAAAACATTATATATCACAAAAATTAACCAGTGTTTTCATTTTGACCCATGTCTATTAAAAAGACATTCTCAATCTATCATGAAACTTACCGTGCTCTTTTCTAGAACAAAGGGGAACTGGGCCCAGAGTGCACTGATATAAATAGACTTCTAATGCATCATTTTAGGCATGTCTGCTGAGAGATGCAGACTACACCGGGTTAACAGAGTGGAACACTCGGGATAATTGGTTTGCTATTGAGACTTCTTTTCTGCATCAGGTCTGCTTCTTGTTAAGTTGGGATGGCCCATGCCTAATTCCTAATTGCCAAAAAGAAATGTATACAAATCACGAAACCTCACAACTCATTTTCATTGTGAGAATTGAAGCAAAATTTTAAGATGACTTGTTGGACATGGCTTGTATTTTACAAGACAGAGCCCAGAGTCTCTCAAAGTTTTTTTGGCCTGCTGAACACTTGTGTGTCTGCTGTATTTAACGGCATTGCTTAGGGCTGGGCAATATGGACTAAAAATCATATTCTAATATATTTCAGCTGAAGGGTGATAAACAAATATCCAAATATACAGTATGATGTGAAAAATACAGTTTGAAAAATTATGGCACTGCCATGGAATCCTTACAAATTCCTTACTGTTTATTTAAAGATATTGAAAAGTGATCTTTATTTCATCTTTATACACAAATTCTATGCCCCCTCCATAGTGGGTATGTGAGACCATAAATGGGGCAGTGTCGCACTGTAGAGGAGGAGCTGAAAGCAGGGGGCAGAGCAAAATGTGGGAAGAGAAAAAAGGTTTCTGCAAGATTGGAAGAGAACATTATTTAAAAACGTGATATAAACGATATCTTATCAGCCCATATCTTGCTCTGTTTATATCCCAATATCAATATAAGTACTGGTATATCTCCTACCCCTAGCATAGCTTTACCCTCTTCAGTTATTATCTGCATGTCTTTTCACCACGTTCTTTCCTAGAATGTCAGACCTCATAACTGAGCAAACACCAGTGCAATATGCATTTAGAGGTTTCAGCATAGAGTGAGTAAAGCTTTGGCATTATTTTCTGACATCTTCATATGACTTCATAAGATTCAGTAATGCAGTTGATTGAAATTACTGGCACGTTTCTCACAGACGTTTCTGACTGATTAGGAGTCCTAAAATGTGTCTGCAAAGTTTTTACCAACAAGAATCACTAATAGACACCTGTGTTATGGAACTTTGTTCATTTATTCAAAAGCATATGGTGCCCTTTGCTCCTTAATCAGCACAATTGTTTTTCTTGAGTAGGCAGCTAAATCAAGAAAGTTGAGACACACATTTGAACAGAGAAGTAAAAATAATGAAGGACCATCATTCGGGCCAAGATTGTCAACATCTAGACACTGCCATGATTATGGAGTAATTGAGGTCAAGTTTCCCCTCACCTTAAGTGGCTTGCAATTGAATTATGGCAAGGGGGATAGCAGCAAGATGCCAAAGCTGTCTGGGGCAGCTTGCCAGGTTAAACAAACCACATCGCCCTGTAATTCAGTATAGTTCAACTATCAAATAATCAGCCTGCTCTCTGGTATCTTTATCAACAACTTCAATCTTCAAATATCAAAGCACTACACGCTTTATTAAGGGAACTTCTCAGCATATCTTCATCCGGCAGTCTCTTTGAATTGCAGTGAACCTTTATCATTTATTTAATTATTTATTTATTTATTGTTTTACTTTTCACTTCACATTATTTTAGTAGTAAAAATTTCATATTTAATCACTGTCTAAAAGACTGGTAATTAGTCATCTGAGTCAACTGGTGATAAACATGTCACTCACAGCAACCCAAAAAGCATGTGCTGCATTCACCTTTCAGCCAAATCTAAGCAGTAAAACCTTTCAGTCACTTCTTGTACTGAAGGAAAATAAGCATGGCTGGAATAGCATGTGCCCTCTCAGAATAGTTTACTTTCACTGGAGACATAATTACATGACATCATGTTACAGGTAGACCACATTACCCTAAATAAAGGATCAAGTCAAAAGCCTTCATCTGACTGGCTACAGATGTGAGTTTCCTTTTTGCCATGAACACAGAGTACTCAAGTCCACATAACCTTTTTATGAACCTTTTAATATTGCAGTGGGGCAATTTACAATGTCCATACATAGGCCACTCTTAACTTTAGTCATTGATATGAAATGTATTTTGTGTTCCTGAAGAGCAAAGTTTAAAGCCGTTGGCTGTTAAGTGTCATAAAATATGTTTGGCACATTTATAATGTGCTAGAAGCATTAATCATTTACCCATTAAAAATGTGCACTTAACATTTAGGTAATGTGTAATGTTTTGTTTGTAGTGGGTTTGTAATAGATAATGTGAAGTGAACACATTAAAGTGAATAAAATGAACAGTATTTGAAACTATTTGTAAATATGCAATAATAATAAAGAAAATTTTATTTTTCAATGGAGATTATTTTTCATTCTTATATCTCAACCTTTACCTTAAAAACTGTGCTGACTGCTTATTGACAGTACTTATATGAACCGGAGAGGGCAAAATAGGGGTGGGCAATATAAAATGATATCACAATATTTAAATACATTTTCACAATTGAGATATCACAATATTTTGACACACAGGCAAAGTGCATCAGTAGTCTTGTGTTAATTACTACGCTGGAAGAATAGGCAGTGCATGCTTTTGTAAAAAATTCTGCTTTCTGTTCCTTTTACCATGAACCAAAAATGTAAACATGACTTTTTTCAATATAAAATATAATTTATTGGTCATTATGTTGGTCTTGGTTCTCTTGGTTCTCATTTGTACAGCAGGAAGACTTTTAATAAGACATTTTAATCAAAAGTGCTGAGGTAGTTTTTTTGTGTGTGTAAATCAAGATTGCTGAACATTTGCCAGTTTAACCAGTTTTAATTTTCAACTTTAGTTCCTGTGCAGGCATAAAACAATTATAGACACAGATTACAGAGTACAATTAAATGACTATTATATGACTGACTAACTGCATTTTAGAACACTGACTGACTGAGAAATGGTAATATTATACAATATTATAAAAACTTCAATATCAAACCAAAACACAGCAAGCAGCATAATTAAATAGTAAATATCTAACTGTGCATCTAAGTAATTTTTATCTTACTTTTATATGTTAATATTTATATGAACAACATGTTGCACAGCCCTACTTTAATAATTGTGATATCATATTTTTACCTTGTTGCCCAACCCTAGTGCAAACTCTTAATAAAAATAAATTATATGCTATGATGATGCTCTTGACTAATTGCTGAAAAATAGCTTGATGTAGTGCATTTTCTAACACAAACCCTCGGGATCCTATATATTTAGGCATGTATCTGCTGTATCTGATTTTAGTAAGTTATTCAAATGAATTTGGATTTTTGTGCAATTTAATGCAGCAGTGATGGTACAGTAATTGTTGGACTTTCCATTGAGCACTGCAGATATACTGACTGTATAGATATTAGAGCTGTGCTTGTGCTGTGGACATGAGCCCAGGTAGTCAGACAGTAAGCCAAATATGGAGCAGTCATTGCATTTTAAATATAACAACAATTTTACAGATAAATCTTTATAACATTTACAGTCTTTTTGTTTTGCTTTCTGATCATAAGATTAAAATATCTAAAAATCAAACATATTTACAAGCACAAACTTCTTCTGTAGACTGTAGTGTAAAGTTATCTGTTGATCTCTTAGAAATAAGACATACAGGCTGTTGTATTTACATTAATATGAAGACAAAAATGACTGTGGCTCACCTGCTTGCTTGCTGTTTAGACATTTACTGCTTATGCACATAAATTACACACTATCATCTGTAAGTATTTGCCCCTCAGCGCGGGTACAGACTGTTTAGCTGACCCATTTCTTTTTGTACATTTTAAGCTTGCAGCTCTGCTTTGGCATTGAACCTGACATGAGTGTGACAGAAGCTGCTAATTGATTAAAAATGAGAAATGGGTGTTCTTTCCAACCCACTGTCCAGATCAGAGATGTTCTGCAGCACATCCAACAATGGAGCCGATGTACTAGCTGACCTCAGGGCAGCTCACTTAGTGGTTTGATTGTGCTGCTGTGTACTGGTTGCACCCTCGGTTCAATTACACACTCAGGGTCAAAGGTTTTACCAGTCATCATACACGCATGACTGTGCCTGACGTGGCGTTTGTCCCATTTCTGTGGGAGTTCTCGGCCTCAGCATGAAACATGCAGCCACTGTCAGGCTCTGGAGAGGGATGTGAAAGATCCAGTTTATTCAAACTTTTAATTGGACCTTTTGCTTCAATCACAGAGTAATGAGAAATAGTAAGTTATGTCAATAGGCCTGAATTACAGCAAATTGTGTATTTTTTCAAGTGTGAACCACGTGCAGCACAGTGCCACGTTGAAGGATGGAAAGCAGTGTACTTCAGCTGCAGTCCTGGTCAGTAATAGCTTTGCGGATAGAGGCTGTGACTTTCTGTTTTGTTTGGTGGTCAAGGTCAGGTTTGTCTTTATTTGTCATCTGAGTTGACCTGTGTCCTCATTATCTCTGATAGACATTTCTCTTCACATAGTCACACCACCATCACAGGTTTATACTACCTACGTTTATTTGGTTCGGGTTGATGATCAAAGAAAAACCATTGTGCACAAGTGTTCGGAGGTTCTTTGATATTTAGATGTTGTGAAACAAGTGTTTTGGACAGGCCTTTCAGTGAGTCAGTTTGATGTATAATAACAGCTCTGTAGTGGCACTAGTAAATTTGTATTTCTTTGAATTTACCATGCTGAGACTCCTTGAGATGTCAGGTGAGACTACGCTGCAGAACAGCTCTGAAAGCACCGTTGACACCCTCCACTGTACCAGAATGCAAACTCCACTGGAGGTGTTTCAGTTTAACGAAATATGAGTAGTGTAAACGTCACATGGATTATAGTAAATCATTACAGCTTTTCCATTCCAAAAGGCAGACATGATGCATGAGTGGGAGAGAAACGTCTCACCTACATTGAGGTAAAATCCATAAAAGAAATTAGCCTGCTATTGTGGCTGCACTGTGCCGTTCTTTGTGTTTCTATTTTTGGCCGGTGCCCACACAGAGATGTTACCATGGGGATCCAAGTCATGGAATTCTTTCAGAATCTCAACTTTTAAAATTTACCCAGAGCAAAAGGACTTGTCCGTGCTTATAATGTCCATGTTTTTGAAATGCTAATGTGAACACAAGCTGAGCTGTTGTTTGCCGTTTGTTTTGATAATGGGACATGCTTATTTATGTTTCATCTCTTTCACATTTTTGCTGAACCATGAAATGTCAGTCAGATCATGACATATGCCTTTCTAATCAGTAATTCGTTTTTTAACGTGCTGTAGAATAAGTTCTTATCATCTCTCTGTTACCACAGCAACGGCATGGCCAAGAGGGTTGCTCTCATCAGCTTCCTGTCGCTGGTCATGCTCATGAGTGTCCTGGGAAACCTGCTGGTCATGGTGGCCGTCTGCAAGGACCGGCAGCTCAGGTCAGAGTCACCTCTCTCACTGTCAACCTCATATTTTTAACACCACCTGAAAACACAAGCTGCACTTTGTTTGCCATTGTGTGAACATTTCATGATTTTGTAATACAATCTGATCGCAGTAACAAACATTGAAGTTAAAATCGGCTTCTCCTTCTGCTGCTCAAGTTCTCCATTCTCCATCCGTTCATCCATATAGTGGTTTAAATGTGGTTGAATTAAATCAGCAACAGTACACAGGTCTATTCACTTCACAAAGAAGCATTCATTTGTATTTTATTTAATTTAATTTTATTTAATTTAATTTAATTTAATTTTATTTTATTTTATTTTATTTTATTTTATTTTATTTTATTTTATTTTATTTTATTTTATTATTTTATTTTATTTTATTTTATTTTATTTTCCAGTTAAAGGCACAGGGTAAAGGCCTGCTTAGTAGCACTGTTTGATTGGAAAAGATCATGATTGACCATGGCTAACATGGGGAGACAGACTAAGTCAACAGTTACTTCTGTCTATTCACATGATACTACCAAGTTACAAGGGTGAAGACTAAGCAGTCACTTCCTCCACACAAGAAACCCAGAAAATGTTGTTTCTGCATGGTTTAGGCAAGAGACAGCAGGATGCACAGCATGACAAAAATCTATATACGCAAGTGTGTTCACATTTTTGCAACACCATCAGGCAGACATTTCCAGTCACACAATACCAGGATCTATTGTTTATGAATGGGGAAAATTAGGCAAAATACTCTAAACTAGAGGTAAAAAAGGTTAAATCTGATTGGCTCATTTGTTTGAAGGGCTAGTCTTTATCTATTCACAGACACAATGTTCAGCATTACAAGAGCTCCCACTCAAATTTCCGACAGTGACCTCCTTATATATTGTCTCTGGCATGACCCTCTGTGAACTCTCCAGAAAATCACCTGCTCAATTCACACATGGGCTCATTCGGACATTGTACTAGGGGGATGAAAGTATAATGTTCACGTAATATCTGATACAATATATCTGCTCCTCTGGGTAATTTATACAAAACATCTGGGTTATTGTGCACCCCTATCTTTTAATACTGCCGCATCATTGGATCGGATGCTTGGAGGACGCTTGCTGGCAGTTCTGTTACGTCAACTTACAGACGCCCACGTCGGCCAGTATAATGCTGAGTGATGAGGGGGCAAGAGGAGCCATCCTGCCCTCCCAAGAGAGTGAGGGTAATTATACTCTCTTCCGGCTATGTGGATTGCTGTAGAATTAAACTTGTGATCTCTCGAAAATAAGGCACTTGTCAAAAGAAAAAAAAAAAAAAACTAAATAGATGGTTGCAGATATAGTACAGTGAGTTATTTCATATGATATGCCTCATAAGGCACAGCTGAAACATGTTGGCCTGGTGTTTCTACTATAGTGTAACTGTGTAGTCTAGATGTGTGTTTTAGGCACCAGTATATGATTTTTGATTGCTTCCACGTTTGTTCAACTCCTGAGTGCATACTTAATATATGACCTCTTTTTATTCCATATCAGTGTTTGATTAGCAACTGGGTAATTACTCCTCCAGAGGGCTACTGTGAAGTGAGTTCTTAGAGAAATATACAACAGCCTTTTTTTGTGCATGAATTAAAGCATCTGAATTAATTGTGTCTCTCTGGATTAGATGCTTAGAGAACATTATCAACAAAAATACAATCATTTGTGTGGTGAAATTGTTTTCTAAAGGAAAATACTAAATTAGATTTCCACAGACACAAACCCATTAACAGTTTAGGTATTTGACCCTTAAAATATCCAGATCATACAGCACCACCTTTTATGGTCTGTGGCACATTGTACAAACCACACACATCCTTAAAAGTCTGTGTAGGGGATATCAGCATGTGGATGACTGCCCAGCCACACAGTTGCTGCTCAAGGTCACCTCTGTGTGTACTCTGTGGATTTAGGAAATGGGTCTGCACATGTGATGCTGTCTCCCTCTTCCCTAATATGACGAAAGAGCCTTGGATTCTCACACACCCGAAAGAATCTAAAATGGAGTGACAGACAGCAACACTAAGAGAATTTGGTGCTTTCTCTGCCGTTGGCTCTTTGCAGTAAATGGCAGTCCCAAAAGTGGCTTTCAGAGTACCGTTAACCTCACTGGTCCTCATCACTCAGGCTCCTCCAGTCAGAAAGTGGAATTGCATGTCATATCTGTTGAAAATGTATGTCAGAATGAGGAAAAGCATGCTTTATCCTCAAACATATTCCGCTCTCCTTTTCATGTACTCTCTCATGATTTATGATGATATGGTCCTCTTTTCTGTACCACCTTAAAGGGGCTTTCAATCACTTTTCAACATCCCGCTCACTGTGTCCAGCACCACATTAAAGTCAGCACGCGCAAATGTGTTATCATGTTTGCCATGCATAAAATACGTCTACTGCCTTGAAACTGCAGAAAGAGGGGTTATCTTAAAACAGCAAGAACAGGATTTTGTCAATGTTTACAAATAATTCTTTGCATGTTCAGTGCCACATTCAATGTGCTATACTTTCCAGTAGTATAAAAAAGTGCCTCTCCATCTAAGGAACCTGGATACCAAAATTTTTGCTGTCATTTAAAGCACTTAATGTCCAACTCCAGTCCTGTAGGAGTTACTAAGGCTCTGCAGTAAAATCAGATATGATGATTTTGGTGCTCTTCTTGCTCTTCTGTCTCTCTGCATTCTATGTAGTTGTAGCTTCTCTTGTCAAAGGACACGTTGCATCATTGTCCAGAGTAGCACATCTCTACAAATCCAGTTGTAATCTGATATGAAACCACCTCCAATAATCAAACTGGATATAGTCTCGATAGGCCACAAATCAGATTTGGGCTGGCAGTCAGAACATAGCCTGAAACACCTGATTTAACTCATCAGCTAGCCACCAAGCCATTATGAATTAAATTACACGTGTCAGGAAAACAGAACGTATGTGACCTCTCAACTGGACACCATTGTGGACACTTGCACATTTGCACATGTGGGTTTGAGTACCTGCGTAACTGGCAGACTGGAGATTTTATTTTCATTATAACTGCACTGTCTACTGTTGGTGGTAATGCCTTATATGACATATTTCTGGTATCAACATAACACTATGGATCAAAGAATGTCAGAATGCCTGAAGAAATGGATATTCGTATCCATGTGGTACCCACTATCATTGCTTGCTCAAAATCCAATAATTCACATTGCCTTGCCATGAGCACGCTGGCCAGTGTTCAACTAAATAGTATTTTTGACATGTTTTTGCATGGCAGCAATATTGAGTGCATTGTTCAACCCCTAGTTATCAGAATTTGATATGACAGTTATGATATGCTAATACCCTGGTTGCACATCCAGCCCTTAAACCCAGCACATTTGTGGTGTGTTCCAGCACACCTGAGCCAGCTAATCAACATTTTGCAGAGCTTGATCCCCTCGGCTCAGGTGTGTTGTGAACTGGAACTGAACCAAATCATTGACTGGCTTCGTGTTTACTGCAACAACTTTGTTTACTCCTGATAATGTCAAAATCCTTTTTAAAATAACCCCCAAACGATATTTGCCACTGAGCTGTAGCTTTACTTAGGAATGTTCAATATATGGCCTGTCAAACACTGCCTGACTGAGACGTTTATAATACTCTAAAATTGTCTGATCAGAATGCATCAATCTCGGGGTCGTAGAGGCCATCTGGCACCATTATGCTTTAATGATGTGTCTAAAGGATTTGGTAAACACTGCCATATAATCTGATGGCATAATTATCTGATGTCAAATTCACATCAAATGGGCTGTGCTGAAAAAAGCCATCACTGCCTATGTCTTTATTCTTCCACAGATGTATATTGTTAGCAGGCAGCTGGAGCGCATTTTTGATGCCATGTTTTGGCATTCATGATCGAGTGATGCGAGTCCGTTTAGAGGTTCTCAGTGGGCTATATATAGCACTATGTTTTCAGTGCCTCTCGCAGGCCATTGCCTCAACCAGAGTTTTATTAGTCATTAATGGAGTGCCAGAGGGCCTGGTCTTTCTCAAGCACAGTATGACATCCTATCAAGAGATTAAAATGCACACATAGACACACACACACACATCGTATCTTTTCATACCTTTATTCTGCAGCCTACACTTCATTTATTCATTTACATATGAAGTGGTCTGAAGGAGGATATGAATTCCCTCATATAAATGGGCACCCAATTTTTTCACCCATCATTCTAATACCAACTCTGTATCAGCACAGTTCTATTAGTCTAATATATCAATTCTTTTTAAAAGTTATTGACAAACGAATGACATTTGTCTAACAGTATTTACTGAATAAATCACACTTAAAAACTTACTTAATACTAATATTATTTTACAGTTTACTATTATATCAATGCTGTCCAGTGAAATCAACAATTTTTATCTGTTTTTTGTTTTCTCTGTGGTTTGAACTCTGTAGCTGCTCTGTACACCGTGTGTAAATAATTCATAATAAACCAATAGAAATGTTCTAATATTACTTTTAATTACTCTTAATTTAACATTCCATCAAACGTTAAAAACATTTTTGCCTTTTCTTGTGAAGTCATCACATATCTTTTTCACTGGACAGCAACAATATTTAGAAAGAAAATACTTACTTATTTATTAATTGTTTTATTTTTTATTTTTTTTATTATTTTCTATATTATTTCTTCACCTGATTTTTAAGTGCATGAATATGAATGTCTTTTTGAACCTTGAATGTCTTTTATTATGTGCCTATATATTTATATTTTACATTTTATTTAAATGTAACTACAAAGTCATAACAAAATGAAGAGTCATTAATATACTACAGTATTTTGATCAGTATAACTAGCTCTGAATCTCAAATTACTATATTTAATTTTGAAGTGTCTCACATCACTTTACCATTTAGGTTATGACCAGTTTTTGCCAAAATATTCTACTTTTTGAGATCCGCTAGTAATATATATATATATATATATATATATATATATATATATATATATATATATTGCATAAAAACCTTGTATCTCCATTTTCTGCCTTTTTTTTTTTTTTTAATTTATGAAATAATGTGAATCTGGCAGTAGTTTTTAATATTGCCTCTAAATTACATGATGAATGTACCGATATAAAATACCCAAATGACAATATATTTTTAAGTTTAAGACATTTTTTCTTTTCCTTTAAAGGTGGTGATTTAGGTATACAAGGTTTTTGCCTGACAGCGACAATATACAAAATAGCAACAGCATAATGTTTGCACTCTTGTTTCTTTAGGAAAATTAAGACCAATTACTTCATAGTGTCACTGGCTTTTGCTGACCTGCTGGTGTCAGTGCTGGTGATGCCATTTGGGGCCATTGAGCTGATCCATCAGAACTGGATCTATGGCGATTCCTTCTGCCTGGTCCGCACCTCGCTGGACGTGCTGCTGACCACTGCCTCCATCCTGCACCTGTGCTGCATATCTTTGGACAGGTGGGACACACACACATGCATGCTGGCACACACACCATTAACTAAGAAAAAGGCAAGTCACAGCCTCCATGTATTCTTCACCTTAGCCAGACAAATACTGAAAAATGGATGCTCACACGGTCTCTCAGCTGCACCTAATTCATCTGCTCTGCTCGCAGTTTCTTCATATTCTTCCAACTTGCACTCACAACACGACAAGAATGCTGTAATAAGCCACTGCCATGTAAGTCTCAAAGCATTTAGCCATAAAAGTGCCAGCAAATCAGAGTTTAATTTTGCAGGCGAATTGAATGGGTACTATGTGATGTTGCTGTTTCCATGGTAACTTTAGTGGCGCGTTGCAACATGTTCAGCTGCTAAATCATACCCAACACTGTGATTATTAAGCTAATTAGGATCCACATGATACTTTTAGTACATTCAACAGGCAAGCAGTCAGTGCAGAACCATGCCTGTTCATAAGTAATTGGGCAGTTACATGGGTTTGTTATTTGACACTCCAACACTTTGAGTTTGGAAAGAAATTGTGGAAAAGGTGTATACATTGTAGAGTGAATTTTGAATTCATGCATATGTCCTTTTATATGATATTAGGCAAATGATAATGGAAAGCCAAAGATTAAGCTGTAACCCTGCTCCTGGAAGCTGGAACAGTGTGGAGAAAAATTTAAATTATCCATGGTACAGAACACACCACTGCATCTGTGACATACAGTGCATGAGACTGTCAGTGGAACTTCCCACACCATCTTTATTTGTCTTTTTCAGTCACTTGACCTTTTTCTTGCAGTGACCATATTAATGGCTCTTCTTCTGTGGTGCCTCAGTGGGAGAAAACCCATGAGATAAATCTCAGGTCATGGAAAAATGCATTATGCTAAAAAAGGATAGTATTGATCTCAGAATTACTAGTAGTTATTTGGATTTAAAAGAATCTTTACCAATCAGCAGAATTTATCACCCAACGACATCACTCCTTCACAGACCACAGCTTCAGGGAGCAGCAGACCTGCAGTGGCATGCAAAAGTTTGGGTAATCCTGGGAACAATATTTGTTCTTTACATTCTTGAGCTGTCTTGCGTGCACTGCTCATCCACAGATTTTCAGAGATGCTTAGAGTGAGGGACTGTAAGGGCCATGGCAAAAAGTTTGAGCATGCACCTCTTGAGGTTGTCTATTAAGGATTTTGAGGTTTGTTTAGGATCAATGTACTGCTGTTTACATCTTCAGGTTTTTTTTACAGGTGGTATGTTTGCTTCCTGGTAATTTAGCTGAAAATACCATTTGTTTCCTTAACCAAATGTTCTTGCTGCCATAGGCTGCAACAAAAGCACAAAGCATGATCCAAATCACCTGATATTATTAAGTGCTGTGTCTGCTAAATAAATTAAGTATGTAGGCCACTGTGGCCGTTTATGTTCCAATCAGCAACATTCCTGTTATAACCGGACTTTGAACAATACAAAAACAAGTCCCTACACTAATCCACTAAAGTTGCTTTGGCCATTTATGATCCAATCAGCAACACCTCCATTAACTAATGCTACAGGGAGATAAGATTATCCTACATTTAACAACTAAGGTTGCTGAGGCCATTTATGACCTGATCAGCAACACTTCTTTAAAGATTTGATGTGGGAAGACCATGAAGGACTTTAGATGTGCAAAAGAGATTTGTATCTGAACCAGGAAGAAACAGGAAACCAATGGGAATTATATCTGCATATCATATTTAGGTGTTGAAAATTTGCCAGTGGACTTTTAAACATACTGAAGCCTATTTAGCAGGAAGAACAATAAAAATGGAATTACAGTAATCAATATGAGAGTTGACAAAGGCCTGAACTTGAATTTTAGCATCATTGATATTCAGAAAGAGAGAAAGTGGGCACTGTTGTAGAGATGAAAGCAGATTTAGCAAGAAGTGAAATTTGAGATTGAAGTACACGGGCAGAATCATTCAAACCAAGAGGGTCTCTAACAGTTTCTAAAGACCACATCCTTAGGCACAGGAAGACTAAGAGCAAGTTAAGAAAGAGATCAGGCCAGCTTTATGGGAATACCTGAAGCTGTGCCTTCCTGTGATGAAGGTGAATGGAAGAGAAGAAAGGAGGAGACGGGGTGGTGGTGGGTGCAGTGTTGTACAACACAATGTTACACTGAGACCCCACTTTCATGCATGGTATTGAAATCCAATACATATCCACTATGTTGTAATGTGTCTCAGTCTGAACAGCCAGGTCAGAATTCATGCAACTTTTACATCACTTTTTACTTTTACAACTTCCCCATTTCTCATAAATGTGTGCAGAGAAGAGAAAATGGAGTTTTTAGTGGCAGGAGATGATAAATACTAACCTCAGTTTAGGGGCATAAACCGTGCAGATAAATGTCAGATATAGGTCACATTTAAAAAACAGTGAGAACAACATGATAAAAGATTAGATTTGGACACTTTGAGAAATGAGATAAGGAAAACTGGACAGTCTGGAGATTTGGGATTTTGGGGTCATAGCAGTACTTGATCAATGAGATTAAGTGGTATGAATTTTTGAGCAGAGGTCTCCACCATCCTCCTCCAGAACTAACATTCTTCAGTTTTCAACTTCAATCCAAATCTAACACAAACCAATCAGCCAGTTAAGGACTTCTGAAGGCAGTAATTATTTGGATCAGATGGGATGGATTAAGGTTGGGTCGAAAGTCTCTGGGAAAGGTAGCTGTAGAAGAGCAGTGTTTGGAGACCACTGGATTAAATTGATTCTGTACACATCACAATAGCAATGCTTTCATATAGTAATATCACACACAAATAAGGGTGTAATATATACAATATAAAGTCATGGATCAGTACACACCAAAATTTGAACTTCATGGATTAGTACAGTTTTGTTACAGCACCAGGAGAGAGCAAAAATGGGAGAAATGGGATTCTTTGTATTTCTTCCTTTACTTGCATCTCCAACATTAATGTTGCATTAAAACTTGAGCAAAGCTTAGTGGTGCATGTATCCAACATCTTACATCTTAAAGCAGATGTTTGAACCCTTTTTAGATCTTTTCAGAAGTCTTCAAGATCCTTCTGTATCCAGTTTTACTCAGTAGAGTAGATTTCAGTTCTTATATAAAATAATGCATTATTAAAAATTAATAAAAGAATTGTGTTTTATTCAGCTCAGGCCTGTAGTCTGAAACAATTAAAGCGATCTGTGCTATTCAGACACAGGACTGGGTTTCCTTCTGTGTACAAATGAAAGATGCGTGTTTAATGGTTGAGTGAGCGTTACAATTATCACTCTGTCTCTGCCATTTAAGATGATCTTAATACTGTGAAGCTGTAGAGAAATTGAGCCAGTCAGATCACTATTGCTGTCAGCTGGTGTGTTTAAGCGATATTAAACAGTCACTGCAAATAGAGGGGATTGTTTCTGACCTGAGTTCAGCAGCAGGGAGTTGCGTTGTAGCAAAACCAGAGTTTCACACAGATGTGCTTTAAACATGATCCCATGCAATAGACTTTTCTGTGCCAGTCCTGTATTGAGTGCTCACATCCAACCAGATGTCTTAAAACATGGTGGAATTCACTCTACCTTGCAGTAGAAGAATGACCCAGAGCATATTGCTATTCTTAGCAGCTAGGAATTTTCAGGACCAAAATGCGGAATGTTCTTGACTGGAGAAGTCAATCATCTGACCTGAATCCCACTGTGGGAGTGTGCATTTCACTTATTGAAGACCAGTCTGAAGGCAAACATCTCCTGATATGAGCACATGAACATGATTGCATTACAAGCCTGGCTGGGCATCACCAGGAAAAAAAAACAACATACAGGGCTGCCTATGTGTTTTACACTTCAGTCATTGCAAATGATGACTGATTAATGTGAAAATGTTTGGTTAGGTTAAGGTTACACTCGTATTACCAATTACTTGCAATACCATGAAAAGAGATGCTATGTACAAAAGGGCACATATTCTAACAAGGTACTCCCCATACAAATGATACCCTCAAAATGATCTCTCACAGACTTTACATTCTACATTTAAAAAAAAAAAACAACATACAGTAGTTTTTTCCGAGACAAATTATTTTCAAATTGCACTGGGTGCTGAGTTCCTGCTGTGTCTTGATGTTGAAGCAAACACACAACCACATACACCCTCCCACATACACACACAGCCCACACAGCGCTCTTGATCAGCAGTTCAGCAGCAGAAACATTGTGTCACTCATTTTAGTTGCTTAGGAGTAAAAATAAATGGAGTAAATTCCTAACCTTGAGCCTTTAATGGCTGTACCTCTACAACAGTGTTCAACCTATAAATGATCATGGTTGTATTTCCTCGCTTTGTGAGGTGTAGTGGTGTTTTTCTCATTTGTTCTAAGCAGGTAGACTTTATTGTTGGCTCCTAAGTAATTAAAGAGATGAACATTTAATATCCCAGGCTATGAATTCCATCAGCACAAACAAAGAGCAATGCTTTTAAAGAATTATGGTAATAACTGAAAGGAAAAATCAGGGTAATCTGAATAGCAGCTGTCCTTGTCCAAATGTGCTCTACTCTTTAATGTTTCCTTTGGTGGATGAGTGTCTTTTTGTGTGCACTGGTCCATTGGAACAACTTGTTTAAAGTCACTTGTGTGCATTCAGCTGTCATCCATTGCAGTCTTTGACATTTAGTACAGCAGGTAGCAGCCTTTTTTCATTAGTAATAAACAGTCTGCAGTCAATGGGAAGGGAAATGGGTCTTCAGGAATTCAAGCTCTTCTTGTGTGACACCGACACATTGTAAAGTGTAGTCAAACAAAGCCATAAACCTTGGTTTGTCCTTATAACAGCTTTACCAATCTTTGGATTTTCTGACTGGTTTGTGAGATGGAACAGGGAGCCTTTGAAGCAGATATGCGAGATGGGTTCTGAGTGCAAGGCTGCTCTCCTGGCTTGCATCATTCACAGCCTGCAGTTATGGCAGCAGGCCTTTCAAGAGCTGGCTTGTAACTGGGGTCATAAGGGCAGAAAACAGAAGGAGGAGTGGCGTTAATGTTGACCTGTCACAAAGTGCCTGATCCTCTTTGTAATTTGCTCTTTTTGGTTATCTGTCTCAATTTTCCTCTCTCTTTCAGAGAGAACCCTGTTTAAGATTAGCCTACTGGTGGCTCATGAATGAAGAAGACAGTACAGCTGGTCTGTTTTAAAACTCTGAGTGGTTTGTGCACCACCCACTATGCCCTCGATGGCAGCAGTTTTAGCAAGGAAAGCCTTTGAAAGCTTCTGATGGCAAACATTTTGCAGCCCTTACCTCTGGATCTGTGACAGTTCCTCTACTTTTTGCTCAACACTTTCCCCCACTTTGTTCATTTACGGCAATCGAGTCAAAACGTTCTGATTCCTTGCACAATTTTTGTACAAGGAGTTATGTTTGTCTGCGTCAGGAAGAACGAGAGAAGTTCCTGGAAGCTCAGCCGCTGGCAGCCGGTTATTACCATCATGAATCTTGAAGGAGGGAAGCAGACTCTCTTTTGGCTATTTTACAAGTCATTTGCAAAAGCGAGTCTGGACAGTGAGGGAGGAGAGCGCACCACAATATGTTTTCTGGCTAAATGTCCATCAGGCAGGCTTTTAACATACACTGCCACATTAACCATGTCTTCTTGTGTTAGCACATGTGAAACATACACCAACTCCTTTGAAACCAGCTTACTTTCTTAGTCGCCCATGGCCCTCAGGCAAGTATCTGTCCCTTTTCTCAGAGAGTCCCACAAACAGGGTGGCAAGTGCGTCAAAGCACTAATGCTCGGTCACACCTTTCCTCTTAAGATGATCACTACTGTTAACATGCCTTTGTTCTAATTGGTTTCAGGCCTCTGATGTATCTTTTTGCTTACACTTTAGCGTGTAGTACAGTTTGAGACTTTCCTTACTTTGCAGTTTTTGAAATTACACCTGTTGCAGATCCCAACTGTGCATGATTTGCTGCAGCTTCTCACCAGAGTGCTGAGGGTGAATGTGAGGTGTGCGTATTGTGAAATATCCTTGAGTATCTAGAAAGTTACTATATAAGATTATTTATTCATTCTTCCTTTGTAATATCATACAAACATTTTAGACACAATGCAACAAGAAAGTATGTAACAGGAGAGAAAAAGAAGGAAAGTGTGTGTTTCGTGGTAAATGGATGAACCCTTTTTTTTCTCTTTGATAAATCAGTTACAGTGATGATTAGTGGTGTAACACGCTGGAATTTGTCTGTGATCTATATCACACATGACCTGTGGATTAACTGCCAAAGCATAACAGTGTGTAATACAGTTGTACTGCTGCTGAAGTCTTTCACAGAATGTATTCAAGCAGCACATAAACAATAAAGACATTTTCAGTTTATATTTCAACTTTCATCTTGTGACATGCATGTTGTGCCCAATGCGATATTAAAAACATTGTGGAAGGGTTCCTGGTCATCATACACACCTGCCCTCACACACAGTTGATGGAAACAAAATTAGGCAGTGATTTGATGTGAAATGGTACTCGGTAGTACCTATGTAATTCTGTTTGTACACTTAGGGTATTTTCACAGTAGTTCTGGGGCTTTTTTTCAGACCCGGGAACACTTGCTCCAAGAGATTGGTGTGTTTGGTCAAGTGTGAAACCGATGTCTGGTCCATCTGAAATCTGTGGTCTGGGCTTTGCTTCAAACTCCTTTCGCTGTGAGTGTGGAAGCTATCCACTTCCAGTGCTGCCTTCGGGGTTGCCTTATAATTAATTTTGTCACATGACAGCTTCAACTTTTTAGCAAGGCTAAAAAACACCCATCCTTCACATTGTTTACTTGTGTTCCTGCAGAAAGCTCTTTTTTCACTTTCAAGTTTCTCAGGCATGAGTGTTGATATCCAAGGAAAAGGATGAGACCCAAAAAAATGATTGAACCTAGACTCAACTTGTTGCATGCAGGAAAGTGATGTTTGAAATCGGGCAATTCATCAACGATTCAAATGGAATTTTTCTGTGGGAAAGCAAATCAGTGAAGCCCTTCCTCCAGAATCAGTCCTGTGTGTCGTCTGTTATATTACAAAAGTTGTATAAACACCCCTAAAAGTATGGATTTTGGTACCCAACCCTACATGAACTCAATAAAGTGTGAAGAGCCAACTTTATTTTAGTCAAAAGTTCTACTAACTCACATTTTAGTTTATCCCATCACCACCACAGCCCTCCATGGTCAGGAATCTGAGAACAAGGACTCATTCTGTATGACAGGGAGAAGAATTAAAAGTGTAAAAATGCACAGAATTGTTGACAGCCCATGTTTAGAAAGCTCATCCTTCCATTAATAAAGGCATCTTTGCTGAACCAGAACTTTTCCAGTTGAATTAACTGGCATCTCTTAAACTTACACTTGACCGACAGACTTCTCTAGACACTCATTCTGGCACATCTTTTGTCAAGCTTTTTTGTACATTGCTTTGATGTGTAGTAATAAGAGGGAACTCTCTCTGAAGCATGTGGATCATGTTATTGCAAAAATTGACTTTGACTAATGCCACATGAAGTCCATTAAGTTAATGGTGAGCTTGATTAGGACTGTCTGGCAGTATAAGCCACTTATGGCCCTGATATTGATTTTCAGTGTCATTATTTGTACACTGCAATAGGTCTTGGATAAGCTTGTTTCTAATGGAGTTGTATTCTGTTTAGGAGTGCTTAATTTTATTTAGTAATGAATATAGTGTTTTTGGCTAAATGAGTTTGAGGAGATGCCAGTAATTACAAGAGGCTGTGATGTTAGACAAGGTTAAACAGGTTAAGTATTTGCTTGTATGGATAGGTGCCAGACTAATATTTTACAGTAGCTTTGTGCAGACTGCTACTGAAAATGCACTCAACCTGTGGAGCACTACGGCATGGGGAGTAAATTCCCCAATATCATGCATTTATATGACCTTCATAAGGAACTATTTTCCCCCAGGCGTGTATCTTACAGACCATAAGTGACTGCCAGAGACGTATGCTGTTTCCCCAAGGACTCCTCACATGGACTCTATAGGGAAGGAACGTGAAATTTATGCCCAATGCCGCCATTTCCACTTTGGCTTGACGCATGAACAAGTCAAAGAGAATTAGTGCTCCTGAAAGCAGAGGCATGTTGCTCAACGCTTAATGAATGAAAAGTCACTCAAAATAGCTGCACTTACGAGTGAAAAAGCCTGCAATCAGTGTCCAACGCTGCTAGCTCGTATCAGTGAAATCTGCTGCTTTACAGAACCCTGAAGGCAAGGGGACAGACAGGTGAAAAGAAACATGTTCTTAAGAGCTTTATTTTTAGAAGTGCCTGAAAGGAGTGTGACATACATTATGCCTCGCTGCACCTAGATGCCCTCCTCAGCTTTATAGCTCACGGGTGATTATAGTGTACTGTTTGCCCCACAATCCAGATGTCTGCTTTTAATTTCTTTGGATAAATGTTTCTCCACCACGAGGACTTATCTGTTTCCAGGATGGTGTTGGCTCTTTCACACAACTTTCAGTGATGCCATTTCCTCCTCATCCATTCCCTGAGGTCCCACAGGAAAACCCAAATACATGGCAGATCTCTTAAACATGAAAAATTGGCCAGACTGGTTGTGTGTATAAAATGAAATGTTTCGGCTTATTATATACACTTGATACAGATTACAAATTTAATGTTGCTGTTAACTGTCAGTGGCTGTGGAGCTCACTCAGGTAATGAGTCATATGTTCTGAAATCCATCTCTCTTTGTTCAGCTGGCCCTGAAAACTAACAGCATTACCCAACCCCATCCATCACTGGCACTGTAATTTTCATTTAAGCACCAGTGCCCTGTCTGTTTCCTATTGGGCTTGCATTTAGCCCTGTCTGACACGGGTTTGCACGTGCCACATTGACAGTAAAATAAGCCAGGTGGGCAGGTGTAGAGGCTTGGCACTCCGACCGCTTGGACGTCTCCCCTTGCTAAGAGAGCTTTGTCAGGCTCCAAATAACACAACACAGCCCAGGCTACTTCAGCACACATAGAGTGACTAATGCATGGGTCATGTTTCTGCTGGCCTGCTGTCAAACACTTGCCCCCGCTGCTCCCCCTCAGGCTGCCAGCTTCTCCTCATTTGTTATAATGGAATGATGTGCGAGGCTCGCTCAAACTTTTGTCATAGGAGAATCAATAGTGTTTCTGAATGTAGCTTAGAGGCACTGAACACAAACATAGCTTCAGGGGCTTTTTTCCATCAGCCGTCAGCAGTGCTCATCAATTAGCCAAGCGGATGGACTTGGAACATCCGTCATGGTTGTTTAATGGAAGTCACTGCTCCTTGTCACCGGAGTTTAAAAAAAATTAATCAACTGGTCATTGCTTCTTAGAGAGAACGTTAAAGGCCCAGTTCACCTAAAGGTTCAGAGGCTCTGGTGATGAGGTGTGAATGGCCATGGTTTACAGTAGAGCACAGGCCTCTCTGCCAGTGCTAAATGTGCTGTAATGAATACATGCCAGGAATGTCACACCAAGTGGTGAGCAGATAAACAGGAACCCGGCACACACCAGCCACTTTGCTGACAGAACTGGGTCAGTGAGAGAGTTAGAGATGGAGAGGTCCTCCATTTTTTGGACTGAAGGAATGCACAGAGCTCTGTCGCGTATGACTCTGGCTGTGGACAACACTGCTGAGTATTGTGTCCTTGTCATCACTTTCATTTTTGAGCAGTTACACTCTGGATAGACACATGGTACTCAGCATTCACCACCCTCACAGCAGGCTTAGAGCAGCAGCCACAGCAGTAGGTACCTGAGGCCCTTTTGGAAGCTTGCCAGTTTGAGAAGTGGTTTTATTGCCAGTTTGAAAAGTGTTATTTAGAAGTGATATATTTCTCTACATGATATATACTTAGCAGTGGTGATATGTACAACATTATTATAGTATTACTTTTAAGGACAAATGGGAAAAATGCCATGTTTGTGTAATGTACTTTGAGCATTCAAACCTCAGGGTAGTTGATATACACTATATGGACAAAAGTAACTGTCTTTACTGTTCAGGGCAGGTGACCAACTAGATTTTGGAGCATTGCTCTGAGGATTTGATTGCCACTATTGACAATAATGTTAGTGAGGTTAGGATTTGGACCTCATCCCCAGCTCCATTATTCAACAGAACACAGGTCCACTGTTATAGGGGAAACCTTGGCCTTGCAGCGGTTGGGTAAAACCAGGGAAACTACAAAAACATGCAGGGCAGGAGTGCCTCCAGGACCAGGTTTGGGAAACCTGATTTAAGCTATTCCTTCTTTAAGAAAAAGAACATTTTGGATTTTAGATGTGTTTTGTAATTAAGCTCAGCCTACACAGAAACAGCCTGGCTCCCTGCTATCACACATGAAAAAACAATAATCAATCTTTGGATTTCAGTGGATTTTTCATGTAGTTTTACAGATGAAATGTTCACAGACCAGAAAAACAAATCACGTTTGATATGTTTATGTGTGACAGTAAACCCTTTAATGTGAAGTCGTCTAACATGATCCCATATTTATATCATATTCACCAATCAGCCATAACATTAGCATCACTGACAGATGAAGTGAAAAACATTCATTTTCATCTACAATGTCTTCTGTCAAAAAGTGAGTTATGTAAGGCAACAGGTGAACAGTCAGTTCTTGAAGGTGGCATGTTAAAAAGGCAGAACAAATAGGCAAGAAGAAGAATTTAAAATTGGCAAGTGCCTGATTGTAAGACTAGATGTCATCTTCAAAACATCAGGAAGATCTTGTGGGGTGTTCTCAGTGTGCAGTGGTCAGTAACTACCAAAATGGTCCAGCAACTGGTGAAAGCATTATGGTGCCACATACTACAGGACACCTTCAGAGGTCTTGAGGAGTCCATGTCTCAATTGGTCAGATCTGTTATGGGGGAAGGGGGAATATTAAGAAGGGGGACCTTCCCCCTAAGTGGGAAAGATGACACAAAGAATGCGAAAATAACAGGTTATGAAGCACTTGGTCCATATTGCATATCAAAGCACCTGGAAAACACATACACATGCTTAGATCTACAT
The DNA here is from genome assembly GCA_034509495.1 of Acestrorhynchus altus. Lineage (NCBI taxonomy): Eukaryota > Metazoa > Chordata > Actinopteri > Characiformes > Acestrorhynchidae > Acestrorhynchus > Acestrorhynchus altus. The sequence continues at coordinate 24,681,062 of CM067512.1, forward strand.
GAATGTTATAAGGGCTCTGCATGATCACAATGTATTTCAGCTCAGCTCTTTAACAGTGACATTAATGTAGCTCTAATAAGAGTGAAGCAGCCTCACTGTTGCTCTGTGCTGCATCTGGTGTGGATCCAGAGTTATTTTTTTACTGCCGGTCTGGATGGTACAGCCCCATCACACCAAGACATCTGTGCTATTATATCAGCGGCGTTCCTCCACTCTTACACTGTCATATCCCTTTGTCCCGCAAAATGGGAGCGCCATTCATTCATCAACAACTTCCTACGCATCAGCATGTAGAGTTGTTTTCTTCACATTAATGTTGATTTAGTTTCCGTTGTATAAGAGATTACATTAGAACTTGTGCAAACCCTGTCATTATTCTTTTTGCATCGTAAATGTAAATCACTCTTCATGACTATATTCCGAACATGTTCATTATTGCAGGCTGTATATCACTGTCATAGTGCAGCTGTATTGAACCCTACTTATGTAAGGCTACTATGGTCTGGTTTTCAGAGAAAGTAGATTTATTCCTATGTCCTTTGGGGGTGATCTCTGGGGGTCATTCAGAGATGGCTGTTGGTAATCTATTTGGACAGATCAAAAGGTTGCAGTGCGTTGGCAGGTCACAGGTTGTTGTGCTAAAGTTGATTGGAGTAGCGTTCCTTTATTTCAGCTGGGCAACTTGAATTTTTTCTTTATTTGAAACCACATTATATTTATTCACATATAATATTCACAACTTATGAATGTACTTATACATATCTGTTTAATCAGAAAATCTGGACTCTTAAATATATAGATAAAGATAAATCATCACATAACAGAGAAGTATAAACCAAAATGATTATTAGGAATGCTATACTAATTCTGGGTAGGGCCTCCTTTTGCTTTCAAAACAGCTTCAATTATTCTGTGTTTTTGAGATTCCCAGCCTTCCTCTGAACTCATTGTCATGTTTATAAAACCAGTATGAGACAGCTTTAGCTTTGAAACACGGTGGATTTTCATGCTGAATAGTCATTAGAATAGGGGTAGGCACCCTGTTCCTGGAATACCAGCTTTCTGCACAGTTTTCTGATTTCCCTGATCTAACATACCTACTAACCCTGGCAATTAACTTGTGATTTGAATCAGTTTGGCTTGAGCAGGATGAGCACAAAACTGTGCAGGAGTCTGGCACTCCAGGACCATAATTGCCTACCCCTGCATTAGAAGATGGCTCAGTTAGGCCCATGATGGTCAACAACACTGCTCAAATAGGCTGTGGCATTCAATCATTGATTAATTGGTACTAACAAGCCCAACTCACGCTATCACATCACATCATCACATCACCTCCACCAGCCTGAACTGTTTACATAAGACAGGTTAAGTCCATGGATTCAAGCTGTTTGTGCCAAATTGTGATATGACCAACTGTGCAAGGCAGCAGCAATCAAGGTTCATCAGTCTACATTTCACCAGTCTGCAAACACCCATAACCATAGCCACCTCGAGGGAGGACATTCTGAGATGTATAGGGTGGATATTGTATCTTTATTACACCATTCTGAGTACCTCTAGAGACTGCTTTGCTGAAAGTCTCAGGAGATCAGCAGTTTTAGAAATACGTTAACCAGCCTTTCTGACACCAACAGTCATTCCACACTCATATTCACTAATATTATTTCCACATTCTGATGGTTGATGTGAACATTACCTAAAGCTGCTGATCATTATTTTCACGTTTCTTTGCTTTGCACTGCTGCCACAGTGCAACCGTGGCCTGGTGGAGGTAAGAGGAGCTGCCTTTTGACTGGAAGGTCGCCGGTTTGAGCCTGAACTGACAGGTGCTACTGAGGTGCCTTTGACCCTCAAAGACTGACCACTGCTCTAGGCACATGTGCACTGTGTCACTGTGGGTAGTATGTGTGTTCACTGCACAAATGGATAAAGTGCAGAGGAAAAATTCTGCCTGTGTGTATAGCACAAATGTATTGGTCAGATGATTGACTGATGGTGGTTGTGCAGGTCTTCCTAATGAATTGAGTGTATGTCAGTTAATCATGACCAATTACCACTTTAATAAAATGTTTGTTAACTTTGCTCACAGGTACTATGCCATCTGTTGCCAGCCTCTGGTCTACAGAAATAAGATGACACCAATGAGAGTGGCTCTTATGATAGGAGGCTGCTGGATTATCCCAACTGTTATATCCTTCCTACCAATAATGCAAGGTTGGAACAGTATTGGAATTAAAGATTTGGTGAGTCATGTCCGTCAGATCTCACATCACTCTGTGTTAATGTTAATGCTGTTTGAAAATGCAAAGGGCTGCTAATTTTCTTATGATCATCTTTCTTTCCCTCTCATCTTCGCTGGAATCAGGACAGATATGTAAACAAGCTTGGATTATTCAGATGGCCTATTAAAAGGCTGTGAAAGTGATTAGGCATTCACTGAAATAATTATCTCTGTAAACATGTAAATCAGGTGATGTTTTGTTTCATTAGAGCATTTTCACTTTTCTTCCCCCACGATTTTTCATGTGCTTTACTTTGATTTTGTAACCCACTTTGTATTCAGGTTAAACTTTGTACACTCAAACACAAAGCCTCTCTTCCTGCAGCTGCCTGTCAGAAAACAGTAGCTGTGAGGAAAAGCATTATGAGTAGCTCCCAGTCATCGCTGTGGTGATCGAATAGAAAGGAAACGTTGACAGGTAGAAAGGTAGAGCCCCTAATCCATCACCTTTCAATAAATAAACACAAATAGCCCCGGGTGAAGATTTATGCACTATAATGAAAGTCATCCAGAGAGAGGAAATAGTATTTGAATGGCATCTTGAGTGGGTTTCCTCCTAGGATCAGTTTGTTCTTATCGATTCTGCTGGGAGTTGTTTCATAACAGAGTGGTTAACAGCAGTTCATTAACAGTTTGTGACATTGTGTTTTTTTTTGTGTAATTTAATGTATCATTTTGTTCATAATTATTTATATTTCACAGATGACAGGAGTATTATGAACTTACATCCCTGGTGTGGGCACTGTCAGAGTGTGTTTGATGAGATGTTTGTGCAGTCTGAACACTTTTGGCTCGGCAGTATCCACAGTGCCTGAGCAATTTGCTAATAGATATCTACACTTTATGTCCAAATGTTTGTGGATACCCCTACTAATGAAAGCATTCAGGTACTTAAGTTGCACTCATTGCTGACATAGATGTGCAAATACACACACACAGCTTGTCTAGTCCCTGTATTGTATTGCCAATAGAATAGGTCTCTCTGGAGCAGATAATACCAGTGCTAGGCATGAGCTGTGGAGCAGTAAAACAGTGTTGTCTGGAATGATGGTGCTCCATCCAGCTTTTGGGATAAGTAAGGTAGTTTTGAAGGTGGTAATCATCCATCATCCTGAACTCACTAACACTCTTGTCGCTGAATGCCATCAATCTTTTAAGTAATGCAACATTTAGTAGAAAGCCTTCCCAAAATAGTGGAGACAGTTACTCAAACAAAAGCAGGATAAACTCTTTTTAACCCCCTTGATTTTGGAAGACACAATGAATGAGCAGGTGTCCCAATACGAAAGGTCCCATTTAGCGTATTTCAGAAGGTTGTTAAATGGAGTGTTTCAAAGATGCATAATCAGGAACACTGCTGGATCCATTGACTCCACTTCTCAAAGGAGCTAATTAGTAGTTATCAAGTATCTGTGAAGGTTAAGGTCACATACCTACCTAGTTAAAAAAAATACTTGTAAGAAAAAAATATTCCAGTTTATAGTTCAGGAAAGAAAAATATGTTGTGTGTGTGTCTATTGATCTGTTCTTGTGGCAGCAGCTGGATGGCCTAATGGTTCTCAGATATGATGTGAAAGTGGCATAGACAGAAATGCTGCTGGACAGTCATTAATACTCTTCTCACTCCCACATCCCCTGGCGGTTTCACTGCACATTCTCAACACTCCCAAATCGATGTCTGTAAATAGTGCTCAGGCCTATACTGTACATTTGGACCCTGGCCTTTATGTCACTTTCAAATACAGAACAAATCATTTAAAGAATCAAATAACTAAAGACCACTTGTTTGCCCAGTTGTAAATCCCAGTTTAAATCCCATAGCAGCATCCAGTTAATATTTATTGCTCTGTCCACATGTGCATGCTCAACCTGCATGCAGCTGGGGTCTGTATGAGGGGTCCCTGGTAGGTCTGTCCTATTAAAAGTCCTTCTTAATAATCATTGTTAATTTTTTTTTATTATGAGGTGTGAACTGTCTTCTATAAATACTTTGTAATGTTTAGGTGAATAATGGTAGGTCAAACTACAAAAACATCCTGCAAAGTTGGCCTAGGGTCCTAAGAGTTATTGGAGTTGTATCCGTTGTAAAATCACATCATAAAAAAGAAGAATGTAGCAAACGCTGGCTTTCCTCGATTACTTGCCCAGAGTATTTGAAGTATTTTTTTATCAAACTGAACTTTAAAAGCCACTTCATGAAAGTTTTGAGGGGTTTTTCAAATAAGTATTAAAAGGTCAGGCTGTTTTTAAAGGACTGTCAGAAAGAAGGAAGCTTTTAAAATATAATGTTGTCCAGGTAACGGATCATCACTTTTCTGCTTGACAGGATTTAAAGTTGGTCGGTAACCACCTCTGGTCTAGAAACATTTCTTCCATCGACCCCAGACAAATTGACAGTTCCCCCAGGCCCCTCAGGCTGGAATAAAAATGAACTGACAGGAAACCAAAAGCTCAGCAAAAGAGTGCAAAAGAATGTGTGACATTTTCTTTAGCGTGTACAAGCTGAATGTGTAACTTGCGTGTGTAAATATCCCTCCCTTCCTCTGCAGATAGAGGCACGGAAGCACAGCGGCAACTCCACTGTGTGTGTGTTTATGGTGAACAAACCGTATGCTCTCACCTGCTCCGTGGTGGCCTTCTACATCCCCCTGGGCCTAATGGTCCTGGCCTACCAGCGCATTTATGTGACGGCACGAGAACACGCCCGACAAATCAGCATGCTGCAGCGGGCAGGTGGAGCAGGGAATGCTGCCTCGGACAGCGCAGACCACCAGCGTAACCACCGCATGCGCACTGAGACCAAGGCGGCCAAGACTCTGTGCATCATCATGGGCTGTTTCTGCCTGTGCTGGGCTCCTTTCTTCATTACCAATGTGGTGGACCCCTTCATAGACTACACAGTGCCCGAGCAGCTGTGGGCCGCATGCCTGTGGCTGGGCTACATCAACTCCATGCTCAACCCCATCCTCTATGCCTTCCTCAACAAGTCCTTCCGCCGTGCCTTCCTCATCATTCTCTGCTGTGGACACAAGCGATACAGACGGCCCTCCATCCTGGCACCCGGGGCCCCCTGCACAGCTACACAGATCAACGGCTCAACACATGTACTCAAGTAGGTGAACTCATTCTGACCTTATCTGTTCCCTGCGAATGTAGAATTTTTTCATGAAGTGCTTTCTAGCAGTCCAAGTGTTCGGACAGGAATTGCCCTGTCCAGATCTAGAAGGGTTTGTACACTTCCTGCACTGAAAAAGGAGGGGGCATATCCTGTCTCTGGTTATAATTAACTCAGGGCTTGAACTCTCCCCTCGTGTAGTGTTACCCTAATACAGACAGAATAATGAGACTCTAATTGAGCAATCCATGGTCCATCCAAAACCTTGGGTGTTCTTTCATAGCAATTTCTGCTGGGTAAGACAAGATTCTCAGAACACTGGCAAAAATCTCATTCAAACTAATGAGGAATTGTACAAACCGTACAAACACATTATTCATACATTAGATTAGACACTTTTGACCTCTGTGTTTGGTTAGAGCTTCTATATAGTCCAGAGTTTGCAGTTTAAATGCTACATTACTGAGTTATGTTGTTGAATTTTATCAAAACTAAATAAATTGACAAACAATAATATCTGCCAGATTAAATGATAATATAAAACTGCATTACAATAGTGCAACCATTTACTCATGTGCAAAATAAAGATCATTTAACACCTTTAAAAGGTGGATTGACTGGTTTGATTTGAAGTCCCTATAGGTAGATTATAATAAGCCTTGTGTAATATGTAATATTGTGTGAACAAGGTAACATGACTGGGATTATAAGGGGTTAAAATTAATAACACACTCCAAATTACCATGTCCTGATCTGTGTTCTACTGTTTTCCTTTAGGATAAATACGATTTATAACAGTGTTCTGTGAAGCTTGTCCTGTCTAGCAACTGTTGATAAAACAAGCTCGTTTGTGAGTGGAGCTTGAATAGGTCCAGCCCAGTCAAATCCATTCTGGTGTGTCAGGATTGGAGCTGATCCAGGTTGGTTTTAATGGATTAGTATCCAGAAAGTAGCTGAAAACCAAATCAAATTGTATTTTAAGGCAGTAAACACACACATTGAACTAGTCACTTTAAAAACCACTCAGTTCAACGTTAAAACCATTAAAGGCTTGAAATATGTCACTTTTAGCATAATTAACATAAAACATGAAGTGAAAAACATGTCTACAAAATGGCCACTTTACAGGAGATGGCAAAATGACCTTAACTTTTAAAGGAAGTGAATGTAAAATAAGAGCTTATTTTATTTTTATTTTTGTTAGTTCAGAAAATAGACATTGTACAGAGCAGCTCATTTCACTGGGAAAACAGAAAATGGACAAAAATGGAGATGCATGGTTTTCATTGGATAGCAGTGATATATTTCCTTTTTTAATTAAATTATTATTAAACACAAGTTTTTGAACGCACTAGTAAATTAACCAAAGACAAAATATCAGTCATATGTCCACTTGTTCATATACAGCCATTATATAGGAAAGTACAAATATTTGATTGGATAATCAGCTGATTGGATCAGATTGGAGTAAAAAAATCTTACTCTTATTTAAAATATTACTCTTACTTTCACTTTCTGTCACCACACTTTAAATGCTGATGGCAACAAAACAAAATTCATGTTCCACATGGTGGGTCAGTACGCTCTTTTCACTGTCAGGTTTAATGTACTGGATAATTGTCAGAGGTTGTTCCCTTTGTTGACCTAACACTGCTGGAATTGTGACACTTTAACCTTAGTGTATAGAGGCATTCTCGCATGTAATATGTTTTTTGTCATGTTATGTAACATTGTAGCTCAGGCTTGCTTCTCTCAGCCTCATTGTTTTGACAGAATTCACGATTTAGCATCCTTTTTATGTGTTTGGCTCTCAGTGTTCTCTCACTACAGTACTCGCACTTGCATTATGCAAAAATATCATCTTTGGATATCCTCCAAAAAGAAATACAGAAAGGCTAATAAATACAGACATGATATTCAGCCTTCTAGCAGCTTTCGCCAGCCATTAAAAAAAATTACAGCTCACCCCCCCAGCAATTCACCCCAAAGCAGTTTTTTTAAACGTTCTGCCTTCCTCCAAGATACACCATCAGATACACCATCTTCTTCAAACTGGAGAGTCTTACTCTCAAGACTATTGTTGACCCTCTGTGGGAAGAGAGTGGGCATGTTTACTATGGTGCAGAGGTTTAGTTTTTCATTTTAGCTGATTGCAGCCTCACATTAAAACAAACCTCAGCTGTAGTCGAAACAGCTCTGTGCTCTGTGCTGTGTATTCCATGCCTGAACTCGCAAACTTTGTGATAGAGTAGTTAATGTTGAGACTTAGTTTTCCATCATTTACAGCTGAGTGTGGTCTTTCTCATGAGAGTTCGGGAAGAGCAGCTCCAAACGGTCAGACCTCTCTCCCACACTCTTCTCCCAATCTCTTTTTGACAAGCTCCTAGTGTGTTAGGGATGCTCTTGGCGTTCGCTGTCCAGACTAGTGCTGTCTGATCAAATGGTACTGGGTTGAGATCTTCTGTTGGGTAACTGTTGTAAATCTGTCGTGAGCTGCTGTTAACCGCTGGCGGCTGGAAGGTTTGTAGAGTTAGTAGAGGACAAAAGAGCTTCTCGTTTTCCCCCACATGTCCCCTTTACGCAAAGGTCAGAGTGACGCTCCCTCAGGCTTTGACCAAAGGCTAGCATGCTATTTCAGATACAGATTAAAGCTGGAGTTCAGCCAGCTAGTCTTTTTGAACTGAAATCTCAACCCCAGGGGAAAATTTATTATCAACATAGCATGTAAATATGGTTCTACGTGGTTCTGCAAAACATGTATGTTAACTTGCATGCCAAATATGTCTTCATTGAAAAATTATGCCATTAGACTACATTAAGTTTTGTATGCCTAAAGCTCAAGCAGAGGCATAAATCTTCCCAATTTGAAGCTCAACAAGCAAATAGTAAATCTCTAGTATTAATAATTGATGATGGATTTATTTTTTGAATAATTTATTGGGGTGCCAAGCCAGAGTTAGTTTTTAATAACTGTGCTTTTATGCATGGTTTGCTGGTGACATTTTCTGATGTGTCTGGTGGAAAGAGGAAGGAAGCTTTCACAGAGGGCAGATATAAATAATCTCATGTCATCACCTTGCCCTCACATTCTCGCAGAGCCGGGTCTTTCGCACAGTGCTTTGCCTTGCCACATTTTGTTTTGGGACCAAACAGTAGATTTGCTGCACACTTCAGTTGGGGCTGTGTTGATGATGGTACAAAGAGACTGAACTTTTGAAAACTGTGCAGACTCAAGAAAAGGTCAATCAAGGTGAAATTTCATTTTAGCTCATTAGATTTCTTAAAAACTACTTCCAAAGGAGCTACAAATTGCATTTAAAGCTGTGTTTTTTCATCTTCATCATACGTTGAAGGACCTTTACGCATATCCACTTTTATCAAAGGACAGGGAGCCATTTATGTACCACATTAGCACCAATGTGAAACGTATTCAAAACCTCTGATTGTTTCCATGGATACGCTGCAGAATAAATGAATCATTCTAATTCAGTGAGTTTACAGGCACTGTCCTTGGAGTGCATGTCACAGTGAAGGATATTGTGGACTAAAAAAGAAGTCAAAAAGCAATAACTTGTAAATGTAAGAATTGGTTTTACACTCATTATTTAAAAAAATGTTGCACAAATAGTTGTGCCCAGAAGAAAAGAAGATGAAGTTTGCTGATATGGGCAATTTTTAATGAGCTACACATACAGATGTAATGTCTTTCAGTATGGCATCGGGAATAACGCAACATTCCAGAGGTTTGGCATGAAGTTATTGAGGTTGCTATGGGTGTTCTGTGATAATCCATCCTATGCAACTTAAATATTCTCTCTCAGTTCCTGCAGATTTTGGGGGGGTGACACTTTCATTCAGTGATAGGTCTGGCGATGCAACTGGTCATGGCATAGTATCTGTCTCTTCAAGGCAAGCTCTTTAGCGGGCAGCAGTTGCAGACAAGTGTTGTTCTGTTGGAATGGAGGGTGCGTATAGAAGGGGTAGGGCCACTAGTTGCAGAACCTTGTTAATATAACGTTGGGCTGTCAAAGTGCCTGTAATGATGACCACAGGTGATGTAATATTGTACGAAATTGCACCTCACACCATGACACCAGCCCAAGAAACGGTCGGTCTTGGCTCTGACCATGGTTCCTCCACACATGAATTGTTTAGTCACCTCCACCAATGCCAAATCCCACTGAAGATGACATGCTACCATTCTGAGTGACTCAATGATACTCTGGCAGTGCTGCCAGTTGATTCTTTGTGTGTACAACTATTTTTTATGATGATTAACCTTTACAAAATAATCACTGGAAATCCCTGACAGCTCCTATTACCTCCTGTAATTCCAAATAGTGATTGTTATGTTTGACACGATATTTTGACATGCTGTGACAGTGTCATTGGTGTCATGCTCATCTTCCTCTGTGTGTTGTGACTAGCTGCAGCCCCACAAATCAAATAACCCAGAACATTAATGACAGAGTGCATCTTGCAGTGTTATGGATCATGGCTGGTATTGAACTTAAATGACTGCTGTTATGTGATAGTGCTGACACAACAATCATGTCATGTTTCAGGGGGAAAAGTAATTGAATTCCAGGCCTAGCATTCATAGCTTTTGCCCAAACAAAACGGACAAATTTGTATCTGCAGAAGTGGTTCAGATGCAGCATTGGATAATTGGCCTTAAAATAAATAGTGAACAATAGCTCAAGAATGCTTCTTCCTCTGACCTCTAAGTGAACTGATTTAGTTGACATCTACCACCTCCACTTCTCCAATTCAAATTGTTAGTGACAAAGTTCACCAGTCAGAGAACTAGACAATTCTGTTACAGTGAACAGCCAATAATCTGTCTCAGATTCCTCCTTTGCCACAGCAATTATTGCCCATACAAACCCATGTGAATAAAATGTAAAAATCCTCCAGATTGGGCTGCCGTGTCACCCATGAACACTCCTCATAATGTCCCATCACTCTTTGTTTTCCATAGCACTTGGAAATGTGCCGCAGACATAAATCGCGGGCCCGTTTCCAAATGGCGAGGCTGTCAACATGTTAATCTGGCCGATAAACAAAGCGATGAAGTATGCAGGGATCTCTGAGCAGCTGCTTTCTGAAGCCTTGTCTCTACTGGGGATGTGCAGTGCTGAGAGCTCAGGGACAGCCAAACGAGCTTAAACAGTTCCAGTCCCATTAGAGCCAACGACACAGATCTAAACATGAGCCTGGCACTCTCTGTCTTAATTATTTAACCTTTAGTTCTTACTTCACCACTGGCATAGTGACTGCTGGTGATGAGGTGCAAGCAAGGGCTACAGCCAAGAGAAGGATGGGCCAATTTATCCACTGCCCTGTTGGGACTGGAGTGCTCTATATTTTATTCCTTTTTATCTTCCACTGGAGACAGTCCTAATGCCTCTTGGAGTTAGCCACTTACTGTAATATTATCTAGAGCATGAGGCACTGGTTCTAGTAACTGACAGTATGTATTGTTGGAACATATGTATATTGTTTTGAATAAGTAAGTTGTACAATAAGTAACTAAACAATACGCCTAAAGGTCACCAAATTTATTACCCAGTTAGTTAGTGTATTCGAGAGGACCTCCAAGAAGAGAACAGATGAACTATGGCCTGGGATAAAATTAGGCTTACAGTGTAATAATGCTTTATTGTAGCTCAGTCCTTTTCTGTTTAAGGTAATAACTGTCTGGGGGCTAAAGTCTGAGGTCTAAAGTATGTAATTTAACGAGCTTTCTGCATATGTAGTAAGAGCATCAAGTTCTTTTGTACTTTGTATTTTGTATTATTACGGTTTAGTGGTATTGGCTCGAAGGTTGGTTGCCTAGAAACCAAACCATGCACTTTTTCACAAATATTTGGGTTTAGCTTGCAGATCTAGATCTACTTTCACCATGACAAGATGTTTTATTCTTTGCTTGTAGATGGATTTCACAGGAAGGTTCTTGGTATTTTGTGTCTCTTGGCTAAAAAGATGTATTTCTGCTGTGCCCACCAATGGAGAATAGTTGGTTATATTTGGCTTAGAACATTAACTGCTCCTGTGAACAAAACTGTAACAAATTCTCAGTGGTCCCTGTCTTTAATTACTAAATGCAGGTGATTAATAATGCACGATTAATTTCTGGTTGTAGTTCACTGTCATTATCATCATTGCACTGAAGGTTTAATCTGAGCAATGAAAATGCTGTCAATTTTCAGCTTTTAGCTTGGCTGAGTTAATGTATGCCATTCCCACTGCAATGTAAAGCTTCTTTATCTACCCTCTTGTCTTAGGGTCATTAGTAGCATTGCTTTAAGGCCTCTCTGGGGCTAGGGGCTCCAGTGGCTGTATCCAATAAAGGCTTGGGTCATCTCGCAGTCAGTTACAGTCTGTTCTCTGTTCTATAAAATCTAACATTTGCAATGGATCACCTTCTAACACCACATTGTGTAATCATTTTATCCCAATCTCTTACACTGTTGCTCAAACTTTTGGCTACACAAAATGCACATAAGAGTAAAGGAACAGAGTAACAGGGCAGTTCACTGATATCACATTAATAAAACCAAGCTTATGATTAAAGTAGGGCTTAGGCAAGGAGGCATATTCACTAAATTAACACTGACATAAAATGCCGTAGGAGCCTCTTTAGAGAGAAATGGTTTGCGTACTCTACAGTTGGTCCTTTTCACTACAATAAAAAGGCCATCAGAGATGTGTACACCCGGCGGGCGGATTTAGGAGAGACTACAGTAATGGAGACATTTTAATAAAAGAAATGCGCAACCCCCAGGCCTTTGATTTAATCTCTGCACTCTATTTGATTTATTACCCTCTTAATTTCTCCCTAAGCATAACTAATAATGTGCTCTCATGGGCGTATTATTAGGCCTCTGCATTAGCACCTCGTATTCCCATGGACTCTGACAGAATTGCATGGGCCAGACCTAATGTATAGACAGCTCTCATGAAAAGAAGTGTTCTCTGCTAAAAGCTCAGTGAGCTGACTGAGGCCAGACAGAAGGCTCAGCGTAGCGTCTGCCACCCTGACAAGTGGTGTTTGTGTTGGGCTTTAGACTCCAGCTCCTCTGGCTCTTTCTTTGCTCCATTAATTATGTCTTTCAAGATTCATATGTGAAGACTAGAGTTTTGGGACTCGGTCGATTATGACAGGCAGGAACTTTCCATGTAATTGTGGAAACTGAAAGGCCTTTCATATTGAATGTGTGTGATCAGATAAACACATTAAATGCTAGGGGAAAGCTACTGTGCTCAGTGTCATCTTTTCAAACTGCTGCTAATGCCACATCATTGGACACACTTGTAGCAAAACACTGACTGCCAATTCTGCTTGCTGTCCATTGTTCTGTCTGTTCTGTTTTAATATTTTCAAAGTGTTTCAAAATATTCTTTATATACTTCTGCTGAGAGGACTTTCTGATGTGGTGCTTTTAGCCTGTTAAAATATCCGACCTGATGTACCTATAACCTATTTCCTAATGTGGTAACATGCTTTGACAAAGTAGCACAATGTGTCATTCATGTCTTTGCCGAGAGCCCCAAGAGGGTCAGTGGTGCTCGATCCTGCTGTTTCTCATGAAATAATTTTTTAAAAGCCCAAGATTAGAGAAATCTATCGATTAAAGAGCTCCCGCATGGCTTGGAACTGCCTGGATAACGAGGAGAACATCAGTGAAGAAGTGAAAGCATCTTTAGTGTCTGCACATGACTATATATCTCTGCCATTTACTGTTAAGTTCATTAGTATGAAGTAGAATGCAGTCATATGTGTTTGTTATACTGGTGTTTAGAGTTACAATTAAGCCATCCTAATTGTATCTAAATGGAACACCTGGCAGTCTAACTGAATGTGATTTTCCTGCTTTTTTGTTGGAATGTGAAAAAGGCTCCACTTTGCTCTCCAGATCAGAGTAAAACCTATAATATTATAATATATCTTATAGTTATTATTATTAATCTTATAATGTTAATCACAGTTGACTTTAAATCTGCTACTGTTATCTTAAATAAATACTTTCTTTGTACTGGAAGCAATTCTCTGATATTTAAGAATAGATTTTTTTATTTCCAGGAACAAATCAGATTAGTTTTTTTTTTTTTTTTTTTTTTTTTTTTTTTTTTTTTTTTTTTTTTTTCCAGTCCAGTTCACTGCATCTGCTGTTATTGGCCTGATACTGGTACTGGGCTTCAGATCCTTCTTTTATTTTTCAGTTTTTCATTGTTTTTAAAAGAGCCCCTAACTCATTCACAATGTGAAACCCTTGGAGGTATAACACTCTGACACTGCACAGCAGTCTCCCAGACATTGACATCTTTGCTAAACATCTGATAGGGCACAGCACAGAGACTGGACTCCCACACGTGAACTCTAACGAGCAGCTGACATTGCCGATGCTCCAACCCCGGTGGAAAGGGTCATCTCTCTCGCAGGGCCCTGTCCTCACCCTAATGAGTGTGGAAAGGAAAAAGGCATTCCTGGAAGCCCACTCCTCTACTGCATATGTGTGTGAAAGAGTGAGACAGAGAGAGAGGATGAAATCTTGCGGCATGATTGGGGAGAAGATTTATTCTGTGGAAATGTGAGCACAGGGGAGGTCTGTGAAAAGGAGCTTGGCTACATAACACCCGGGTGGCACTCTTTAAACCAACAGGAGTTTTACACATTAACCGTACTGGTGCTGCTGTGATATATGAGTGTTTGTCTGTGTGTGTGTGTGTGTGTGTGTGTGTGTGTGTGTGTGTGTGTGTGTGTGTGTGTGTGTGTGTGTGTGTGTGAGATGATCCAGTCTGCTACAGTGTCTTACCACACACACAGAGCTGCAGTGATGACAGCTATCTGGCCTTCCAGCATGCCATCCCCTGAGCAACAGCAGTGCTTGTACATTTGCAAATCTAGACTGTCTGATGGAGTATGCTTCTTCCACTCAGAGCCCTTCACAGTATGTCATACCGTCTTAGTTCAGAACTATGAGCCTTATCTCTCACACCTTCAGGTTTATGTCTCATACACATTTGTCATATACATATCTGCTGATTCTGATACATTATGAAAAGTAGAAATAGGAATCTGTATATTCTACCTGTATAATGTAATAAAAGGAATATTTATAAATTATTATAAACGTTTATCTGTGTAGGCCTACAATTCTAGTGAATTAATAAAATGCAGTCATTTTAACACAGTGGCCCTGCATTAGCTAAACCTTCTGCTGTTCTGTGGTTCAATAATACATTGGATATCTGTGTGCCAAATATCCTGTACCTCTGTCCAAAGCCTTTCATTTTTTAAAGCATTTATCTGCCAATACCAATAGAATGGTAATGGATATATTAATTGTTTAATTAAGACATGAGAATATATTTATATTTTAAGACATTTCTTTAGTTGTATATTTTTATCTTTGAACACAGGTAATCTCTTATGAACCTTATTTTAGTGACAGTTGAATTTCAATCAATGTCAAAGTAGCAACATCAATCATTATTAATGTTAATCAAGCAATAAGATCAGATTACAGATTTTCTTTTGCTGAAGGTGTCAATCAATTAAAAATTGGAATCACTTTAATCTCAACAATATTCTGTGATCATATAATCTCTTAATTTGCTGAGTAGAAGATTCAGGGAGTGCTTTAGCACTGAACATGACAAAGCTTGGTCAGCACAGCAAGGCTCACCGCTCCGACAATAACAACACCTCCATATTTAGCTTCAACTATTTTTAACAGAAAGAGATGGATTAAGGTGGGAGATGTAAAATGTGGAATGCCGCTCCTGTGCTACTCTGCCATGTTTGTGTGTGCGTGCGTACATGTGTGAGAGAGATGAGAGAGATTAACATGTTAATATTTATGGCACAAATTTAAAGGAATTTCAAAATGTGTTACTTTAACAAAGTAAAGATTAAAAAATAACCAAAAGCTAACAAACATTACAGGGATAAAATAGAGGACGAAAACGAAATGAAATCAAAATACAATACAAAGTCTTTTCTAGCAACCTGACTAAGGTGGATCGTTCTTTGTAAGGTATTAATCAGCCAATGAGAAAACAATTTTAGCATTTAACCCCCAGAAGCACTGATTAAAGGAAATGAGAGTATGAAACACAGTTGTGGTCAAACTATTACATGCACTCATTTTGGATACAAGTCTTTCATTAAACAAAGTGAATGGAATAATGAAGAAGGGCTACTTCAAAAATCCTCAGTTTAATCTAAATAGTTGAAACTTGGACAAAATTAATGTCCAAACCAGACCAGTTCAGCCGAGAGGAGTGGTCAAATATCCAATCAAAATTCTGCAAAAAGCTTGTTTATATATACCAATATGGATATTTATATTGAATATGTATGTTGTACCCCAGAAATGAAATCACTGAAAACCCAATATTGCCATGATATTCATGTTCAAAATGGTTGTTTGCAAACATCTAACTGCAACTGTAACTCCAGTTATTTCCAGCACTGAAAATGTTTGAAGCTAACCTACAATCACAAAATAATTTCCACCGTGTGCCTCAGACAGATTATCAGTCAGCAAATCATCTTCGTAATATCTTGATCACACTGAGTCAGACTGGAGCAGCTTATCCTGGGGACATTGTATTGGTTCTGCTTTGATGAAGGGTATGGGCCTCTGTAAACTTGCTCAGAATTTGATGATAAGCACATGTAATCCCATCTCTGCTCATGTAGTCTCGTCACTGCCTTATTCACTCAGCGCCGGATGTTTGCCTGATGCGGCTTCAGTCTGTAACAACGGCACACATGTGTCAGCTCTTAAGAGTGAATTGAGCAAAGCTGTGTCCTGAATGATTTGATCTTCGATAAACTTCCCTAAAATGAAACAGGGATTTGATGACATGGATCAAAGGAGGCAAAGGCACAGATGGGCTGAGCAAACATACAGGAAAAACAAAGAATAATATATTCTGCTCCACAGTCACGTCTCTCATTTGCTCAACCACGTACGTGCATTTTCATTCTGCTTGTTTTTTAATGTCGTTTATTTCAGCCGTTTATAGAAGCAGAATACAATGATTCACCCGCTCCCCGCTGTTTACATCTGTAAATGCTTTCTGAATTCCTAAGCAAATGAATGAGAATGAAATATTGATCACATGGGTTAATGATGACAAGTAAACGGGTAAAGGGGACAGTGAGAGAGGGGTAAAGACTCCATATCAGCCTAACTAAGCTCTTAACTGAAACGCTTTGCATATACAGACATGACAGAATTCATGGGATATGTATATAAATTGATTATGAAAAAATCCAATGAGTGAGGCTGAACACTGGCCAGCATGCTCATGACAACCTTATGTGGATTATTGGCGTTTGAGTGAGGCATGAAAGTGGATGCTAGATAGATGGGAGCTTCAGTTTTCAATGTTGTGCAACCATCTCACATTCCTTGATCCAGAGAGTCATATATGTACCAGGAATTTGTCGTGAAAGGCATTACCACCCACAGTAGACAGTGCAATGACCACTTACAGGTGCTTAATGATCTTGACTTGCAGCATCTGGCTCGAATTGTCAGTGCAAACAGAAAATGGCCGAAATCACATCCACGTTCAATGCAGGAGGCATTCTAAAGGAGGTGTTCTAAAGAGGGAACAGATGTCACAAAGTCCCAGAGAAGTCTCACCATAAACAAGAGACTGAAGAAGTCAAACCATTGGGTTCTCAGGGGCTAATCTGGTTCGGTCAATAGTCAGTGTTGCTGCATAAGGGAGAATTGAGATTTATGGATCAGCTAATACATTCTGTTGGTTTTGGGGCACATTTCCAAACAATACCTTCTATGTGAAAGAAAATCGTGAGTCATAGCGGTCATTCGTGTGTCAGTTAGCATTCTCTGTATTTACAAGCACTCTGAGCCATTGCAGCCCCATTATTAGCAGTGACCTTTACGAGCAATTTGTGTGGTGAGTCTATTATGAAAACAACAAATGAGGGGCCTTAGACAGGGCAGGGTGTAGAAGTGACTGTAGTCAGTGCCAGGAAAAGATCTGTGTTTGCTGGGCAAACAAAAGCTGTGGCAATTGGTTAGCATACAGGCCTTAAATTATCTTATTGATTGAATGATATGAATAAAGTGTAGTAGGACTGAAAGGGAATTTGTAAATCAAAACTGTTCTGGATACAGTGAATTACTGAATAAACTGTGTGCATGGAATTATATCAAACGTTGGCAGTCATCTCGGTAAAGTTCACATATTTGCTTCTGTGTTTGTTTCTTTGATATATTCACTGACTGACTGAGCAACTGGCTGACTGACTGATTGACTGAATTGATTTGCTTTCTTTTGTCTGCCCACACACACTAGCTGATGGCAACACTTTGAGTACAGAACTTGCCATGGGGGTGTATTAACCTGCTTTTCCTCTTTTCTCTTCCTTTTCCATCTCCCCCTTTTTTTTCCTCTTCTGTCCTCTGTGTGTGTGTGTGTGTGTGTGTGTGTGTGTGTGTGTGTGTGTGTTTGTGGCTCTCTGCTGCCCCCTGTTCTGCTCTGCTCCAGTGGCTGCTCCTCTGCCTCCAAACTGCTGCTCTGGTTCTGCAACACTAGACCCGTTCCTGTCTAGTGCTGTGTGAGGAGCTCGCAAGTGAGTCTTTTCACATACAAACACACACACACACACACGCACACACACACACACACACACACACACACACACACACACATACACACACACATACACACCTGCTGTCTGCATGCTTTCCTTGAGACTGTTACATTCTGGGTCAATGAGGTGTCTGATTATAATTTTATGTTACATTTATAATGACTGTGTGTGTGTGTGTGTGTGTGTGTGTGTGTGTGTGTGTGTGTGTGTGTGTGTGTGTGTGTCTGTGTGTGTGTGTGTGTGAGAGAGAGAGAGAGAGAGAGAGAGAGGGAAGGAAGGAGGGAAGCTGAGACTTGTATGTGTCTGTAAAGAGGCCTCTGTGGTTGGGTGTTTAAAAATTCGTCTCTTCAAGTTGTGGGTTCTCTTAATGACTCATTGTGGTCAATTTTACGCTCTGATGATTTTTAAAGATATATATTTCCTGCTCCTTTCACAGTCTTTGTTCTCTGCTACCTCAGTGAATAGGAACTCAACAGGCCAAGTGTGCTTGTAAACATAGATTATGATCTCTAGGGGTATAAACTGGATCTCATTATCTATTACTTGATGTAGCAAAAAGGTAATCTAAAGAGAGCCCATGTTGATCAGAATAAGTATGTAATTAAATTAATCAAGTCAGAACCTGTGCCATCAGTACGGGTTTCACCAGTTAGGCAGCTGTCCTTCTACATGCTATTCACTATGTTTAATGTATACACTAATGCGACAAAACATTTTGACTATTCACAGACTATGAATATTCTGTTATCTCGTAACATCAGTGCACATCGGGGTCTCTGGTGTATTATATAATAAGCATAATCAAAAAGAAAATGTCACTGGCTGCATTCAGCAGGACACTATCGGTGCTCTGTAAATCTTTTAACAAGTAATTTTTGATTAATCCAATAATAAAAATCTAGCTATAAATGTATTAAGTATTCTAAAGGTGTTTGTGTGTGAATGATTAAAATAATTAAATTACAATAATGAAAAAAAAATATTTCAATATGTCTTTAATCAAAATCTCTTAAAACACATTGCATACTTCAGGACATTATTCAGCAACAGAAATACCTCAGTGTTAACAGTTTAACTATGTTTAATGTCATAGCAACCCTTTATCTGAAATGAAATATCAATATTTTGACATTGAACTAAACTTAAAACTCAAAATGGGCAGAAATTTTGAATTATTTAATCACTTAGGTTATATGTTGTTAAAGTATTTTGCATCAATGAGGTGCAAGCAAATATTTAGTACGACTTACAGGCTGTATTTAAATATGATGTTAAGGTAATCACTGAAATTTTGCCAGCAAATATTTAGTATGACTAACAGGCTAATTTATGCTCAATGTTAAATGCAAATGAAGCTTTTTGTCCCTTCACCGCATTCCTTTTGTCAGTATTTGTCTGGAAACCATGGGAACAATGTCGCCAACAAAACACAAACACTGCCATATGAATATGAGGAAACAAAGAAAATAATAAAACATTTTTGTTTATAGAATATTATTTAGAACACTGTTTTCTTTTTGAGTCGATGATCAGAATCCCATCCACCTTCTACATGTTTACTGCTGTCAGAAACTTGACCTCCAGATAGTGCAGGATGGAATTGCTTAACATCCATGACAACATAGAGGATGCATAGAAGTATGTGGGCAGTGATGATGGCATTGTTTAAAATGGATGTATTAATTTTCATATATAAAGGAGTGTAAACAAGCCTTTATGCTCTGATTAAAGTAAGCATAAAAGTATAAAATGGATGAATAACAGTGTTAAATATTACTTGATGCATCAATACGTTGTGTTAACCACAACAGTGCAGAAATAACTTTTAACATTGGGTTGCGATGAAGACACAGCACATACTGTGACAAAGGGTTGGTTGTGCTTCAGTTGCTTGTCCATAGCAGTGTACTGCAGTAATTGGCAACGTACCTCCACTTTGCCAAATGTACAGATCATTACATTGTTGTGTCACTATGTATTTTGTTGATTGATGACAATAATTGTCGACAAGTCACCCCAACTCCCCAGCTCCCTCGCCTTGCCTCCAAAGTCCATAGATTTAAATCAGTCAAACATCTCTGGGTCTAACAGAACTTAAAGACATAAACTGCTGCTGAATTCCACAGGACACTATTAGAAGCATTACCCATTCCCTGCTTGGCTGGCATCACATGTCATAAAAATATTTTGGTCATCGCTGTACAATACTGTACAATACGCTGGGATACTTACTAAGCTGGGATACTTACTAAGCTGGGGCGACATGGACAAAAATCATATTGCGATATATTTTAGCTGCATGGTCATATACAATGTATTGTTTACTATGTTTAAACATATTGACATTTGATGGAAGTGGGGCCTATAGTAGGTTAAGCCTTGGTCGTATGGCTGTGATTTCTTCAGCTAGCTAGCTGCATATACTGTGTTGAAAGAGAAGCAATACTATCCAATACAACTCTGTAATGATGACATAAATAATTACAGCGTTCTTGCTGTGGCCTGTTTGGCTGTACTCTGCTTTATAAAAGGAAAAACAGTCGGTCAGTAGATCTGTTTATTATACTCTGAAGTGTGAGTTTTTAAAGACATTTGTGCTAGAAATGCTGATATCTTTATAATGGGGTGTAAAATGTAAGGTAGCTTTCCTTAAAGAAGTTTGCTTTGTAACTTTCTTTTTTTAAAAAGTTTGCCCAGTAATGAGGCCATGTACACTGTCTCTCTCTCTCTCTCTCTCTCTCTCTCTCTCTCTCTCTCTCTCTCTCACTCTCTCTCTCTCTGTTTTCTCTCTCTCTCTCTCTCTCTCTCTCTCTCTCTCTGTTTCTTCTCCCACTCTCTCTCTCTCTCTCTGTCTCTCTGTTTCTCTCTCTCACTCTCTCTCTCTCTCTCTCTCTCTCTCTCTCTCTCTCTCAGAGAATTTACAGAGGGTAACTTTTGAACTTAACACTTGCTTCCACTTTTATATCAGATTGATTGTAACATTTAAAGTTGTTTTTAAATAGTTTTTATTTTAATTTATGTATTGCTTTTTATGTTTTATTTAGTTTTAATATCATAATATAGCATGTGGACAAACATGGATTTTGATATCCTTATCTAGAAAGGAACACGTTTACAATTACTGAAGGTTTTAATAACATGCAGCAACAAATGGTTTCAGCCGGAATTAATTATTCACAGAATCAAAATTAACGTAAACTTTTAATAACACTTGAGGACATGCTGATTTCACACCAGGTTGGATGTGCTGGGTGTGTATTGTGATCTGCACTTGTTGTTCACATAAATTTCACACTGTTAATGTTTTGAATTGTGTGTCAGATTGCCCTTTGTTCTTCCAGACTATGCGTGAGGGGACTGCATTATTATGACGTCAAGCAATCATTAGTGACCTCTTAGAAACGATTATTCCATTACACCTTTCAATAGGAGTACCTCTGATCTGACCGGGAGAAGCATTTTAAAGTGAGCGGTTATTTAAAAGAAGCCAATTAAGTGTAGGTTTGTGAGAAAATTACTGTCCAGCATTCAGTTTCAATGATTTCTTCGTTGTGGCCGAAAAAGCTTGCTTTGTTTGATGTACGGTACACACAGTCACTGCTGTGGAGCTCTGCTGCTTCATGTGCCTCCCATTAAAGACATTGAAGATTAGCCACTCGTGCTGTTGTCTGTACTGATGTATAAATTGCTTTTACAAACTGTGCGCTGCTCTAGGACATGAGTCCTTGTTCATTTGAATCACTGCAATCAAAGACAATCAATCGTCACTTTACTCATGATAGTGGAAACAAATGGGCTGAACTTACCCAGAGTACCTCAGATCTCTGGTTTAAATTTAGCAGGGCAGATGTCATATCACAGGCTGTGTGAGTGCATGAGCTCAGGCAAAGATATTGCTGTGTTATCTGGGGACAGATGCATGCATGTGTGTGTATGTGTGTGTGTTGGGCAAGGGGGAGACCGGGGTGGGTGGGAGGATGTTGCCACGGGGTGAAATTGGAACTGACAGCATCACTGACTTTCAGTTGGTTTTGCTTTATTGATTCAAATCAGTGCTTGACAAGAGACACATGGTCTAGATCAAAGCCTAAACTAAATTTAAGAAGGAGTGACACTCTGAGTCAACACTCGCCATTTTCCTCCCTCAACTGTAGAGGGTCCAGTCACCTGCTAGAATGGTCAGCTAAAAGGATTCTTAAGAACTGTTTTGTCCTTTGAAACCCAACAGCTTACAACTTTGTAATAAATTAATTAATTGATTAATTCATGAATCAATCATTTAAATATCATATTAGTTTAATGTATAACAAGTATGGCATTTACTATAATGCAGTACAAGAGGTACCACAAAATATTTTAAAATTGATTCATTTAATTTTACATCATACTGCTTATTATTCAAAAATTACAGTCTTAGTATTTTTTTGTTTTAACTTGACAGATTAAGTCCCATCTGACCACCCCTTTATTGACTTTTGCAGACACACCACACCCAACAATTCTTGACTTTTGCCGACTACCAAACACCCCCCCACCCCCCATTCTTGACTGTCGCCGACACCCCCATCCCTTCTTCTTGACTTTTGCCAAAGTCACACCTTGCTGTGTTTTCACACCTGAAAGTCCACACCAAGGACTGACTTTGTGTTTGTGTTGCATTGTAGACTTGTATACATTAGACTTGTTGTTTGGGTAGTTCTGGTTTCACACTGCAGTTTAGCAAGTGCACTAATGAATTTTGTCTTGTCTCTGTTATCATTACCTACATGGGCTGCATCTAAATATAATAGACATTGATTTGTTTTTAGAGGGTTGCACAGCTGATGCCGACATGGTGTCAGTGGGGCGAGTTCCGCATTTCCATGTGTTGTGCTGAATTCTTCCTCCATGCCAGAATCCAACTCTCTTCAAGTGCATGTGCATTACCCTTGGATTCCTTTAGTTACTCTCTATAAATAAATGTTGATCTACAGTTACAGAAGATTCAGGAATTGCATGAAGGGGGGGTTGTTCTTCATCATCTGTTGTTTGATTGTGGCAATAGTCTGTCTGAACTTCATTTACTTGGTACAGAAGGCCAAGCTTTCCAAAATACCCTGCAGATAAGCCATGGCATGGTTCAGCTAATTCAGATCAAGACTACATCTTTAGGCTAAACCAAATTCTAGTCCTTTGGTCTAGACTGTGATCTGTGGCAGATCCAGATCAGTTTGGTCCAGACCTTGACCAAACTGAAAGGTCCAAAATTCCTGACCAAACAAGCAAGGTGTGAAAGCACCCTTAAAATAATTACACAAGTACACATAACACCTCTGGTGCCCCTTTTTTTCTTTCAGAGGCACAAAAATAAAACAGATGGTGTTCAGTTTTAGTTCTTAGCTGACTTAGTGTTTCATGCACACCTGCAGTTAGGCATCCCCATCAAGAGAGAGCAAGACAGGGTCACTTTTCCAAAAGTTCTTTTTTTTTTCTCTTTTTTATATTTTCAGCAGTAGACTGTGGTCACATCTGTCAATGTACTGGAATGCGACTTAATCAGCAAAAAATGTCTTTTCCACAGAGTTGCTCTCTCAGAAGAAAATTAAAAACAAAGAGCTTTAATTACAATTACATGTTTGACATTTATTCAGCTATTTCTCAGTGTGTCAGTGTGTGTGTGGTTTGTAATGGAGTTTCACAAGTTGCTTTGAAAGTTAATTGCATTTGTATTGTGTAAATATACACAGAAGGCAAAATAACAGCATTTGATTTGTTATTGTTTCATTTCTTTTCACACGGTTTCGGTCAGCATATGAATTCAATTTGTTCAGATCAATTTGCATGTCTACAAGAGGCTGGATTATATTTGGACCCAACAGAGAAATGGAGTGGGTGCACACTGAGTATATTAGGATAATTCTGTCGGGTTCTCTTTATCCTGATGCTTCGTTCTCTTTGCTAAGGCATCATCAGCTTTGGTTTATTTCATTATTTATGCACTTATTGTATGAATAGACTGAACAATACTGGTGTTGCATTTATAATTTGTCTTTTTCTCCTTGACATGTCCTCTCTATGTATAGCATGCCCAAGAGGCAGGAAAACCCAACAAAGGCCCATGGAGGAGTCGAAATGTGTGGTGCAGATAGCAGCGCCATTTACAGAGCTATAAGCATCTTAGTTGTCATAGCTCTTTGAATGGTACTGCCATATGTACTGAACTACCACCAACTTGGCCATCATTGCATTTTGATTTATGAAGTGTATGGAAAGGTTTTATATTTTTCTATGTTGGCATGTGCCAAGGTACAAGGTAAGTATTAGCAACTGCATGGGCTGTATAATATGGGCATGAAATTAGATTTTTCCGGTTGATCGAGTCTTCTTTGATTTTTGCTGTGTAAGGGAACGTCTTCACGTTTCTTCAACTGTAAATAGCAGCAACGACAATATTCTGCATTCTAATGTGCCTTTCAACCATTTGTTCGTTAAAAAGCTCATCTGTGTAAATTCTCATGAATTATGGCATTTACTGTTGGAAAAAATGTTGTCCAGTTGCTGGATTAGTTACACAATATGTAAATCCGTGAAGCATTATTACAGCTAGTGTGTCTACATCCAAAACCACACGTTGTTTGGACTGTTTTAATATGCTATTTGGCCTGATAGTGCATTATGGATTCAGTTACAGTCTCAGCCATAGATGCTCTGGCCTCACTTAGAAAAGAAAACATTTTCAGTCTTTCTTGAACTATTTCTTTCCACATAAAAGCTCCTTATTTTGCCCTGTCACAGTAGCCATCACTGCTTTTACACTAGTATTTGATAGAGTTTGTGTATTTTACAGGCTAGTAGTTAAGGCTGGACATTATTTTATATGTAGCCCAAACCCTAAGTGAATTGATCACAGATGACAAAGAAAAAGACATTTCATTTTAGGTTAAGCTCATTTTTGAGGTATTTTGTGTCAAGGCTGATCTGTAATCAACTTGAATTTCATTATTTTAACTATTTCATTATTATAACTATAATATAACTATAATTAAATTATATGATCATGTTGTGTGCTGTGATGATGATGATGATGCAATCTTTTTTATTTATTTATATGAGTTCAATAATTTCTAGTTTACTTTAGGACTATATTTCAGGGCTATCATGATCAGTGCAGTCTTCATGTGTAATATATCTGTCTTATATTGCTTTAATAGGAGTTTAATGCAAGTGACAGCTGCTTGTTTCAGCTTTTCTCAATTCTTTGTTTGAAATGTAAGCAAATCCTGCACCCATGAAACGTCTGTGGGCTTTATAGATTAGATTCATAACAGTTAGTTGGCACAAATTTATGCTGTTAACAGGATACTTGGTAATATCCAAGTATATCAAAGAGGTTTTAGGCAATAATGATAGCATTTCAGCTTACTGAAGGCAGGTCATTTGGATCAGTTTTGTTAATAGATAATAATTTATCTCAAGATCAGTCTCTGGCACCTTTGCTGAGTTTGTCTGTATTATATCCCCTAATTTTGCCTCAGCTTCTCCAGTTTTATTGCTAGCAAAGGTGATAAAAATGAGTTCCACTGCACAGATCACTGCTATAATACCAGAAAGGCAATTCAGTGATACACTCACGACTGATAAAGATGGATTAAACACCCTCATTGGGGGGTTGAGCCCCTACTCAGGTGAACGTACCACAGGTTTCTAGTTAACACCACACCCTGCAGCATAAGCACTGCATCTGTGAGTAACGGGATTTATTAATTAATCACACAAATTTATATCACAGTGATAAACAAACAGTTATTCATGCAGCCCTAGTATGTTTGGTACCTAAACATGAACAGTCCATCAGTCTTGTGGCATAGGATTCTCTGTCCTACATGCTAAAGTTTACTCTTGCCCACTCTGTGCAAACAAACAAGTGGCTGAGAGCAATTGATCAATAGAAGGAATGTCAGGATCACTTGCAGCAAGCAGTCTAAACAGGCATTGAAGGTTCAAAGGAGAAGTGAACATCGTGAAAACACTTCAGCTTCAGCAGACTGCTTTGAAATCTGATGGTGCAGGCAGAGTAGCGTGGCCTTGGAATTTATTTGAGTAGAATTTATTTGTAGTTACTTCTTTGTATCAGCATGTAAAGTGCAACCTGAGCGCTGGGTCTGTTATTAGGTAAATTACCGTATGCAAGAGCAGCCATTGTATAAGATGAATGAAGCACTTACTACAGTCCTTAACCTCTTTTTCTTTCAGCATTCCGTTTAGTTTGCTGGGTGACTTTGGCACCGAATTTTAAGTAACTTTATTTATTGATAGTTAAAATTGTAGCAGACTGTACTACCTTTTCCTTAGCCATTGCTTTTCTGACAAAATGCCAAAGCTGACAAAGCTATCATGATGAAGTTTATTTATCAAAAAGCTTTATCATGAATGTACAGAGCCTTTCTCTGCCTCCGCACTTGCTTTAGAGCACAAATGTACCATATCAACTCTCAAACACAAAAGTGTTTATGCTAAGAGCAGCTTGTGGTCTTGCCATTTTATAATATGCGGTTGCGCACTCAGTCAAGTCCAGTGCTCTTTCCACACTACACTCATTCATCCTCTACAGTGAAGTTGCACGTGGTAGTCCCTAAAGGACTGTGTGTTGTGTTTAAAACAGTCAACTTTTAGTCAACTCCACTGCATACCCAAGTAAAAAGCAAGCCCTTAGAAGAACTGATCAATAAAGCATTAGAGCTGCTATATGAAACAAACTATTTGAATAATTGTTCTGGTTATTAAAGTGCTTTTCTTTGCTCTCCTCTTTTGTGCAGTGTGGGAAAATGCGTGATGATACTTAATTACTGAGTGTGTTCAGCTGCTGTAATTTAAGGTGTATGTATTGCTTGAGCATTTAGAAGATTTAAGCAGCAGTCTGTTCAGTCGATACTGATGCATATGTCTGCGTGTGGTCTCTCCTGTGGCGTAATGGAAAATAAGCTACTTCTCTGCATGTATTGCATATAGTGAAGCATGTGCCCAGCGAATCCCTGGGAAATATTATGAAATTAATTTTCAAGTCAGGCTTAAAGGGGGAACGTGCTGCAATTAGTTGCTCTAATTGGATTGTTTTCTTGTCTTAATCTAAAATAAAGCAAAGCCAAAGATTCTTATACCAAAATAAGACGTTTGTGATGAGGTTAATGAGGGTCAGTTTTTAATATTATAGAAAAATATCAAACATATGTATAAAGTATCCCTTAACATTTAATATGTTGTTATCACCTATATTGTTATACATGACGAGGTATTTTTTGGACAAGTGTTGGAGTAACATGATGTTAAAGACTGTTTTATCAAAGGTTCACAATGTACTAGGCATATATTTCCAACACACCTGATTTAGCTAATCAATAATTAACAAACCCTTTCAGAGTTGCTGGGAATGTATTAAAGTAGGAAATGTTCTAAAATATACAGAGCAGGAGATGCCAGGCCCAGGTTTAATAAACACTGGTCTAAGGTACCACCTTGCCATCTTACCACTAACTAGACATACCAGTGTTTATACTGGTTTTAGGACGGACTCTGTTGTGGTCTCTTTTTCCTTGCCAGCTCCCTTCAGTTCTAATTCAGTGTTTCTTTGGGTTTACAGTGGGTGAATGAGCAGAGGAAGACTTCTGTTTTTATCAGTTCTATTAACAGCGCTGCAGTTGCTCAGCAGAAGGTGTCGGATCCTCTTTAAGAGGTGACATAAGTACATAAAGACATGGCATGTCATGACAAACCTACCAGACCACTCTGCTTTTAGAAGTTCATATAATAACCCAATATACATTCTGAAACCAGTAGTGTACATATATAATGCAGTGGCTTGTTTTTAATCAAGAAATCACATCACAGCATGATGACTGTCTGAAATGGATTTGTTTTACTGATTTACAATCAACCACAACACTATTACCACCTTCTTGTTTCTACAATCACTGTTCATTTTTATCAGCTTCACTGACCTCACAGAAGCACTGTAATTCTTTAATTAGACTGCTGTCCATTTGTTTCTCTGCATACTGTATTAGCCTACTTTCCCCCTCTTCTTCAACGTGGACCCTTAACATTACTTAATACTACAGTTTGAAGTACAATAGGTAAATAAAATTGAAATCAACTTTAAATGCTGGAATTTTGCCCACATACTATACGTGTATGCCAGTGGTAGCGATATGAGAGGTGCTGCCAAAGAGAGTCAGAACTTCATTTTTATGGCACATGGCAGCAGATTTTAAGAGTCCAAATCACTGCATTTTGAGCAAAAGGAAAGTCGATGGCAGGTATTCAAGTAAAAGCGTTCCTGCTTTTGCTCTGTAAAAATACCTCCATGTGTCATGAAAATGAGCCTGTAGCTCAGCGGTCCAAGAAAAGCAGCAGGACTAAGTACAGAAACCCTGGCACCCTGCTGTATTCCTGCCTCTTATGGAAGTAACCGCATGCTTACAAATGTGTGGACATGTGAAGAGACATTTATTTTACACTGTCAGATATTTGTTTTGTGCTATCAGAGGAGGTCGGCACAATGCACTTTTTATTTGGGCTTTAGAAATGGAGCTGTGGTGTTTTAGATCCATTAGCAGCTTTCTAGCGCTGTGAATGTGAATGGCAGGGATAATCCCCTTCCATTTTGTGTGGACTCTGCTTGTTTATCAAAATTAGCACATAGATGAAATGTTGCCAGAATGTTCAGGTTTTTTAAAGAAACACATGAAAACATGAGCGATTTATTTTCATCTAGGTGTCAAAATGTTATATTATCCTAGCAAAGTAAAGTACTTCCCAAATTTGACACAAAAGTTCATATGCTGCCTTTTACATTATAAACAGAAAAGAGACAGTGTGCAGGTATTCTCAGGTAAACACCAGCTGCCTGACGGGGCTCTCCACTGTTCTGCTGCCAGGAAGGAGAGGAGGGCATGTGTATTCAACTGTTTTCCATATTAATGCAGCAGCAGGTGTATGTTCTAAAGGAATAGCTTGGTAAACAATCAGATTTACAAAGTTCTGTGCTTGTAGAAATGAAGTCAGTCGACCAAGACACGCTTAGTGTTCTTTACCATTACAGTACACGCTAAATGTTGGTTTCATAATGACGGTGAAACCTTTTTGGTGATGTAATAAATAATGCAAGTCACCAAAAATCTACCTCTTAGCTCTGCACCAGGGGTCACATTCCTGCAGGTTTCGGTTCCAACCCAAGTCTAAATAAATGGGATGTTTGAAATCCTGACACAGGTTCAATCAACCAGTCAATCAATCAAGAGCATTTTACAACAAAAGGCTTTGTCACAAAGCAGCTTTACAGAAATCCAGGTCCAAGCCTCAATTGAGCAAGACAGTGGGCAACATGGAAAATGTCCCTCAGACTAAGAGGAATAAACATTGAGAGGAACTAAGGCTCAAAAGGGGAACCCATCCTCCTCTAGTCGACACCGGATAGCACCGACATAAATATTTTTTTCAGTTTTCTTTAAAACTGTTGGTCCAAACTTAACCAATCAAAATGCCCATATGTATTTGTATTTGCACAGAAACATGGAAAATACATAATGGAATACGGTTCTTGTACTTATCTCTGTTTGTTTGTTTGATTGTTTTTCAAAATGTTGACCCTGGGTATGTATTGTGATATTTTATGTGTGCAGTCCACTGATATTATTTATAATAGTTAACTGTTCCTAAAATATTGAAATAATACAGTTGCAACTACACTACTAGTATATTGATATTAGTCTACTTACTACATAAAGCATGCTTGGCATATATACTTGAGCTTTACTTAAGATTACTTACTAAAATTATCTTTAAGTATAACTTCTTGTATACTTGTAAGGGTTTGCATTGCTCACGGCACCATTTTTTAAGTGCAATGTAAAAGCAGAAAGCTTTGAACAGAAGTCATGTCTTGGCTGATTGACTACATATGGAGTCAGGGGAAAATGTGTACTTGAAGGATGAAGGGTCCAAAATGCTTGAATGTACAATTTGAGGAAAAACCTTAAATAGCGACGGCAATGTAGAGCCTTCTTTTTTTACAAGCTTTTTCACACTTATAAATCTCATTCACAAAATTGCTCTTAAAGAGCCATACATTCAAAGGCTCCCTAGTAAACCAAAAATAGGTTCTTCTGTATTATTACTCCAATGAACCCTTTTCCCACCTTTTACATTCGAGAGTTTATTTGCTGGACTTTGTCCACATGTCGGGCTGTCTACGTGTCTGCTTATCAGGAACCATTTATCAGCCCTCTGCCATGTGTTGGGCTATTTTTGGCATATTGTAGGGAATGAAGGAAAAGCCCCTCGCCACTGCTGTTTCTGTATTAACAAAGAGCTTGCATTTGGCCATGGGGCAAGATTGTAAACATTTATTAGAAGGTTTCGGTCAGTTTTTGCTCTGGAAAAACTTATCAAACACACCTAAACAGAATTCTCTCTTTTCCTGCTCTCAGCTTCTCTCATCTGATCACCTCGCACGTAGATGCAGATGTCCGTGTTGACAGGGATGTGCACTTCTAGTGAAGAGTGTGCCTCTTAGGTAAACACTGGCACTCGTCTTTCCTCTGAGGGCCTCTTTGTACTTTTCCTCTTGCTTTTTGCTCTCCTTCTCTCTCTAGCCATTTCTCTCCTGACATCCCTTTTCTTCAGTTCTAAAATCTGCTCTTCATTTTGGACTGCAAAACAGTCAGGTCATGAATGCCCTACTTGTGCTGTCAGTCAGCTCATAAGCAATCAAACATTCTATCTTTGACCATATGTGTGTGTATGTGTGTGTGTGAAACCTCATCCGGTTCTGGTTAAGAGTCATTTCAAAGATACACACACATGGGTGCATGGAGCATTGCCAACTGGATCCAGAGTATACCCTGACACTCAGAGTCCACTGGAAGAGTAAGGACTGGTTCGGGCCTTGATTGTGCGACCATGTGGTGAGTGAAGTGTCTTGCTGAGCTCTGTCTCATTGCAGCCCATGGCGCTGTTGCACATGCTGAACTTGTTAGTGCTGATTTTGTGAACATGCTGGACCCATAGTGAGTCTTCCGCTGGTCTTCATAGATTGCTTTAATGAGTTTCACTGGTTTTATAGATCCTTCCATTAGTGGTTGGGTTAGATGTTATATGTTTTTCTCATAGTGACACATTCAAAGACTTTTGAGACATATCATATTAATATTTAGCAGAAGGATTAAGCCTTTTTTCATCCTGGCTTAACTCAGTTCTGGGGAAAGAGTCATGGAGTTTTTAGACATTCACATCTATGCAAATTCAAGTGTAAATAGATGTGTATTTTACTGTTTACTGGGTTGACTATTGATTTATCATCACAGAAAACTATAGTCTACTCTAATTCAAGCTGAAATATAGTTTTTAGGTTTGTTAGATTATGTTCATTACATGTCAAAATAAAAGCAATGGAAAGAGATTTTGTTAAAAAGGAAGACTCAATCAACAGGCAGACTTGAGCCCTATTCAGATGGGATTAGTTTAACATGGAGAGGTGGGGCAAAGTCATTTTACCAGAGATTCTTTGTGATTTTAGTCTCGCCTCCATTCTCAGTACTGAGGTAGTGAGGAGGAATTTAGTTTCCTTGTGCATGGCACAGATATCTGGTGTTGTTCAAGGGGGTGGCATATGTTCAGTTATGGCTATGTTTAATTTGCCTATTTGGCATATCTAGACCGTTATCTAGATATATTTTTTATAGTCTGGTCAACAACAAAACACATGTGTTGGAATGGTGGTGGATATCTGAAGGACTGGTACAACCCTCTACAGAGATAGAACAGTTGTGGAGAGGGTCCCCTCCATCAGGTACCTTGGAGCACACCTGAGCAACACGCTTTCCTTGCATTCCAACCCCACAGCTTTCGTCAGGAAAACCCACCAGCGGTTGAATTTCCTGAGTAAGCTGAAGAGCAGGCCTGGGCACGAACATCCTCAGGTCCTTTTACAGCTGTGTGGTGGAGCGTCCTGACCACATGCCTCACTGTGTGGTATGCTGGTTGCACTGTAGTGAAGAAGGAATTGTTGCAGAGAGTGGTAAAGTCTGTACAGAGGACTATAGGGTGCAGCTTACCACCCATCAGTGACACACTACCAGATGCCCGTAGAGAGTCACCTGCATCCTCTGTGACCCCACCAACCCTGCACACAGACCTTTCACTTCCCTTTGGAAGAAGGCTGTGCTGCATCCAGGCAAAACATCTAGACTGAAAAACAGTTTCTACCTTGATGCAGTCAGACTACTAAACTGTCCCAACCCCCACATACTGACACTTCACTGAACACAACCCTACCCATACTCACTATACACACTGTCACTTTGATGTGTTGCTGCTACCTCAGCACTACCACAGCTTACAATTCATCTTAAGCTGTTGCTGCTGCAGTACATTGTGCAATATTTACATTTACTTTTACTTAGATATTTATGTAAACTTTTAGCTACATTAGTCTATTTCTATTTTTTTTTTCATTTAACTCATTTTAATTCAAGCTGTACACCAAGACTGAGTAACTGTATTTTATTCTCTCATGTCTGAGAAATCCAATTTGCAAAATCCAAACATTTGGAGGTGGTTTTAAATGCAATTACTGATGCATCTCAGTGTGGCCACTCTGGCTGCTCAAATCAGATTTCAAAATATATTTTGTGTCATTTATAATTTGACAAACAAAGACAACATCAAACTCAGAGTGACAGGAGTGCGGACATCCAAGAACATTGCCAAAGGCTATGGCTCAAATATGGCTACATAGTTAGTGTCATTACCACCGCAGCTCATGCAGATAGGTTAATTATGTCCAGACATACAAATCTGATTTGATAATTTGCATATGACTGTGCGAACAGTCATCCCAGCAAATCTAACTCCAAAGCCTAGAATTTAAAGGGGTTAAAATATTTTTATATTGTACTTGAAAGATCTTCCATTAGTCTCTATATTGTGTCGACATTCATTCTAAATTAGGCTTACACACCTAATACACATTTGTTAGGGACACTGATTATTCAATGACCAAAACATTTTGGCTGAAAATGGCAAAAAAAGCACTTACATAAACTTTACAAAAACATTTTGAATAAAGTACATTTGATATTGCACTGTGCGGCAGTATAAACACAGCAGTACTATTTAATCCATATCTGACTTTGAATATTCTTCAGGCCCCATCGTTCCTGCATTCCTGGCTCTCTCTTTTTTACCTGATGCAAAATGGAACATGTCTAAGTAGATGAGCTTGTAATAGATTGCCTACCCTCTCCTCCCTCTAGGTTAGCCTGAAATTGCAGATGGTATCATACTGTGGAGTTAGTTATCTTGGTTTACCTTGTCTTGGCTAATCTCGGCCCTCCACAGCAGGAGAGATTTTTCCCTCTGTTTCTCCGACATAGATTGCATTTCTTCTCGCTCCAAAATCAGAGAGCAAGTGTCGCAAGACAACATTGCAATGCAATTTCGAGGATAGATAAGAAAACTTTATAAATGAGATTTAGGTCCACTTTGCTTTCACAGACCATACAGTGTTATTTTTCTTTCTGTTGCTTTATGTTTTCAGAATCTCACTCGGAGCTGTAACTTTACTCAAAAACGACTCTATAAAGCTTTGACATTTGTGGGTTTAGTTAAGTGGATTTATGCTTCTATTTCTTTAAACCATCATCAGTAAGGTGAAATGTAAGTGTCTGCTTTCAATATCTATGTCTGTAGAAACATTTGGAAGAGCCAAATAATCATTCTCAATTTTTTTTAAGGTCTAGTCACAGAGTCGTGTCATGGTTATTTAGCTTTTTTGTTCCATATCTGAGCTCATTTTGGCACAGGATAGAGAATTTGGCAACAAAATGTGAACCCCAGACTAAAAGAGGGGTATCATAAACTGTCATGTAAAAGATTTTCCAGCACTGCACATGTGCTACACGTCAAGTGTAGCCAAAGGTTGGGCTGCAAAGAGGTAAATTTCATTTAGGAAACATTTAAACTGGCAACAGAGTATTGTGCATTTAAAGGGCACAAATCATAGAAAACCACACTGTCATCTTTGTTTTGAAATTAGAAATGAGTTTAATGGCGCATGTAACGACCGTAAAAGTTTCAAAACGTTCTGTTCACTCTCCTTATTCTGTTCACACTATAAATGGAAAACAAGCCACCAAATCAGTCTGTTATTGGATTCACAGTTTTTGTGATTTATCAAAATGTAAATATATATATTACATAGCCACACACAGTCTTGCCTGCATGTTCGTTTTGACATAGCGGTGGGTAATATGACCTCAAATTAATATCACCATTAATTTTACCTCAATAATGATAATTGAATTATAACTTTAATGAATGATGGACAGCATTTTCCTTTGGTACAAGTTGCTTCAGTTGCTTAGTTGGCACAGGGTTTGGGTTTGCCTTTTCGTTGCTCAATTGACCACATGAACATACACACAGCAGTATGTTTTTAATGAAATAGTGCATGAACAGACACAGTGCCACTCAAAAACCTCAAAAACATCAAATTTACAGTCAAATTTGAAGCCAACTTTCTTGCCATGTCAATGTAAAAATATGCTTTTCTATTGGTCTATTCATCTTGAAATTCTCATACAATGTATAGAGTGCCAGTGCAAGATTCTGTCCAAAAGTGAATAAAAGCAAAAATGAAGATACAAGAGTATTGAAACTGTGGTACATCTCACAGTCTAGGAAGTATGTTAGATGATAACTGAGCAGTCAGTTCTTGTAGTCTGGATGTGGTAGAAATGGCGAGGCATGACGACCTGACTAGACCTGATTAGGTGACTTTGACAAGAATCAAATTTGTTACAGCCAGACAACTGAGCCAGAGTGCCTCAATGGCAAAGCTTGTGGGGTGCTCCCAGTCAGCATTGGTGAATGTCTACTGACAGTGATATGAGGGACAAATTGCAGTGTTGGATACCCAAACTCACTGTAGTGTGATTGTATTTGGTCCAAAATGACAGAAGAGCTGCTTAGGCAAGCATCATGTTTAATAATGGTTATGGGAGGAACAGTGCATTACGCTCCACACACCAAAAAATATACCCATAACCCCACCCAAACATCACAAGTGGACCTCATAGAAAAAATAAAAATTTTAAAGGGTTAACCTACATAAACTTTCATTTAGTCAGAGACAATTTACTAATTAATACACAAATCTGATGAGTATAGATGGGTCTTTCTGAGTGGAAATGAACCGGGCTAGAAAACTGTTCCAATCATTTCAAAGTGAGGGAAGCCCCCTACCCTGAGATAGTTTAATGTGGTCTGTGCTGCGTTGCACTACAGATGGCCTGCCACGGACTGTTGGAACAGCAACTCGCAGACTTGAAAAGAGTGACTGGACTTTAATGATGTCAGCGGAGCGGAAGTGAAAACAAACTCACAGCACTCTCTCTTTCTCCCTCTCTCCCTCTTTCTCTTCTTTCAGCATCCCTCGCTTTCCCTCTGTTCCCTCCACAGTCTTTGTCTCTAGCTCATGCTGGCTCTACTCTATGGGATTTTGAGTTGCGCAGCAGCGCACGCAATCCACAGAAGCAGTGACAGCACAAATGCTGACTCCATGTATATATCTGCCACAGTAGCCCCTAGATATTCACTGTTAAAGAGTGATGTTTTTAATTAAAATCAGTGCAGCACATGCTCTTTGTCAGCAGGAATGTTTGTGCACTTATTTGTTGTCTGGTGTTCCAAGAGGGCTCTCTAATCTGTTACTGATGTTTAGGGTGTGTAGCATGTCTGATTAAAGTGGTTCTTCAGTAGAAAATACAACAGAATGCTTCACAATGTTTCACTGTTTGCTCATTTTTTATGTTACAGTTTTATTCTAAAATTGATTCAATTCATTGTTCCCTCAGAATTCTACACACAATTTCCCAATATCACTGACAGTGAGAACGTTTACATGTTTAAATAAGATTTTATAAATGTATAAAAATGATACATTTACATGAAATAAAAGAAAACACAAAAATATAACATGTACATAAGTAAACATGTACATTTCTGCTGCATTAAAGGATGTAAATGGAATAAGTTTGGAGCTACCAGGACTCTTCCTAGAGCTGGTCATCCAGCCACACTGAGTGGTCGTGGTAGAAGGGCTTTGGTCAGGGAGGTGACCAAAAACACAATTGTCATATAACTCTCAGACCATGAGAAAAAAATGATGAGGTCTGATGAAACAAAGATTGAACACTTAGACCTCAATCCCAAGCATCATGTCTGGAAGAAAGCAGGCACTGCTCATCACCTAGCCAATACCATTCCTACAGTGAAACATGGTGGTGGCAGCATGTGTGAATGTCATTGAATAGCCCAGCCAGAGCCCAGCTTGAACTTGATTGAACATCTCTGGAGATATCTAAAATTTATTGTGCACCAACGCTCCCATCCAGGCTGATGGAGCTTTAGAGATTCTGTAATGAAGGATGGGAGAAACTTCACAAAAACAGGTATGCCAAGCTTGTAGCATCATACTCAAAAAGAATTAAGGATGTAATTCCTGCCAAAGATGACAGCAAGTATTGAGCAAAGGCTCTTTAATAAATGTTAAATAAATTTGCAAAGATTTTAAACAAACATTTCTCACTTTGTCATTGTGGGGTATTGTGTGTAGTTATTGTGGGGGGAGGGGGGTGTATTTAATCCATTTTGGCTGTAACTTTACATAGTTTGCAAAAAGTGAAGTGCTGTGAACATGTAGATATATATATATATATATATATATATGCTTAAACAGGAAAATCCAGAATCCTGCCTATGGTTTTGAATTGTATTGGAAAATTTCACGTTTCAGGTGAAATTCATTTGTAAAGACTCCGGGAATAGCTTTTTCCCAGCCTGCTGTTTTCTGTGCCGGCTTGATTGTGTAGATCAGGACCTCTACAAACAGTACATTGTTGAGTAAGAGAGCGGCAATGTGGCAGCAATTCTCCTTTCTGCTTCACTGAACTGCTGTAGCACGTTTCCTTTCTGAATCCCGGAACATTAGCGACTTTTGAGGGGCTGAAGGGTTTCAAGGTAAATTTCATGCCCAATTTCTCAGCAGGAATTGCATTCGGTTTGCTTGTTTATCAAAAGGGTTTCGTAATGATTTTTTTGCAGTGTGAGTTTTTTGCCAGAGATGGAGGTCATAAAGTAGCATTTAGGTGTCATATTCAGCTGTCAGCCCTAAGGAGAAGTCTGCTGTGCTCTTACTGTATATAGACTTTATAAATTCTTACCACAGACTTTATTTCCTGACTATTCCAGCTCATATGAAAGGGTTATCATCCTGTCAGAGGTATTGAAATCTGGAAATCGCCTTCAGGTTTCTAGGAGGTTGCTAGGAGCTATATTGATTCATTTCCGTTTTAATAATTAGCCCATTACCAGCTAAAGAATATCTCATTTCTGTCCAACTCAAGGTTAAAGGAGTTATTGATGGGTCAGACATTTGCAACTGAAAGGCTTCAATATAACAGGTTGATAAAAACCAAGGATTGTTTCATATATTAAAAAGATATTTTCCATCAGCTAAGCAGACTCACCCAGTTCATCATGGTTTATCACTTTGTGCCATTCATATTCAGTGTGGTCCTGCATAATGGTATGCAATTTCTTTGATGGTATGCAGTATCAGTGAAACACTTTAAAAATGAGACCTGCATCACTTTTGGAGATTGTATGTGTCTGTGCTTCGGCTTTATCAGGTTATCAGTATTCATGCCTGACTTCTCAGAATGTCCTTGCTGTAACGCTGCCAGTGTGTAAATCTCATGCAGTTTTGTAAATGTATATCCCCGGAAGCAAGGATGAAAATCATATACCATTCCTGTATCACCAAAACTTTTCCACAGACTGAAAAGAACATGATGGACAAGATGCATTTTAATGATTAAATTGTAAATCTTTGATTTATAGTAGGACTGTGTGTGTGTGTGTGTGTGTGTGTGTGTGTGTGTGTGTGTGTGTGTGTGTGTGTGTGTGTGTGTGTGTGTGGTTAAATGTAAAGGAATAATTCTATGTGCACATTCATGTTTAACTCTGGAACACAATTTGCAAAAGAAATGTACAAACTCTTCCGTTCTGTTCTGGATTGAAGCACCAGAGTCATTCACTTCTCTTCCATATTAGCTGATACTAAGTCTGATGTGAACCTCAGATGTAGAGGTGCAGTCAGAAGTTAAGCTCTATGACTGATATGGCTTTTTGTCTCTTTCTGCTTCACAGGTACTCAGTTCT
The DNA here is from genome assembly GCA_034509495.1 of Acestrorhynchus altus. Taxonomy (NCBI): domain Eukaryota; kingdom Metazoa; phylum Chordata; class Actinopteri; order Characiformes; family Acestrorhynchidae; genus Acestrorhynchus; species Acestrorhynchus altus. Next base: position 24,719,366 of record CM067512.1, read on the forward strand.
TCACAATGGAAACCATACTGAACAGGAGAAACTGTCAGTGCAGAATGACACAGAGTCACAGGAATCCTGCTTCTGACATCGGCTTCCACTTCATCAGGACCAATACTGGAAGGTGTCATCCCGCCACATCCTGAAGGACCTGCAAAATGTACTAAGGCAGGGCAATGTAGGAACAAATTACTGGGAGGTGGACTGAGGCATTTGATCCAAACTCTGAAAGTGAACAATGTTGCCAAAGGTATTTGATTTTTATTTTTGGATGTAATTATTTCTAATGTTAAAGACTGGTGGTACAGCAAAACGATATGTTTATGATTCCCTCTTTCTCCCATGCGACTATTATTTTTGTAATTATTTGGCTAGCACCAAAACATCACGTATCAGGCACTATTTGTGAGGAAGTGTGAAAGAGGTTTGGTTGAATTTGCTGTCAGGACAACATTTCTGCTCCAGAGAAGATACACAGCTAAACAGACACTGTGCTCATTTGGATTGGAGACATGGTAACACGATAGCAGTATGTTTCTTTTTTTCTGAAAATAAACATATTTAGCAACAGCATTGGACAGAACTGTCCACACCGGTAGGCAGACATGACAGCTGTTGTCATAGATGTTAATAAATAGGTGCCTTTTGATGAATTGAGTCCACAAGAAAGGTGGACACCTAAATAACAAGCAAAATGTATTACCTGTATTACCTGTGCTCTCTTCAATCGAGGGCTCTTAAACATTTTCCCTCATTGTAAGTTTTGGTTGGTCTCATTTGCATTGCTACATTCCATGACACCTTTAAAATATAAATGTGTACCAATGGCCACAATGCTCATAGATGGAATAGTCGGCTGCTATGAGCTCTGTTTGAGAGCTGTTCTTGTGCCAGTCTTCTTAGGAAGCTGATTACATTCAGAATATTGACCATGTTCACACAGTCAGGGCTCTGCATTGCGTACCTCACCAGAGAGCTATTTTAACAATGACTTCCATCTTGCTGAGTTTAATACATTGCAGTAAACACTCCTGTAAGCTCTTGAGTGTCATAGCTACATGCACGTCTGCTGCTACAGGATGCCTCTGCTGCTTTCAGCCATTCCAAATAACAGCTGCAGTGAATCTGACCAGTGGCACCAGGGAGTGAGAGACTTCCCAGCGTATCCATCCAGCTGTTATGATGCTATAGAACAAACAGCTCATATACAGCTGCTCCAAACATTGAGCTGGTTTTCATAAAATCTTCAAGTTTTATTAACAAATCACAGTGTTCACATGCTTTTAGCTAAAGCAGAGCAAAATGTGTCACACAGAAAACTGCACTTCTCTAGCAGTACTGGCACTGAAGGCCTCATTATCTCACTTGTTCCTCTCGCACACCAGCTTGGCCAAACCCTGGAACCTGATTTCTCTACTTGTATACACAGCAGCCTAAGTACCAGAGGCATTCTCAGCCTTCAACTGTGCCTCTCCGTTGAGCAACAGATAGTGTTCCCTTTTCAAATGTATCGTTTTAGTTTATTTAAAGAATGTAAGAATGTAAATATCAAGGGATCCATTTCCGTTTCCGGCGTCAGCAGAGGAAATATTTTCAATGTATTGTAATTTGACAGGGAAGTATTGACACAGTGTTGTCAGAGCATTATATATGGTAGAATATCAAACCAATAGGAATTAGCATTATCCTCTTGCTTTTGTTTGTTTCTAAATGATGACCTCTTCTGCAATGAAAGCACTTACAGCACTTTTTATAATATATTGATTATAGTTTTCATAGATCAAACAGTATTCTGTTTGCCAATATTTAATCAAAGACCAAACATGCGATAGGAGAATTTGAAAAGTGATGAATGAGGAAAACTCTTGTGATTGGTTTCTTTAATGTGATAATTGTGTGACAAGTGTGTTGAAGTGTTACACGTGGTGGCATGTTGACTTGACAGAGCAAAAAAAAAAAAAAAAAAAAAAAAAAAGAACAACTTAAGGAACAAAGAGAGGAGAAAGTTTCATGAACACAGCTGTACACATATTGTACTTGTTGTCTTCATTTCTGGCACCAACAAAACTAAAAACACTCTGAAAATGTCCAATTTGGGATTGTAAAAATGTACCAGCTGATCTTTATACACTAAAGGTCAGGGCTAAGCATATATGTCTGTTCTGAATTTATTGTAAATAGGAGTATTTTTTTACGCGAGGAATCTGATGGTGGTCAGTGTGATCCTTTATATATGCTTCGGTCAGAGGCAAGGCATTATTCTTCCAGCTTAGTATAACAGTAAAATTCAACAATGGATTGCACAGTGTCATACAGAGCAATGCCCTGCAGAACTGTTAGATGGGCTTTTCATTTTACAATTAACATGAAAACATGTACATGGTCGTGCCTTCACAGCCAACTTGTACTTGTGCAGGTTTCTATTTTTTAAACACTTCAGAAGATGCTGTCTCAGCTGAAGTCAACAAAATTCCACCCCATAACTTGATTTTGGGTAAAAAAAAAAAAAAAGAGAGAGAAGAAAGAAAGAAAGAAAGAAAGAAAGAAAGAAAGAAAGAAAGAAAGAAAAAGAAAGAAAGAAAGAAAGAAAGAAAGAAAAGAAGAAAAGAAAAGAAAAGAAAAGAAAAGAAAAAAAACATCAAAGGGAGGTCATAGCAATTTGCACTTGGCTCATAAACTAAGCAAGCATGATAAACAATCATTGCTTAGTTTAGTTGACGCACCACATCATGCCAAAATGTTTAAAAAATATCAAAGCACTTAAAATGACTTTCAGGGCACTCAAGATCTGTTTACCTGGGGCAACATCAACCTCGAAATTACCCAGGCGTGCTTGCCAACTGGGTATTAAAGCATGTTTTAGAGGAATGTTAATTATGAACAGCCAGTCTGGAGAGTTATTTTTGATACTCCGGGTCCACACTGACACTCCCAGCTTTCAATTATGTAGCACCCTTTGACTACAAGTCACTGAGCACTCAGCAATTTCAGTAGCAGAGGCAATCAAGAAAGAAATCGCTTGCATAATTTCACTGGTGTCAGTCTGGAGGCTGTTTAAGCTGTGATGGAGTTTTGGGAAAAGAACACATCTGGCTGTCAGTGTTCTGGATGCTAGCAGGAGGTTTGAGACTTTGGTAATGTGGTAATCTCAGGATCCAGACTCCAAAATGAGGATGAAATGAATTCTGCTCTCAACCTACTGGGAAAGTATTCTGGACTACATGGGTCGTGTTGACCTTTGGATCGGTGTTTACCTAAAGCTAGCCCTCAGAAGGCAACAGTTATTACTTTTTCTTTGTGCTGTACTATTCAGACATTATTATGCATTTACACGTCCCTTTGTTTTAACTTCAAGCCGTGATGAAACAGCTGCACGGTCAGCAGTAACATTTCATCAAATTCCAATTATAATAACACCAAACCCAAACTAAAAATTTAGAATCTGCACTTTCAACAGAATGTTGTTGCTTGGATCAATGAGCTCATGAAAATGAATTCATATCTAATTACACATGCTTTTATTGCCAGCTAGTCAGCAATGAGTTTGATCAGTTGTTTACATGACTGTGCTTCATAGTTCTCTGATTCCTCTTATCCGACTGGTAATGATGTACTGCGTCAAAACGAGTATGAAAAGACAAGACAAGGCATTAGCCTTGATCAGAAAAAGCCTCCAATATACCTCCAATTGCCCTCCATCTGCCCCTTCTCTCCCATAAACACAAAGATACAAACACAAAGAGTAACAGACAAACACCACTGTGTAACACCTCAAAGCCCAGAAGGCAGAAGTTCTCAGCATGAATGTGTTGTAAATCTCCCCATAAGTTGTAGAAGAACTTTTGTAAACTCAGTATTTATTTTGGTGGATTTAAAGATTGATATTTTCATGTAAGGCTTCTCTTGCAGGGAGCTGTGTGTATTACTTTTTCTGTTGCTATGTGACAGCTCTAATAAATGATAATTAAAGATAATGGGATATAATGAACTTCTGTGTGTGTGCTTTCTTGTGATTTATCTTACATTATTTGAAGGCTAAGAGCCTTGAGATGTTATTTAAGAAGATTACATGCATCTAATTTAGGTACTTTACCACAGTTAAAAAGGCCAAAAGGAGCTTTTATTGTCACATGTTCATTATGTTTTAGATTGAATTTGCACAGTGGATCACTGCAATGCACGCTGACTTGCAAAAAGTCATGGCATAGCAGTATGTAAATTGATGATGATGCACTGTTACCTCAAGTGACAGCTTGGGAACCCCCATCTGTATAACCTGTGAGGTGTTATATTGGGAGGTTGAACACTGGCCAGCATGTTTATGACAAGGTGACAAATTATTGAGAGTTTGAGTGAGGCATGATAGCAGGTGTCAGATGAATGGGATATTTTATTTCCGAAACTGTGCAGGTGTTTAACATTCCTTAATCCTTAGTGTCACATGTGTACTGGGAATTCATCACAGATCCATCACCTTGCAATGAGCATGCTGGCCATTGCTCAACCTCACTCACAAGATAATACATGACAGCTTATACAGGTGTGGACCTTCCCAAGCCAGCCCCTGAGGTAACCCCACTTCATGACCAATTTACAAACTGATATCCCATGACTTGGCATGTCACCGTTTATACATACATTGGTCAGTTTATTAGAAACACTTCCATTATAATCCATTTGTTAACAACCCTGCAAAGAGAATACCTTGCAGACTTCAGCTTTAGCATTTTACTGTGGATTTGCTGGCTGAACTATGGGTCATATTATACTTTTACATCCGTCTGGACAACTGATCACTTCAGGGTATATACCGTACATCTATAGGTTACCAACCCTACTATCAGAAATCTCCCTGAGGGTCCAAGAGCAATCACACCCAACTGATCCTTTTAATACTCCAAATAATTACCTTTACTAGCCTTCAGTTAGCTAAATCAGATGAGTAGAGGTTTGGAGGATTACTGACCACTCCAGTAGCACAATTGTTGCCAGGAGTAGTTTGATGAGTGTAAAAACCTCAGCCACCCTGCTGTGCCATACACTCTTAAAAATAAAGGTGCTTCAGATGGTTTTTAGACCAATGCTTTTGGTTTTATTAAGCTTGACAATGTTTGCAATAGAGAGAGATTAATTTAGAAAAACTTTATAAAGTACCTTCACTTGATTTAAAATGTTCTTCATACTCATCTATATTACAAACATACTTTGTGGAATCGAAAGTGGCTCTTCAGCCTCAAAGAACCATCTGAAGCACCTATATTTTGAAGAGTGCTCCATGCAACCATATCAGTGCCATTGTTATCCAGGGAATGGATCTCTGCCCAGAAACTTACCAATGATTGTGCTTGACAGTAAATGGGTCAAAGTCTCCCAGATTACATGCTCATATGGGACCTGTATGCGTTGTCCAACTATGACCCAAAAAGTTTTGTTCTCATCAGAAAGTTCATACAGGATGTTGTGCCCACAAAGACAGTTGTGTTTACCCTAATCAGAAGACATGGCTCAACTGTGAAGTTCACACAGCTCTGGATGCACGTACCACTGCTTTTAAGTTTGGGAACATGGAGGAGTATAAAAAAGCCAGCTGTGCTCTCCATAAGACATAAAAGTGCAGAGACAAAGTGGAAGCACAGTTTAATACCACCAGCTTCAGAAGCATGTGGGGTTAGGGATTCAACACACTCACTGACTTTAAGAGGAACGTTCATTCCCTGTGCAGGGAGCAAATCATGCCCATGGGGAGAGTCATGTTCACTGCTGAATCCACAATTTACGTGTGCAGTTCATTTAAGCATGTCCACACCTACAGTCCCTGGCCCATATGGTATTCCGGGGCATGTGCATTACTTGCTTAAATGACTGGCGCTCATTTGGTCAGGCCTCAGTCATAAACAAGTGCTTTAAGAGGCTGGTCAGAGATTCATCTGCTCCACACTGCCTGCCACCCTGGACCAACTGCAATTTGCAAACAGGCAGAACAGATCCACTGATGATCCAATTGCTCTCACTTTGTATACTGTCCTCTCCCACCTGGACAAGAAGAACACGTATGTGAGAATGCAGTTCTTGGACTACACTTTAACATTTAACACCATCTTTCCCCTGAGGCTCGACATGAAGCTCTGGGATCTTTGTCTGAACAGCTCTCTGTGCAGCTGGATCCTAAATTGCCTAAAATTGACCATCATCAGGTGGTGAGGATGAGTAGAAACTCATGCTCCTCACTGCCCTTAAACTCTGTAGCCCCTCAGGACTGTGTGCTCAGCCTGCTCCTGTACTCCCTGTACACCCATGACTGTATAGCCAGACGCAGCCCTAATGTCATTGTTAAATTTGCTGATGACACAACAATCATGGTCAGATCTCCAACAAAAACAGGACAGCCTACAGAGAGGTTATCCTCCTGACACACTGATGCCAGGAACACAAACTCTGTATAAATATCAGCAAGTCCAAGGAGTTGATAGTGGACTTCAGAAAGCAGGAAAGAGAGTACTCCCTTGTCTTCATCAATAGGACCACTGTGGAGAGGGACACCAGTATCAAGTTCATTGGTGTTTACATCTCATAGGCCTTTTTCACCAGCGTGGAATGGGTTATGTTTTGTTTGCAAACCTAATTTTGAACTGTTCGGCGCTTTTCCACCATCAAAAATAGGTCCTAGAACATTCTTGATCCATGTTTGTTCCTTGCATGCTTTTTGGAGAAAAACAAAAACAAAAATGCTTTCAGGTAGTCTATACACTCAATCATCTTCTCACTTCCATTTACTGGGCAACACCCTCTGTTGATGATGTATTCTGTGACATATCCTCGGTTCAAATAAACTGGTGTAAACACAGGATGGTTTGCTAAAAACACTAAGGTTCTTATAAGCTTGAGTGGAACCAGTTCATGAACCAGAGTTATTTTGGTGAAAAAGGCCAGAGAAGCTTACATGGACAGAAAACACTACACAGGGTGGTGAAGGTATCTTGGGAGACAGCAGAGGTTTGGTTTGAATCCCTGCTTCCTGAGGATGTTCTACACCTACACTGTGGAGAGCATCCTGATGGGCTGCATTCATCAACTGGGATTCTGCTCCCAAACCTTCTGAATTCATACACCAGCTGCTGTCTGAGGAAGACTAAGAGGATTATAAAGGTCTCCACCCACTGAAGTCACTGCCTGATCTCAAATCTGCCCAGTGGCAGGAGACACAAAAGCATGAAGACCATAACCAGCTGGTTCTTCTTCCAGGCCACCAGGCTGCTAAACAATCAGTGGCACAGTGTTCCAGTCCATAGCCCATCACAACTCATTTAACGTCACGTCTCATCACACCTTTTCACCTCATAGTGTGAGAATGTAAGTGGGAGATGTCTTTGGTGGATGTAGTGTAACTGAGCTCGATGCTTCTCTGGTAATGAATAAAGTTTCTGATAAAGTGAACATGTGGAGAGTGTAGTGCCACTTGAAATATTTGCAGCCAGTTTCTTTTTTTACATTTGAAGATGCATTCTTTGGGTAAGATGGCGAGTGCTGGAGGAGCAGACGTGTCCACCATATGGTACCACTTTGTTTGCAGACACTGATGGACATGAACCACACAGCTTGCTTCCCATACATGTGCACATCAGACTAAATAACAGGGGCATGAACAAGATGGAAATTCACATGGAGTCAAAACAACATGCAGCTGAAAAAGCAAATTTTTACCCCCTACATAAAAAAGAAATGTCACTGCAACCTTATTATCATGGATAACAACGTTGTTTCTCCTATTCCTTCATGTAGTTTACATTTGTCAATATGTTTAGGTTAACTGTGCAGGAAGTTTTGCAGCCTTCCTGATTCAGCACAGGAGACTGTATACTGTATATCATTTATGGTTGTTTTTATTCAACAACAGAACGACAGACTGACAGAAAGACTCTCACACAAAATATAAGCTGCTGCTTCAGTCTTAATGGGTTACGTAGTTCAGTATTAGTCTCAGGCAGTTCCATGCTGAAATTGCAGTGGTACTGAAACTGATTGACCGTAGCCACAATCTCTAATGTGCATATTCTGATTAAAAGGCATTAATTTACTCACCTCTGAACATTATAAAGGCTTAAATGTTAGCTGGTGGTGCTATCACCGGGCTAGGCAGCAACATGGGCCGAGTTGGTAAATGGTAGCTGGTGGTGCTATCTTTCTTGCCTTTCATGCATCATGAACTTCGATAATGTCTCAGCTGGTATTATTATCACTGGTGCCTGATTAATAATGTCTCAGGTTCTCAATGCATCACAGGTGCTGAGTGCTGGAGCTGCATTCATCTGAAGGGGCTGCGGAATGTCTTTCCTCTGATTGCATTTTGGAGTGACTTGCTGAGTTAAGTGCTCGCTCATCAGCCCCTCGATGAAAGACTGGATTTTTGGGAGCCGTGAAAAAGTCAAAAATCTTCATTTTCCCTATCTGAAATGTCAAGTGTTGTAATGGGCTTTGTGCGTACTGTGATCCCTCCTAATTATGACGCTGAGCAGTGCCGGTTTTTGGCAATGAGTTTGCTATTGCAATTACCTACACTCACACACCGTCTGGCAATGCGGTTCTTTGAGAAGCACCAGTCTCTCAGGGTGTGTTTAAAGTGATTTTTACTAATTTTTCCCTCTTGTTAACATGCATATGGAGCATCTCCCAACTGGCCCTTTCTCGTTTTAAGAGAGTTTTAGTTTATTGCAGTAATAAATCTAGACAGCGAGAGTAATAAATCCAAAATAGAAGGACAGTTAAGGAGAAGGGGGCAGATGTGAACCTTCAGTAAACAGTATTCAACTGTCATTTTTCCTCCTGAGAGAAGGGACTACTTGGTAATAGGAATTCTGTCTCTTTACACACTGGGCAACAAAAGCAGATCCGTTGTCTAAACAATCAGCCTCCAACCTTTGTTGTAGACATTTAATTAGTCATTCAAGGATAAATTATTTCAGAGCCAAGTACTGTTAGAGAGCCTCTCTTCTGTCTTATCAATTGCTTCTGCCGTCACGGCATAGAGGCAGTGGAATCTGCCCAGGCACCTATTATCTCCAGCAGAGGTTTATAACTTTGACCCGATGTGGAGAGCGAAACCTGCAAGCCTATTTATGACTCACTTCTGGTATTTCCACATTTTGCTTCCACTATTTTAAAGATGGCTGTTAAATAAATCAGATACGTCATTTTTTCTATTTTTGTTTCTTTAACCCGTGCAGACAGATGACCGTTACTTTGCCATATTGATCCACTGAGCAGATTGTTCTCCCCATGGGAAAAGTGTCTGAGCTCTGAGATTTCAATGTATGTTTATCCTTAGTTGACACTTCATCACTGCCTAAAGCACATTGATTCAAACACCACAGCCTTCTTGTTCCCCTCATGTCTTTATTTCTAGACAGATGTCTTCATGCATTTTTAATGTGACGTAATCTGCAGGTATTTTGAATGAGATGTTCTAGTGAGTAGATTTGGCAGAAATTATTTAGTTTGTTTTTGACTTTGTCAAATGCATCTCAAAGCTGGAGTCATGTTCTGTATTTTACTGTAATTATGAAGGCCTGAAAGGGGGCATAAGAACTGTAAACTATTGAATTTTGCGAGTGAAATTGTTTCACTAATTCCTACACTTTGAGATATATATATATATATATATATATATATATATATATATATATATATATATATATATATATATATATATATATGTGTGTGTGTGTGAGTGTGTGTGTGTGTGTGTGTGTGTGTGTGTGTATGTGTGTGTGTGTGTGTTTTTGTCATGTATAGAGTCCAGTTTGTGTCTTGTTTTTGTTTTCAGTCCCATGTGCTTTTGAGCACATGTCATGTCTCCTCCCATTCCCAGCTGTGTTCCATCTGTAACCCTGCCCCATCGTTATCATGTCCCAGCCATGTCTTATGTGAGTGTGTGTATATTAGTCCCTGGTCTCTGTTAGTCCTGGTTGGTCTTTGTGGCTTTGTGGCTATGTGGCTGCTTGTGTGCCTTATCTTCATGTTTACTCGTTTTGTTAGTTATTGTANATATATATATATATATATATATATATATATATATATATATATATATATATATATATACAGTGTCTTGTGAAAGTATTCACCCCATTGACATTTTTCGTGTTTTGCTACCTCACAACATGGAATTAAAATGGATTATTTGAGGGTTTACATCATTTCATTTTCAGAATATTCCTACAACTTTTTATTGTGAAGCAAACAACAAACAGAATAACAAAACAATAGAAAACGTAAATGGGCATAACTATTCATCCCCCTAAAGTCAGTACATTGTAGAGCCCTCTTTTGGGGCAATTACAGCTGCAAGTCACTTTGGATAAATCTCTATGAGCTTGCCACTTCTTGCCACTTTTGGATTTTTTTTATATATATATACACATTGTACTGTATAGATCTAATGTGTGTGTGTGTGTGTGTGTGTGTGTGTGTCTAACCCCATACGTCAGTGCAACGCCCCTCCTAGAGTTCACCTCCTATTTTTGGGCCTTTTCAAAATGAAACTAAGGGTGGATTTAGCTAAAACTAGTTACTCCTTAATAAAAACAGTGAGGTAAAACCACTACTATTTGTAAAAATGTTATTTGTATTTATTGTAATATTTTGAGTTTCACTGTGTAAATAAACACTTACCAACTAAAATAGGAGCTTTTGAATTCACATTTTCACCAGGGACTGTATCACTCTCAATTTTTGACTTTTTTCACTTTTTGAAGTGAAATGTAGAATATAATCAGAATGTGACAGTGCCCAATAATTCAGAATCACTGGGCACAATGGAGGAATACCCCCAGACACGGCACCAATCCATCACAGGGTACAACACACCAGCGTTCCCACAAACACTCACACCTATGGAGCAATTTATCCTGACCAGTACACCAACTATGTGTATTTTTGGATTTTGGAAGGAAGCCAAAGGAAACCTTACAGACACTGATCTGAGCAGGATCAAACCCACAAAATATCATTACATATACATTTACAGCATTTGGCAGAAGTTCTTATCCAGAGAAATATGCTCATAGAGGCTAGAATCCAGACTCATGGCTATCTTTACTGAGGAACCCCTGAAGAACCCTAATTGTTAAGTATGTATATACATATAGGGCCCCAACAATGAGTGTAGATAAATATTTAGAGAATGGACAAGCACTCATGCTTTCCTACTATCACTGGATTGTGTTCCTGTCTCTGAGTGAAAGGCCTTGTCTGCCATCTGCTGCTCTAAACTGGTATTACATTTTAGAATCAGGTTATTTTAAAGTTAGTGTTTTCTTCAGTGTAAATCTGCATTTAAAAATAAAAATTAAACAAATATCATCCAATATCTAACAGAGTAATATATTAATTAATAATATAAATAAATAAGTGGAGGTGTAAAATCCGGGTCCTGGGGTGGAAGTTTACTTTCTGGACCTGCATTTGCCACCTGTAAAAAAAAAAAAAAAAAAAAAAAAAAAAAAAAGACTGGACAATAGTAGATATAAAACACAGATTTGGTCAGAGAGCTGGACAGTTCGTGCCCTTATTGAAGCACTACAGAGCAGCAGAGGTAAATAAGGCAGCCCGGACACTAGGGGGCGGTGTGGGAGCGGAAGTCTGTTGGCTAGTTTGAAGCGGTTTCTGGTTTACGGTCCGAGAGGAAAATAAAGAAGAACAAACATGTAAGTTGAACAGTTTTCCTTCTAAATAAAGCCAAAGACACCACTGTTCCTCTTTCCATTAAAGGTAAAGTGGTGACTGAGCTATGTTTGAGTGGAGGAAGCCGCTGAACTGTCTCTGGCTGTTTGGGTTGGAGGAGTAACGAAGGCTTTATTTAGTAATTTAAGGCGTTATTTAGTCTCAGTCTGGGCGACAGAGAGCTTATTTAAGCTTTTATTAATAATAAATAACCTCAGTAGGGGCCCAGAGCCCTGTATTGTTTGTTCTTGCATGAATGAGCTGGTTTTGCTCACAGAGTTTACATCTTTGTTCAGCTCATTGAGTTTGTATTGTTGTATTTTCCTCCTTAAACTGTAGAAAAGCCGTAGAAACAGCTGAAACACATTAAACAAGACGTCCAGTTTGTTTTTTCGTCTCAGGATTCAGTAAAAACCCTCTAATTTAGTTAGGAGTCCCTGTAAGGTTAAAGTAAAAGGAGAAAGGGCTTGATTCCTCCCCTTACTGCCTAATCCAGGGCTGCAGGTTTTAGATCCAACCAATCAGGAGCTTAACTGAAGACTGAGACCAACTGATCAGACAAGTACAATCAGATGTCCATCAGCTTGTTTGGAAGGAAAACCTGCAGTCACACCAGCCCTTTGTAGAGAAGAGTGGACACTCAACTCATCCTTCAGCTTTAAAAGTTTGCATGAAGATCTGTCACTCCACCGTTCTTTGACTTCTTATGTCCTGTCTCCTCCTTTCAACAGTTCATCTGTTCTGTTCTACTTCTGTATGGGCGAATCTCCCTCCTCTATCCAAGTTTAGTTTAAAGGAGCATTACTCAAGACTCTGGACATACCACCTCTTGTGGTTAAGTAGGTGAAGCCAGCTCTTCAGATTCAGCATCCAGTCCTGTCAGTGAAAACCCCAAAGCATGTCGAAAATCTCTAAATACACACTTTGGCTGTGTTCAGACTGCCAGCCCACATGCATTTCTTGCATCCACATCCTCTGATAGTCTGTACAGCAGTAAGGCACAAAAATCACAAAAGTGCTGATCAGATTCAAACCATATTTTGAGGGGGTTTGAAAGGCAATTACAATCGGATTTTGGATTTTGCTGCGCCTCAGTCTGGATGCTCAAATCGGATTTTAAAGTGTCATTGTAATGTAACAAATGATGGCCATGTCAAAATCCTGTGACTGAAGTGAAGCCAGCTGTGACTGCAGCATGGAACATTGTGATGTATAGCAATCTCCAGCATAGCTTCACAATCCATGTAGATACGATTTTGACTTTAGGATAGAGAAATGCAATCTGATCACTTGCATATAGTGCATGTCCAAAAATTATAATATGGTTAAAAAGCTCATTTGTGATCTTTCATTCAAAAAAGTAAACTTGTAATTTATATTAATTACAAGTAAAATGACATTTCAAGCCTTTAAAAAAATGTATTCAAATTTGAGTAGGTTACTGATTACAATATCAACTTTAAAACAAAAACGTAATTTGGTAGATATCACTTAAAGTTTAATGAATATAAAATATGAGAGTTTAATTAAAAGTATTGTCGTCTCAACAGATCTGACTTAAGAAACAAACCGGATTTGCCTGCAGTCTGAACATAGCCTTGTAACAATTTAGGGGTGCAGAAATATAATTCCAACTTCTGTATTTCAGTGTGCACACATTCAATGGTCATGTTGCAGGACTTGCAATGTCAAGTTTTATCAAACACGTCATGCTACAAAATTATCGCTTGATTAAAAAAAACTACTACTCTGTTCTCATTTTCCATTAAACGTCTACCACAGGCTGATTATATGTGCCCAGTATCATTTATTTTACTCCAGTCTTGGATAGTTGGACTGCAATATTGAAACGTTGACATATTGAAATGTTCGTTGCATTGCAAAGCCTAGGCTAATCCATGGCAGAATGTTTTTCTTGATCCTTACTTTAGAGAATGCTTTTCCAAAGTGAAGGATCCTTCTTTTACAGCTTTGTATGCAACCAATGTTCAGAGCAATTTGGAGGATGCAACTAATGTATCCCTTGTAGCCCACAGTTCTCCATGCACATACCACATATACTGGACTGAGCCATTTGATATGACTAATCAGTTACTAAGGCAGAGTCTTCATAGGACAGTCCGACAGAGGACCCATCCTACTGGAAAAAATATTGCACTGTTATTGTTTCCAATACCGTGTGCCTTGCAGCGATTCGCTGCTGTGAGAATAGCCGAGTGTTTTCATGTTCTTTGCTTGATTTTATCCATCACTGTTAATGGTTAAAAACATTTTTTCTGTTAGTCATGCAACAGCTGTTGCTGTTGCTGTTCCTGTTGATTTTCACACATTGTTCTTCACGTAAGTAATATTGATCCAGAAGTGAGCAGACGTCTACAGTGTACAGTTAGGATTTTTTTCATTCTCTTATTAAAGGCATTTGGTTCCTTTGCGCTTATTGTATTAGTTTTTTGTGCCTTGTTTAGTATTGAGCTGTTAACTCCATGTTTCTTCATATGTTCACTCCTGTTTCTAAATCAGCTTCTAATTGAAGGCGATCAATTTGTTTGCAGGTTTTTGTTTTCAGATAAAAGGACAACATCTGGAGATAAATTACTGTATGTTCTGTCTTCTGCCACGTTCCTGCCCAACTGAGATACCCATTGTTGATTGCTTCTTGTGTAGATCTCTGGCCTTTTAAAAAAAAAAATGCCTCTCTGGTTTTCCTCTCCTGACTGCGATATGCAATGCTTTCTTTCATTCTTGGCCATATAAATGGTATGCATAGTTTTTAATCCATTTTCTTCTGTTTCTCATTCCTATTAAATAATCCATGCTGTCTTTCCTATAGATCTTCATACCATTGGGCATGTTACAGTTGGGCAGTTTTATCGTGTTGTCGGTTGTTAGTTCTTTTCATTGTCGAAATTTGTAGAGTTCAGTGACTTGCTTTCCTGTGGCACTGCTGAAAAATTGAGGGCATGCTAGAAATCACTGCTCCATTGTCTTTCTGCAGACCTGTTTCATACTATCATAGAAGAGGAGCTACTCTTTCTCAGCGTTGGCCTATCTTTGGCACTTGGAATTTTATCCATGGACTGTCCTTCTCAGGACAATTTGATCAGCTGGTTCATTCTTTACTTTTTTCATCTATTTGAAACCCAATTTTGAAGCTATGTCCCAAAAGCTGACGCCTGATGGCAGTCAGAAAGGCTTTGCTGTCGGCCGTGGACTCTTGGCTGCTGCTGAAACTTTAAATTATAACATGGGTGAGTCTAACCCTGACCCCTACAGCTCCACTTCCCAACAGGTTGGTGGAATGATGGGCTTGGGTGGAGGGGAAGGACAAGGCCTCAACTCTCAGCTGCCCCATCGAGTGGGCAGCCACATTAGCAATACCATGAAGCTGTTTAGTAGTCTTGGTCTGTCACCCACCGACCTGGATGTGCTGGCACAGGTTCCAGAGGAAAACATCAACATGGAGACACTGCCCCATCTGATCATGCAACTTAAAAATCGTAAGAATCTGTCTGGTGACCTCCCACCGCTCACCTCAGACACTTCCTATAGAGGAGGACGTGATAACTGGGGAGACATGCAAGGAGGACGTCTGGACCGTTCCATGGGGCAGAGTCAGAGCCGCACCTCCCAGGGCAGTTTCGGCTATAGTTCCATGCAAGATGTCTCTACCCGTGGGTATGATATACTTGACTATGGAAATAGCAACAGAGACCGACGATATTCTGATCTTTCCACCGATCGCTATCGTGGCCTTGGCATGGGCTCCTCTTCAACATCCGACGATCTCTTTATGCAGCGAAGGATTGGCGCTCCGTCTCAGGGAAAAATACAGGATTTCTTGGGGGTCATGCCGCAAATGTTTCCTCATGTGTGCTGCCTTTGTGACTTTGATGTACATTCGGCCATGGTGAGTAGTTCACTACGCTTGTTTCTTGAATACATACACTTTCTTTCCATGAACATGTCAACCTTATGGCAAAGAACATCTATGTGGAAAATGTGGTCATCAGTGCACCTTGGTGTTCAGTGAGTGCTAGTTTTAATTACAATCTTTCAGTGTCCATATTTGGTGTATATAGTTGTCGGATCCTTGTCTTCTTATAGGCAGTTTCAAATAATTCCAAATCATTAAGCATGTAGAGAAATGTTCTCTTTTTTTAACTGCTAGTACCTATAGTTTACCATAGTTGTCAAGTTAAATGTTTAAAGCTATTGGTTTGTTTATGAATGAGATCAAATTCACTTGTTCTCATTGCTGAATTATTGGAAATAGGACATAATTTTAGAGCTGGAAACTGTATCAAATGGTATTATCTTTTTCAGTAAAAGAAAAGTTACAGTTTTTGGTGTTTTTTTGCAGGAATGGAACCAACATACAACCGGACTGCGGCATGCCGAAAACAGGAGAGTCCTCCTGCAATTGTATGTACACCTGAAGCATTTTCTTAAATATTAAATTCTTTTAGGTTTTATTAGTCTATTAATAACTATGGCTGGGAGATTTGACCTCAAATCATTATTTTCATCAATTTAACATTTTACCTGGATGACGAAAACATTAATGAATAATGGATGCAGCATTTTCTTTTGGTACAAGCTGTGCAAATTGCTCAGTTGACTCAAACATTTGTATTGTGGGTTTAGATTTGTTTTTTAATATCCTGGGAATTTCAGACTATTTCATGGTAATTATTTTGATACGATATATCCTTATGGCTTATTCTGTTTTAGAGTATGAAGAATCAACATGTATATAATGATGGCTTTGAATATTATAGGATTTGCATTGCCCAGCAAAATGATACAATTATATGAAGTAATAAGTGAGCATGAAACAGCTGCAGATACCATTTTTATTTTTGCTTCCAAGTATTAAAATGGCTACTTCATTTGTAATGCCCATCCCTACTGATAGCTATGATGATAATACTGTCAGGTTGTTCATGATGTGATGCAATTCAAATCTGGTATTTGCTTGTTCATAGGTACCCAGAATGGGATCCACAAATGCCACCTGGAAGACTGTACGTAAATGTATTGTAATTACTACAGTACTCAGGATGTCAGTTAGTGTCCCAAGAACACGCATGTTTGTAACATTCCTTATTCTGTTTCAGGTCAGGGTCCCTCTCTTTTGAATCAAGGGCACGGTCTGAAAGGTTACGTGGGACTGGTCCATCTGATGGTGTGCGGCTGAGAACGGGAATGAGTTCAAACTGGGGTAAAATATGTATATATCTGGACTATATGTATACTTGATTTTCTTTTTTTTTTATGTATTTTTATTCTAAATTTCTTCACATCTTTATGACTCCATTACAATGTTAAAAACGGCATTTAATTTAAGTTCCGCAAAGACTCTTTTTAGTGACTAAGTAATTAGTTTGTGGAATGGATTATTATGCTTATAGATGAGTATGTAGAAGAAATATATTATTATATTAAGAAGCTATATTATTCTGAAGCTTATTTAACACAGAAAGAATTCTTGAATGGCCATTGTTCATTGAGGAATGGAGTTTACCTCCATTTAGATTATTGCTACTGATGACTTACAGGCAACCTGATTATTCTTTCTTTTTTTTTTCTTTAAATAAAGGGTCTGATTCTGGTAGGGGATTCTCAAGCAAACCACAGTTGTATTCTACAACCCAGAAGGTAATAATGGTCTTTAAATTTGTAATCTGCTTTTTGAATCCTGCCACAAGCTGTGCTGTAGCCGTATCAAGATCATCAGTATTAAATTAATTCTAAGTATTGTAAATTATTTGTTCTAACACAAACACAGTTGACTCTTTCAGGCTTTTGACATTTCTTTCAGGTAAGAAGCAGGGTGGTTGTTGTAAAATATGAGAGAAAGCCAGTGTTATCCAACCTGCTTGCTATGGCTCGTCCATTTGGTACCGTCTGTGAACACCTTGTACTCAAGAACAAGGTAACACTCTGCACTTACGAGACTTATGAGGTCTCATCAAATGACTTGAATATATTAATGTATTTTTGACATTCTTTTTGTTTGGTAGGCCTTTCTGGAGCTTAAGACTCACGAGGAGGCTCTGGCAATGTCTGATTATTATCATAAAAAGCCTGCCACATTACATGGGAAAGAAGTGCATGTCTACATATCCAAGGAACTTTTGGTGATTGAGGTAAGAGCACAGTAGTAGTAAGAATAAGAAAATCATACTATGTGCACAAAAGTATTGGGACACACCTCTTTCATTCAGTGTCATTGATGTATAGGTGTATAGAATCAGGCACCCAGCCATGCAATCTTGGAGCCATTAGTGAAAGAAGGGGTCGTCTAAAGAACTCACTGAATTAGAGTGGGGTATTTTATTAGAATGTCACCATTGCAGCAGGTCAGTTTGTGAAATTTCTTCCACAATCAACTGTGAGTGGTTTTATTGAAAAGTGGAAGCATTTAGGAGCCATATTAAATATTCATTATTTTAGTATTCATTTGAATTCCTCTTACGTGGATGATAAACACTGGTGATTTTTCAATAGTTTTGTTGTAATTATGTCAATGGCAAAGACTTCATGATGATCCTGAGTGAGTTCATATACTATTACAATAATTTCATTTAATGTTGATTCTGTCTGACTAGCAAATAAATTGAACTCAAAGTTAAATATTCTAAATATTTGTTTCTAGATTATGATTTGATGTAGCATCTCCATGTAAGGTCAAACCCATCTTGACACTTTTCCGTTGATAACATTAAAACATAATGGCATTTGTCAAAAAGTACCATTTAAAGATTGTGGGGGCAGTCCAATATTCCAGTGCACTGTAAGTATTGGGATTGCATTCTTTGCATGTTTTTTAATGAAAGCTGTTATGCTTTGTAGAAAGATGACAGACCAGACCGAGACAATAAAAATGTGAAGGCTGGAACCAGCCCTGTGGTGTTCTTTTCCAATTTGCCAAGAGAGAGTGAGAAGAAAATGGAGCTACTCACAATAGCTGGCCGATTTGGCACTGTTGAAAAGCATCTTTTCTTGAATGATGAGGTAAAAGGCAACTTTCCATTTCTTTTGTATCTGTTTTTCCACATTTTTATTTCAATATTGCAATGTGGACATTAGCAGTTCTGTAGTTTTACTGTATGTTTAATAGGTTTTTGATATGTTAAATAGATGTACATGTAAATATTTAATTTTGATAGATATGTTTAATAGATGTACATGTTACAGGCATTTGTGCAAATGAGCAACACAGGAGATGCAGAGATGTTAGTGAAGTACTTTAGTGTGAATCCATTGACTATTGACCGCAGATCCATCCGTCTGAATATCTGCACCAAGTACAAGACATTAACGTGAGTAATATACACTAAAATGTAAGCATGGGTGAAAGGTATCAAAAAAAACCCTGAAATCTTGACTCTGTTTTAGAGTTCCACCTGAGAATGAAAGCCAAGCAAGACTGGAAAGAGATGAAGGCAGCCGGAAGAGTAGTAGCAGAAATAGTTACAAAACCTCTTCCAGGTCTCCAAAGACTACAAGCTCCAGGTCCAAAGAGCACTCATCTGAAAACGCAGGAGAGGGAAAACCTGAGGAGGAATACAAGGAAGCAATTGCAGAGGGGTCTGGTGATGAAGGGGTAGGTGCTGTGGAGGCTCATGATGAAAATGAATACCCAGCTGTAGACAAAAATACATCTCGGTCAGAAGAAGCCAGTGAAGAGCAAACAAATCAAGAAGTCCCACTGGACAATGAGGATTCAGTGATGGAGCCAGCAGAAGATGACTTCTATAATGCTGAGAGGACAGAGATTTCTAAAGAGACAGAGGTTCAGTCTGAGGAACCAGGTGAACCTGAAGCAGATCAGAACCCCACAGAGGAGCACGAAGGCTCAGATGACCTGCATGACATGGAACAGTCTGAGGCTGACCATGAGAATGATCCAGAGGATTTGGGTGAACTGGTAAGAGAGAACTTAATAGTAAGTAGGTCCAAGTTGTATATGCATGTCAGAATTCAGGTATACTTGAGGATTATGCATTACTGACATATGCATTGAAGACAACTTGGTTTGTATAAAGAAGAAATTATCCTTTTTTTGTGTTTTGTTTAAATATAGTTTAAAACAGACAAAGGATTTCGTTGGTTGTCATAATTTTTTCACATTGTATTTTTGACATCATATATTGTCATTCAGCTAAAATATGTCAGGATTAGATTTTTTTTTGTCCATATCCTAAAATCTGTAGTCTGAAAAGTCAAAAATGTTGTTTGATAATTTCCACTGAAATCAAATGTTATTTGTTAAACTCATTTGTATTATTAGGAAGGATTTGAAGAATCTGAGTTTCCTGAAAATATGGATGAGTTTGTGACTCTGGATGAGCTAGCAGAGGAAGAAGATGCAGAAAGGCATGACTCAAAATCTAGGACTAGAAGCACTTCAGGTACTGCCTGACTGGTTTTGTTTGGTGTAAATAGGAAAATATAGAACCATCCAGGTTCTGTTTTAGCAGATTGTAATTGATGGTGGATACTTTTTTTTTTTTTTTTTTAATCTGTCATGAGGTGATTTAAAATATATATATATTAATATATATAAATAAATATTCTTATATAAATATAATATATAAGAGTGCATGGGTTGGCAAAGTAGTATTTCTGGGCAGCTGATTGCAGCAAAGAATGGTTAAGTGAGGCATACAACTCACACCATTGCCTAAATAACAACATAATGTTTTATCTGTTTTAGGGAGATCAAAGGAACGTGGGGTAAGAAGTCATTTTTCTTTCAAATATCCCTCGAGCATTGGCCATATTAGTTTTTTAGCATGTGAGATTTGCAATTTATCATTTCTTTATTATCCACTAATAAAGTGATGTAGTAACAGTGATGAAGTCAGAATACAAACTCTTTGCTGTCGTCTATATGCTTATAGACTGCATGCTTATAAGATGTAGTGGTGAGGTAGTGTCTAAAGTGTCATGCATTAAAACCTGGATTAATGTTGCTGTCCCTGATGAGCTCTAAAAAAATACCATGTCAGTATCACTGATGTGATGAAAAAAGTCATCATATAGATAATATCTGGTGACTGGTGGTCTTGGAAGAGGTAGAAGGTGGCTGATGAATTGTGTGGCAACAGTTGGGCTACTGTGTATTCATAAACTTGGTAATTGCACCCTGTTGGCAGCTGTGCCTCAAAATGAACAGTGGACATTTGTGGAGATGAATGATTTTACTCCAGTGACAGTATTTTAATTACTCTCCCTACCTAAGGAACCAATATAATTAAATAAGTACTTCATTTACAGGGTCTAAGAGTAGTCAACGTGGTTGGATTTAGGCGTGGCTATGATTATCTTGATGAGATCCTGTCTCTGGCCAAGCCCTTTGGGAAAGTGGTGCGACACCTGGTCCTGAATGTGAGGCCAGAGGTATGTTGTTTTGAATCTGTACTATGTAAAAATATCAGTATAATTGTGTATGTGTTGAGTATTGTTTTGCAGTTTTTTTGCAAGGTCTATGATTGAGTTCATATTGCAAGCTTTTGTTTTTTTTCCTCACAGAATTGAGTTTTTGATACAATTGTCTTTTGTTTAAGGCATTTCTAGAATTTCCTAGTGAACAAGAAGCCAAAGCAATGGTTCGTTTCTACAATGGAAATGTCACACCATCTGTGTGTGGAAAAGCAGTGAAAATTTATCATTCCCAGGTCTACCCAACCATCCAGGTGGGAAGCGTGGAGAAGCATTTTTCTCATTTTCAAATGTTTCTGTTCAATTTAAAGACTTTAACTTCTTTACCCATTTTCAACATTTACAGAATGGCAAAGTCTTGTATATTGGAAATATTCCACCCTTTAAATCTGATGCATCCCTACTGAAAATTGCAGAGCCATTTGGAAAAATCAGACGTTACTTTTTGAATAGGATTCGCAATGAGGTAATGGGCTCATTCCAAGTGGGCACACTAACTCTCTTAATCTAACTTCACGGTGGGACCATGTTTGACTTTGTGTTTGCTTTCAGTGTTTCATTGAAATGGAGAGGGGCGAAGATGCTGAGAAATTTGTTGAGGTCTCCAAAGATAACCCACCAAAGTTTCAAGGCAAACGGCTTGTTGTCTATATCAGCAGGAAATACAAATATCTCAAACAGGGGTAAGTGTTCTTGTTCTGTTTTTTAATGAAAGACCTTACATTGTTTTTTGTTTTGTTTTTTAATGCACTTGGGGTGTATTTTGGTAGATTCTGTAGTGATTCATTCAATCTCTGCTACCAGATGTTAATCATTTGGTCATATATTTATAAAATACTGACTTAAAGCTTTTGATTCAATCTTATCACCACCTGCTACCCATTAAATGATCTTTTCACACACAAGACTTACTCACCATACTAATGCTTTTGCTGCTGTTAACCTTTGGAAAAACTGCAGGTCAGCATGGTCTGGACCACTATTTCCAGTATCTGAAAAATCTCCTGTTTTGTTTGTTTTTTATAAAGAGGGTCGATCTAAATAACTACAGACCAGAATCTACTGTTTAGCTAGATTTTTAATCTGGCTTTAGTGAAAGTATCACCATCTCTGCAACCACACTCCTTTTTAAATTAACAGAATTTTCTTGTCTTTTGTTCATTTTTGCTTAAACTGATTAAATTCCATTTTAATTTCATTTTAATTCCTTTGTGCTGAGGTTGCTCAGCTACATTGACAATAAGGGTCAGTCAATGTATTTATGGATAAAAAATAAAGCTTGGTTGATTTATTCACATTTCCAACCTGGTAGTCACAGACCTCCAACCCCAGAGCCAGAAGAGAAACGACCACCCAAGAGAGAGCACTCTGATGGAGAGAATGCAGCCAAGATCAGTACAGCTAACACCAGTACGGAAGAAGAGCCACCCACCAAAAAGGTCAAAGAGGAAACGTCCTGCACAGATAACATTGAAGGTGTACCAGCAGAAGAAAAGCAAGAGGAGAATGAAAACCAAGTTGAGGCTAGTGAGAGTGCAGCTGTATTGAAGATTGAGGACACAGAGAAAGCCAACAATGAAGCTGAGACTCAGAACATGGAGAGCAATTTGGTTAGTTGTTTTCATTTCTACTTATTTTGATAAAGGCAAATATAGATTAAAGAATTTCTTTTGTGATTGTTATTTGCAGTGTGTGTGTGTGTGCGTACAAGAATTCTGTTACTTGTAGTAAAGGCTACATGTAGACTGGTGTGTGCCTTTTCAGCCTTTCCTGATGTAATGCCATATTTTGTTGCTCACATTGAACAGAAATGTGAAAATGATTCTGAGGATACAGCTGCTGTGTCTTTTGGTGTGCCTGAGAAGAGCCAGGAGAATAGTGAAGCTTTTACTGTTCCTGCAAAGTCTATGAAAAGACCTGAAACCACCCTCGACACTTTGGGGCCATATGAACCTGATGTCCCAGTGGGTAAGCCAACGTTCTTGTCGAACACAAAATCTAAAAAAAAAAAAAGTGTGTGTGTGTGTGTGTGTGTGTACTGTTTTCTCATTAAATAAAGTAAGTCCATCACTTGATATTTTGATGTTATTGCAGGTGTGGAGTTTGTAAAGATGGGGTACTACTGCAGAGTCTGCTTCCTCTTTTACTCCAATGAAGACACAGCTAAGAAGGTCCACTGCAGCAGCCAGGCACATTATGATAAACTTAAGGTGCTTTAATAATAGCTTTTGATTTATCACAGGTGAAGGTGCAGTTTAACATTGACAAGTATGGGAAGCACAAAGAAAAGTTTATAGCATAAAAAAATTATATATATTATTATAAAAATTATAGCATGCATGTACATTTGATAAATATCAGTAAAAACAGCATCCAAACATTTTTTTTTCCCCAACAGTTTTAAAAACAAATAGAAAATAATAATCAGTAGATTTCATTAATAAAACATGCAGCATTGTAATTTACCTCACTGACTTCCTGTAGCTGCCCACATCAGATACAAAACCTTGGTGTTGGCCTACAAGCCAAAAATGGATCAGCCCCTCCATACTTGATGACAATGGTCAATACCTGATCCATACCAAGAGCTCTATGCAAAGAATTACATGAAGTACATGAAGTACATCCCTTAATCCTTTTTGTTTTTCTTTCTAGAAACACTTGGAAAAGGACAAAATCAAAGCACAGAATAATGATGAGAAGAACTGAAGCTGTGGGAAATGTCATTACTACTGTACAGTATTTGAACATGCACAAGTTGTCATTTAGTCCTGTCTATTGATTGTATTCTTTCATTGCTAAGTTGATTTCAATTTTCAATTGTCTCTTTATTTTATTGTGCAGTTAATCTAGTACATGCAGATTTTCTGGCCTAATGAGAGTCCTGCAATGCCTTATTTGCTCTTAGTTTGTCTTGTTGGACCGCTCATTCTACTAGTGCATCTCAAATTAGAATAATATTAAAAAGCTCATGTGATCAGTTACATTCAAAAAGGTAAACTATCAGAAATATCAAAATATTATAAAAAGAATTTCAAATTTGAATCAATTAATAATCACTGCATCCACTTTGTTAGCTAATGAGTAATGTAGCTAGCTATCTAAATGTAATAAATATAAAGATACATTTTTGAATTAAATGATCAAAAGCCTTTTTGACAGTAATATTTTTTGACATGCACTAATATATTATGCATTCCTCACACTGACTATTTCCTGGTTGTCACTGATTCACCTCTACAGGTAAACAGACAATAAAGCTTTGTTTTACAATCATATTTAACTTGTCCTTTAGATTTCATTTGGTGAAAAATTGGGATCATTTTTTTTATGCTTCAAAGGGCGGTGTTCTAAGGTCCTCCAGTTTACAAAAAAAAAACCCTTTCCAATGGTCTTAAATTGAAAATTAAGTAAAGCAACAAATTCCCAAGATTATTTCTTTCCAAGTGGTTGTGTATTTTAACAGAGATGGGTTCATTTTTGTGTAGCGTGTTTTAACATTTTAGAAAAAGGAGGCGACAGTAAAACCACGGACTTTTAATTTCGCTGTAACAGAGACTTTTATTTTGAAAAATAGTGATTTCCTGCGTTACGGAAACAACCATAGCTCGCTATCGTCCTTTTCAGTTTTAGGATTAAATGAACAAAGGTATGATGTTTGAGTTGTTTCTTTGTTTCCTTTGCAATGTGTGGGAAATGGAAAAGAAGCCCTGGCAGAGGGACGTGGTTGCAGATAGGCAACGGCTTTTCAGAAGCTGCTGTGTGTCCCCTTTCTGTGTTGTGTTGTGTGTCTCTCCCCCCCCCCCATCATTAGGTTCTGAAGGCCTTATTGATGAGCTGGTTACTTGAATCAGGGGCAGGGAAATTAAGATATGCAGGGTAGGGGTGCCTCCAGGACCAGGGTTGAGAAACAGCTGTAGCAGGCACTAACAAACCTCCTTTACTTCAGCTGCTTTCTGCTGTAGTTCTGACTTAGGTTTGTGAATCCAAGTGTCCTTTAATGAACAAATAACATGTTTAGTGCATAATGTCTTCTATTTCAGATGTTCTTCCCACTTAACTAAAGGGATTTGTGTTCATTTGAGGGAACATTATTTAAGTGTTAAAATATTTTTCTACCTTTTAAAACGTCAGAGATTTTTTTTCCCAAGCTTGGTCCTGGAGGCACCCCTACCCTGCATGTATTAGAGCTGTCCCTGCTGCCAGCACACCTGATTAAACTAATAAGCTTATTTCCAAGCCCTTTTAAATCAGTGAGTCACAAAAACATGCAGGACAGGGAGCCCCTAAGACCAAGGTTGAGAAAAATTACTGTAGGGCAGTGTTTCTCAACCCTGGTCTTGGAGGCACCCCTATCCCTGCTCCTGACAAACCTAATTCAACTACTCAGCTCATTAACAAGCAGGGGGTGTTAAAGCTCAAACGTGCAAAGCAAATGTGCCTGGAGGACCAGGGTTGAGAAACACTGCTTTAGGGGTTCCAAACAAACATTTTGTGTATCCTAGGAAATTGTTTGTCAATAATTCTTCATTAAAAGTCTATAAAATGCACTTTAAATTCACTGTAGTTCTGTACCTTGGCTGAGCATCTTAAAATATCATTCTTCGATTACACCCTCACCTCACAGGCAAAGAAACATCTAACTTTACCTCACACAGTGTGCATGAGTGTGCTATTCTGGGTTAGATTTGATACAGGATTGGCTTGGATTCATTCTTGTCTTGCTCATGTTTGAAGGTAAGCCCCATTTTGTTGACCCCTACATGGACAACAAGAGTGACCTTGACTGCATATATATCTATGGCTTTCTCCTTATCTACAACCTTTATTGACAGGTGGATGACAGTCTGCTACTCATCGTCCTTGAACAGCTGCACCAACGTATCTTCGTATGACAGTTTTATCATCTAAACATTTGTTTTTAAACGAGCTAGCATGTCTCACCGTTACTCCTACAGAAGCTCTCCAGATGATTATAGACGACATGAAGACACATATTCACATTCGTACCACAGAAACTCGGACGTTTACAGGCCGGGAGATAGATCAGCTTCTCAGGAATCGGTGCCTCCTACATCATCTTCCAGCAGGGCTACAGACTCTTCTGTTCTTGTTCCTGGAAAGGCTCTTTCCTTTCTTAATAGCTGTGGACTGGATGCAAGTGACCTCTCCATGCTAGCCGAACTTCCTGAGCATCTTATCACCATCGAGACACTTCCCAATCTGCTTTTACAGATCAAAGAATGCAAATCATCCAACAATTCTTCATCTAGGTTCAGCACAACACAGCCTGACACCGATACATCAACTCATGCTTGGAAGAGCAGCAACAATGATGAAGTCATTAAGTATCCGCTGGATCGATCTACACGTTCAACTGTTCCACTCCCTCCAGAGCAAGTTCAAAGTTGGCAAGACCGCTGGGGGAATCCTCGAAAAACTGGCTTTACAGTGAGCACTAGCACTACAAGGACATCCACCAGTCGTAAAGAGACCAATATTCTGGACTATGGCCACTCCAGTGAAGGAGCTCTTTATTATGATGAACAGCCTTACGCCTCTGTGACCTCAGAGGCATCTTCAACTGTTTCACACTCTTTTGTTGAGTATAAAAGTGGATCCACACAACATTTTGAGCCTTTGCCTCATATGTCACCGGACACTGTTTTCAAAGTGCCTACCTGGAAGGAGGCATCAGACTTCAGTGGCGATCTTCCAGTGGGATTTCCTCACACGTGCGTTCTGTGCAATACTACTGTCCGTAGTGAGAAGGTAAGTAGTGTCTCAGTGAAGTAAGCAGTTTTTACTGAACCAGCATGACAACTTGTTCAACAAACACAACTGTAAAGCTGTAAATTAACATCAACTTTCAAAAACAAGGTAAGTTTAGTGAAAAAGCTAGACAACCTTCATACTTGTTGATATGAAATAAGGTCCTCATGTTGTGTTTTTATCACAAAACCTGCCTTTCTGTTATGAGCTAGATACAGTTGCAGTCATTGTGTCTCTTTTTGCAGGACTGGTCACTGCACATTAGAGGTTCCCAGCATGCCAACAGTCAGCTTAGACTTCAGAAACAGTAAGTATTCAGTTACTTATTATACTTTGATTTTTTTTTCAAATCAAACAAACGAGACAAAGTTTACATTTGAGGAAAATTATCCAACATTAAATATCTGTGAGTGGTGAGTTTATCAGTAGGACAGTCAGGTGTGAGCGAGTGGCCTGTTGTGAGAGCTCTATCACAGTCAGATCTTCACAACATGTTTGTGGAATTTTATCGATAGATTTCAGACGAGCACAGAAGGACTTGTTGATGCTCTTTAAGATGGAAAAGGTTATAAAAATTTGATCGTTTCCCTCAATAATTATTTGTTTGCCATTTGTTTGATTTGGTTCTGCTTAACTACTTTGAGGACTTGGATTTTCTACAAGTTCCAAAGATTATTTTCCCATAGCATATACTACCAGCAATCAAAAATTAATGTATTATATTATTATAGGTACCCACAGTGGAATCAGAACGTCAGGCCAGCTACAAGGTGAGTCATTGTTGTGGTAAGAATTGTAAACACATTTCAGTTATTAGATTTTTTTTTTTTTCCCCAACATTTTTGCTTTATTTTTTGTTAGGAATGAGTCAACACTTCAGCCCAGATCCACAGGAGGTAAAAGTTTAAAACCATTTGACCAATGTTTGACTGTTATTTGCTTCAGAATGTTCACCCTGGATTCTGTTTTAATAGGTTCACTTCAAAGTGTGCCTACAAGGAAAGAGGCATCAGACTTCTATGGCAGAAGTCCACCAGTGTTTCCTTCTGCATGTGTTCTGTGTGATGCTACTGTCTTATCTCAAAAAGTAAGCAGTATTTTTTTTTTTCCAAGTCAACTTTTTTTTACTTATTTTAAAATGTTTGTAATTCTGAAGAAAATATTTTCTTTCCTTTTGTAGGACTGGTCAGTGCATGTTAGGAGTGTTCCACATGCGAGCAATCAGCTCAAGCTTTTGGAAAAGTAAGTTATCTCAAAGAAAATCTGGAACTGCTTCTAACTTCTGTTTGTGATGTTTTGGTACTTTACCTTTTGGTGAGATACTAAGTAGTGATTGAGAGACTTGTGAATCCGGAAACTTCCTCCTCAGCAACTCACATCAGCACCGGTCATGTAAACAAACACATCAGAGCTGTGTTTAAACTCCATACACACACAAACTGAATTCTGAATTAAAGTTAGTAAAGCTTTGTGCTGTTCATGGAATAATCATTGATTATGTTGCTAACAAACATAAGCCTCCCATTAGTGAACTGAAGTCATGTGGGAAAACATCTGAACTTCACAGCATCCAGTGGCCAGTAACTATTACTGGCTTAGCTATTCAG
Source organism: Acestrorhynchus altus (assembly GCA_034509495.1). NCBI lineage: Eukaryota > Metazoa > Chordata > Actinopteri > Characiformes > Acestrorhynchidae > Acestrorhynchus > Acestrorhynchus altus. The sequence goes on from CM067512.1 coordinate 24,747,901, forward strand.
CTCCATTTGTTCCACTGTGTTGCTTAATAATTAGATTCACAGTTGCATTTTGGTCCAAATTACCAGTGAATTGCGGGAGTGCCATCAAAATACTTGAATTCCACTTCACGATTCCGACGCTATGCCCTAAATCGTAAACAGGGTTCCATTTCAGTCACAGCCAGAGGCTTTTATGGCAAAAAGAAGGCACATCCAGTTTTGTGCATATTAATGGTATTTTTCACATCGAGTCTGAAACTGTTGGACAGTGACACTTAAATTTTTCCATCAGAGACTGCTCGGATTTCTGCAGTGGTCAAAACAATCACTATGTTTGTTTTCTTGTCAATAGATACCCAGACTGGGATCAGAATATTGAATCTGCTAGAAGGTATGTAATAACTGTGTCAAGAACCATCTCAATATGATTTTATTAGTGTAACATGTCTAAAGACAAGATCTGTGTAATTTTGTTAGGAATGAGGCCCAAGCCACATTGTCCACACAAGGTAAAGTTCGTTTTCTCTTCCCAAACATATGAAAAATGAAATAATGTATTAACATTGACCCAAAAGATTCTGAGATGTTGTTCTTTGTTTTAGTAAAAACACATCATAAGGTTCCTACTAGGAAAGAGGCATCAGACTTCCGTGGAAAAACTCCTCCAACCTTTCCTAATGCATGTGCTCTCTGTGAATATACTGTCTTTTCTAAACAGGTAAGTAAGTACTGCCTTTTCATTTAACTAGGTTAACAGCTTGTTCTCAAAATATGCTCACCTGAAGTGAATATGAGAGGATAGATCAGAATATAATCATATTCACGGCTATAATAGTACATGTCAAAATTTAGACACACCTACAATCTTCAACCCTCAAAGGAAAGCCTTACAAAATAATGTGATATTGTCCATTTATATATAAGATAAATAGAAATATTTTGTGTCTTACAACCATATGACCCATAGATAAAATTCCTCTACTAGTGAGGATTTACACCAATCAGCCGGTGGCCAGAATCTGCCGATTTTCAGTTTGATCAGCAATGACTAGAAACCGGCCAATCAGTGTGAAATATGCGATTCTGTGCCTGTAAAACTCAGTCATATACAATTATTTTCTTCACAGCAGCAGTGCACACATACCCAAACTCTCAACAGCATGGAAGTCCTTCAGATTGAGTGAACAACTTTAGTATAACAACTTAAGTATTTGAGGGACATATTTAAGACACTTAAACCACTCCACTCCACATCATCACTCCACTGAGTGTGCCCAGTCTGTTAGCAAAAAGGCTAAAGGCTAAAGAACACAGGTACAGCAACAAGCCTTTATCTTTCGTCAGTGAAGAAAAGTCAGGAAAAATCATGAAATTTAAAGCACTTGCTGAACAACTGTTTTATTTTAGTCAAGGGTGGAGGTTTTAGACATTTCACCTATTTCCAAAGATACACAACAGAAACAAGAAATACTCATCAATGGGTTACCAAAAGTGTTTAATCTCGCATCAGGGTGGACACACAGCTGCTAGTTGTGGATGGATGTTTATATTGGATTTTTAAAATTATTTTAAATTTAATTGAACTTTATTTAGAGAATACAAAAACATTGTTGTGATCTTTCCATTTACAGAACTGGTCTGTGCACATTAAAAGTGCTCAGCATGCTAAGAGTCAGATTGCGCTTATGGAAAAGTAAGTAATTTTAACTACTATATTAATTTAGTACATAGTAAGCTCACCATACAAAAAAAAAATTAAGGTGTATTTATTTCAGGCTCCTGCAGATGGCATTGCACGAGCATGATCTGACTATAAATACCTTTGAGGTGTGTAATGGGATTCTTTCATTGAGAAGAATGTAAAAGCAGATGTTAATGATGGGCTAAAATTAGTGATTGCAGGAAAGTTGCAGGTGTATTGATACAGGTCACCCGGCCGTGGCAAAAAAACATTTTACAGAAGATGAGTAGAAGTGAGTGAAGGCTTCTTGCATGCCACGCTGCTCCAAATGTTGGAGTGTTCTTTCAGAAATTAGGCAATTCTTGCCTGGAATTGAGTCCGTTTTCATTCACAAATGTGAAACAATGGCCACAGTTCTGATGAGAATTTACTGTAGAATCTATGTCTGTATGCATTGATACACCTGCAGATTCCTTCACACTATGGCCTTTGGCATGCCCAAATATAATCAGTCCTTTTTAACAATCATTAACATCTCTTTTGTGACCCATTTTCCACACATCAAACAAGACATTTACTGCGTTGTACCACCTCGGCCCACCCTATAAATCCTGTCACATACCCTTTATAGCATTTTATAATATAGGTATTTATAGCATGATCATCCTTGTGCAGTGGCATCTGTGGGAAATGCATCTTAAATATGCAAGGCAACTCACTTGTGGTCCATTGACCTTATTTATGTCATGTTGAGCTTACACTATATCTGTTAACCCCCCCCCCCCCAGCATGTGATGACATGTCGAGACTGTTGTCCAATCTGGGTTACATGCACTGCATTCATATTCAAATATAGTTCATTAGATACATTTACCAGCTAGTGCAGATAAGAGCTTGTACTGTGTATTAAAAAACTAATCACATTGACCATGCATAGACTGTTCATAATTGAATGGACAAATTAAATAGATGATTTGATGATCTGAATGAACTGTAATTGTGATTCCTTTCTTTAGGTATCCCAAGTGGGATCAGGAGATTCAATCTGCTAGAAGGTAAGTACAGTTACGTATGAACTGTGCCCGTGTTAAGACTGTTGGATTGTTTCAGATGTTAAACCTGTAATTTCATTAGGAATGTGTGCCAGATGACAGCACAAGCCAAGTCCACTGAAACAACAGGTAAAAATCTATATGTTTTAGGGCTTGGCGATATATCAATTTTTATATTCATATTTGGATATAAAGAGAGCAAGATATGGACTGGTATCATTTATCTTGAGTGTTAAAGTTTTAAATAACGTTCTCCGTCAATCTTGTGGAAAACATTTTTGCTCTCAGCTCCCTGCTCTCGTTTGCCCCTATTTGCGCTCACACATACACACCCTGATGGGGTCCTTAGACAGAGCTCTAGCATGAAGACGACTTGTATAAAGAAAAAAGTATTAAAAGATAATTAATTCTTTTATGGGATGTCCTCATTTTCACATATGATTTTACGTTCACATATGATTTTTTTGGTCCAAAATGCCCAGCCCTAATCTGTGAACATATTAAATGTTTAGTTGGCCTTTTCTTGAACTGTGATTGTACTGCATCTCTTATAAGATGGAGAAATGCAGGAAAAGAAAAGAAAGGCAACAAAGTTGAAGACAACAGTAGTCAGTCATGTAAGTTTATGTTCAATTTTTTTTTTTTGTTATTGTTTCTCATTTATTCTCAGTAATTTAAAGTTGTATATGAACACAGGGGAAGGTGGTCTGCGTGAAATTTTTGGCCAATACAGTGGAAGAAGAATACCTTAAAAAATTGCTTGGGCAGTTTGGAAAAGTTATGAACATCATGATGTTCCCAACACTGGTATGAAACTTTCTTCTGCTTTTCTTTCTTCATTCTTTCTTTTTTTTATGTGTGTTGTAAATTATGTGCTGTTTATGTTGTGATCTGTGTTTTTCTAGGCTTTAGTGGAAATGGGAACAAAAGAGCAGTCAGAGGATGTCGTGAAATATTTCAATCATAATCCTTTAGCAATTCAAGAAGAACTGATTGAATTTTCTGTCTCTACAGCTTCCAATTTACCTCAGGTAAATGATGAATGATCCAAGTTATCACTATTGTATTAGAGCATCTTATTGTATTTACTATCATAAGAAGCTGCTTTTTTCCCCAATTACTGGTGAATAGTTCTAATTTCTAGTTTCTTTACAGAGTTCCCGAGTTGTGTCCTTCTCCCCATTACCAGCTGGAGATGGTACCATGTCAGAGTTGATGGCCATTGCCAAATGTTTTGGATCTGTAAAAAACTCCTTGTTCCTGCCAAGCCAGGTACAGACACAATGAAAACTCACATGTACTGCTGTTTAAAAGTTGCCATATTTTTAGACATTGCAGCCAGTATTTCAAGAAGATGAGAACAAGAATGATTGATTAAATTGATGTGAAAACATGGAAAGTATGTAATATTTAAATCCTTACTGTATTATTATTAACATCAACTGTAAATATGGCACGTTAATTATAAATAAATACTGTAATTTTTCTTATAGACTAGATTTGATCACTTTTGTTTTATACTTTTGTGGATATTTTATTGTATTTTATTATATTATTATATAAGCATTTTGAACTTCCATCAATCTGGACAATTTAGCCTGATGCCAAATTAGCAACATTTACAAATATAAATCTATGAACATATACTGTACATATAAACAACATAAATTTATCCACAAATGTTCTGCTTACAGACATAAATACATTACTCCATTAATCCATTTGTAGTCTTTTCCTGAATATAGTTTGTTCTGTTCTCAGCCTCATGAGAGAATACCAATTCTCCTTTTATGTTTGCTTCTTATTCATTCATCTTTTTTTCCTCTAAACTAAGAACCAGGGCATTTCTTTTACAGGGATATGTGGAAATGACTGATTCAGAAGATGCAAAGAAATTGGTTGACCACTACGCATCCAAGCCACTCAAACTGAAAGGAATGACCATTCAAATCACCTTCTCATCAGAATATGAAACACTAGCGTAAGGTTTTTGTGTGCGTGCATGTGTGCGTGCGTGTGTGCGTGTGTGCGTGTGTGCGTGTGTGCGTGTGTGCGTGTGTGCGTGTGTGTGTGTGTGTGTGCGTGTGTAATACTACACTATATGTGTACTTGCTGGGGAGAACATGTTTGATGAATTTTTTTTTAATTGTTTTTTTCTCCTTATGATTCAGGGACTCGACACTTGTTGACAAAGTCCAGTCACTGAGCTGTGACCTGCCAAAGGAGTCTAGCCCAAGAAGACGCAGTATTCGAAGGGACAGTCCTAGCCCTAAGAGAAGACGCTCTTCTGAAAGGACCTGTTCTTTGGAGCGGACCCGCTCTTCCAGGCATTCAAGATCAAAAGAGCGAGATGGACAGCAAAAATCTAATGACAGTTCAGAAACATCTTCAAAGAAGTCATCAGTTTCCTCTTGTCCTTTTGCTAAAGATGAATGTACAAAGTCAAGTGAGGACACTGAAATGAAGATAAGGGTCAGCAGTGTAAATGTTGCATCCTTGGATTCAGACAGTGACATTGAAGGGCTAGAAGTTATAGGAGATGATGGAGAAGAATTGCAGCACGATGATCCTGAGCCCACAGAAATGAGTTCTGCTCACCTGAATAATAAGACCTGTAGTGTTCAATCAGACAGTTCAGTGACATCATGTAGCCTGAACAAGGACCAAACCTGTGACAAGCAAGCACATGAAGCCCTTGAAGAAGAGGGGGTATAGTTTTACAGTAAAGTCTGTCAAACTGTATATATGTGTAATTTTACTATGGTGTATATAAATTTTTTGCCATTTTTGTAGGAGGATCTTGACTTCCCAGACAGCCTTGAAAACTGTATCACCTTAGATGAACTTGAGGAGGAAAACTCATCAGATGGTATTTTTTTTGTAACAGATTATAGTTTTTTATTGTTTTTGCTCTTGTAATGTATGCAAATGATGGGTTTATCTGTTTTAATTTGCATTTTAGAGTCAAGTGAAAAGAATCCTTCAATGGAGAAGCCTGAGGTCAGTCTTATTTTTTGGGGGGATGGTCTAATGAATTTATAATTCAGAAATTAGAGATATTAAAAAAGCCACAGTGTCCAATAGTTTGTGGACACCACAATTAATGAATGCATTCACCTAACCAATTGTATATTAGACTCTTTGGAGAGTATAAATAGGAATAAATAGGAATAGCAGACATGGGCTAGAGGGGTATAAAGCCCACCAGCATGGAGTTGTGGAGTAGTAGAACTGTGTTCTCTGGAATGATGGTACTCCATCCAGTGCTGTTAATGATGAGCTGGGATTGAGGTGGAATAGTGATCAGCCAACATCTCTAATGCTCTTCTCTATAAATGCAATCAGATCTTCACAACAATGCTTAAAATGTAGTAGAAACCATTCTCTGCACATTACAGACTGTTAATCCAATAAGAGCAGCATAAACTCTTTTTGATACCCTTGACTTTAGTAGAACGATGAGAATAAGCTATTTTGGCCAGTAATGTACTGAACTCTCGCCTGTTAAATTGGTGTATTGTTTTTGAAATACGGTCTGTTTTGAACCATTTTAGGGAACACTTGATGAAGTAACCAAAATTGTAAATCCTCCAACTCCTGTTTCCATGATGGGCTCTGAGGAGGGCAAACAGCCAGAATCATCGGAAAAAGAAAGTATCAGCAGAGCAGCTGCTGAAACCAAGTGCTTAGATGCAACAAAAACTGTTAAACTTCCAGCTCCTGCTTTCTTGACAAGCTCTGAGGAGAGCAAACAACAACCACAGTCGGCAGAAGACGAAAGCATCAGCAGAACCAGTGCTGAGACCAAGAGCTCAGAGAAAGAATCCATACAAAATACAGTTGATCCGTGTAAAGAGCAACAGGAAGAACAGAAAGATGAATTAAAGGTAAATTGAACAGATCTCATAGTATCCATCTTATCTACATTTATTGTTTTTAACTCTTTAAAGCTGAAACCTCTCAACCATCAAGTAATTGCCAAAAAAATTAAGGATTTTAATAACACTCTGCAGGTTTAACTTTTATTGTATATTATAGTTGGTTTACTGTGCACAGCAAAGTTCTTAAAGATCAAACAGATATGGTTTTAAAAACTAAAACATAAAACCCAAGTTTGTTTAACTCCATAATCTAGAGTTAACTCAAAGAGTTGCCTTAGACATCTATATGTATCTTGTCTAGTGCATGCAGTGCACGGATAATACACCAGGGATTTTAATGTGTGTGTGTGTGTTATGAGTTTATTAATGTAATTAATTAATGTATTATATATTATTGCTTTCATTTAGATATTATTTATTAATTATTTCAGATAATTATCACATGTTGTAGATGTTTTTAGAAACCTGATATGATACACTTGGCTTTTAAGGGTTAAAATTGGAATTACAACAATACTACAGAAACATTTCAACAAATTATGTATTTTGTCTGCATTTCAGGAAACCTTTGGCAAAGTGTTATTCATCAGAAACCTTCCTGTGGCTGAAGGCTACACAGATTCTGATTTTATGAACATTGCGAAGAGATACGGAGAAGTAAAGCACTTCTATTTAATTTGCAGCAGTAACAAGGTAAAATATACAAAACTTTAATTTTTTAAACATTCATTGAATGCTGACTTTTAATAAGCAGGAATACTGTTTCTATGTATATGCTATGTGTTCCCAGTATTATTTCAGTATGTTTATGTTCAACATACCATGATTAGCGTTGACACCACAGCATCTCACTGTATGACCATATAGTATTTGAATCTTCAAGCTGATTCACAAAGAAATTGCACTAACTGCACCTTATTTACCAAAATATTAATACTATAATATATTGTTTAATTAATTCCAGGTTTTTAATTGATTCCAGTAAACAAAAGTGTGAACATTTTAGGCACATCTGGTAAAATTGTGTTTCAGTGAATGTCTGGATGAAAAGAGGCTCACAAAGGCTGCATGATATAAATTTGCATGACTAGAGAAAGGCTTGCAAACTGTTTTCAAACCAAGCAAATGTTTGAAATGTTACTCTCTCTTTCACTCTCATCTCTCTTCTTCTCAGATTGAGAATTGGTTGTTCAATTAACTCTGTTTTCTTAAAGGGGTTTGTTGAGATGGTGCATGCCTCTGATGCTGAAAGAATTGCAACTGATGCAAAAAATCAAGATATTGCCTTCCGTGGTAACATCTTGAACATTAAAATATCCGAGAAATACAGCAGCTTGCCAACAACCGGGTAATTATTTTAAATGAATTTAAATTATTTCACTGTTGTTAAAATTGTGGTATCAGGACTTGATAGCATAATAGAAGCAAACAGAAGTTAATTCAAGTTTGCTACTAGTGTACTAAGTTTGTGTACTATTGTACTAAATTTGCACTAAAGTACGCTTCCAGTTTACTTTATACGTTCTCAGAGATACAGTCTTGTGAATAAAGTTAGGACCTCCCTAACCCCAAAAACACCTTTATTATTATATTTAAACATGTAGAAATTTGATCTTCAACTATATAGAGAGATGGAGGTGATCTAATGAAACACATAGTTTAGTTATAAATCATTTGTAAAGCATCATAATTAGAAACGCAAAAGTTAGAAACTCTGTGCCCTAATAGCTGGTATATCCTCACTTGGCTGAAAAAATGTCATTTAGATGTTTTCTGTGTCTACCAGGCATGTGATGCTTTGGTGTACATTTTTGTACAGTGTTGTTTTCCTCAGGTCCCCTCTGATAGTCAATTGTGCTCAAATGCTGTTTGCTCATTGTTCCAGATGTCCTGGTTTTTGTCTAGGTATTCTCTGGCAAACAAAAATAAGACTTGTTCTGATGATTTTGTTTTGTTTGTTTTTTTGAATGTAAGGGTTTCCTTCTTGCAAACCTTCTATGAAAATCAAAGACCTAAGATAGTGATATATAGTGATTGTGACACCACCTAAGACTATATCTCAACAGTAAAGCTTATGAGTGATGGTAATAATGTTGATTCTTATATTGTAGGTTTGATGCTGATTCTGATTCGGATGAAGAGGAAAGCAGTAAAAAGGCAAACCCAACAGTGAGTACAAGTATCTGCTGATGAAGCTCATGTATTGATTGGGAAATTTAGGTGAGCTATCTGATGCATGTCTAACACTGCCATGAACCGTATTTATAGTGCATCCGGGAAAGTATTCCAAAGTGGATTAAATACATTTGTTCCCTCAAACACACAATACACCACAATGACAAAGTGAGAAAAGTTTCTTTGAAATCTTTGCTAATTTTATTAAATAAAAAACACAAAAATATAACATGTACACAAGTATTCACAGCCTTTGCCAAGACACTTAAAATTGAGCTCAGGAGCATCTTATTTCCATTAATCATCCTTCAGATGCTTCTACAGCTTGATTGTAGTGCACCTGTGGTAAATTCAAAGAAGAATGGGAAAAACTTCCCAAAAACATTTGATAAATGGCTTCAAGTACCTTCATAAAAAAAAACAAAAAAAAAAACAAAACATTTTTTTGTATTAAACAAAGTCCCAAAGTAACAATCTGTTGAAGTTTTAGTTTAAAAGTAGTTGTCGTTTAGTGTAGTTTAAAAGTTTTAGTGCCCTTGACTTTAGCAGCAAAACTCAATCCTACTTTAAGAACGGCAGATTGTCATGCAGGAAACACAACTCTGCTGCATGTTCTCCTGTAAGGTGGCTCCTGTTGTCATCATAAAGCTCACCGGTCCATTTTAGATATTGCACCTGGATTTCCATGGGTTTGGCTCAGTGAAATGCTGTCATAGATTTGATTTTTTTTTTCAGCCATCACACAGCAACTTCTAAACAGAAGAATCAGTCATGGTTAGAATTTTAGTAGTGCCTTCATCTTCACTTCAGTCTTCAGCTCTGTGTCTGTGAGCAGGGTGGAGTAAAGCAGCTGCAGTCTTCTCCACCCCACTGAGAGAAATATGCCCCTTTGAACCTATACTGTCTTAGATCATTGTCTTAGCAAAAGGTCATCTCACACCTTGAGATGACCCCTATCAGATGGTTGTCTCCCACCCTTTTGTATCACTTGCATTTCTCCCTCTATGTTCTTTGTCTACATGTTAATGTAAGGGTCATCTCACACCTTGAGATGACCCCTATCAAATGGTCGTCTCTTACTACCTATGTGTCACTCGTATTCCTTCCTCCATGTTCTTTGTCTACATGTTAATGTAAGGGACCCACCTTTGTGTATCACCCCAAGTGACCTTACCTTCATCCCCTATTTACCCCTCCTCCACAAATGTATATAAGGTCCTCCTAAAATCCCTCAGATCAGACTGGATAACTTGCAGACTGGATAACTTGCAGACTGGATAAGATCAGACTGGATAAGATCAGACTGGATAAGATCAGACTGGATGAACGATCAGACTGGATGAACGATCAGACTGGATGAACGATCAGACTGGATAAGATCAGGCTGGATGAACGATCAGGCTGGATGAACGATCAGACTGGATGAACGATCAGACTGAATGGACTTGCAGACTGAACACCCCTTTAGACCGAACTGGATTCAGACTGAGTTGACTTCAGAACGATCAACAAGACGAACTGAGAGACCAACGAGATCACTGACCAACTAAGCTGTGTCCGTGTATGCTTCTCTGTCTGCACCTGAATAAACCAACGATCTGAACCTCCAGTCTCCTGACTCCTGTATGCCGAATTTCGAACACCACTCACAAAGTGAAATTCTGTGTGCAAATGTACTACAGGAGGCCATACAGAACCTGTATGGCCTCCATGACCAACTGTATTTCACCTTGTTTTCAACTAGAAGCAGCCCAACAGGGTACTAGATCCTCCATTCAGTTTTCCAAATAAACTCATCCTTTTACTTTAGTAATGTAATCACTTCTATAATCATTACATTCACACACACAGTTTCATTCATTTCCATCAACTCCTTCTTGGTGTGTTATTTATTTCAATCAGGGTTTTATCTATGTTTTTAATGCAGTCGCACAGAAAACAAGTCTAAAGTTACTAGGATGCAGTGTAATTTTGAAACACTTTTCTTGTCTAAGGAATCCACTGAGGATGACCAGAGTGTTGCTGAAGCAGATCTTTTGACTGAACTTGACAAATCAAATGAGCCAGTGGGTAAGGACCCGTACTGCATTTTCTCCTAAAACTAGCTTTTACCAATACGAAGCTTAGTTATATGGATGTACAGTGGTGTGAAAAAGTGTTTGCCCCTTCGTGATTTCCTGGGGGTTTTTTTTCCATGTTTGTTACACTTTGTTCACTTTCGGAACATCAAACAAATTTAAATATTAGTCAAAGACAACACATGTAAACACAAAATGCAATTTTTAAATGGTGTTTCTTATTAAGGGAGAAAAAAAAATCCAAACCTACATGGCCCTGTGTGGAAAAAGTGATTGTCCCCTAAACATAGTAACTGGTTGGGTCACCCTTAGCAGCAACAACTGCAACCAAGCGTTTGCGATAACTTGTAATGAGTCTTTTACAGCATGGTGGAGGAATTTTGGCCCACTCATCTTTGCAGAATTATTGTAATTCAGTTACATTAGGGGGGTTTCAAGCATGAACGGCCTTTTTAAGATCATACCACAGCATCTCAACAGGATTCGGGTCAGGAATTTGACTAGGCAACTCCAAGGTTTTTCTTCAGCCATTCAGAGATGGACTTGCTGGTGTGTTTTGGATCATTGTCCTGCTGCAGAACCCAAGTTCATTTCAGCTTGAGGTCAAGAACAGATGATCGGACATTCTCCTTCAGGATCTTTTGGTAGACAGCACAATTCATAGTTGCATTTATCACAGCAAGTCATCCAGGTCCTGAAGCAGCAAAACAGCCCCAGACCATCACACTACCACCACCATATTATACTGTTGGTATAATGTTCTTTTTCTGAAATGCAGTTTTACTTTTACAGCAGATGTAATGGGACACGCACCTTCCAAAGAGTTCAACTTTTGTCTTATTGGTCCACAGAATGGTTTCTCAAAAGTCTTGGGGATCATCAAGATGTGTTCTGAAAAAATTTCGGCTGCCAGCCACTACTTGGAAGGTTCACCACTGTTCCATGTCTTCACCATTTGCGGATAATGGCTCTCACTGTGGTTCCCTGGATTCCCAAAGCTTTGGAAATGGCTTTATAACCCTTTTCAGACTGATAGATCTCAATTACTTTCTTTCTCAATTGTTCCTGAATTTCTTTGGATCTCTGGATGATGTGTAGCTTTAAAGGATCTTTGGTGGACTTCACTTTGTCAGGCAGGTCTTATTTAAGTGATGTCTTGATTGAGAACAGGTGTGGAAATAATCAGGCCTGGGTGTGGCTAGAGACAATGTACTCAGATGTGATAAACCACAGTTACACTATGTTTTAACAAGGGGGGGGGGCAATCATTTATTCACACAGGGCCATGACGGTTTGGAATTTGTTCCCCTTAATAAAAAAAACACCTTCATTTTAAAATTGCATTTTTTTTACAGGTGTTGTCATTGACTAATATTGAAATTGGTTTGATGTCTCGAAACACTTAAGTGTGACAAACATGCAAAAAACAGGAAAGAAGGGGGCAAAAACCTTTTCACACCCCTGTATATAGTTAGCATTTATGTTGTGTACACAGGAACAGAGTTTGTCCGTCCTGTAGTTGGCTACTTCTGCAACCTGTGCAATGTCATCTATGCTAGTGAAGAGGAGGCAAAAGATGAACATTGTAGGAGCTCATCCCACCATGAAAAAGTGAAGGTAAAAAGCTTTTTGGTTGCTATGACTAATTTCTTCTGTCTGTCCTGCAGATCTTGTTGTTTTTTTATATTATTTTTGGTTGTTTCCTAGGAACACAAGAAGAAAAGTGTCTCAGCCTGAAGAGGACCCTCGGTAGATATGAATATAAGCTTCATGTACACTGAAACATACTACATACTGTTCACTCTGTAACATGGCATTACCCTTAAGTTAAGGTAACAAAGCTACCTTCTGTGATTCCCTGACTAGTGCAGAAAATGATTTTCCAAGTGCTAGCCTTTCTTAATCGTGTATGTTCCCGTAATCCCACTGTGTAACTGTTTTCCCTCGTTTTTAATGGTGAACCATGTTGCTTATTGTTTCTGAAGATTTCTCACCTGAGTAAAGAAATATTTTTGTTTTAATAGCACACAATTAACTGTTGTCCTGTTAAATACATTGTTTAGATTTTAAATTAGTATCTGTAAAAACCCAAAACTCATGGGAAGGGAACTGGTTATCTTGTACCTTTTGCTACATCCCATGGAAGCTAAAGAATGCCACACTGAGCTGCCAGATACACAAGCAGCTCCTGCATTGAATGTGGATCTGATTTCTTTGTGTTTTTGTTTTTTGGACTATTAAAATAAAAAAATAAAAATAGTATTATTTGTACATAGTGATACTGGATTGATGAATGTTTACACGTCTGTACAATTTCAGAAATGGAATGCCTTGCTTCTACCAGTTTGATTTTCATGGGGGAATATTTGAGTACAGTACCAGATCATAAACTAACTTATCATAACTAATATACACATCATAAACTAAACACAGCATTGGAGAACAAGAACCTCATACCATCTGTGAAGCATAAGGTGGAAAAGTCATGGTTTGGGGGATCTTTACTGGGCCTGGAGAGTTCTCCATCATAGAAACAACTATGAAATTTTTATTGTATCCGAGGGGGTTTGAGGTAAGTGTAAGACCATCTGTATAAAGACTGACACTGAAACCTATTATAGCTGAAAGAATTCCTCTTAGAGGAGTGGGGAAATCATTCTTCCAGTCGATGTCAGACTGCTACATGTTTATTGAAAATATAATTGACATATCAGCCAAAAGAGGAAATACCATTAGGGCATAGGGTGTCCTAACTTTTTCCTCACAAGTAAATTGCACTTCTGTTTATTACATTTTGAAAATAATTTAAAGACATTTCTAGTAACATATCATCTACATCTCTCATTATTAAATGAAGATGAAATGTCCACATGTTTAAATAGGTTAAAATGTGAAGGGCGTCCAAACGTTTTCTACATTAACTATAATTTTTGTGATCTGATCATTTCAAATGTTAATAAACTTGGTATGATGTGCTGATGGAGCCCTTCAGAGACAGACGTCACAGTCAGTATACCCCTTGTGTGGTTCAGTATGCCTTTAAAACCATTATAAAATAAAGAGAAAAGCTGAAAGCCTCTTGCCCTGACTGCTCAAATTAGAAGATTTTGTATATTATTTTTCAAGCTACCAGCTCTTGTGACCTTTTATTACAGACCTAGTTTTGTTTTCCGTGATGCTTTCTGGGAGATCCGCACTGTTGGAAAGGCAAATCAAATCACCAGTTTGACTGCACAAGAGCTTCAAGATGATGTAGCAGACCCTGAATTGCTAAAAACTATGAGTCCAAGATCGAGCTTTTTGCTGCTAACCCCAGCAGTTTGGTGTTTGGTGAGAGGATGTCACTGTCTATGAGCCCAAGAAACCAATCCATGCAGTCAAACATGGTGGTGGCAGAATCATGCTGTGGGGCTGCTTCTCAGACAAGAGGCTTATCCATCTGGTCTGCATCCACAGAAAGATTTTAACCAAACCTAAGCTTAACCTCCACTCTTCTATCAAGGATCTTAAGATGAGTCATCATTACATCTTCCAACATGACAATGACCCAAAGCACAGCCAAGAAAACCAAGGCCTGGTTTAAGAGGGAAAAGATCAAGGTGTTCCAATGGCCTAGTTAAGCCTCTTGACCATAACCCAATCAAAAACATGTGGAAGGAGCTTAAGATCAAAGTCCACAAGAGATGCCCAAAGATCATAGACAACTTGGAGTAGACCTTCATGAAAGAGAGGGCCAATATTACTCCAGAGACCAGTGCCAACCTGATTGACCTGTAATTGTAGACTAGGGTCCATAAAATAATAAACCTAATTAACCCTAAACTTTTATGGTCAGCTCTAACTTAATTGCTACTTGTTGAATTTGAAAAATCTGCTGGGGGTTGAATAGTACTTGGAGGCACTGTGTGTACCTGAATCTTAAGGCAACCATTGACCAAACTGTTCCCCACACACCCAAACATGCAGCCACTGAACAAATCTCACAATTCTTAAACCTATGGAGTAAAAGCAACCATGAAGAAACTGATGACCATTAACTCACAGAAGAAGAGGAAAAAGAGTGGAAACCGTTGTTCAATGTTGTTCAACAACTTTATATGTCTTTTGTCTGTGCTATGCAGTGTTGACCAGTGGAGGATGGGTTCTCCTTTTGAGCCTTGGTTCCTCTCAAGGATTCTTCCTCCTAGCCTGCAGTTTCTGCAGGAACTGCACTCTCTAGTTAACAATTACAGCACTTACTGATGAACAGTGTTCGATTATCACAGCAGTCACATTATAAACCAGAGAAAAATAAAAAAAAATGAACTCAAATAAAATGAAACACAAGTAAGTGATCACAGACTGGATAGAACAGCTGGGAAAATGTCTGTTTCTACCACCATCTCAGCCAGGTCCACTGAGTGTTTTGAGATTTGTCCAAGTGCTAAGAACACTTGCCTCTATAAAGGACAGGACTATAATTAGTATATCAGAACTCTTCTAGGTCCGTCCCCCCCAGTGGCAAACTTTTTTTTACTCTAAAAAGTGTATGTAGTCTGAAACTTTATGTTTTATCTCCAAAACAGCAGCTTCATAATTTCTGTTGATCCATTTGATTCAACGTAAAAAAACAACCTGGAAAAATCTCAGGCAGAAGAAAAGAAAAAACGAATCCAGAATGCCTCTTCCTTTCCTTTTCAGAGGGTAAAGAAGGTTTAAAGGCTTCTTTTTGGAGGGAAAGTAGCGGGTAAATTATTGTCTCTTAGCAATCACAAACCCCAGGACGTGAACACAGCAGACATGAAATTCATATTTCTCAAATTTTACATAGAGATGGTTTTCCAAGAGAAGTTGCAGGACTCATCCATTGTGCTGGATGTGATGCTAGTCCTCAATGGTGATTTTATTCAACCCCTGGTAATTGATGCAGGGACAAAAACCATTGTTTTTGAGGTCCAGCAGGAGAGGACAAGGGCCTAATAAACCCCTGAGCCAGGGCATCCTGGATATACTTATCCAATGGCCAGAGAGGGAGAAGAGTGTCAGGTAGGAGATCAATAGTAAAGTTGAAATGACTGGTGCAATGGAAGGACCTCTGCCAAGACCTCTGCCCTCACTCAGTGTGAGGTTGCATTCTCTTAGTGGCCTCCTGCCTTTCGTGGAGGCAATTATCAAGAACCAGGCCTTCCTCATAAAGTGTCTTTAGGGAATCAAGTGGATCCCTGGTCACCAGCAGGTCCTTGAGCTCCTCATTGAGGCCTTGCTTGTACACGGCCATGAGGGCTTCAGGATTCCATCCACTCTCAGCCATCCACATGTGGAACGTGATGCTGTAATTGGTGACTGAGAGTGAGCCTTGGTGCATAAAAAGGGGGGCAGAGGCAGCTTCTACCCCCTGCATGAGGCTGTCAAATTTTGCCTCACAGCTGTTGTGAAAGCCGTGAAAGAGGCAAAATCTGGAGATCTGCTTTCCCAGGCCAAGGCACAAAGGGAAAGCATGCAGGAGTATCCTGCAGGAGCATTTGAGAGAATCCTGATATTAGTGGCCTTTTAATGCCCAAGTATTCACGTCTTTTCTTCTGCAGTGCTTGTGAGAAACCATAGTAATTTTGTTGCCCTTGTAGGTCAGGTTATTTTCTTGCCATACTTTGTTCAATCCCACAATCCCATTAAAAGTCCATGTCCAGGTTGATACTCTAATGAGCTTTAGAAAAAAAAAGAAAAGAAAGTTTGACATTGACATAGTATCTCCTATTTTAACACAACATATAATTGTGTTCTAGAGACAGGNGAATGATTCATTTGTGATGGTGAAACCCTTTTGTTTTTGTCTCATTTTCAGCATATCAAGCAAAACTCAGCATGCTCAACACAGTGTCCAGGATCCGGGGTCAGGTGAAAGCAGAGGGAGTGCTGGGAGACTGCATGTTGCGCTATGGCAGTGAGCTTGGGGTTGAATCTGCATTTGGTAGGTTTATCAACTGGACTGGAAATTGAAAGACTCATTTTCCAAATGTAAAATCCATATTATTGCCAAAAAAATACATTTTGTCATCGAGTTTAATGTAGTATGTAAACTTCAATGCATTTGTCATTTTAAGATGCTAGCTTTAGCATTTAGCATTTTCTTGATTTCTGTGAAGCTGCTCAAATAAATGTTGATTTGATTTGATTTGGATTTCAAAGTGGAATTTTGTAGTAACTTACAGACCAAGTCCTGAACTCCACCTCCTCATTTCCCAGGCGTTATGTATCCTTCCCTCTCACTTTCACTTCTAAGACAGACAGCTTCATACCCACCACCCTGTCTCCTTCCTTCGTTCCATGGTGTCAGTCTCTTGTAACGGGGGAGCTTTCAGCTTCATGCCCCATCTCAGCCATTACAGAGCTTGGTCACACCAGCAAATGTACATGTTATATAGGCTATACCTATTATATAGGTTATATTGTATAGTTACAGTAAAGCTGTTGTTGTGTTTCATGTTGAGCTAAACCAGAGATCGATAAGGAGGGCCAGAGTCCAGCACAGTTTGCTGATTTCCCTGCTGCAACAGACCTACTAAGCCTGGCAATTAACCGATAAGTTGAATCAGCTGTGTTTAAGCAGGAAGAGCAAAATACTGTGCAGGAAATCAGCTCTTCAGGACCAGAATTGACCACCCCTGAGCTAAAACATAGGTCATGATGTTTTCCACTAGGCTGTGCACTGGTGGACATGGGACATGCCTTGAAGCAGATGGCCCAAATTAGAGATTGTCTGGATGTGCGTGTTAAACACAGCTTCATAGATCCACTTCAGACACTGCAGGACAAAGAGCTGAAGGAAATTACAGTGAGTTTTGTAGTTAGTATCCATGGAGACAAAATAAAATAATATTTAAAAACAAAAAAATAAATGAAGTGCTTCATAACAATATAATTATTTTATTCAGTGCTGGGTTGTAATACTGAAAATTCATCTACAGTTGTGAAAAAGGACACATCATAAACATCTTTTTTGGTAACACATGGACATTTGATATAACTTAATATTGAGAGATGGAGGCAATATAACTAAAAGCATACAACTGAAGAAATGTCTTTTAGAAATAACTTCTAACAAAAAAAATTAACATGCAACTTTCTTGGGAGGAAAAAGTTAAGACACCCCCACATTTATTACTATTTAAAATGCCTAAACTTAGTATTATGTGCTGATTAGTGAACTTAGAACATGTGCACAGCAGCTGCTATTAGTTTGCAGCTACATTAGTTTGATCTTGATTGTTGAAGTGAGTGGTATCACCATGATGAGATCCAAAGAGCTCCCTGTGGCCTTCAGAAAGAAGGTCGCAGATGCAGAGCAGTCTGGGAAGGGATTCAAAAAATGTGGAGAACATTTAAAACAACTGCCAACATGGCCGTCCTAACAAGTTTAGCTCAAGAACAGACTGCAAAATTAGTAAAGAAGTCTCACAATCCTCAAATGTTCATCACAGGACCTACAGGTACCTCTCACCACAGTTGATGTCAAAGTTCAGCATCTACCATCAGAAAGAGAACAAACAAATTATCATGGGAGGTGTGCAAGGAGGAAACCCTTGGTGTAAAAAAAAAAAAAAAAAAAAAAATCAGCACAACAATCTTGTTGCCTGTTTGCCAGAGAAGACCTAGACAAAGAGCAGGACTTGAACAATATGCCTTGGACAGATGAATCCAAAGTTGAATATTTCGGCACAATAACAGAAAACTTGTTTTGCACAAACCAAAAACAGCATTTAAGCAGGAGAAACTTGTACCAACTGTGAAACATGGGTGGAGGTGTAATGGTCATGTCAATGCCAATTTCGGAAAATGATTTTTAAAAGACATTTCTTCAGTTTTGTGTGTTTAGGTGTTTTAACTCTTTCGATATAGTTAAAATGAAAATCAAATTTCCATAAGGTGTCCTTGGGGGGGGTTCTAACATTTTCACATGATTACATCTTAACGTAATTGATCATTTTTGGGGGGCTGATTTTAATTTTCTGTTTGGCAGTACCATCTGAGAAAACTTGAGGGTCGC
Organism: Acestrorhynchus altus; assembly: GCA_034509495.1. NCBI lineage: Eukaryota > Metazoa > Chordata > Actinopteri > Characiformes > Acestrorhynchidae > Acestrorhynchus > Acestrorhynchus altus. The sequence continues at coordinate 24,766,770 of CM067512.1, forward strand.
CGTTTAGACTTTGACTACAAACAAAGGCGCAAAGGTAGGATTGCAGACTCTGAGATTATGCAGGCACTGGAGAAGTTTGAGGAGTCCAGAGAACTGGCAGAGAGAAGCATGTTCAACCTTGTAGAGAATGAGGTAAGACATCTAAAGTCAGAAGTTTAAAGATGTAATTTTTACTTGGCACCACTTCCAATTCTTGTCTGGAGTTGAATCTGTGAATGTTGACTGGGTTTTAGGTGGAACAGATGCAGCAGCTCTTGGGTCTCATTGATGCAACGCTGGACTATCATCAGCAGTCATGCCTTGTTCTGGAAAACCTCAGAAGTAGTCTGCAGAACAGGTCAGATGAGCAGCCCTTCACACATCACATGTTTTATTCCAGCAATGGTATATGTGGGTTATGATCTGATCATCTGTTCATTACTCAGGATAACTGATGTCAGCAACAGACCAAAAAAGGAGTTCAGATCAAAATCCATTGCAAGTACAATATGCTACATGGACATTTATGGATTTTCCACCTGCTCTTCAGCGCAATCTTCAGGTGCTGTGATATTTTAAGGCTGTGAAGAATTTACGGTGTTAGAATTTACTGTAGCACCTCTGATCCAAATGATTTCTGAAGAATTATCTGCCCTTCGTTAAGGCTCACCTAACATTTTAATCTTGAATGTTGTTTTTTTTTTTTTTTGCAGATACTGAGATAACCGATGCAAGTGAGAAAAGTAAGTTTGTTTTAATTTAGGATTTTTAGGGGGAGGGAACTTTAATGCTTAAGGCAAAGTTGTGTTTGGTGTGAAGGAACCAAGCATGATTATATTGTCACTGTGAAGAGAAAAAGAAAAGAATATATATGGGTAATTTTGGAACATTTTGATTTGTCCATTCATCATTACATTTTCACACAATGCAAAGAACTGGCATCGTTACCCATTATCTGAAATAAATTGTCGCAATTGATTTAACTAAATACATAAAACTGAATAAATGTATTTTAAATGTATAGTAAAACATACATATTAGAAATGCAACTTTCCTATGAGGGGGGGGGGAAAGGTAGCCCATGTTTATTACTTTTTAAAATTCCTAAAAAAATAAATCAGGGGAAGCACATCAGCTGCAAATGATTAGTCCATTGATGATGGAGAAGACTCTCCCATTTAAAACTCAGACATTAGTTTGGTTTGCTCTTGATTGTTGAAATGTGTGGTGTTATACTAATATATTATTTCTCCAATCCTGCTAGATGTCACTTCTCTGGCTCACACACTCAACCAGATGCCCCTGAAACCCCCAACTTCAGAAAATCCAGATTACAAACGTGAGTACAGAGTTTACAGTCAAGTGTCCATTTTAGAATGAATGTTTCTTATGTACTTTTGGAAAAAGCTAAACTGTTTGTTGTTTGAATTGAAAATTTTTAAATGTATAAGATTTGATTTTTATACATTTCTTGATGTTTTATTGGATATAACTCCATGTCTGCCATACAAGTCTTCATACTTGTAATGTGTGATCCCACTTGGAATTTTCAACAATTCTTCTTCTTTCTGCTGCTCCCTTTAGGGGTCGCAACAGAGGATCATCTGCCTGATCCGCATTGTAGTTTTGGCATAAGTTTTATGGCGGATGCCCTTCCTGATGCAACCCTCACCTTTTCAGGCGACTGTGATTCCCTTCTGGAACAGCCTTGCTGTCGTGCGCTTTACAGCTTTAAACCTGAATATCGAGGAGAGCTGGGCTTCAAAAAGGGAGATCTCATAATTCTCACCAACCAAATTGATGAGGAATGGTATGAAGGCTTGCTCAATGAGGAATCAGGCTATTTCCCTGTCAGCTACGTCAAAGTACTTGTACCTCTGCCACACTTACAGCAGGTCAGCAATGCACTGCATTAGTATGAACTTTTGAGCCATATTATGAACTTTTGAAAGTTTTGAAAGTCCCTGTTTTTTGGACAGAGTGGTGTAATTCTTTATTGAAAGAATGTTCTTTTTTTTTTCTCGGATATTTTTCAACTATGCAATGGATCTTGCCATGATCTCTTCCGTTATATCTTAATTTTGTACACTGGAGAAACTATAAGAAATCTATTCAATATTTGTTATGCAATAATAAAAGCCAACTGGGAAGTTTAGTTTACAGACAAATAGTAGCTATATTTGATTCAAACCAGCTTATCAACTTATTCCAGAATATATAATTTCCATATACACATTTTCATGTTTCATGTTATATGTTATATGAAGTATAACAAATATCTGCAAATAGTATATGCAAATAGACACCATAAAAATGTGTTTTTATATGTCATTATATGACACTCCAGGTTTTTAATTATGTAGCCATGCTGGTAATTATTGTGCCTGGTTACAGAATCAGGGTTTGCTATTTGATTTATGAACCTTTACTTTGTAGTGAAAAGTAATGAATAAAAATTATAAAACAAGATCTCTTTTTTTCTTGCAACAGATTTTATGGATTTTTCCCCCATATGTGTAAATAGGATGCAAAGGTTTGTGCACTTGATGATGCATGTATACTATCAACACCCAAGCATTTACATTTAGGTCATTTTGCTTTGCTGTCCACTCAGAAAATATCTTATTGTTAGCTAGTTTGTAGACTCTGGAATCTAGAGATACCTCAAGTTTTACATGCTGCCAAAATAAACGTCAGGTTGAATAACCCACGAGATTCAGTATAATTATAAGCCTATAAGCAGTTAAATGTTCTTGAAAGAGAAGCCTTCAGTCAGCATTTGAAGACGGCAACTGACCCTGTTTGGATCCCCAGGGGAAGTTTGTTCCACTACTTTGGGATGGTGGGTCAAGCAGAGCTGTAATTGATGCTTGAATGGCTCTTGGAACACATCAGGTTTTGACCATTGATATCAAGTATGGAGTAGCTGGTCCATTTTTGGCTTTGTAGGCCAGCATCAAGGTTTTGAATCCGAAGTAGGCATCTACACAAAGTATTGGAACCTCATGGTACCACAGCCACTGCTTGGCAACACACTTGCAACCATATTAGACACCATAGCAACCACCTGGCAAGCGACACTTGGCAATTACAAAAAATAGCCCAGCAATTGCCTGGAAATAGGAACCACTGACACTGCATACTCTTTTGCATTGCTTTGTCCCAACTACATCCTGTAATTTCCTAGGGACAGCAGTTTTTGTTAACATTATAAATATAATATCACTACTATTGAGATCAGCATATATATATATATATATATATATATATATATATATATATATATATATAATTTGACAAATCAGGTTTTTTGGATGAGATCAAATTATTGGTGGGGAAGAATCAATAATCATACGGGACCAGGTAAGCACCATTTATTAGTGTGATTGCAGTATGTAGTTTTCCCCACTGGAATGAATGGTGGAATGTTCAGAAAATTTACAGTGATGTCACTTTACCACACCAGCTTAGAGAATGTGCAATGCCATCTTTTGAGCAAAATATACTGCAGGAACTGCACTGTCTAGTGAGAGGGATTGCAGTAGGCAATCACACTATTGATCTTAAGTTTTCTTCTTTTTCTTCTTCTTCTTATTATTCCACCTGGTTTTTGTCTCCATAATTCCATGCACAATTTTTTTTAATTTTGTCTCCATTCAAACTTTAAAATATCCATCCTTCACCTGAATGGTTTGCTTGTATGTAGCAATATGACTTGTGTTTTTTGTACAATCTCATTAATTTTCCAAATTCTGTAATTCATTGTGACTGGGGAAAGGTTTGTGTTATGATTCTATGAAAACTGCAAGTCAGATCAGGACAACATATTGCATGAAGTTACTCTACAAGATCTCCAACTCTAACTTTTAATTTGCACACATTTTTTTACATAAAAGTATACCGGTTACCAAAACATATTGCACGAAGCTTGACATTTCTCACACAACAGCTCTGATCTGAGCACAGCATGCAATGTTTCAAATGGTGAGGGTTGCATCAGGAAGGGCATCCGGCGCAAAAACTATAATATCAGGAAGATGATCCGCTGTGGCCACCCCTAAAGGGAGCAGCTGAAAGATGAAGTGGAAAATAAGAATGAATGTTGGTGTCCTTTTTAAAAGTTTTTTTTTTGGTTGTCTTTTTACCACTGTCCAGGATATTAAAAATATCATTGCCAGTCTAATCAGTACAAATAAAAAAATAATAATGCATTATTATAAGTAAAATCACAAAAATTGTAGTTAATATCCAAATTCTCTTGTTTCTTTACAACTCAAATGAATTTTTTGGTGAAACTACAAAAATATCCTACAAATTGGCTTAGGACTCCAAAGGTGCTAGAGAATAAAGAGCCGTTTGAGAGTTCAAAGAGTCGACTCTTTACTGAACCGAACTGATCCGGAGTGGCTGTCTCTGGATTTGACCCTACCGACGTGCCGTAGTGGCGGTTCCCTCGTCAGTCCGCAGACTTTCAAACACTTTTAGTGCTAAAAGTGTGAATATTAAACACCTGAAGATAACCTACTGAGCAGACAGTTCTGGTGAGGACACGATAAAAGTGTCTCTATCTCTGAACGCACGGTAAGAAGCGAAGCCTTGAAACACAAATTTACTTCAGACTGTCAACTTTTACTTGATTGCTAAACATATTCGGAGGCAGGTTTGTTTGAGCTCCCAGTTCTCTGGGTGGGTCTGAACAGTCTGCTGTAGTTTGTTCTGGTTGTTCGTGTTAAAATTAAAGTAGTTCCTGAATTTCTACACCTGAAAACAGACTCAGCTAAAGCTGCTAACTAAGTTAGCCTGCTGATTGTTGACAGTTTTACAGAAAACAAACTACACATACTGTTATTAAAGTCTTAATAACTACAAACACTTTTCAATATTAAGGCTTTAATAGCTATAAACACTCTTCATTATTAAAGCCTTAATAACTACAAACACTCTTCATTATTAAAGCCTTAATAACTACAAACACTGTTTATTATTAAAGCCTTAATAACTACAAACACTGTTTATTATTAAAGCCTTAATAACCACAAACACTGTTTATTATTAAAGCCTTAATAACCACAAACAAGGTTTGTTATTACTAAATTTGTTTATAGTATTATTAAAACACACTGTGTTGAAGTCAGTACATTGTTGATACGTTTAGAGCTAGGAACACAGTTGTCATCACTTTTACACAGCACAGGTTTGTAACTAATGAGATGCACACTTAAATGTTTGGTACAAATATGAGATTAATTAAATCAAATATTTTTAGATATTTTTTTTCAGTTTTGCAATATTGACATTTTAACAAACACAAAACACTGCATGTACATGTACACAGAAACATAAGACTAAGACAAGGAGAAAAAGTAAAACGCACACAGTACTCAGTGTACATGAGTATACCCAATTTGAAAAGTACAATTTTAATCAATATCTCACTGAATGCAAAACCAGTTTCAAATCCTGGGTCATGCTGCTTGCCATCGGCAGCCAGAGTCTGAGAGAGCATAAATTGCCTGTGTTCTCTCTGGATGATCGTGTAGATGGCACTCTCTTCCCACATCACACCCAGTGCAATGCTGGTCAGCATAGGCATCTGTTAGGCATTCTATCAGAGCTGGGGACCCGGCACGTTCCTCTGAGCACATTGACTGCCCAGCAATGATGCAGTGGCATCAGTTCGGAAAAAGGCAGTGGCAGAAATAGGAGGCATATTCTTGTCTTCACTCTATGTGATGGGCAAGAGTGTTGGGTAATTGGTATAAATTGGCAGGAAAATTTAATGTTCTGAAAGGAAACTAAAGGTTTTCTGGCAAATCGGTTGGGTTATATTTATTTACGCTGAACACTGTATGTATATATAAGGCTGTGTTGTAAGTGGGATCAAAATCACAGGTACACGGATTTGTGTGAGTATCCATATGGAACGGAGCCATGCCATAAGTGCCTCTAAGGGCCTGTAATGTATAGAAGAAATTTTTCCATTCCATTCTGCTCATTAGAGAGAAGGACACACGATCATACACAGCCACCCTAACAAGCAGATTGTGCCTGTCTGTGCTTCAGGGTGCATAATCTGATTTCCAATGTTGGATAAGTAACCCCCTACTCAACATGAGAGCAGTCTCGATTCATTCCATTTGGATAAATTAAACTGTGCCTTTCAAGTTAGTCCCCCAACAACAAAATAATAAAGCCCTGGACAGCAGTAATGAAATACCAGTATGTTACAAAAGCACAGTTAAAAATTGTGCAATGGGCTGGTGCACAATATATCCTTTCAGCATCATCATCGCAATGTGGGCATTCAGAATATTCAAATCGCAAATTTGTTGCATTGGCTCAGGGCAGGTCAGAAATAAACAGTATTAATAATACAATTTTAATGACAAATGTTTGAACATTTGAACTTTTTCCATTTTAAGTTGGACCATACATCTTTAATGCCCTTGCTTCCTTAGCCAGTCAGTTTGAGTAAATTGGGAATTTCTTTGAATTTCCTCAAATCAACTGGCTTTAAGAAAAAGAGGACTTGAATAACACCCCTAAGTGGCCAATATTTGGACCAGCTAATAATAGGCCTGACGCTACAAGGCTTTTGTGTGACAGCAGTGCTAAGTAGGTTCATGTAATAAGGGTTTTGGCATGCTTGGTCACAAAGCCTCATTGCCAACATGAGTTGTCTCATGTTCCAAATGATTCTGGATCATTCTGTGGAAGCTTTTCATTCACTAGTAATTTAAACTCAGCTCTGTGTTTCGTATCTGACAGCTGTCGCTTTTTTTCCCATTCATTCTTCCTCAGTAGAAAGCTTTGCTATGGAGGAGCTGACTCGGTTGGTGTCATCAGGAGACTGCCTGAAGATATGGGACTACACTTCTATGACTGTAGTGGAGCAGTTCAATCCCCACTGTGCCACCCACCCTCTTGCCCAAGTTTGCTGGAGCAGCAGCAGTATCCTTGAGAGGTGGCTTTAGGTTCTTCTTAATTCAAGGGTATTAGTAAGGTTCTGTTCCCCCTTTGCTGCATTTACAGTCTCTGCTCCTCATATTTTAAAAAGTCCTTTAGTGCAGTCAGGTATGGCTGCTTGATGATTCATTGTGGATGATACATGCCAATTCAAATAATCCCAAAGGAATTCAGGAATTCAGCTGCTCCACAGCCTAGTGCTAGGGGCTATGTACTCACTGAGCTGATGCTTTGACACTGAGAATGGCATTTTTAATATTTACATTATCAACATATATTTCCTCATTAGTCCAACATTATGATAGAATTGCAATTGTGTTGTACCTTGACCCCAGTCAGATCAGTACATTGTCAGTGCCAGCAGTATAGGAGACAAGCTGGTTGTGACTAGCCTGAAATCTTCACCAGTACCTGTGATGGAGCTTGCTGAAGGGGTTAGTAGAAAAAGTGTACCATGGTATTTCACAATTTCCTGTACATCTTAAATCTCACTGTACTCATTTGTGCTATATTTGGGATTTTGGTTTCAGAAAAAGCAGACACGAGTTGCACTAAACTCAACATCGTATTTCTTGGTCAGTGGGGGACTGGACAACACTGTTAACATCTGGGACTTAAAGACGAAGAGATTACATCGCAGCCTCAAGGTATGATGAAATATGATTTAAAATATGATTTTATTTACAAAATGAGAGTGTGGGATACTTCATTTAATAATCCAGTTACAGAAGGTACCAAGATTGGTACAGGTAAAGCTGAATCTACTGTACCCATGGATCATTAAAAACCTTTTTTTTCATATTGCAGGTATTGTAGAATTACATTTTATCTGTGGCAGAATGAAAAAAAATTATTCAGTTTTACTTATATTTTTTACCAGTATTTTATGTCCCAAAACAAAACACTGTTCTTTGGTCGATTGTGGTAATTCAGCTGATGTAGTTATCCACATTTTAACCCTCTGGATTTACTGCTCCCACTAGCTGAATAAAATAGAAATTTAATCAAAACAGTGTGTGTTTGTATATATATATATATATATATATATATATATATATATATATAGGCTTTTTCATAATATTCAAAATTTTTGTGAAACAGGTATAGCACATTTGGAAACAAAGGTGGTTAAGTGGGTGTTTCTGTTGATTCTACACTGTTGTCTAGTTTGTCACTTTTTGCTGCAGCAAAGGTATTATTTTTTCCTGTTAGAGGAATTTAAAAGGTCTTTACATTTGAAGTCATTACATTTGCACTTGTCATTAAATTTACCACGTGACACATCTGGGATGTTTTTATGTGTTCTTTTTCTGGTCAGGACCATAAGGAAGAAGTGACATGTGTATCGTTCAATGGTGGTGATAGCTATATAGCATCTGGTTCTACCAGTGGAGACATCATCCTCCACAGCATTACCACCAATCTCTCTAGTAAACCCTTTGGCCATGGGCCTAACGAAGTAAGCCTACTTTATAGACATTGAATGTGAAAATTGTAATGATATTTATAGGCAAAACTGTGAGTTAATTTGTGTTCTTTCTTTAGCCTGTGCACGACCTGAGGTACTCAATGATAAAGCGTTCTTTGTTGGGAAGTGTGTCGGACAGTGGCTCTGTGGTGCTCTGGGATGCAAACACACAAAAGGAATTGCACACGTTTGAGGGAGCACACAAAGCTCCTGCATCAGGCCTGTCCTTCTCCCCTGCAAATGACTTGCTCTTCATTACAGTGGGCTTGGATAAGAAGATCGTCTGTTATGATACTGCCAGTAAAATGTAAGAGATGTTTGTTTATATGCTGTTAAGATAATTACTAGTTTAAGCTTAGAGTAAAAGACACACACTGTCTTATGCAAAAGTTTACCTGATGGAGATTTTTTTTGTGCATGTTTTGCAGAATTTTCCGTAGTAAGCAGGTCGAGTCCCCTCTTACAGCATTAGACTTTACACCAGATGGTGCAGGCTTGGTAGTGGGCTCCACTCAAGGAAGAATCTACATGTATGACTTGCGTAATTTAAGCACCCCTGTCAAAACTACCACAGCTCACAAGACGTCAGTCACCTGCATCCGTTTCCAGCACTCTAACACCAGGCTAAAGGTATAGCGCTCTGTGCTAAACATTTTGTACTTTCATCACTGCAGTTAATTGCATTTACTTGATAATCCAGAAGGCTGTGCTGTAAATTTATGCCACACAACAAATCTGCTTGAAACCTCTTTTTATTCAGACAAGTAAAACAGCATCAAGCAAAGTTTCCTCATCACAGTCCAAGAGAATTTCTGTGAAGCTAGGCCAGAATCAACAGAGTGGACCACCAACCCCCACCTCCACAGTGCCTTCTGGCCTGCCTGCCCCTGAAAACCAACCAGAAAATCCAGGTGAGGGTTTGTCTGCCAATAGTCATTGTCTTATATATATTGTCTTGTTAGCACCACAGAGGGGTGAAGTGAAAAAAATCTTGTACATCTTAATCTACAGTGGCATCTAGCTTGGGGTGGATATATTAGGCAACAAGTGCAGTCAGTTCTAGAAGCTGCTGTGTTGGAAGCAGGAAAATAGTAAGAGTAAGGATCTGAGTCACTTCCACAAGAGGCAAACTGGATCAACTGGATCAGAACATCTCCAAAACATCAGGCAGGTGTTGTGAGGTGTTCCTGGTATGCAGGAGTCCTACAAAAAGTGGTCCAAAAAAGGACATCTTATGAACCTGCAACAAGGTCAGGGGGACCTAGGGCTCATTTGATGTGATTCATGATTTTACCCTGAAGGGATGCAATAAAAAAACCCACCTTCAGCAGAAAATAATTCTGTCATCTAAGAACAGAACACCAACGCTTCAGTGGGCACAGACTCACCAAAACTGGATAGTTGAAGAATAGAAAAATATAGCGTGGTCTGATGAATCTCAATTTGTGCTGAGAAACATAGGGAATAGGGTCAGAATGTGGCACTGGGAACCCAAGCTACTTTGTGACAACAGCCCAGACTGGTGGAGCTGGTATAACTGGTGTGATGAATATTTGGTGGGTTTTAGTGTGTTTTTATTGGTTTTCATGAAATGCAAACACAATGTAAAGAATAACTGCCATATTTGGTTTTGGTTGCCCTTTGTCAAATTACACATTGGGTAGTTTTTTAGTTTAATATAAGCAAGTTCTTACAGGAAACTCACTTTAAAGTTTTAAGTATTTAGAATTTTGTAAAGTAAATAAAAAAAACACATATTTTACACCTTAAAACATTGGTAATGTAAAGACAGTAGGATTGTTTGCATATTTGCAGTGATTGTTCTGTCTGTAGGGGGTGTAGGGAATACTGTTGACGTATCCTCTCGGGACGCTGAGGGGCAGCACAGTCTGGACAAATTCAGCAGCGTGGGCCGAAATAGCCTGAGTCTGGATGTTTTCTCACCAATCACTGAGGGTATATGCCTTTTCTGCCTCCCATATGCTTATTATACTTTGTATAATGGTTGCCACAGATGGGTCTTTTTTATTATTCCTTTTCATCAGTTTTTGTCAAAATATTTTCTGTCCAGGTGTGAAAACGCATGGTTTTAGTGGTGATACTCCAACATCAAGAAATGGTTTGTTCCTTATATTAATGATTTTACAAAGAAGTGCCAGTAATTTTTTTTGCTGCTGATGACACACAATTGTTGACATTGTGTTGCCACCAGGAGGCAGTAGCACTGCTGATTTGTTCTTTCGAGAAGCTGAAGGCCAACATGGTTCGGACAAATTCAGGGTGGGCCGGAACAGCCTGGACATTTTCTCTCCTGTCCGAGATGGTGAAAGAACTGTCCACCTTATTTTCAATTGCTGTATATACTGTATGCCTGTGTGTGTGTTTCATAGAACTCAATGTATGATAAATTGTATTGCGTCCTAATTGATTGTTGTCGATGTTCTTCCAGACTATAAAAGTTATAGACTGAGTGATGCCTCAAGTGGAAAGAAAGGTGATGTTTCATTATAAACCTTACAGCATTAAAACGTCAATGAAAATATTTCTGCATTTAAAATAGGTGTGCTGGTATGTATAGACTTCATCAAAGGAGAATCTAAAAATATTTGTTTATATTTCCAGAGTTAGATTTTTTACCTCAGTACCACGGCTCAGCCCAGCGAAAGAACCCACTGGGCACACCTGCTAGTCGCTGCTACAGTCCTCTCTCCGCTGTACAAACACCCCCTGCCATCAAAGAGGAAGAGTCTTTAACAACATTGCCTGTGCACACAGACACACAGAACAAAGTAATGGTCAGTCATACATCTAACTTTTTGCTAACCACACTTCATTTTAACCAGCACTGTCATTGTAGTACCTGTAGATGTTCCATAGATACAGTAACATAGGAAGAACAAAGATGGCAAGTCACACTTTTAAAGTTGAATTATACTAAGGTTTTGGATAACCCACAGATGGAGAAAAATAATGGTCCCCGGACAGACATTATGACCACACCTCCTGCTTCTCAGAGTGCACGCATTCAATCAGTGCCTTCGTTCAACACCCCTGAGCACAGTCGGAGGGGAGAAGTGCCAACCCAGCTCACCTATGAGTCCCCAGCGAATAGCAGCCAGGCTGCATCAGCACCAGGTATGGGAATGGGACACATTCAGGGACATTTGATTATATAAGTTCTCTTGTGAAAAATTACTTTCTGTATTTCAAAGCCAAAGACGCAGAAGCTGCATCTGGTGCTGGAAGTAGTGGAGCTCCACTTACATCTGTCCAGATGAATTTTGTGCGCAACATGATCCACGAAGCACTTGAAGACTTCAGGTGACTTTTGTTCACTCATAATTTAATCTTTCAATGGTGGTCATAGAAAAAAAATTATTAAAATGTATTAAAAATGTATTATAATTAATTAAGCACATCATGGAAATGTGACCAATGCATTGTGGAGAATGTGTATTCTGCTTATTACTTCTGATGCAGATGCATTATTAGAAATCTAGTCTTATTATTACAGTATGCACAGCTTGATAGTCATCATTTTTCTTATTTGTTTAAAATATTGAGCCATAAACGAATGAAAATGAAATAGGGTTGTGTGTATCGTTGAATCCCTACCAATTAGAAACCTGTGGAAATAAGTGGTAATAACCAAAGAAAGCTAACCTGGGTTTGATTGTCCTTTTACTGTTTGCTGAAGTCTTATTTTCAATTCCGTTAGTAAACACTCCCCATCTCCCTCCCCTTCTGTGATCATTTCCAGAGATACATGTCATAGAGACATTATCAACCTCCAAGTGGAAATGGTGAGGCAGTTCTACATACAGTTGGTAGGTATTACCTGCAACCCATTCGTGTTAGTGTTCATTTTCATTTTTAAATAGATTATCCAAATAAGCCATAACATTACTTTCCAAGTACTAATACCTAAATAGGTCCCCTTTGTGCTGCTACAACAGCTGACCCATTTATGCATGGACTCCATAAGACTTTTGAAGGTGTCCTGTGGTATCTGGCACCAAGTCGTTAGTTGCATGTCTTTTTAAGTCCTGTAAGTTGTGAATTAGGATGTGCATGGTGTATACATGGTTAATACATGAATCACTTCACCTGGTCCTAATGTTACTGCTGAGTGGTGTACTTTTTTGTAGTGTGGACTTTAATGTGGACATTCTCTCTCGCAGAATGAAATCCACGGACTCATCGAGAGATACTCTGTGAATGACTCTCTTGTGGAGGAGATCGAGAAGCTGAAAGAGGAAAATAGACGCCTCCGGTCAAATTATTAAGAAGCACTTGACCCTTTTGACACGTCTGGAGTAAATCTCCCACATGGCTTGGTGCAATGGTTAAGCCAAAGCCTGTAGTGGCACTACAGCACTAACCTGGCAGATGTCTCATTTCTCTGCTCATGTCTGAGCATGCACTGATTCCCCAGGTTCAGGGCACACATCCTGTTCTGTAAACTAAACTAGTGCACATTTTTATTAGGCTACAGGAGGGCTTTTTTTACCATTACTGTGCCTTCAGAAACAGAATGTTTGTTTCCCTCTATACTTTGCATTTTTACAATAGATTTGTAGTAAATGTGGACTTTGTGTGGTGTTCAGAGCTAAAATTGGGGGTCTTCCCCAGGATTCATTGTAAACGTGTGATTTACATATTTGTAATTCATTTTTTTGTAAGCCCAGGGACAAACATTGTTGCATGCTGGTTATTGTGCATAGAGACAATTTAAATATGAACATGTATGTGTGATGAACTGAACACCAGCTGTACTGGCAGTTTAATGAAGGCAAGAGAAATGGATACCATTTATTGACCAGTTATTAAAAATAAACTTGTTTATACTACTTAGTAGCAGGTTTGTCCTGAATAATTCACATTAAATCTCTACTGGATGTTTAATGAGTAAATTACTACTACTCACACTTAGGGCTGGTTTCACATACAGGCAGAATATTAAAATATACTAAACCTAACCCTAGTGTGATACTTTAGGCATTTTCCTACAAAGCAAAAATGCTGGATGTTACTTTTATTTTGCTATAGCATTTTTAAAAGTCCTGTTTTCGCGTTGCTTCCAAAGAGCAATATGACCCAGTAATCAGTGCTTTAGTGTGGATTTAAATCTGTTTGCTAAAATGTCATTTTATTCCAAATTATATAATCACTTCTTGGATCAGAAACCAGCAATATAACATTACAGGCAGACTAATCTTAAGTCTGAATACATTAATATGCACAACCACATACAGTGTATTTTCTTTTGACATTTAAGTAAAAATAAAAGCACATCTGGGGCTGGAAATGGCCAGTCCTCTGATGATTGCAGTGGTGTGCCCTGTACAAACAATATACAGTAGTGTGCAAATTCAGTCTGTGTCAATGTGTTTAAGACGTTTAATCTGACAGCTGCCGATTCTTGGCCGGGAGCATCCAAAAGGAACTCATTATTTCAGAGATTGTCTGAGGGCTGCATTTGCCAAAAATAATGACAAGAAAGACCCAGACTAAATCAGAAAGCTGATAAACCACGGGGAATATTTGGTGAAGGAGCTGGAGGTTTAGACTACCTGAGAAAATACAGAGCCATGAAGTGCTACTAGAAGAACAAGTATATGGGTACTTCCACTGAAAAGTTCTGCTGGCATTATCCCACATGGTAGTGGTAATTCTGGACACACGATTACAATTTACATACTGGTCTGTAAGTTGAATCGAAGTGTCAAAACTGTAACACACAAACACTGAACAGTGAGACTTGACATGGACGCTCAAGGCATTTTAATGTCATAAAATGTTAAAAAAACACTGGTTCTATGCCGGTCAGAACAAACTGAGGTAGAGGTAGACAGCGATTGTGTCAATAAAAGTTTGACACATCTACCCTACATATAGGACAGGTGGCGTTCTCCTGAGGATAAAACAGAAACAATGTGTTAAACAGAGTAAATGTGCTTGAGAACATTTTGAAAGTGTAAAACTGCATCACGTTGACTCACCTTTAACCAGCGATCAATGCATTTTGTGTGGTAGTCGTGCAGACACGGAAGAATTCGAAGTTTCTCCGCTTTTTTGTAGTCACAGTAACAGATTTGACACCTGTAAAGAGAATTCAAACATGTTTTAAGTAAGTAAACAGCATTTATAGCATATAGATGTTGACTAGTCTGAAAAACCTTGCACTGGAGCAAGAAATTGTGCATTAAAGACTTGCTCTGTTTTTCCAGCACTATGAGCAGGGTCATAAAGTTTGGCAGGGAGTCTCTCAATCTCAGCTTTACTAAGAGTGTTCTTGGCCACTGCACCCCCTTGTTGTTCTTCAAAAGCTAAGAGGGCCTAAAGATAAAAAAACAAACACCAAAACAACATAAGCAAAATGAAAGGCACTGGCACCCACAACAGGAGCAAAATACACACCCCAATTTGGTCATTAAAACTTCCTACTTCATAATTATTTCCCTGGCTGTCATCAAACAGGTTCACAGGCAGCTCAGGAGTCTGTCTGCGGCGAGTGCGGCGTGTCTGAGGTCGTCTCACTTGCGCATCTGACCAATCAGAACAACATAAGCAAAGATGTGTCTTCAAGAATTCTTAATACATGCACTAATCTTTCCAATGAAACTTGAACATTAAATAAATTGACCTTTTTAACAAAATCAAAAATGGTCCCTTACTGGACTGCTCAAACACAGCATGCTGCAGCTCTGACCATTCCAGTCTCCTGAATGATGGAGAGTTCATTATAGAGGCCCAGGGAGAGATCCAGGCCAAACCTACATGGGGATTCAACTAAAGAGGAAGACATTGGAGGCAAGACCAAAAATGTGTTTTTAAAGTAATAATAAAATTAACATAATGCAAAATAAACATTTCAAAGTTAAATGCAATAAAAATTCAGTCCAAGAGATAATAAATTACACTTATCACACCCATGTGATCTTTGGACCCCAGGTTAGGAATCACTATCTTGTTCTATTTAAAAAGGAGACTGCATTTACTATAACTTACCCCACTATCGTGGGAGACTCTGGAGGACTGTGCTGTCTGCTGTCTCCTTTGCTCCTCCTGCATCTGCTCTTCTCTGTCAAACTGTTCCTGCACAAAACAGAAGCAGCGTACAACAGACTTGACATGAAATAGGAATAATAATAAACAATGTAGTTCTCTCTACAGCACCTGCCATGCATCTGGCATTCCATTAAGCTCAAAGAGGACTTGATGGTTCAATAAAAAGCAACAAGGTTCTGACTCTTACCTGAAGACTCCTGGCAAACGCCTCATCTTCAGCCATTTGGATGGAACGTACAGTTGCTTCAACAACCACATCATCATCATCCTCATCCTCATCTATGATGATGATCTTCTCCTGTATTTGACATACTGTAGGACTCGCTGGTTCATTTCTGCTCTCTGTATCTATGAATAATATGGCAGGAATTAAGGTGTTAATTGAATGTTTATTAAATGACACACAGAGAATACATTTCAGACAACATCCAACACTTTAGAAATGACTATAAATAATAATTTCGTACCTGATTGTAATATGTCCACCATTGCTTCTTCCTCAGTTTCATGCAAAGGAGCTGCAGAGGTATACCTACTGGACCTTGGAGAAAGTCTATTGGGGTTCTTCCTAGGTTTCTTTCCTTTACTGCTGCACTTTTTATGACATGAAGTGGATGCACAATCAGAGACATGAGCTGTCTCACTCAGGCAGTTTTGATCAGCAGCAGCAGCTCCCACATCAGAGCACCCAAGAGCTTGAACAGAAGATGAGACTGTAGAAATGGCAGGGCAGGAAAGAGAAGAGGATGTACATGGGGACTCCTGCAAATAGCAGTCAGACGTTAAAAGAGCTGAGGCAGGTACAAATCCATTTTTTCCCATTTTTCCTCGCCATTCTGAACTGCTCTTTCCTATGTCTAGGAGCCTCCGTCGTTTCCGTTTTCTATGAGAGTTTGGAGTTGTGTGGAGGTATCCAAGCCACATATCCCTTTTCTCAAGTCTCCTGCCATTTGAAGCAGACACTGAAGCCTAGAGGTAAAGAAATAAGAATAAATATTTAATCTCTTAGTATATTTCTAGATATACATTTTTAAAAATTCTCTTACCTCAGTGTCACTATCTGCTTCGTGATCCCGTGACTGCCGTTTTCTTGTGAGACCAACAGGGCTGCAAGGCAGAACAAGAACTTTTAATATTTAAAACCATCACAAGAACCCTAATAGCATCTACCAGCCAATTTTATGGATGAAAGCTTGTATGCCTGGTGCTTAGGAAATCAGCCTTGTGATTAGAAGGTTGATGGTTTGATTCCCTGAACTGGCAGGACATGACACAAGTGCCCTTGAGCAAGGCTGTCCACTACACACTACATGTGTGACTACACTAGTATGTGTTTCAATGGATGACTTAAAAGCATTAGACAAACTGGGTCTATTTGCAGCAGTTCTATATGCATGTTTACATTTCAAACCCATAACCAAAGATAGCTTCAGGCAGATGCTTGATGCTGAGCAACAACAGACTAAGACCCCTAGTGCAACCTGCTTGGTGGTGTTGATCATTAAGGAGTGTATATTAGCTAAGTGTACAGACAACGGCAAAACAGTTCTATTCACACATACCTTGGAGTTTCAGGGATGAATACAGGAGAAAAATCACGAGAGGCTCTTAGATCATTCAAGAGTTGGTCGCTGTCATCCAGCAGGTAGGCATTGTTAAGAGATTCAGGTGGTTCATGACCATCCAGCTCTTGGAAAGGACTATCACAAGCCCTCAGGTCCTCCAGGGTGAGATCATCCATACTACAGCCCTTATGGCTACTTCATACCTGTTATTACATGCAACAAAATACAAAATAAAGCCATACAGGGTTTTAGTTCTGCACCTTCAACACAAACTGAGCTAGCCAGATGGCTAACGCACAACTAAAGCCTATGAAGAGGGGTGGAAGATGTTGACCATAAACACTGGAACCTGGCTGTTATAAGTGCCTAGGAGTCGAATCACCACCACCAATGTACCGTTACTTCACTGATAACAAATTAAACAAAACCCCACTTTAACCACTTACTGATAAACAGCTTCACTCAAGTTCTTACATTTCTCCGTTCCACCTTAAAAGGCGCCTCAGCCAATGGGCCCGAAGCACTACTTAAGGTGGACTGGATATTACAAAAGCTTTCCTTTCGGAAGTTCAGCAAATGAACAACCACCCAAAGCTACAACTGGAAAATAGCGGTGTGGTTGATGGTATACTTACATAAACACTGCTTACCGTGTGTAGATGACTTCACTCGAGGACAAAAACCTGTTAAAACTCTGACTAGAGTCTATGAAGAGGAAAGACCGCCATTCAAACTGTTTTCTTCTTAGAAAATCACTTCCGCTCCGGTTTCCGTTGTTCTGTTTACAGTAATTCATCTTCATTAAACTGAATTAAAGATATATTTTAATCTGTAACATCCTCGGTATTGAGGTTCATACGCTAATAAAGTCAGAAAAAAATAGAAAAATTAGAAAATTATATTTTTGTAAAAAAATGCTTTTGTACTTTTGTTTCAGCATTGAAAACCCTAAATGCTAAAAGTATATATTGCTGCTGAAGGGAAACATATATCTATACTTAGTTTATGGTCTGAATCCTGTAGCTGCTCTGAATGCTGTAAATCAATGAACAGAACGATAGAAATGCTCTAGAATTACATGTTTACATGAACTTCCATTCACTGTACAGAACATTTTATCCTACTCTGTAAAGTCACCATTTTGGAAATACATGTTTTTAGGCCCCTTTCCCAGCTCTCATGTTCATTTCATGCTTTCAATAGCGATTCAATACACTCCAGACTTCATCATATTATTACAATAAAATATCAAATACTTCTGGCTGAATTAAATGTACTAATTAATAAAAAAAAAAACATTGATGTAGGAAAAACCTAGTGCAGAAAATCAGCATAAAACCTTTATTTTTGGATATTTCAGAACATACACAGAACATGTTTACAATTAGTAAATAAATAAAATGAACAAAATCTGATTTTACTATATTGAAAAAGTTATGAATTCTCAATTTCAATAAACAGTTACGAGTTCTTATAGAAATCATGAGCACTGAAGGTATTTCAGGTCCTCAAGTGTGTGACACTTCAAAAGAGCATCGACTGGAGGGACTTCCGCACAGTGGCCATTTCTTGCTGTTGCTATGAAGTATTTACAGAGCAGAATTAGCGACAATACCATTCTCAACTAACAAAGTACATTAATAAATTGTATGCATGCACTCACTGTGTCCATCATAATCTTTTTCTGCAGCAGGGCCATCTCCTTTTTTAGCTCCATCTGCGCTCCTTGGAGGAAAGCTTCATGGCTCTTCTCCATCTCTTCCATGTTCTGTAGGAAAAAATAAGTACCAGGATTGATTTGGGGAGGTTGCAGGGGAGAGGCCATCCACACAGTCTTAATAAACTAAAATACAAAAATCTGCCAACCCCTAATATCCCCTTTTCAGTTACTGTTATTGATATTTTAATCCCACTCAAATGTTTCACACAGGTTTCTTAAATATCATGAACAGTTATAAAGCCAGTATGATAACTAACCACCACCATTACTGCCTGGCTTTTAAACCCACCATCTGCCTTGAACGTCTTAGAATTTGTCCACTTTATATGCATCAAATAATAGTAGGACACTTCAAGATATGTGATATTTGTGAAACGTGCACAAAGCAAGGTCTCTCATAGTTTCTAACCTTGACAAACTGTTCATACAGCTCTTTGATCGTTTTCATTTTTTGGCTCTGCACAACCCGAGCCTGCTGGAAGAGCTTCTGCTGCTGTCTAAACAAGTTCTGCAGAAATAACAATGAGACTGGTTCAAGCTTTGTTTTACTTTGTTCAGTATTTTCAACCCAACATACAATTTTAAAGTCAAACCAAATGTGTCCACTTTTTCCCAGGAAAAGGAAAAAGGTATTTAATAAATGGAATAAAAAATACATTTGTGCTGTTTAGTATTATGGGATTTTAATTCATAATAAGCAGTACTAACATTCAGTTTCTCCTCCTGCTCCTCGGTTTTCTGAACATCAGTCTCCCACTGCTGCAGCACTGAGAGCACCTGCTGAGAATACTCGCTGGTCAACTTCTGTCTATTGTGGAAATGAAATACAAAGAAAACATTTTTACTTCACAAATGTACTTTCTACAAATGTGAAATTATGCACTATGCAGCATGAGATTTACCTCTGGTTATGCTGGGTTTTCCACAGCTGTTCTATTTTCTGACTGGTGCCTTTCAGAGAGCTTTTGGTGAAAGTCTCTAAGCGTTTTCTCTTGGCCTGCATTGCCTTATTGATGTCAGCTTTAGCAGCATTCAAGAATACAACATTGCAAAAAGGAAAATTGTATAAAAGACCACACAGTAAGATCTTCATTTCCTTTGAAACAGTTACATTTTAAATTTCCTCACCCCCAAACTTTTCCAGCATCGTCTGCACTTCATTGCTGAGACAAAACACACATCTTTCTATCAGCCAGTACAGTACAAAGAAAATTATCTGTACCACTTTCAAGACAAATATTTGACTCACCCAACACCTACACCCAGTTCATCCTCCTCAAATGAACCTGCACATCTCTTCTTACCCAGCTTGTCGACAATTGGAGTTTCTTAAAAGCATATGGATGATATTATTATGCTTGTGATTTAGTACAATAACCATAACTGTATTAGTAAGACAAGGGTTAGCAATAGAATTTCTTAGAGTAAAAAACAAACAGTACACATAACCTTTCAATGAATTTCAATCAACTTCTGTCATATCACATCTCAGCAAGCAGATGTTTGAAGCTAGAGAAGCTACCTTCTCTTGCTTCATCATCAGAGGCACTAAGACCTTTCTTTTCCTCTTCAATATTGAAGTCAAAAGCCTGTAGGTCTGTGGAACCTTCCATTGGTTTTGTCTTCTTGCTCTGTTTCCTTCCTGTTGATGCCATTTTCTTAAAGAAGAAAAAATTACAGGGAGTAACTCCATCCTAACTAAACGTTCTGCATACTTAATGTGACACTGAATACCATATTACATCTATCTAAAGTGAAACCCAATGTAGGTTAAGGGAAGTTAATTTACAGTTTTTTCCTCATCTAAATAGGTAATCATCTAATTTCACTATATCCACCTTTGGAACTATAAGGTCCTATCTGACATTTTTATCAAAAAATTTCCTATCCTGTGTCAACATCTTAACATTAAGAAAGTTTTTAAGTCGTATGCATTTTAGACTCTTTATCGAGAAAACAAAAATTTCTATTTACATACATGTCAATACTTCTGCACCCCTTGTGTGACCTTAAGTCTATAAAGTAGGTAAGGAGAAGCAAATCAACTGAGACCAAGATATTACACATGCACATTTATTCATTAAGGAAAATCATCCAATATTACATATCTGTGAGTGACAAAATTTTAGCCCAAAACAGCTTCAGCTCTGTTATGTTGGTGGGTACATTACAGTACATTTCTTCAAATAAATAAATAGACACAGACATGTATATACACACAAACACACATAAATCTCCACTGTGTATGAAAGATGATATATGAATAAACGTAATAATGTTCTGGATAGAAATTTTAAATACAGTAGTGCATGACTTCTGTAAACCCTTCTCTACATTTACATAAATTTAACCAAGAACTTTGATAGCTAGACAAGAACCAACTCAAACAAATGTACTGGGGAAAATGATCCAATTTTACCCATCTGTGAGTGGCAACCTTTAGGATACCAAATATTATCAAGGTAAAATTAAAGTTGGGTGTTTTATTTGTGTTGTAGAAAAGGGTTTACAGAAGTCCTGCACTACTGTATTTAACAATTTCTATCCAGAACATTAGTTTTTAAGTTTATTTATTAGTATAGCATCTTTCATACACAACGGACCATTATTTGTGTGTGCTTGAATTAGCAACGTTAGCCTCCCAGTCAACAGTTGGTGAATCTTCATTAAATTGTGTTTTTTTTTTTATTCACACACAGGATTTAACTGTGTCTTTAGTTCGTGTCTAAGAAAGAGCAGATGTAAATAATACGGGTTTCTCTCCAGAAAGAAGTAAATTACCTCAGCAGTGTTTTCTCTCAGGAGACGCTGTGAACAGACTGCGCCAGCAGTTTGTTTTCCCGCCACTGGAGAGAACACACACATAAATACACACAGATACACACAAACACAACCCCCCCTCTACACACACACACACACACACACACACACACACACACCTACTGACCGACATTCATTATACCTATTTAACTATTAATTTCACTCATTCCTTTTTTTTAACAAACTCTACATGTGCTTTATACTGATCATCATACAAACACCATGTGGACAAAAGTATTGGGACAATAGCTCATGTACGTAATAAGAGTATTATAAAAATGTATCGTTTTGTTGGAGTCTGTCTCAGGGAAGGCTTTCTACAACTGCTGTGAGGATTTGATTGCATTCAGTGACAACAGTAAATGGGTCTGGATACTGAAATACCATCACTCTCCCTCATCCCCAAACTACTGGAGCAGTTCAGTGTTGGAATTCTTCACACCAGTATGGACCACATTTGGTATTAGACATGGTGCCAATAGGTTCATGTTTGTTTATCTGCTCTGTACTATTCAACTGGCAAAACTCTACAAGAACAAGACAAGCTGTATGTGTGCATTTGCACACCTGAGTCAACAAGGCATACAACTTACAGTAGCTGAATGCATTGAATACAAGGTGACCACAAATAGTGGATAAATCACTGTTAAAACTCATTTTCTGTGGAAAATGAAGAATGGACAACATTTTGACATGATAACCTGATAATAACAGAAGACATTTCTTGTGTTCTATAAGGCTACCAACAGCTGAGGAAAGAGGAAAACCAATGTCTGGAAATGTTTATTTCCTAGTATGTTTTAGGCATTCAGCACAGTACAAAAGCATAAAAAAGTACTTACAAAATAACTACAACATTCAGATTCTCAGCTGCAGTAAACCACAAGAGCTGCAATGTCAGATGAAATATGAAACAGTGATAAATAATGCTGCACTTATTTGCAGATTAAATGTCAAATTTTTCTTCACATATAAAATGTCCATTTTCTTCATAATCATCACGTGTGACAACCATCTCTTCAAAGTCTGGATTTTCTGCCAACAGCTTTCCTCCTTCCCATGCATAGCAGATTGGACTAGAAAGGGAAGATCAGATTCAATTAATTTCTCAGCAAATAACTGTTGATAATTTCATTGTCCTGTAAACTTACTTTTGTGGTTGCACTACAGAAACCTGGAATTCTGTAGGGGCAAGGGCACGGACTTCTTTGTACACACGATCCCTGAAACCAGGGAATAAGGTGTTGCCACCTGTCAGGACAATGTTGTTGTAGAAGTGGGGCTGCATTTCTGTACAAGGGGGCGAAAAACACTGTCAGATATAAACATGTCAATGAACTAATGCTTCATGAAAAATCAATGAAGTAATAGATTTGTTTCCTTCCAACCAAAGCTACAAAGCCAGCCAGTCTTCATCTTATCTGCTTAGTCCTGAATAGCAAACCTAGAATCATTGGGTGCAAAGCAGGAATACTCCCTGGACAGGGTACCAGTCCATGGATGGGGTAACTAACACACACAGACACAGAGACACACACAGAGACACACACAGAGACACACACAGAGACACACACAGAGACACACACCGCCTATGGGCAATTTAGCATGGCCAATTCACCTACCATCTGCTTTTTTGAGAAACCAGAGTACCCTAGCCCTCTGGAGCTGTGTGCCAAGGCACTACCTGCAGTGCCATCGTGGCATCCAGGGCTTCAAAGCTAAATATTTAAAAAGGAAGGAAGCCTTGATCAAAGTATGGCTTTTGCAGTGTCTACTGTCAACCTCTTGTACCTTCAGGCATTTTGTTGATGGAATTAACTAAAGCTTCTGGAATGCCCATTTCCTGGATCCCAATGTCTGATGGATGGAAGAGCATCTCTGGAACTGCAAACCTCTCATTGTTGAGCCTCAAGATTTGCTCCCCAGTTTTATATTTTCCTGTGAAATTCATCTCCTCTCGAGGCTGCAACATAAGAACAAGGAAAATTTCTCGCTTATTACAGTTGACAATGCGAACACTCTTGCTCACTGGGATTATTATCCATTACTCAGTATCAAGTTTGTAAAATGTGTGCATTTAATATTTCACACCTTACAGAAGCCCTTTTTGATGGAACTGAAATCTGGTAGCACGTAGTCTCTCATCACCAAGTTGTCCTCCCCTTTCAGTCTACAGACAAAACGAAGACAACCAGAGATGAAGTTTCTAGAAATGTGTGATTTGAGACTTGCTATCATGGTTTGGTCAAAACAAGCAACCAAACTGTAGCTTACTGTGCAATCTCCATGTCTTTGTAGAAGTCCTGTGACACATAGCACACATCTTCTTTCACTTGGTTGATCACATGTGTCTCATCCATTACGTGAAGCTGCCTTTGAGAGAAAAAAATACACATCAGTTCACATGATGTTGTGCTTCTGAGTCTCCTGGAATATAAAGCATAAATATTCCTCATAAAAACCTTCACTATACTAGTACATCTCAAATAATTAGAATGCTGTGAAAGAGTTCATTATAAAAAAAGTAGTCATCTTATATCCACTACTTGTAAATATTTCAAGCCTTTTTGTTTTATTGTTGATCAGTACAGCTTGTAGGTCATGAAAGACATAAATACTCATAATGTCAGCGTTATATTACATTCTTTGGAATATAAAGAGGCAGGATAATTAACTGATATGTAGCTCTTTCATATGGCACTATTCTGCATCTACATAGAACCATAATAGGAAAGGTCAGTACAACCATTTTCATGTCACCAGAGTAGAACGGCACACTTACCTGTAGGAAATGATCTCTTTTAAGTGATTAGTTAGAAGTTTTCCTCCAACATTGACTCTGTGGAGCCAAAACCAGAGTATAAAGGATGTAGCCAAACAGACTATACTGGGCATTTTCATGAAACTGAGCTAAGTAAGGTGATCATCTGACCTGCAAATGCCATCCTTCATCTTCCTTCCCCTACAGTAAGGGATGATGTGTGTGAAGGAGAAGCCGCTATCCACCACAACACAGCACAGCTCTGAATTGTTCTCCTGGAAGTACCTGTGGGAACTCAGAGATCCAGCTGGAACATGAAAAAATTTTATAGAGAATCAGCTTTGAGATTGAAAATTAAAATTACCTTCTCATATTTGGAAATATCTTTACCAGAGACATTTAGCACATAGTGACATACTCATGCATGTTGATGTTTTTGGGCCATCAGGTGTTTCTGATACTGAAGCCAGGGCTACACAACTTCAGTACTGAAGATCAGGTCTCCTGCAAAGTTTGGTAGTAGCCCTACACAAACAAACTTACTTTGCCTAGTAATAAACTAATGAGTTGAATCAAGAGTGTCTGAATATGGCAACTTTCAAATGAATACTAGTAAGCTGCTATTAACCAAATTAAATGTACAATATTAAAATATTGATGATTTGTATTTTTCTGAGATTGTAATTATAATACTAGTTAATTATACTGGTGAAGAAAGGAATTTACTTTACATTTTAGTCACTAACGTTTAGTTCCTTAGTTACTAAGTACTTATGTAATTTGATACTGCTGTGCTTTCACTAGAGTAACAAACTTTGTACTCCAGTATGATTGGTATCATGTAATGCATAATTCTACTGCTCTCTAGAGGGCAGGCTACTACTGTTACATGACTGAAGACTCACTCTGGATAAAACCTACTTTACCAATCCCTCCTCTTGACAAACATCAGGTAAAAGAAAACTGAACTCACCATTGATTCTCAGAGCTGCTTGAAATTGGTACTCTTCAAAAAGAATCTCATTCATAGACTCTTGAATTGAGGAGAAGTTGAAGTAGGGCTCGGTTATCACTATGCTGGTGTCACCAAAGTCAACCTACAATTATTTGCAAAACATACAGTAAACATACTATGTTATGAACAGTACAGTTGGTATAGTTGTAAACAAAATTTAAGAATGTATGACAATACTTTGCTTCATGCTACTACCACAGTACTCAGAGCATCATGCTGTGACGTAGACTACTCTTTTGTTTTAATGGAGCCTGAGTTACCTTAAACATTTCTTTTCCAAACAGGTGATCCCACACTTTGCGCTGCACATCCCAGTTGACAAGATAACCCTGAAACAAATAAATATTTAAAAATGATTTAAGGCTTCACATACACAAATTTGTAGACACCTCTTCACACCTATATGGCAATATCTCATGCCACCACTATCCTTCTCCTTTTTGAGCCTTGGTTCCTCTCATAGTTTCTTCCTCACAGTCTGAGGGAGATTTTGCTTGCCACGGTTGCCTACTGGCTCACAAGAGGCTTGTGACAATGCCTTTGTTGTTGTAAGTACTATTTGAATAAACTTTGATTGACACACAGACACACACACACACACATACACACACACTCATACATACATACATACATACATACATACATACATGGGCATGTGTGTGTGTGTTTTTGCTAGCATACCTTCTGAAATGGTAGAATATAGAAAAGACCAGATGGATCTTTGATTTCATCAAGTTGATTGGCAGTGTAGGTTTTTAGCCTCAGTGTTTTGGAGCGAAACTGGCAATTTGGAAGAACACTGAGAAAACATGGAAATGAAAACCATTAGTCCACCTTGTAGATTCTTTTGTGTGTGTGTGTGTGTGTGTGTGTGTGTGTGTGTGTGTGTGTGTCTGTCTGTCTGTCTGTCTGTCTGTCTGTCTGTCTGTCTGTGTGTGTGTGTGTGTGTGTGTGTGTGTGTGTGTGTGTGTGTGTGTGTGTCTCTCTCTCTCTCTCTCTCTCTCTCTCTCTATGTATGTATGTGGGTCGGTCTGTCTGTGTGTCTGTCTGTGTGTCTGTCTGTGTGTCTGTCTGTGTGTCTGTCTGTGTGTCTGTCTCTCTCTTTCTCTCTCTTTCTGTCTGTCTCCATGTGTATGTATGTCTCTCTCTCTGTATCTCTCAGTGTATCTCTCTCTCTCTCTCTCTCTCTCACTCTCTCTCTCTCTCTCTCTGTCTATTTATTTAAATATATAAAGTACAGTTCAGTAAATTTCATCTACCTGACTTTCTCATGGCTGTATCCGATCTTGGCTGAATAAGCTCCATTATCCAGGACGAGCGTTGTCATCCTCAGCAGCTGTTAAACCGGCGGGAAAAAAAAGCAGAGAAATCACAACTAAATCACCTCCTGAAATAAATGAAGCACATTTTTCTGCTCGGACTTTGTTTATCTTCTGCGCCTTTCTGCCGCGCTCAGCTCTTCTTCACTGACAGTCAGAGTAAAGCGTTTTCCACTCACTGCCACCTGCTGTAGCGGACATGTAACGACACTTCACTATAAACATACACTCTTCATTTAGATGTTGCTGTGGAGCAGTGCAGTGAGCATGGGGCATTATTAAGGAGTGTTATTATAGCAAAAGGGTTCACTGCTCTGAAATGTTGTTATTACTGTTGCAGATCACAGGTATCATATACAGTATCAATCAGTCTGTTTTATCAGTTTCTATTTGTATTGTAATGGTGTATAAAAAGATATGTGAGATCAAATGCTGAACATTAATAGTACAATAATCTGCTTGATTAAACAGCCTTGATCTTCTTCCTCTCTCTCTCAAAATGCTCAGTCACCTTATTCATCTCCTCTGGTGCCTGGTTTGCCACTGTCTGAGTCGTTACTTTCTCTCTGACAATCTTTCTCTCTATTATTTCTTTCTCCTTATTCCAAGCAATCTTCTCTTCATTCCACTCCTCATAAACAGGATCTCTCTTCTCTCTCTCCGATTTGAGCTGGATGTCTAATTGGATCATCCAGCGCCTGAACATTATCTCCCATCTCTTCACGGCCTGTTCCTACATATAAAAAATGAGGACAGAAAAAAATCCTGTTTGCAATTTTGTGATAAAACACCATCAATTAATGTATTTTTGCAGCAAAAATGAACCTACTAAAGCTGTTACATAAAGCTGTGGAGCAGTGGAATGGAGTTGTGGGTGACATGGGGTGGTGATCATCCAACTATCCTCACAATGGTTCATCACTGAACACAATCCAGCTCGAGTTTTCACCATTGCCATCACGTATGGAGGTGCTGGTGCATTTTTAGCTTTGTAGGCCAGCATCAAGGTTTTGAATCTGATGCAGGCAGCTACAGGAAGCCAATGAAGGGAACTTCGGGACATTGAAGACAAACCGCACCGCACTTCTGCATTCTAGATGAGTTGCAAGGGTCTGATGGTCCTAATAGGAAGGCCAGCTAGAAGGTATTTGCAGTAGTCTGAACAAGCACCTGAGTGGCCTCTCCAGACAGAAAGGGTCATATTCTAATGTTGTAACAGAGGAATCTGCATGTCCAGTTTGCAACATGAGCTGAGAAAAATAACTGGTTATCTACAACTATACCAAGGCTCTGTGCTTCTGCAGATGGAGTGACCAGTGAGTTCTCAAGGGAAATGGCAAGATCAGGCTGAGGACTAGTGGATCCAGGAATGAATAGTAGGAAATAATTAATGAATAAGTGTCCCACTACTGTCCATATTGCATTCTAGTATAAGTGAACAATCAATTGCTAGCCAACTTGTATTTGCCATCTTGCACCTCTACCACACATTCAGAGGTTTCTAGTGAAGTAGGAAAAGATTGAGAATGAGAGGTGAATAAAAGACTAAAGAACAATTAAGATTCTTATATTTTATTTGTACCTTTAGAGGAAAACAAACAAAGATGAACAAACACAGACAATTTCTCCTCCATATTAAAATAATCATTTATAATTAATCAAGTATGATCAACCGTACAGATAAAATGAAAATCATTAGGGTCTTAATGGGCACAAAAGCACTCATACAGCTCTTTATTTACCAACAGTGTTTCATTGCAATTTTATTTCCCTGGATTTGCTGATATGGTCCTTTAAAAAGACAAGTCGATAAGCTGAGCTTCCTTTACTGCATTTTCTTTCTTTTCTTCTGGACTCCACTTTATGAGAGGCGAGCTCAGATCGATTAGCTGCAAAAAGGTATCAAACCAGGAATTAGAGACATAAAAAAAAATTGATCATATTTTACTGACAGCAGGTAGAACACAAACATCTTCAATTACTGTGAATGAAAATTAGAATCTGTCACCTGGCCACCGAAAGCCTTATTTGGGATGGTTTTGATCAGGTCTGGGGTGTTTGAGAGATCAATAAGTATCTTCTCCTCTTGTTTCAAAACAGGAGCAGGGGCATCCACCAGCAATACCTTAGAACCAAAGAAAAACAAGAGATTCTGCTACAAGACTGGCAAGAAAAACAAGAACTGCAAAAATCACATAAATGAATAAACACAGGCGCTAAATGTATAAAGTTTTACAAAACTTTAAAATAAATCAACTGCATACAGTGATAGAACCACAAAAAAAGCAGCATGTTTGTGAAAAACGGGAAGCATTCATTTTTACCTCACTGACGTCTTGCGTCTCTGACTTGTTCTGCAGGACTTCTTCAGACGTTGAGAGAGTTGTTTTTGCTGGGCTGGGTTGCTGAATCTCTTGAAATTCTGAGGATGACCTGGGGGGATTCTTCACTGCTGCTGGCTCACACACAGTGGGTTTATCAGTATCATCCTCCATATTAAAGACCAGAGAGCAAGGCTGAAGCTCATTTGGAGTGCTGGACTCTTCTTTGTTCTCTGCCTGCTTGACTACTCCATGCAGCTCACTTTGCTTCGGTTGACCAGTTGGGCTAAACAAATCACTTTCAGTTAGTCATTTTAAAAGCACTGAGGCAGTAAACAAAGCAAAAAACGTTAAATGACAAACTGTTTGGTTTTAAAATTACTTTACCTTGCATGACTCATCACAGAGGCAGAGGCTGGTGACTGTGGCTCTGGGGTGCGAGACAACCTCAGGCGAGGCATGCTCTTGGGCGTGAGCATGGGAATGCCAGACATCCGGCGGGTCACAGGTGTGGGCAGAGCTGATGGCCGCCTCAGTTTTGGCTGTACTACAGCTGTTGCTGAAGGGGTCTGCAGACCCTGTGTTGCAGGAACTAAGAGCCGCTGGACACTAAAAACAGGCAGAAATGATGAACATTTCATTGTAAACAATGAGAGGGTGTGAAAATGCACCTACGCAGTCAAATACAGCTGCATACTCTCAACTGAACAGTTCATTTGAAATCTTCTCACGATAATCTAAATAAAATACAGGAAGATGACTAAATCCGACACCTAACAACTGGGGTTACACAGAGCCCACCCCGATTCCTTTACCCCATGCAATAAACACATCACAAATTCCATCAAGGGGGCGCCTCCTTTTGTCAATACTTTGCTAAATTAAGCCGACTTCTGGAATCATTTTTTTCTTGTATGTTGCTGCAGCCATTCATGATCCAATCAGCAACATTTCTATTAATATTGTTTGTTGCTAAAGGAAGATGACAAGATACCACACCAAACAACGAAGATGGCTGTGGCCATTTCTGGTCTGATCAGCAACCTCTGTTATCACACAGCAATCAGGTAGGCACCTCCCTTCATCAGTTTTTCATTGAATTAAACCCGTGGCACCACCAGAAGGCTCAACAGTGAAGTCTAGTATCTTACATTCGTTACCCTCTATTCGTTCTTCATGGGATTTACCTCTATACCAACAGCCTATGCACAGAACAACATCTTTTTCACCATGCTACATCATACTAACGTAACTGAATTTAAGAACATTACCTGTCCACGCTGCCAGAAGACATCAGTTTTTTTGGTTTCATAATTCGAGGGACATCAGGAGATGTGATGACTATAAAAACACACATGATACATACAAGTGTGACATCTTACCAACAACCATTCAGAACAATTCCAATGCAAAATGTAGGTCAGTTGATAACAGTAATGATTCTTACGGTCAGATCGACGCACTCCTTTCACAGAGTTTGTAGGAGTTGGTACCAACAAAGACTTGGTGCCTGAGGTCACCTTAACACTGCTTACAGCCTTCATGGTTATGACTGGCAGAGAAGTAGTCCTCTCCATGGTCCTTTTAGAAGGTGTCTGGTGCTGGACAGAAGATGCAGGCTCTGGTCTCTTAATTGGAGTGGCCTTGACCGGTCTAGGAAGAGGCTCAGAGTTTTTCCTAAGTTGTGTGGACAGTGACGTTCGTCTCCCAGCAGAGGATTCCACAGGTCTACTGATGACTCCTGACTTACGGCTTGAGCTAGGAAGTCTGCTGCCACTGTTAGGAACCCGGCTGCTAATGCTACAACTTCGGGAGGAATTGAGTTTACCTGCAAGGAAAGTTTATCAAAAAATTCAGTCTATATTTAAATATTTAACTTCAATATATGTGGGAGACTCGGTTGTAATAAACAGATGCATTGAAGAACCCAATTATAAAAGCAACTGCAGTATCATATGAGCCATTGATTTTGATAACTGTACTGAAAAGTTGTTCCACTGGCCTGGCTCCAAGAGGGATCAAAAGAACCTGACCTCCAGCAGTCAAGTACAACCAGTACAAAGCAATGATCTGAGTTCATAAAGAAAGGCTCACCTTTACCTGTTGGAGAAACAGTAAGGCTGGAATTGATACTAGATACAGAAGAGGAGGAGGAAGATGTATTTCGGCTTCGGTCCACTACTCGTCTGTTGTGCAGGGGAGGAGCTTTACACACGGGTGCACTTAGTTCACTCTAAAGGATTGAAAACATGACAGCTAGTTACCACAATAAATCCAATAAATAAATCCAATAATGATCAAAGTCAGCCCATTCATTTAGACTGGAGACAAGATGTTTGTTGACAAGAATTAAGAAATTTTACATCAATACTTCTTTTAAAGGCAAATTCACTGTGTAGAAAAATCACACAATCGTAAATAATTAATTAAATTAATTTAAAACAAGATTATGTGAGAACTGCTATTTCACATTACATATTTCACACTTATAGACATTTCTGGTAACTTTTACTTGCAGTTATTGCTACACAAGGGTGTCACATCACATGCTAAAAGCAAA
Organism: Acestrorhynchus altus; assembly: GCA_034509495.1. Taxonomy (NCBI): domain Eukaryota; kingdom Metazoa; phylum Chordata; class Actinopteri; order Characiformes; family Acestrorhynchidae; genus Acestrorhynchus; species Acestrorhynchus altus. The sequence goes on from CM067512.1 coordinate 24,798,335, forward strand.
GGTTCACACATTTTTGCCACTCATCGATATTTGCAATATGGATAATTTTTGTCAATAAATTCAAAGGAAAAGCAAAACATTTCCTGCAATGTCCATCTGGGATTAATAAAGTATTTCTGATTCTGAAATTAGTATAATATTTTTGTATCATTTGGTTAAACTCACCTAATTGAACCTCAAACTTTTAGGTCAATTAATGCCAAAAATCACTTTTAAACACCACTGAACACAAGATCATATAATGACACTATTAGGAGAAATACTTGACTGTGTAAAAGGGAGGTCTTATAAATATTATTCAGAGCAGTCATGGATGGAGCTCTGTATTGGATTTATTAATAGTGTAAGGGATGTTATTTTTACTTCTTAATCATTTATTTTTGTTTTGTTTCTATAGAATGCAAATAATGTAATTATTTGTAATGCAATTAAAGTAGCTTTGGTGTGATATGTACCATTTAAGAAAATTTGACAGTGATGGTAGGAATTTTGAAAGGTCTCTAAAAGCTACCTTAAATATAAACCAAGACAGAATTGCCCAATACAGTTTTGCAACAGCTTTAAGAACAGGAGTCAGGGGTGAGAGGTACATGCAAGACACTGTAAAGAAAAAAGTGCCCAATGTATTGTTCTCATCACTTCTCTGAAGAAGAAACTAAGTAGAATTAAGTAGAAAATTTGTAAACATGAATCCTAAGTGTTCACAAATTAATTATTAAAAATGTGTGTTGCCTCATTTCACCTGGTTTGGGGCTGGGAGGACTCTCTTTCCTGGCAAGCTTGTGTTGAAGGAAGAATCGCTCACGTCAGATGCAACACTAGCTGTATCAGACAGCAGGTCTTCAGTAGAGCCTCCTCTACTTGTGTTTCTACTGGCTGGACTCCGCTTCAGGCCAAATGAGTTCTGAAATAACAGAATAAGTGGCACATATATGGCATAAATTTCATTTATGAACTTCAAAGCCCAAAAATAAAGATTACAAGGAGCAGTCTTACTTTGCTCGGAGCAGGGAGTCGAATTTTGCTTGGGGCTGCTGGTCGAGTGCAAGAAGATAGTCGGGAGTTCACAACCGCTGTGGGTTTGCTGGGTAGTATCCCATTACTGGCCACTATACTTCTGCCTCTGGGAGCCACTTTAGGCTGTGTCTCAGTATGTCTTACAGGACTGGATGTGCTGAGGGGTGGTTTGCCACCAGACTTGATGCAAACCTTCTGCAGTCGCTTCTGGATGGCTGGTGGCAACTGCTTCATAGGGCTGTCCTGAACGCAGAATGTTTCCCTCTTAATGGGGCTAAGTGCATCTGCAGGCTTGTTGAACATGTCCAGCTTGGCTGAGGTGTCTGCTTCAAACTGTTCTGTGTTTTTAGGCACACTGGAGACAACTGTATTGCCTTCTGCAACAGGGTCATTACTGTTTCCCTCCAGCTGACTGGCAAGAAGATGCGCCTCTTTACGGATCTCCTCAAAGTTCTCCTCCAGCAAGGGGCTCCAGCTGGGCTCCTCACCAATGGAGGGCCCACTACTTACACTGTCCTTCACTTTGATCTCCACTACGTGTGAAACACATTTCTCCATGTGACCAACTGGGCCCACAAAGACCTCATCTTCAACAAAGTCATCACCTTTATAACTGTAACCAGAGAAATGGATATTTCATTGTTCATTTATTTTACAGTAAAACACCACCACATTCATTTCTTGAATTTCACAGCACTTTAAAAATCACTTGTTTCTGCACAGTAAATGTTTACACAAATACCCAAATCTGTTCATTCCTACTTTGCACAGTATGACACTAAGGCTGGGTGATGCATCGACATTTACATATATACTGGGATACAAAGTTTTTAAATAACCTTCTGTTTCAATCTTGTGGAAACCTTTTTCTGGTCCCTCGCTTTGCTCCGCCATCTTTTCTCAGCTCCTCCTCTACTCTGCTCCCCTCCACTACCAACAGTTGTTCTCACATACACACCACGAAGGGGGTTTTAGACAGAAATCTGGCATGAAGACTCTACAGTCTAATGTTCTGGCACTTTGATTTGAGGATTGCCGTTTCGAATTCCAGGTCATGCTGCTTGCCATCAGCAGCTTTGGCTGTGCTCTCTCTGGGTGGGTAGATGTTGCTCTCTCCTCACATCACAACCAGTCCAATGCTGGGTGCCACAGACCTCTGTTAGGTGTTGTATCAGGGGACCCAGCGCTTTCCTCAGAGTCTGTCCAGCAAAGATGCAAAGGTTGCACTTTGAAAAGAAACAGTAACTGGCTTCACATATATCAGAGGACGCATGTCTTCCCTCTCCTAGTATTGGGAGCATCAAATGTGATTGGGGGAGAGTCCTAATGGGGTTGGATTACTACCACTTCCAAGTTAAATGTTCTAATTTTTTCACATTGCATTTTCCCATCCTAACAGCACTATTCTGCGAAAATGCAGTGTGAGGAATCTCTGGATTCTAGCCTTGTCTACTAGCTAAGGATATCCGAGTGAACAGCAAAGCTGTTCAATGAAATATATCAGGATATCGTTTTTGCTCCATATCGGCCAGCCCTATACGACAGTACGAAACGTCGGAACATATGGACTGTAAGGGTCTAGCAAGACTTATGACTTATCTGAGGAGACAAACAGACCTTTCAGGTGAAAGTGGGACGTCAAAATCAAACTTCTCATCAGCCAATGAGCAGAAATCTTTAGAGAGAATCAAGAGAGCAGGATCAGTCAACAATAACATCAGAATGCTGGATTCCTACAGTTTCGCTCCTCTGCCAATCAGGAAGAGAAAGCTGATGATCAGGATCTGGCTACCTTCTGTGGCCATCATCTTCTGGAAAGCAGGTGGGTCAAGGTCCTGAAAAGAAGCATGTCTGTTAGCTGAGCAGCTTTTGATCCAGTCTTTCCCACTGATTCACCCAGTGCTGTGTTTGGGCTCTGGTGGGATCGCCTGGTTACAAAAGTTTGGAGCTACAGCAGATAAATACCCCCCGGTTAACCCCCTGACCAGCCACAGCAGTCCTCCACTACCAGCACACACCCTTACCGTGTGTCGCCGCTCACTCTGCAGGAGCTCCGCTTCACTCCACCTCACTTCACTTCACTCGTGAACCGCTGTTCGATTTCAAACGTCACGTGACGCAGCCGGTGCGATCTCATTGGTGGAGAAAGTGGCGGAAACGCCGGCGGTCATGTGATGTTTGTGGACGGAAGACTCGTTAAATTTTGGTTATTGTTTCCATCTATTGTAGAAAAGATAAGGATGATGAACACAGTCTGTCCTGATAATCCAAACCACAGCCGGAAGAGGCGGAATATCAGCGTTTGTGTGCAGCCACAACAAATAGAAATTAAATGAATATTATTTATGTAAAATAAAATCAGTTCTTATGAAATTTTATGGTGCTGTGATTTGTCCATTAAATATGCCCAGATTATCACATGACGCAGTGTGTGTGTGTGCGCGCGCGCGAGAGAGAGTATCATGTATAATATGCACCATATTATTTCTATCTATCTATCTATCTATCTATCTATCTATCTATCTATATATATATATATATATATATATATATATATATATATATAAACATTTTAGACAAGTACATTTAGAATGCAGAAGGAAACTCATTTACATTCCACACGTTTATTTTTTACTTTGTATCTTTTTTTTTCAGTCCTATTCAGAATTATTTAGTTTAGGAGTACTTCTGTTATTTAGACTATAATTAAAAATACCACAGGACACATATTTGCATTTACATTTTGGGGTCCAGTGGTTAAACAATAGCATAAATCCTTCTAAATTCTCTAAATTGTGATACAATTTCATAAAACATTTATTTGCTAGAAAATAGGAGCCTTATAGTGTAATTCAATTGTGACAAATAAATTATAATAAAGAATATTTACACTAGTAAAAAAAAATAATACTCATCAAAATATCTTCTATATCAGGGTTTCTCTACCTGTGGACTGGGGACCACCAGTGGACCTTGGGCCCATCCTCAGGGGGTTAGGCAGTAGTGGATCAGAAATGGGACTTTAAATCATAAATCAGGACCCAATTCTCACTTCTCTCAATTCTTAGAGAAATATAATGCAAAAACATTTTTACACTAAAAGTTTTGTTTTCTTGTGTCTCATGTATTCTAGTTATACACACTGTGAGGTGGAAAAGGTTGAAAACCCCTGTTCTATATAAATGCATATACATGACACTGAGGGAGACACAGTCTGATGGTATGAATGGTGTTATTTATAATTGCTGTCCTATATGTTTCTAATATTCATACATGATATTTCTAAAAAAATCTACGACATATATAATGTAGTCCTCATACTAAAAAACACCAACACCCAGATCACCCAGACCTCTGAACTCATTACTCATAAAAAACACATAAAAAAAACAACTGAAATTGGTTGTAACTCAATGTTTAAGCATCAGAGTAGAAAAATAATCTCTACATCTCTACATTTTCTGGTGCCATCTGCTGGCCAAATTGGTGTACATGCACCACAAAACCCTAATCAATCAAATTTACATTTTGATTATCAGTAGTTCATTAATTATAAACTGTAAACCTTCCCAGAATTTCTCACCTGATATATTTTAATGAAGGACTGATGAGGTGACAACAACAACAACAACAACAACAACAACAACAACAACAATAATAATAATAATAATAATAATAATAATAATAATAATAATAATAATAATAATACTCACTGTTAACACTAGCTTTCCCCGAGAGGTGCTTTGGAATGCTGTGAACACTCTCACTTAAAATTACAATGTACTACATTTATAATGTATTATGTATTTGTACTAGTTTATCTCAGGAAAGTAGAATATCTTTGAAACATGTTTTGTTCATAACTGAATTCATAAAGATAATTTTATATGCACAATATATGCATTTATATGCATATTTTATAACATATGCCTTGCTCATTGCTCTTGCCTGTCAGTTTAACAACCTTCCAGTCACAAGGCTGGATCCCTAACCACAAAGCCACAGCTCCCCCAAATAAATGGCCTGACCTGGGATTTGATCCTGGGCCATTGCATTACATGGTGAACGAGCTGCTGCTTAACAAACTGTGAAATGTGAAATACAATATGACCAAACCCTTAAAAAAGAACACTGAAAACCCCAAAGTCCTGGGATAGGAGCTTGTTATTGTCTCGTGATTTGGGTATAGATCATGGAAGCCTGCAAGATCTACAGGATATGCTCATGAGGCTCATGCATTGAATGTGGATGCAATTTTAATTGTCACCTGTCTGTTCACACAGATGATTCTAACTAGATACTGTTGGTCATAATCTTTAAGCACCCAATGCAATGTCCACTGTAGGTGGTCATTTCTTCTGTGACATTCTCGGTACACACATCCGTGGTTCAAGGAATGTTAAATGCCCACACAAATTTAGAAATTGAATGGCTAATCCAACTGCTGCCACCAACATGCCTTGCCATTGGCATGCTGGCCAGTGTCTCCTAGGTAATATCATATCATAACCAGTTTACAAACTGATATCCGATTACTTTAACATTATACATAGATGCCAAAAGTATCATTTTATTTGTAACAACAAAAACATAGCTCTCCATGTTTTTAGCCCCAGAAGGAACCTTGGAGCTTCAACCCAAGACCCCAGTGCTGGGTGGCAAACATGCTAAGCCATAAAATAGTTTAAAAATATGTATATAATAAGTATATAAACATTGAACAGTGTCTAATATTAGGATTCGGGTTAATTCCCTTGACTGCAGTTTTGGATATTCAATACAGTTTTAACTGCATTCAAAATCAATTCCAATAATCAGCAGTCATAATTGAACTATTCATCTTTTATTGTCAAAAAACCATACACATTACTCACACTTTCAAATGAAAATTGAACCACAATCACTGTTTATACTGCTCATGATTAACAGACATTAAATAATTACCAAATATAGAAAAAATAATAATCCATAAACAGATGGATAAACATTCATTCCCAAAATAGGAATGAAGCTACAGTGAAATAAACAAAAAGAAAGAACCAAAGAGCATTTCTTTCCTATCTGCCTTCTCTAATATAAATGTATATGTGCAGCACAACCCAACATAACCTATGACCTATATTCATGGTAAAATCCTCCATAGATAATCAACATCTTTAGATCCTAAGATCAACAATTACAGGATTTGTGCTTCTGCTGACAAAATGCACTGCATTATTACGGATGTCATTTCAACATCTCACCTCCACATGTTTTGTGTTGTTCCCCAAGAGACGGTGGGATCATATAGTAGAACTTACTGTGAACTGGCTTTTGGGGGGATATCAGGATAACAGGCAGCATGCAAGAAAATAAATGTATAAAGCTATATTTTATTCAGCTTTGTTTACAAAGCTTGTTAGTGCAATTTAAGTAGCTCGCCAACTTTTGCTGATGGTTGTACTTATTGGATGTCTTCAATAAAAATAACTGATGCAATTGTTTGGAAAATGTCTGGGGCTACATTATTTCCACACTTACGCTGTATCCCCTTGCAGACTGTAATAATTTAAGTTGCCCCATAGATCAATTGAATCCAGCTCTGAAATCTTCAAATCAAACATGTATTCAAGCAAAATTTACATGGTAAACAAACTATGGTATATTCTTTTCCCATTTTTTTTCTAGACCACTAGACCAGACCACAATGCTCAAGTCATAATACCATCCAATTATGTTGCCTATACCTAAACATAAATCTCACATACAGATACAGCAGCAACTATGTTTAAGTCTCATTCATAATTTGCACTTTGCCCCCCAGTTTTGTGCAAGGTGATATATTCTCTGAAAGTATGTAAACAGACCATTTGTTTTACAATATACACAGCCAATATTTCTTATATCAGTGGTTCATTCAAAAAAGCACATGGGTAACATATCATTCAAATTGAGAAGCTAGAAAAAATTCCCTCACCTTTCCATTGTTTAAGGATAATTTGTTAAGGTTTTAAAAATTCAGATTTTCTTTCTAGCTTTATCTCGGATCATTGTAGATCCCCTGGGAAGAAATCCACAAAACAATCCTCAATCCAAACCAACATTCCTCTGTACGTTAACTACCTCATCCATACCTACACCCAGACTGATGGAAAACTTTTCATTTCAATACCAAAACATTCAATGACCTCCTAAGCTTGCTCTTTGCAAGGGTTTTGATGTGCTGTTGGCATGGGTAGTACAGACATGGTCTTAGCAAGGTTTTAGCATGAGCGGAATCAGAGAGATGTCTCCAGGCTATGCAGGGGGCTGCCAGGGGGCTGAGGAATGGCAGTCTTGATTATGTCCTTGTGGCGGTGAAAGCTCCTGCTGTCTATAGCATTATTGTTCTGGTTAGGGGAAGAAAGGACTGGAGGAAGGGGTGGAGGTGGTACAGCATTGCGTTTTGTGGGAGCCTCCTCTTCAGGGTCAGTTTCATCAATCAGAGGGATGGCTGGCTCAGAGTCTTCGATGCGGAACTCTGGGTGGCTCATGAAGTTGTGAATGGAGCTGCGCGACTCAGGGGTTTCCAGGCCTTCATAAGGAGACATTGCTTCCCGAAAAGCATTCACCACACGGATCTATCAGAGAAGATTAGAAAAGATAGTGACAGAGACTGTATGTAAACAAGCATATCTCCAGTAAGCCAGGCTCACACCAGGCTTGGAGCACATCCTTTTAACAGGGAACAGCTATCATCTACCTGTGTCTGGATTCTTTGGAGTCCCCTGCACCAGAGGACCTGCCCTCTTCTCAGTTCCATCTCAGCATGGTCAATTTCATCTAGATCATACATCTCCTCCAACTCTTCCTCTGGAATCTCCTCTTTCTGGGTGCCATGGCCAGCAGTCTTCAAAAACTTCAGCCGACTTGTGGGAATGGTGGTGATCAACTGGGGATTGAGGTCAGAAAAAAAATGTTGGACACTATTTTCTCCAGAGAAAATCCAAAAAAATATCAAGGGAACCAATGTGACTTCAGGCTCACCTGACCCCAGAGAAGACCTCCAAAGCCAAGGAAGACACACCACAGCCACTGGTCAATACTGAGGCCTACACAACTGAAGGGCTTCCCTCCAAATTGCACAATCCCAATCTACAAATGAAAGTAATATATCAAAAAACAACATTTCTCCACCTTAGTTGATATCTGAGGACATATAAAATATAAAAGACTGCCATATATCTTTACCTGAATAAGAAATGTGCTAAACACAATGGAACAGAAGATAAGGTTGTTAAAGATGCCATCAAAGACATTCCTCTCGCCGTGAATCTTGCGAGCATTAATCTCATTAAAAAGCTGCATCATTACGAAGGTGTTGAAAACAATGGTGTAGTGTTCTGAAGGAGGGGCGTGTAAAGGAGCATTCCGGCCACTGTCAACATCAAAGATCTGCTCACCTGTTTGAAAAAGAAACAAAACAGAATTACTATCAGTATTTATTCTACTATTTCCACTACAATATAAAATGAATGTGTCTGCTTTGTGTGAACCAGAGCTGCTGTTTTGATGTAAACTGCCTCCCATACTCAGATCTTTTACTTGAGGATACTCCAAGTGTCTCAATAGGGTTGAGGCCAGGGAAGGATGGTGACCACACCATGATTTTCTCTCCTTTTATGCCCGTAGCAGCCAATGACACACACGTATTCTTTGCAGCATGCGATGAAGCATTGTCATGTATGAAGATGATTTTGCTATGGAAGGCACAGTTCTTTCTGTACCATGAAAGAAAGTGGTCAGTCAGAAACTTTGTTGAGGTCATTTTCCCTAAAGAGGCCAAACAGCTCTCTCCCCACGTAGTCTTGTTGGGACATGGATAGAGAAGTGGATGGTTGGTGGATGGCCACCATCTGGACCATGCAGGTTCCATAGCACTCAGTCAGTAAACAAGACTGTTTGAAAATTAATCTTCATTTATGTCTGGACCCACTGCAACAGTTTCTGCTTGTGAAAATTGGTTAAGGGTAGCCGAATAGTTGGTCTATGTAAAGCAGCAAGACACTGGAGGATCTTACACTTTGAGGTTTGTGGGACTCCACAGGCACCAGCGGCTACAAATATCAGTTTGCTGCTTTGTAATGGCATTTTTGCAGCTGCTCTCTTAATCTGATGAATTTGTCTTTCAGAAACCTTCCTCATTATGCCTTTATTTCAACAAACCTATCTGTGTCTCTTCACAGTACGAAGATCCTGCTCAAGTTTTCATGAAATATCTTCATTTGATGCTTTTCAGCAGCAGAGAGATCCCTTTCCTTTCTCATATTGCTTGAAACCTGTGGCCAGCTTAATAACGTGGAACATTCTTTTTAAGTATTTTTCATTTATTTGGGCTCACCTGGCAAATTAATTATTATAAGTGTCTGAGAGATGGATTTCAGTGACCCAAATGGCCCCGAAACACAATACCATCTATGAGTTTAATTGAAAAACAAAAAAAAAAGTATATTTGATGCAATTTGTATAATAATTTGGAATGTGGTGTCGTAGTCTAAAAGTCCATCTGTTTCACTGTCATTCTCAGCACTGCAGTGACACTGAAGTGCTGGTGGTGTGTTGTACTTACACACTGGTGTGTGTAACTTTTATAACCCCAGTGTTGATCCTGGACTAAGAATAGTCCACGAACCAGAAATAACCAGTCAACAATGTACTGTGGGCAGCATCCTTTGAACACTGAGAGACTAAAACGATGGCCAAAACAAACTTTGCAGAAACAAATGAGCTTATGTCTCTGACATCTAAAATGTGGAGCAACTAGGTAGAAGTGTCTAACAGAGTGGACAGTAAGTTGAATCAAGTGTTTAAAAACTTCACCAGCACTGCTGTGTCTGATCCACTTATACCACACACAGCACCACTGTGTCAGTATCACTGCATAGCTGAGAACCACCCACCATTCAAATAATACATGCTCTGTGGTGGTCCTGCAGGGTCCTACCCAGTGAAGCTACACAGAGAGGAGTATGAAGAGAAAAAGGTGAACTACAGTCTGTAATTATAGAACTATAAAGTGCACCTGTATGGTCAGTGGAGCTGATTAAATGGAAAATTAACACAGAAACAGGGTGGTGGTGTTAAGGTTATGGGTGATCAGTGTATGAGAGATTTTCCTTTTATTTAATTTTACTTTATTTTTACATTTTACTGGCAAAAATGCTTTGCAGTACTCACCAGCAAACAGCAGAGTAAAGATGATAGTAAGCTGGTAGATGGCATGGCCCAGAATGTTCTTCATCATGGTCCTGGAGATGAGCGGTTTGTTGCGGCCGTATGGTTTCCTCAACAGTAGTGACTCAGTTGGTGGCTCTGTGGCCAGAGCCAGTGAGGCAAATGTGTCCATGATCAGGTTCACCCACAGCATCTGCACTGCTTTCAGTGGAGAATCCTGCGGTGAGGAAAAGCAGGAGGAGATAAAGAAACTGAAGCAGGACAGATACTTCAAACTGGCAACTACTAAGCAGATGAGAAATACTGTTATAATCATATTAACTAAAAACAATTATTTAACTCAATTTAAAGATGGATATGCTTGAATCCTCACTTTCACACAAACACATCACTGCATTTTTACAACCGTATTAGTTTGGGGGGTGACTAACTTGTGTGATGCAAGCTCCAGTGAATGCAACAATCACAGCCACCACGTTGACTGTCAGCTGAAATTGCAGGAACTTGGAGATGCTGTCATAGACGTTCCGCCCCCACATCACAGCCTTCACAATGCTGGTGAAGTTGTCATCTGTCAGAATGATATCTGAGGCTTCTTTGGCCACATCTGTTCCAGCAATGCCCTAAAGAAACAGTCAGCAGTACCAACAATCCTTTATTAGAGTTCACTGCTGTTTTTCTACACAATATCAAATGTTTGTGGACACCCCTTCTAATGAATGCATTCAAGTAATTTAAAGTTGAACCCATCACTAACAGAGATGTGCAGATGCACACAGACAGCTTGTCTAGTCCAGCTAGAGACATACTGTAGAGAATAGGACTTTCAGGGGCAGATAACCATTAACCTATGCATTAATACCATGCATTAGCCTAATGCCAGGTGTGGACTAGAAGGGTATAAAGACCATTGAATTGTGAAGCAGTGTAACTGTGTTCTCTAGAATGATGGTACTAAATCCAATATTTTTAAGATGAGGTAGGGTGGTGATCATTAAAGCAATGCTCCAAAATCTAGTAGAAAGTGTTCCCTGAAGAGCAGCAGGATAAACTCATTAATACCATTAACTTCAGAAGAAACCAAAAAAGAGTGTTTAAGTCTTTTTAGTGTGATGCAACTGTAAGAATGAAAAACATTATTTTACACAGTAATTTTATTGAAACCCTACCATAGCAAAGCCAACATCAGCTTTCTTCAAGGCAGGACCATCATTTGTTCCATCTCCTGTTACAGCAACTACTTGCCTCTGCTCTATAACCGTGCTGTCGATAATACCTGAGCAAGAGATTATATTGCATAAGACTTATTACATAAGAGTTGTGATCAGCACTGACCATCTATTTACATCCATATCATCACTATACAGTATTTGATCATGCTAGATACAAAACATTACCTTTAACTAACGTGTGCTTGTCAGTTGGGGAAGATCTTGCCAGTACACGCAGTTTAGGCCAAATCCTGTCAATGCGCTCTTGTTCAATCTGAAATGTTTTATGTAGAACACAGCATATCAAAGTCAGAGTCTTTCCGGTAATGAATCATTTGGTTTCCTTCTCATTTTCCTTCACCTATTCAAGCTGTGTAGAGATGATGCATTTCAGGTCAGGTCATGCTGGACCAATATGATAAGAAATCTCTGAGCAGTCTATGAGGGACGGCAAACTAAATTCCTTCCAGACAAACATTCACTCTACTGTACTGTACAATATGAGATCCTAATTTCACATTTTCTGGCACATTACTGATAACTTGCCTCTCCCAGTTCATTTCGTATCCGCCTGTTGAACTCTTTGCCCTCAAGGCACAGGAAATCATCTCCAGGATGGATGATGCCACACTTGGTGGCAATAGCGCGGGCAGTGTTAATGTTGTCACCGGTGACCATGCGCACGGTGATGCCGGCTCGCTGACACTTTCTAATAGCATCAGGAACCTGAAATTGTAAAAATAAAAACATGATAATTAGATTCTAAAATTAAAGCAGACATACAGTAATGATATATTTCACCATGACATTATTTCCTGAGTTCTTCCACACTTAGCTAAACATCCCTGGTCAATAAAACCTGTTAATGAAGCACTCACCTCTGGCCGCACAGGATCTTCAATGCCGACCACACAAATGCAGGTAAGACCTGTAAGGATGTCCGCTTCGTTGTCCCAATCCGGTTCCCCCTCTGAGAGAGTGAAGTCCCTGTAGGCCAGGCAGATGGTCCTCAGGCCTTCTGAAGCCATGGGTTCAATCACCATCTTTATCAAGTCATCCCGATCTCTTGGTTTAAAGAGTTTAGGATTCCCACTAGCGGTCAATATTTTACAACACCTGCAAACATATGAAGTAAATGTTTCAGAAGGTGTTTAAACAAATAAACTGAATAATGTAAGTAAGGGACACACGGAGTAAGACTATTAATGCAAGAAAACTCTGATCTAAATATCACAGCGCATCTTAAACATTTGAATACAGTCAAAGTTTCATTTAGTTCATTATTATATATTTAAAAAGGTAATCATGGCTTATAGTTAATAAAAATCAGAAATCCAGACTCTCAGATTATAAGAATATTTAATGGAAAGCTTATTAATGGAAAGTTGAGTGGAAGTGATAAAATGCGCTGGGTTGGTTCAATCATTTGGGAGAGCTTCACAAGGAGGCTGAGGTTAGTGTCAGTGAATCAAAAACCACCACTTGTAAAAGGTTGAACATTTCTGTATTGTACATCCTTTTCTGACTGATCTTATTCTAATAATCTGAGTCACTAGATTTTTGTTATAGCAATATTGGTTCAAATGTAAAACCAAAATGAATCTTTGGATTCATTAGTGTACAATATTCTGAAAGCAGTATCAATTTCAAATGGATATGGAATCATTTTTCAAAAAAATGTATCAGTATTGGGCTGATATTAGTGAAAAATGCAGAATTGAATATCAAAGAGATGCATTCTGTTAAAAAATCTAGTCTGAAATTGCACAAACCAAGAGTCAGGTTATTAACTAAGTTTTCCTTCCAGTAGTGTATTAGAAGCATGAGAACATTTAGCTGCTCTGCTTAACTAAGTTACTTTTTATTGCATCCTCCCTATTTTTGATCTCTAGTTTTTTATTCACATTAAAATTAAAGTTAAGTTCTTCAATCTTAAAATTAAGTTCTCCATTTTATAGACTACAGACCTTTACATGCAAAACATCTTAACCCACACAAAATGTAATACTTTAGGTGCTTATTTGAGAACATACTTCTTCAGGAGAATTTCAGAGGCTCCTTTGCTGAACATTCGATAGCTTCCATCATAGTTCTTCAGCACTGTGCTCATGGATTTCCTCACAGAATTGAAGGTGTATACTTTAAAGAACTTCTCTTCGGGGTATTCGTTGCGGATGATTTGGTAGTCTTTGCGTAAGTCAAGGACGAACCCCAGCAAGGCACATTCAGTTTTGTTCCCCACTTGACGGGGTAGCCCACCTTCCCTCTCAGGGGGCTGCATGTACACACGTACACACAGACACACACAGACACACAGATGCCTAAACTTAGAAACTTAATTCAATTTTCATGGATTAAATCATTATTAAAGAATAATTTATAATTAATCAATGCAGAGAACCCTCTGGGCCTTCTGAGCACTGAGCACTGCAAAAATACATGTTTATAATTCATACATTTGTGTAATAAACGCATCATACATTCATTTAAACTGTCCAAAAATGACAGTGGTCAGGCTTCAGTTGCTGGATTGAAGGCCCAAAACATACTTGTAAGGATGAGGATGCATAACTTCAAGTTATGCAGAGCTGGTTTTGTGTGGGGCTGCATTCAAAAATGTGTCAACACATTTCATAACGCAACTAGTGTGGCTGCAAGGGGCGTTGCAGCAACTGACAAGTTGTCTTTACTGCCAATGTGATTTTTCCAATCAATTGTCAAGGCAAACCAGTTATAATTGATGATTTGTTCTCTATTGCCCTCCTGATTACAAAGTGCTTTAACTGCCACAGAAACATAAGAACGCATGTTGAGTTTGTACAGCAGGACCGTTCGATTGCAGAGCTTCAGCAAGGCAATGGAATTTGCTTCTGCATTCCTGTATTGAGTATGTTTCTAGCCTTATACAACAGGCTAACTGCCAACATATTTGGTGAGAGATGACGGAAAAATCACCAAAAATCTTCAATTTCATGAGTATAGGATGGGTCAGCAACCCTGCTCCTAGAGAGCTCCCCTTCAGCAGATTTAAACCCCAAACCAAATCTAAAACATCCCATTAAGTCAATCAAGAACATCTGAAGGCAGTAATTCGCTGGATCGGGTGACGGATTTAGGGTTTGCAGTAAGGTAGCTCTCTAGGAGTGGGGTTTGTGACCCCTGGTCTATATTGTTCCTGTACTGTACAATGTACAGTACAATGTACAATTACAATGTAAGCTTAAAATTCAAAATATGGAATACTGTGTTTAATCTAGAACAGCCAAAAGTTTCATATAAATAAGCGTTATACCCATAGAGACATTTGAAGCTACAATTAAAGGCAGGTAATAGTCATTGTTTGCCCCTGTGACTTTCCAGAATCATTAATGATTAACTCGCATTGTATAAACAATGAAGAACACAATGTATTTAATATATCTACTTTTCTAGAACATATAACAAGGTTTTTCATGTGCATATTCTATGGTTTCTCACCATGATCTTGGTGGTGTATGCGCTGTTTACACTGATGCCTGTGATCAGTAGGTCCATGATCCTGCCTGAAATCAGATCAGGCTCAGGAATCTTTCGGTAGTGTCTGTCTCCTATATGCACCTGTACCACTGTCATCCTGTTCATGGTTAAAGTACCAGTCTTGTCTGAGCAGATGGCAGTGGCATTGCCCATCGTCTCACATGCATCCAGGTGTCTGACCAGGTTGTTGTCCTTCATCATTTTCTAGAAGATAAAAATAAAAATGACAGCTTTATCTCCACTGTAACAATAAAAGAGACATCCAAGAAACCAAAGCTCATTAAGCATGATACAGTTCATCAATCTAGCTATAGAGTCTTCCTGAGTAGGCCTGCAGCCGGCATCTATTAAAGAAAAAGGGTAAAAAGAAATTACTGAGGGGGTACAATGAATGGCTGGTGATATTCTATAAATGATACACTTTATGTCCAAATGTTTGTTTACACCCCTTCTAATGAATGCACAGGGATTGGACAGTAGAGACAGTTACTCCAACAAAAGCAGGATAAACTCTTTAATACCCTTCAGTTCAGAAGAAAATGAATAAGCAGGTGTCCAAAACCCAAGCCCATGTAGTGCTTTGGGGTAACATGCCAACCTGCTTATTACAGCTGCCTATGATGGAATCTAGCCTGTATGTCTAAACATGTACACACTAAGCAAATCATGATGGATGAGTCTATATACTGATGATGGATCAACACACAACAGATGGATTCAACTGTGTTTATCTTGTGGGAAACTGCATTTTTCTTATACAGTTTCTTTTGATACTGGGACTAACAGTTTTGAAATGATGGTGGATTTCCCATGAGCACAGTCTGAATGCACCCCTATACAACCTCAACTCCACCCACATTTTATCCAACACTCCTTTTAAAATACGCACACACACACATACATACTTTGACAGAGTAGGCTAATGAGATGGTGACAGCGAGGGGCAGTCCCTCAGGCACAGCAACAACCAGCACAGTGACCCCTATGATGAAGAACTTGACAAAGAACTGGATGTAGACAGGAGTGCAGTCTTTGATCCATGGAAGCCCCTGGATCCAGAAGGTGTCCACCAAAAAGAGCCCCACTAATATAATGACTGTGACGGCTGACATGAAAAGGCCTGGAAAACATTAATGTGTGTATTAAACAGTCATTAACAGTAATAATGCTACTGAAAGAGACCATTACAGTGATATACCACAATACCTTAAAAAAAACCATAAAGTATAGATAAATATATCTAAAAATGTTTCTTTCTGACCTGCTTTGCCAATTTGTACGGCAAGTTTGGTGAGCTTCCCTTGAAGTACAGATTTCTCTTTCTTTGGTAGACTGGTTTTCTTCTTCACATCACCTTCAATACCATCCTCACTGCTGAGAGGCTCCGTGTCCACAGCTCCGCCTTCTTTACCTAAAGTTAGATAAATATTTCATTATATATAGCTTTTAAACTTGAAGTTTTCATAACAGCACCTTTATAGGGATCTGGGTCAGAGACTCTTTTGAGCAGACCAGTGGCAAACATTGCTGTGAAGGTTTTGTCTTATTGAACTAATGATGTTTTCCTGGAAAAACAAGACATCTAGTGTTTTCCAACCCTGTTCCTGGAGGTACACCTTCCTTACACATTTTAGCTTTAACACACCCATTGCAACCCTGAAGGGCTTGATAATGAGCTGATTAGCTGAATCGGGTGTGTAGGGTAAGCTCTAAAATATGCAGAAAAGGTTTGTCTCCTGGTACAGGGTTGGGAAACACTGACCAAGGTAATCAATTTCTGCATTAGTACTGAAATCAGTGCTTCTTAGCATTTAAATTGCTAAATTCCTACACAAAGTGCTCAAATACACTGCATGTCCAATGCAACAAGTTACTTTAAGACACACCCATTGATGATGGTGATGTACAAATGCACACAGAGTTTATTTAGTCCTTTTAGGGATTACAATACCAACAGAATAGAACTCCGGAGCAGATAAACAAGAAACTATTGACACCATGCCTAATGCCAGGCATAGACTAGAGCAGTATAAAGCCCCCAGCTTTGAGTTGTAGAGCAATGGAACTGAATTCTCTGGAATGATGGTGCTCAATCCAATACTTCTAACTTCACTCTTGTTGTTGAATGCATTCAAATCCTCACATCATTGCTCTGAAATATAATATGTATTATACTATAATCACTCACTGACAAAAAAAATATAACGCAACCAGACAGACAGTACACATCAGCCTGCGGTCATGTCTCAGGTTGATGTGTAAATGACTGACATGGGTTCCCTTGCTGCCCTACTGAAAAGCTTCCAGAAGCTTCTTTTGAGTAAGTGTACGGTGAGAGATCATTGATTGCTAGACATTCCTCACCCTCAAAGACATTTTCCCACTTGACAGACTTTGAGAGGCAGCGAATCACTGTTTCCCCATTTAGGCTGTTCTGACCAAGCTGTTAAAGGTGTTGGGAGCAGTAGTTACATGAGAGCACACATCACAAACAGAACCATATATTGTCTTTTGGCGAAAAATCCAGGGCCTGTTTGGGATCCTTTAATGATCGGCTTTGAATATAGTGCTTGTGTAATGATCTGGGAAGCCATCGCATATGACAGTGTCAAACCTAGTAGTGAAAAGGGACACCAATACCTCAATAATATGTGCAGGACATCCCACAGCCATGTGTTGCCTCTAATGGCAGGGCTTCAAACTGGTATTTTTCAACATTTGCCTACAAAGTGAGGGTTTTGCAGGGAGGTTAGACTGCAACACTTCCTTGGCCTGCCAGGTTGCCAGATTTATCAATGTAAGAGAAATGGTGGCCTGGTCCACTCTGGATCAATACCTAATTACAATATATGTAGCTGTGTCTAATATTAATCATTTAGAAATCATATTCAGAATAATTTAAGTTTCAGTGAAATTACTTTGAAATGTTCTGTTAGAATCATGTAGACTCTTATTCTGTAAGAATAAATAATAGGAGGTAAAGAGTGCCGGGACTCTCGGTTTTTCAATGCTCTTTTTCCTGGGTTAACAGCCAAATACTTCGAAATCCTCTCAGCTCAACTTGTCCTCATTGAATTTCTGCTTTTACTCTGTTTTGGCCGGACTTATTTTGATGATGTATTTACTCAACCTGATTTTTGAACCTGATTGTATTCTTGATTCATCATCAAAAACCATTTTTCACCAAAGACTTGAAAGAAATTGCACGAATCTGTACGTTTTGTAAGGTTTCCATCAATGACTGTATTCAAATATTTCATATCAGATTGTCTATGCTTTCCCTTATTTAGTAAGTGCATAAATTGTATTTGAGTTGTATGCTATATCAGTAGGTTTCTCACATGTACAGACATATTCAAGCAGGCTTGCAGGTTTGTGCCACTGTCCTCTAAACTATAAACCACTAATGCACCACTGCTTTTCAGATATGAGAAGATATATGTAACTCTGTGGTGCAAGTGGCTTAGATATGATATTACGAGGTGGCTGGTGTGGTGTGCTCACACTCCTTAATCCTGGGCTGGGGATTACTCTAGCCTGGCTGAGGTTTATCCTAAGCCAATTCATACTCTACCATTTTAAACTAAACATCCTGCAGCATCAAGCAAATGCCCCATAGTCCCTGCAGTCGAAATGATGACTTGCACTGCGAAACAAAATCCCAACGTACGTGTTCTCAGTGCAGACACACAAATACGTGGGGAAAAAGCGTCAGAGGGCCCTGTAATCTTCTTGTTTCTAATCTCTATGGAGGAGAGCTGCACCCATTAAGAACACCTGCCTTTTAGGCCACTGCAGCACACCATATGGTTCTCAGGCATTTTCTACCTTAACAAGACGTTAAAGACACCAGATGGCAAAAAGTATACACACATACACATTGAAGCAAGAGACTTAGAGAGTAAACAGCAGCATGTGGTTAATGGCAAGCTAGTGGTGTGTCTCCAATTAGATTGAACATAGTCAGAAAAATCAAATGTTAAAAAGTGCTCACCCTTGTTTTTTTCTGATCCATCCTGCTTTTTGTCTGTTGGAGAAGATGACAGTACATACACATGAGTACTGGTTGAGAGATGCAGTTTCACCAAGTGAGTATTAGCAAAAAAATGAAAGCAATGTAGGTTTTTTTGTATCCGATGCTCTCTAATCAGCCTAAATTCAGGTATAAACGCTTTCATCTTAAGCATTGAGACCTGACCTTTGTAGATTA
The DNA here is from genome assembly GCA_034509495.1 of Acestrorhynchus altus. Taxonomy (NCBI): domain Eukaryota; kingdom Metazoa; phylum Chordata; class Actinopteri; order Characiformes; family Acestrorhynchidae; genus Acestrorhynchus; species Acestrorhynchus altus. The sequence goes on from CM067512.1 coordinate 24,817,481, forward strand.
TTTACACAGGGCTCACTAAGTCACATCATTTTGTTTTGTGTTAAAGGAACATTTTAGTCTCCAGCATATTTGGATGAGCACAGCTGAAATAGGCTGCTGGGTGAAAAAAAAACAGCAGATTTAAATTCCACCTGGAAACGTTCCAACTTGATTAACGGCATTTCATGGCATGACGCATTATTTTACAAAAATAAATGTACAAAATTAGGATTCAACAGGACTCCATCCAGGTTTCTAATAAACAAAATGTTGCATCCCCGCCCCATCAGCTCCATACAAGAGAATAAACCTCTCAAGGCAGTCAAATAACCACTGTTTTCATTTTCCATGAGGCAGATTATATCTGCCCAATATGATTCACTTAAGTCCAATCTTGGATACATGGACTGTATTATCATCATGATATGATTGTATGATCTTTCAGCCGTGTGATTTTTCTAAAACTCCCTCTGATAGAAACCACTATGTAGTCTATATTTTATACTTCAACAAAGTAGCTCCAAATCATGACATTTCCACTGAGCTGATATGAGGTTCTTGTGGTCAAATGCTGTTTTTGGTTTGTGTCAAACATGGTTTCTGTTACTGTGCTCAAAGAATTAGACTTTGGATTCATCTGTCCAAAGCACATTGTTCAATAAATTTTGATCTCAAACTAGGTGTTGTTTTGCAAACTTTAGTCTTGGACTGATCTATTTTATGTTTTGTACAATTTAAAGAGTTTCCTCCTTGCACACCTCCCACAAAAACGTAACTTTTGCAATCCGTTTCTGATGGTAGATGCTGCACTTTGACCTACCAGAGCTACCTGTTACCTACCTGCTACATTTTTGGAGTTTTTTATGCATCGTGTGATCTGCTCTTAGGCTGAACTTGCTAAGACAACCTGACCTGCACATGTTAGCAGATGTTTTAAATTTTCTCCACTTGTAAATTATTTTGCAGAAAGTTGAACTGCTGATGACTAATTGCTTTGAGAACTTTTTAAATCCCTTCCCAGACTCATATGCATTGACAACCTTCACCAAGCTCTCAAGATCTTGCCATAATGATAGCACTTAGTCAACAATACCTACTCCAACCTACTCCAAAGTGCTATCTAATCATTTGCAGCTGATGTGCTGAACCTGATTCAAATCTTAGGCATTTTAATAATATGTGAGTGAGAGATGTTTTTCCTGAAGAAAATTGTACTGAAATATACTCAAGAAAAATGTTTTCATGGATTGTTTCAACACGATTTTGACGCTGCAAACTCATCAGCTTTCTTACTTTTCTTTCCCTTCTTTTCCCTTTTCTCCTTCTTTTTCCTTTCCTTCTCCTTCTTCTTCTCCTCCTTTTCCCTCTTTTTCCTCTCTTTTTCTTCCTTTTCTTCCTCATTGTCCCCATCGTCTTCTCCTGCCCCAAGGAGGGTGAAGATGATTCCAGTCTGAGAATTGACACCCACAGCAGTGACCAACATCCGGCCTGAACCCTCCATCACGTGGGTCCCTGAAAAAGACAGCCATTCAAGTACAAAGGGAATGTCTGGTACTTTACTGTAACCATGTACACCTGCTTAGATTCATGGGCGATGAGTTTGTAAAAAGAAAAGATAACTGTGTGAGGCATGTAGGTATGTAATGTTTAATTCAGTATTGTGTTACAACTATGTTATTACATTTGAGGCTGTCTTTACCAAAGAATTACAACAAAATGATTAGAATATAAAACCTGAAAGCAGCATGGGATCTTTGTCCAGAGTCTTTCTAACGTGGTCCGACTCTCCTGTGAGAGAGCTCTCATCAATTTTCAGATCATTGCCTTGGATTAGCACCCCGTCAGCAGGAAGGAGGTCACCTGAATGCACAAGCCAGATGGTGAGCCTCAGACACCACACAGACGCTTTACTTTACAAGCTAAAATAAGGCCTTTTAATCAGGCAAAACAGGAGGCAATAAAAGACAAGTGGATCACTTAAAAATAACAAGGTCATGGTGCTACAAATACACAGAGTTGCCAACACAGAGTTACACTCCCCGCCAGAAGTATTGGAACAGTGAACCCATCCCTTAATTTTACAGTAGACTGATAATATTTGGGTTTGACATTAGGATGAATGAGACAAAAGATCAACATTTCAGCTGGATCACAGTTCAGAAGACAGCATATTTTGTCTGAACCCACACATTTTTCTTGTGAACAAAAATAATGGACAGATAAACTTTAAATAGATCAAAGTAAATAAGACTTAATATTTAGTTGAAAATTCTTTGCTTGCAATAACTGCATCAAGCCTGTTATGTCAATGACCTCACTAAACCTTTGTGATGCTTCTCCAGGCTTTCACTGCAGGGGAAACACACTTCAGGTGTTTTTTTCTGAGGAGGGCCGTCTCATCAGTCTCCTCTTTAGCATGTAAAATGCAGCTCTATAGGTTTTAGCTTGAATAGACCAGTCTAAAACATTCCACTTCTTGCCCCCTTTGAGATTTTTACTTGTGATGAGATTGAGATACCTTCACTTCTGCCCTCTGGAGGTTGTCACTGTTGTCACTAACAGTGGCTTTAGGGTCTTTCTTTACAGCAAGTTTCAACTGGCTGTGGCCAATGTTTGTGCAATAGCATATTCTCTCAATTCTGGCTTATGTTTCACCCATTTCACCCAATTTATTGTTTGAACAACCAATGTAACAGGTGTTACATTGAGCTGTGCATCAGATCCAGATATAGATATCTGGAAATAAGAGCTGAAATATTGAATTCCTTTGGCTTATATTCTTCATCTTTTAATGTCAAACCCAAATGTTTTAAGTCTACAGCAAAAAATAAAGGGATTGGCCTCACTGTTCCAATACCTTTGAAGGGGAGTGTATGTACTCCTTCACTGTAACTACGCTCATTATCAGGTACACCTTTCATGCACAGTGCATTTTAAAAAATTCATATGAACAAAATGGTTATTTAGGATAGGATAGGATAGAACTTTATTGATCCCTTGGGAGGGTTCCCTCAGGGAAATTAAGGTATGACAGAAGAGTGATCGCCAACCAAGCTCCTGAAGATATACCTTACTGTGGACTTTAGCTCCAAATCTAAACGGCCTCAACTGATTTGTATTTTTTGTTTTCAAAAATTCAGTTTTAACTGAAAGAGGCATGTTAGATTTGGGCTGAAGACAAAGCCTGCAGGTAGAAAGATCTCTAGGAGCAGGACTGGTGACCACTGTTATATAACAATAGGGTTTCTCAAACGTTTTGTAACCAGGAACACAACAATAAAAGAAACAAACCAATAAAATACTCAGACCATCACAGATTTATTTAATGAATAAAACCTAATAATATATTCCATATTTATTTGGTTGAAACATGAGCTCTTCTCCAGTGATGTTTGGCTTTTGACTTTTGCAGCCTGCTGAGCTGCAGTGTCCACACATTTCTTCTGTAGCTCCTCACGCATATGAAAAATGATTTTACTTGGCTAACAGAATTAGGGTGACTTGAAGCCAGAAGCAGCTTGGTTAGCCATATGCTCCTGTTTGACAGAACCTGTTGCTTCCACAGATTCCATTTTGGTCTACTCAATGTTCGCACAAAATCCAAACTTCATGCAGTCGACATACTTAAGCTCTTACTATGTTTTCCTACAACACCAAACAAGATAAAGTCACTGGCATCATGCTCCCCATAACACATTAATACAAATATAAGGTAACTGATGTGTGTAAGATTAAAAATGAAAACTAAATGTTATTATTCAGAGAGGATCATACAAGTCCATATATTAATACAGCAGCAAACTCATCTTTAACGTGAACCAAAGCAGCTCTTCAGAGAAAAAAAATGTCCTGAGTTTGTTCTGTTTAGTGTAGTCTCTACACAGTCAATGGTTTAAACATACATTCATGAGAAAAAAATTAAATGCCACATGCAAACCTGTGGCTTTGAAATAATTTGTAAAACAATGAATAGAAATGCAATTTTCTTGTAAGGGAAGATCACAATGTCTAAAATCAGTTGCAAATGCTTTAACTGATTAGACGATCAATAGACAGGACTTGGAGGAGATAAAGCGTCTTATATACATGCCTTAGATAAAATGTCTTATTTAAACGTCAGACATTTGTTCGGTTTGCTCTTCATTGTTGAAGTGTGTGGGCTCACCATGGTCAGTAGAATCTTGTAGGTTAGTCTGAAAAGGGATTTAACATTATCTCAAAACTATTTGAAAATCAGCTATTCCACCATCCTTACTGTATCAAAAGGGGTCGTCAGGAAAATGTAAGACCGTCTGTACAAAGACTGACACTGAAATATTATGTAAATGAAAATTGTGCATGGAGGAGTGGGAAATGTCAGAGGTATAAATAGTTATATGAAGCATCTAACTGATGTTATTTCAAAGGAGGAAACACCAGCTACTGGCTACTTCCATCACAAGAAAATTGCTTCTAGTAATTACATTTTGCAAATTATTTTTTTTTTATTTTCATATCATCTCCATCTCTCAATGTAGTTACAATAAAGATCAAATGCTGAGATTTGAAAGTATATTAAAAACAAAGTAAAAATGTTCAAGGGGTGTCCTAATTGTTTCACGTGACTGCATTTTAGAGACATGACGAAAATGGATGTCTTTTCTTGCTTAGAAAAAAGCATCTGACGCTAACAAAATGAATATCTATGATTTTTGGGCCATGTTACATCACCTTCATTACATATCAAGTAAATGCAGCAACATCAGTGAGGCGCTGTTATTAATAGAGGAAAGTAGATTAAATGTGGATCTGCGGAAAGAGGTTAACTTTAGTTCATTTTCAGATGAAGAGTGAATTCATTTGAGGCAAACCAAATGTGTTTCTTTTGGCTTGTGTTTCTACTGTTCATTTTGGACCCCAGCAATGAAGTAATAAATGTCCACCTTTATTAATACAAAAATAATAAATATCCACCACGTATTTGTATAGATTTTTTTTCATTTAATTTTCTCTTGACAACAGCATGTGCAATACAAGAACTTATTTGGAATCTGTATTTTTAAGGAGTGTAGATGCACTGGGATATAGAGATTTACTAGTGCATCTAAAAAAATAATATTGTAAGAAAGTTTGTTTGTGTTCATAAATTCCCATGTGTCTTACACATTTTTTATACACGACCAACCATTCACTGTCCATTTTATTAGCATCACTGCAGCGCTTAGAATTACCCACTGCCCATGCAATACCTGCAGTTTGATTATAGAACTAAGAAGAGCTCTGGTGTGGTAAGTGAAGCTGATAAAATAATGCTTTTATATGTATTATATTTATTAAGGCCGCACAATATATCATTTCAGGACCAACACTGCAGTGTGCACATCATTGCATCACAGGTTGTGGTGTCCAGTAAGGAAAATTACATTTGCCCTGTTCTCATTTTCCAGGGCAAGGGGCACATTTTATTCTGTCCAATATTATTCATCTTACTTTACTTTCAAATATAGAAAATCCATTATTAATATCAATGTTGGATGAACTGACCTCACCAGCTGTTAAGAATAATTTTCTTCCTAAACCCACTTATGCAGTTTTCACAATGATCCTGACATTCACCAATATTTTCTTATTTGGGATTTTAGGACAATAGATCCCAACATTATAAAAGCAGAGCTGTGAAAAACTGTGGTGTTTAAAAACACATTCCAAATGTGACATTGACTTTTTGTTCAAACATTTCTCAAGAACAAATTTAATACAATTAAATTGCAATGCCAGGTTTTCCCCCATATGAAAAAGCATAATATTTAAATTATATGGTAAGGTAGAGCAAAGCAGAGGCCATATTTACCATATTTTACTTGGGCGATATCTCCAACCACCAACTCTGCTACAGGAATCTGAATGATCTGGCTTCCCCGGATTACTGTGAACTTTTGCTCCTTCTCAATGCGACTCTGCAAGCCGCGGAACTGCTTTTCTTTGCTCCAGTCATTAAAGGCAGTGACGAGCACCACACAGATGACAGATAAGAGGATGGCTGCACCTTCGATCCACCCAGCCTCTGCTTCACCCTCATCTTCTACTCCCCCAGCAGCTCTTCCACAGTCTGTAGACAGAAAGCAAAGTACAATGCATTCAGAAAGTATTCACTTTTTCTACTTTTTATGTTATAGCCTTATTCTGAAATGGAGTAAATTCATTTCTACACAAAATACCCAACAATGACAAAGTGAGAAATGTTTAAACACAAAAATATAACATGCTCAGAAGTATTCAAAGCTTTGCTCAATACTTTGTTGATGCACCTTTGGCAGCAATTACAGCCTCAAGTCTTTTTGAGTACGATGCTACAAAAGCTTGGCATACCTATTTTTGGGAAATTTCTCCTATTCTTCTTTTTAAGCTCAAGGATGGGGAGCATTGGTGCACAGCCCTTTTAAGTTCTCTTCAGAGACATGTCTGGGCTCTGGCTAGGCCACTCAAGGACATTCAGTGTTGCCCTGAAGCCACTCCTGTTATCTTGGCTGTGTGCTTCCAACAGGGCTCTTGTCCTATTGGAAGCTAAACTTTCATCTGAGTCTGAGGTCCGAGTGCTCTGGAGCAGGTTATCATCAAGAAGGTCTCTGTACATTGCTGCAGTCACCTTTCCCTCGACCCTGACTAGTCTCCCAGTTCCTGCTGCAGAAAAACATCCCCAACACCAGGCTTTATTGTAGGAATGGTATTAGTTAGGTAATGAGCAGTGCCTGGTTTCCTCCAGACATGATGCTTGGCATTGATGCCAAAGAGTTTCTTTGTTTCATCAGACCAGATAATTGATTTCTCATGGTCTGAGAATCCTTTAGGTGCTGTTTGGCAAACTCCAGATGGGCCATCACGTGCCATTTACTGAGGAGTGTCTTCTGCCTGGACACTTTGCCATACATGCCTGATTGGTGAAGGGCTGCAGAAATTTATATTATATACATCAGTTACATTTTTGTGTTTTATTCTCAAGCAAACTTTTCTCACGGTGTCAGTGTGGCGTATTGTGTGTAGAATTTTCAGGGTAAAATAAATTGAATCCATTTTGGAATAAGCCTGTAACATAAAATGTGGGAAAAAATGAAGCGCTGTGAACAGGTACACTGTACACACAGATTAAAACAGCAGCAGACAAAAACTACTACTACTACCAAACTATACAAAGAAAACACTAAATTATTATATATAACAGATTTTTATCAATTATTTACATTATAAATATATTTATATTATACTATCCCTGAAAGTAATATCCCACGTTAAATAATCAGAAATCCCCCTAATATCAGTACTCTCTGAATTTTAGTGCCTATAAGATCCAGATTCTCATGTACACACATTTACTAGTGCAGCTCAAAAATGTAAATATTGCTCAAAGTCACTCAGCAGTCTAACGATCAAAGGATCGCAGATTTGAATCCAGTGCCATGCTGCTTGTTATTGGCAGCCAGAGTCTGCTGTGGCTGTCATGTTCTCTCTGGGTGGGTAGATAATGCTCTCTCCTTACATCCAGTACGATGCTGGCTGGAATAGATATGTTAGCCACAGTGTTTTAGAGCTGGGGACCCACGTTCCTCCGAGCATGTTGGCTTCCCATCAGTGATACAATGGCGGCAGTTCGAAAAGAGGTGGGAGCTGGCTTCACATGTACTGAAAGAAGCCTGTCCTGGTGTTGGGAGCATCATATGTAATAGGGGGAGAGTCATAATGGGTTCAAAACTGAATCAAAAAATGGTAAACCATCATATATATTATATTTAGTAAATATAAAGTGACCTATGTAATAAATGTAATGCTTCGAATAACCCACTACCAAGATAATTCGCAAGACATTCTGTTTTACATTTATTAGCTCCTGTAAGATATTTCTAACATGGTCTTTGCTTCAGGAGGGGCTTGAAATTAGGAATGCTGCAGTTGTAACCCCTCCCCTGGAGAAATCTGTACGTGGTTTTTCTTGTGAAGCTTGTCCAAGTTCTTGAGTCAACTTTTCTTGACAATCCTCTCAAGGCTGTGGTCATCCTTGTTGTTTGTCCATCTTTTGATACAGCACTCTGACAACAGCCAGCTATGACCAGCTGTCACGTTCCCTTTTATTGGAGGGTGTCCGTGATCATTTTCTGTCAGGTAAGATCACGATTGCAGCTGTGTGTGCTGAACTAAACACTGTATTTACACTGTTTGAATAGTAATATACTCAAAATGAAATATCTGAACATGAGCTTTAAAACCATGTTGTGTACTGATTAAAAGTACTTGAAAACACATGCAAATGTCACTTTACATGTAATAAATACATACAGAGATCAACTGTAACATTAAAACCGCCTCGTTTCGATACTCGTCCATTTTATCAGTTCCTCTAACCATACAGGAGCACTTTGTAGCTCTACAATTATAGACTGTACTCTATTTGTTTCTCTGCATACTTCACTGCGGTGTCTGATCCACTCTTACCAGTACAACACGCACCAACACGTCAGTGTCACTGACGTGATGAGAATGACCCACCAAACACATAATATGCTTTGTGGTGGTGCTGTTGGGTCCTGACCAGATCACGGTGAAAGTTTACTGAAAGTATGCAGGGAAAAAGATTACGACTAAAGACTACGGTTGATACAGACTTCCTTTTTTCTTTTATTTGACCTGCACTATTATTAAATCAAAAAGTAAAAAAAATAAACAAAAAAAAAAAAAACCCAAAAAAAACAAAAACAAAAAACCTTTAAGTAATAATTAGAAAAAACCTGCTTGGAATTACTTGAAAACTGCAACTGCTCCTAACAAGCTGCTCTTATAATAGGAGACAAATTACAAATACCATTAAAGGAACTATTTCATGAATAACAATGAATTCCTTTATTAGTAATTAACAATGTAATGTGTGTGATATCTTTATAAATGTAAACAGTGTACTTACTTTCTCTTTCTGCATCAGGGGGTCTGTAGAAAGAAAGGCCTAAGGATATAATGGCGGCAACTTCCAAAATGATTAGAGTCACATCTTGTAATGCTTCCCAAACTAACTGCAGGAATGTTTTTGGCTTTTTAGGAGGTATGAAATTTTTTCCAAATTCTTCTTTTCTTCTTGCTATATCGTCAGAATGACCACTTAACCCTGCAGAGGATGAAAAAGAAAAGAAAAAAACCAAATAAACAAATGAACACAGATCAGGGTTATGTCAGATTAGATAAGAGCTTCATTTGAGAAGTTCATGATTACATGAAATTATAAACAGCTAACAAATAGCATCTTAGATTATGAAAAAAAATACATTGATCTAGTCAAAATTATTTTGTCAGTTCATGGGATAGTGAGGCTGACTGTTCTGATGTTGAGGCTGATGTAGCAGAATTGGCAGTTAGCATTGTCCACCAAGAGTGTTCAACTCTAATGATGTAGTGTTATTGGAAGTTCAAAAGGCATGGCTGGTTGAATCTTGTGACTTGGAGGAAGCACATACGAGCCTGCACACTCTCACCACTGGTAAAAGGAGCCCAAGCTAGTGGGTGGGTACTGGAAAATACTATATTGGGGAGTAAACTCAGAAGAAACTAAGAGATTTCTATGTTAACCATTATGCATGCTTATAATGTATTTCACATCTATATTTGGTCCTCATCATAAACAGATTCCAAAGCTCATACTGATTGATAACAGACATTTCTAAACACAAAGTTAACAGGATTTATAATTTACTTTAGTTCAACCATTTTAAAGCTTTATTTAAAATGTATGTGCTTTCTTTTGGTTGTTGCATTTTGTGTGCCTCGCACCTACTGGAGATCACACCTTTCTTTGAGCAGGAAATCACCAAACTGGTATTATACTGGATAACTGTGCAATACATCAACTAGAAAAACAGTGAATTATATGTGGGGCACAGGTACCAGTCCTGCTCCTGGAGCTCCCCTGCCCTGCACATTTTAATATTTTTCATTAGATTATAATCAATAATAGAAATACTGTAACAAAATATGAGGAAAAGTCTTAAGTACAATATACACTTGCTATGTGTTTTAATTATTATTATATTATATTTAATAATTTGATTTAATAATCATGCATCCAACCATTGTTTCCCCAATTTAATTTCTACTCATGTTTCCAAACTCAAGTCTGGAAATAAGCATGCTACTGCCCTGATTACCTTCATCTGGAGTATTTGATAATCCCAGCCTAAACACATTTCTGTTCTGTTCCTGTGCCTCTTATATGTTACGTTATATATTAAGCGTTTGAACTAAATTATATATATATATATATATATATTGAATTGTGAGCATGGAAGCACTAGAAGTTTGAAGGTGTAAGTTTGCTCAAGACCTATTGGAAGAATTTTATCTAATATAGAACGTTTTGGTTGTGGAACATTTAGTGAAAACCAAACACTGCATTCAAACATATAAATCTCATTTTAACTGTGAAGCATGGTGCTGGTAGCATCATGGTTTAGAGCTCATTTGCTGCCTATGGACAATGACAGCTTGCCAGTAATAACAGACTGAATTCTGGATTTTACTGACAATCCTTATTTGGAGAATGTGAAAGTAGCTGCTCACTGACTGAGGCTTAACCTTCCGTCAGCAGCACAACAGCAACCCTAAGCACATATGTCTTAAAAAAAAAAAAAAAAAAAAGTAATAGCTAAAACAGAACACATTGAACATCAAAGTTCAGTCTTTATTGCAATAGAAATGTTGTAGAAAGACATGCAGTTCATGTAAGCACGCCCACAAATCATCACAGAGTTCAAGCATCAATGGGTCAGTAGTTCTCAAAATGCCCAAACCCTGCTGGATTGGTCACAAGTTAGTGGGAATCTTTAGTTGAAATTACTGCTGCTCAATGGAGTCACATAAGTTCCTGAAAACAAAATGTTCACATAGTTATGGTTCACATAATATCATAATTCTATCATTATATTCACTTATGTAAAATAATTATTTACAGCTTAATTTTAGCCCTAAAGCAAAGACTGAAGAAGAGAAGTTTGCACTGGCTTGCTTTAATGAACAAAGCAGCTTTAAAATAAACATGTCTTTCAGGTGAAATTAATTTCACATTCTCATACAATCAATCTACAGTTAATTCCATGTGTTCTGAGGTGTTAAATGGATGGAGCCAATATTAATTCCACCATTTTTTCCCTAAAGTATAAGTTAATCAAAAACAAAATTGCATCTTTCTGAAAAGGTGACCTCTCAAAGGGCACAATTGTCCCTGTTGAAGCACTGTTCAATTACCACTGCCAATTAAAATCCAATATGTTTAATTTACACAGCCTTAATGAAGCAGACCTAGAACAGCTTTCTTATCTGGCCTTTTATAGTACTTTACTGGAGACTCAATTTGCCCCCATTGTACATCTAGGCCTCTTAAATCGTCGAAGAAATTGCTTTGGAATATTCATATTTTCCAGCTGAGGTCTGATGGGGTCACAGTCCGGTCTTCCACTGCTTTCAATCCCAGATCCTACAAAAAAAATTGCCCTTTGCTTCTGTATATTTTCATCTTTTTTTGCACTTTTATATCAGATTTTACTTAAATGACTGTGCAGCACATTGTCCAGTACAATACATTTGACTTCAACATTCCTTGTTCCCATTTTTACACACAGCAAAAAGCAAGGACAAAAGCAGAACACAACGAGAGCTCTGTGAGGCATGTAGCGTCCCAAGAGATTAGTGGGAAACAGAGCAATGAGGAGGCTGCTCTGTGGTTTAAGGTGAGTGGGATTACATGCAGTAAATCGATCTGCTCCCACCTGTCACCAGAATGCACTACGGCACACTACAGGGCAAAATGTGGCCACCGAGAGTCAGGCCTGCTCGAACATTGAGCTCAATCTGACTACAAATGTCCATGATCTTGTGAGAAAGAAAACTCCAAAGTAAATAAATAATAAATCAGCAAAGAAAAACACAACCGGAGAATTTCCAGGAGCCCTGAAATAAAGCAAATACCGGATGGAGTGGCACGCTCAGCCTTTGGCTGGAGTTATCTAGGGATATATAAGCCGATCATGGTGTTAGACAAATGATTTGAGAAGAGTATTGCAAAATCATATGTAGATCCATTGGTCTAAATATGAAGCTTAAAGAGCAAGGGGGGGGGGGGGCAATAAATAAGCAATATGCTGTTCAAACTGTATAGAGGGTAGCAGATCATACTGTGTGTATTTCAATGAATAAATTTTGCATATTGTAAAATAGTGTTTGTGAGAAGCAGTAAAGTATAACTCAATATATAGATGTTTCAATACCTGACTACTCAAAGCATTAATTGGATGCATACATTTGTTGCCTGGTTAAAGGGTTCCCTCGATTTGTGTAAATCCTTGGGTTTATATACAAGCATATAATATTGTTCAGTACTAGGTTATTTACAAAAACAGACAAATGCTATTCTTTAAAATTACCCTGCCTGCCCAGTATGTTTGAGAAATGCCTATTTGGGGATCTATGTGGAAACAAATATAAAGGGCAGAAAGCAGAAAGGTTTTCTGCTACCTTTGCTGCCATGGTGACCAACCACAACATTAGTTAACAGTTACGGAGTTAAGAGTTATGGACACTACTAACTAACCACTAATTACTAACCACTTGTGGGTGCACATTATTTTTGGAACAACATTTTTTTATTGAACAAATCACTTGTTTTACCTAAATGCTACAAGGTTTGCTATACAATTTATATTTACATACCTACATTTTTAACATGCCTACCTAGTTTGCAAATTAAATACATACAGAACTGTGTAAAGAGTGTATATTTTAATAATGAAATCACTGGAATTGACAATAAATTTTCCAAAAATACCAGCTCATCATGCATCCAATTACAGTGCCATGAAAATGGAATTCCACCAATGTTTATGATAATTACATGGTTAGGCATGGTCATATAAAATGGTCTGATATGTAAGACTTGATTCAAGATAAACACACTGTTGGAAAATCTGAACCCAGAGCTTGTGAATGGATCATACGATTTAATATGGCTTTTTTCTGACAACAATAATAAAAGAAAACATGTAGCTTTACTGAAGGTTTAGGACAGTGTTTCTCAACCCTGGTCCTAGAGGCTCTCTGCTCCCAACACACCCCATTCAACTACCCAGCTAATTAACAGGCCTTTTCTGAGTTTCAGTGTAGGTTTTAAAGCAGGGAATCCACAAAAACATACAGGGCAGTGGTGCTGCCAAGACCAGGGTTGAGGAAAAAACTGCTTAAGTCACTGTGTATACTCCCTGGTCCTGGAGAAACCCCTGCCCTACACATTTAACACATCCCAGACAACTCTGAAGGGCTTGTCATTGAGCTGATTCCTTGAGTCAGGTGTGGTGGAAGCAGGGAAAGTTCTAAAATATGCAAAACTGCTTTAGACAGTCAATAAAATTGTGAGTGTAGACACCATGACTCATGGTAGTCATAATCACTGTAATAAGTTGGTAAAAAATTATCTACAATTAATCAATTCACATCATTATGGATGGCCATTAAACAAACAAATCAAGTAAACAAATAATTGTGTAATGATCAAATTATTACAAAAATGGTTGAATTCCACTTTAAAGCAAAAGATTCAGCCCACGTCTTCATCACTGCTGTGCAAATAAGCATTATTAAGCACGATGCAATAGTACACAAACCCCATATATGAACAATAAAGTGAATACGTCACAAATAGAAGGTCACACCACCTGTATCCCAAAACCACTGGGTTCAAAGTGAATATTGAATAACTAGATCAATTTTAATAATTTTCCCATTAATGCTAAAAACGTTTGTTTTGTTTCAAGAACAGTGAGTTCAATTTCAATTGCTGTGCTAGGCAGCGGATGCATGGCTTCAGTAACCCATTTTCAACAGAGGACAAAAATGCTCACTATATTTACCTTCTGTGGGAGATGATTTTAACCTGGAACAGAGTCCCTGAATATCTCCATAACACTCCTGGATTCTCTGTAATCCTTCTGGCCCCCTGAGTTCCATGAGCGAGCGCAGCTCCTTGAGCGTGCAGCCAAAATCGACATCATGGTTGGCATCTGCCTTGTATTTGGAGCCGCGGAAAGAGTTTCGGGCCATGTCTCCTCTGCAGCGCACCACACCACAGCAGAGAACAGGCTCCCTCCAGGGAAAGCTAAATCTTCAGGGGCAAAATCCAGAATTTCCCCTAAAACTGCTAATTACTCAGGGGTGCTGAAAAATAGATTCCAAGAGGCAAACAGGATGCATGTAATCAGCTATGTCCATCCAGTGCACCTGTGTACGTTTCTTCATTTTGGTTTGATCAGGTTCACTGAAGATCCAGGTTATTCAGGAGCACTTCAAGCTACATCTGAAAGGGAAGTAGAGAGCACGGTTACTGACATCCTGCATTTCTCAAAACAAGAATCCATCATAAACATTCTTTCCATATCCAGTACCATTAAACTGTTGATTTAATCTTTATTTATTATTAAATATAAACTTAATCACTTATAGCAGGTTTCCATTATTATTCAATCATTTACTCGCTCTTGTCCACTACATAGCAGAACAGCAATCTAAATATCCAATTTAACTCAGGCACATCCTTTTAGCTAGAGCATGGCACCAGACAAGTGAACGTACTTTCCAGGGGAACCATACGACATCATAAAAGAGGCCCTCAAATACAGAGATTTTTCATTACATTTACATTGTTTGGTTAAAATTTTAATAGTGCTGCAGTGTGATGTGTTCCGTTTTAGTTATACATGTATTAAAAGGTCACAGATTTCTATAAATACAGCACTGCTTACACTGCATCATTCCATTTCTATCAAAAACCAGAAAAACTAAACACTGTTCTGCTGTTAGAAAGACACATTATGGGATTTCAATATTTTATTCTTATCTTTGCATGAACGATTTTCACGATGGTTATCTGCATAATGTTCTGTAGATCAGTAGTTTTAACTTTAGCCTTAGTTTTTAGTTTACTGTATTTTAATACATCAATTAAACTTGAGTAGTGTGCTTGTTATTCATTGTGCTGCTGTGATATTATTCCCGGTGGGAGTAATCAATCAATCAATCTATCCATCCATCATTCAGAGTCTGATGGGTTTTTTAAGACTGAACTGCCAACACGGTTACATTAGAATCATTGATGTTCAACTGCTTGAAACAAAATTAAGGGCATCAGACAAATATTTTGTATGTATATTTTTAGTAAATTTTTTTTACTGCATAAAACCGTGACAGAGTCAAAAAGTCTATCAATTATCGTTTACTGGGATTCTGAACCGCTCAATTACCAACCAACTCTTTTCAGCTTTTAATTTTAGCTTGAGGTTGTTTAATGCATTTCCTTTATAGACTTGTACGCCTCACACCAATAGAAATTTGCCCTCCACTCATAATCCACAGTGATGTCGCTGCAGATATGTGGCTGTATTGCCTTATGACTCTGTACTACTTCTATCCAAATGATCATACAGCAGTTCAGCCTGTTCATTGCAGCTCTGCATCCAGAATGAGGAAATTAACTGTTATAACTGTTAAAATTAACACTATTCCACGACAACTGTCCATGTGTAGCTGAATGATAGTTTGTATTGTCATTAATTAATTTATATTATATAATATAAATTATATTCTTTTACTGCATCAGTACAACATCAGTGCAACAAAAGGTTCTTTACTTAATTAAAATGATTCCACCATTTGAAGTTGGGCTGGAAATATTGTAAATATATATTCATATATTTTTACAATATATAAAAGTGGAATAATATCATAATATTGCATGCTATGCAGGTTACCATCAATGTACAATTTAATAAATAAAAGTGGGTCTTTGTTTGGAAAAGGTTTAGTTTCCAGGGGCAATGACACTCTACAGAGTACAGTTCAAATTATAGAAACCATAGAAACATCACTATTTTCAGTTTTTGTAGTTTTAAATACTAATACTTTGTTGAGGTTTTCATAATATCTTCTTGTATATCACTATTCTCAAACATAGAGATAATACTTTTCTTCATCATACTGCCTAGCCATAACTTGAAGCAGCTTCATTTTGAAGAATGCAACCTTTTGAATGAAGCACATGTGGAAAAACTTCTGTCAGGAATGCCAAAAGCAAACAACACCATTGTCAATCAATGTGAACAGTGTGTCACTTATCTTTAGGGGAGAAGTGAATGAGTATGTGATGTGACAGTCGGCTTTTCCACCGGCCCTTCAGAGGCAAGATCTGCCTTGACCATTTAAGACACGCAAGGCTAAAATTAGTTACATTACATAAAACAGGCCTCCTCTTCTAGATGTGATCAGCTTGTGTTGATACTGGGTTCGGATTTAAAGTTCTGATCCAAAAAGTTGCAAACATCTGATTCTGAACTAAATATAAAGCCTACAACACTGAGCTTGGGCCTGCACCAAAATGTGGATGAAGACATTGATTTGTATCTAAAGTCAATTCAAAGGTCATCTTGAGTTGTTGTGGCCATCAATTTAGTTTCTACTCAAACTGAACAAGTCTGACTGAGAAGGTCAGAATCCCTCCTACTCTGAACTACTGTACAGGTTAACAACTACCACTGCTGCTACAAGACAGCCTCATAACCTCACTTACTTATCTCATTACAGCACTCACTCAGCTGACCATTACAATAATGGTATAAAGTGCACAATCCATACCCTCTTCATTTAGCTCAATCCAAACTATCCAGAACATTCAGGCGAACAAGGGAGTTTGCAAACAAACCATCATATAGTGAGTGTACACTGGATATTTTGATGGTGCTCCGTTACACAAATCAAGGTTGAAATACTCACACAGTAGTCAGAAAAGATGGCAGCTAGGCCAATCCGGTCAGCGAGAGCAGCTCCTAACACCTGCAGAGACACGCCTTTCACTCCAAAAGCCCTCCAACATTACTTCACATCCCACTGGTGCAAACAGTAGATTAATATCCAGGCAATGTTCCTTCAATCTGATGAAAATAATTTGACATTCAGCGTGCAGTCTTGCAGCGCAGTCTTCATTAGTGGAAAAGGCTCGGTAAATGATTAGCGCAGGAAAGCCTCTTGCTTAATCTAATTAGGCAACCTGCGGCTGCTCCTGCATCTCCTGCACAGTCCACAAAGTCCAGGTGCAGATTCGATGCAATGTAGAGCAGGTGTACAGTATGTGTGTACATATAAGGGCTAAACAATAAAGATATTTTCCTGCAATACAGAAGATAATCTCATAATATTACTGGGTCCACCTTGTGGACCATGCTGTTAATGAACCTTTCTGTAGGTATTCCAATGCATTTGTCAAGTAATGCTGGTCATTCTTTATCATGTATGACATGAAAATGCAATGACAAGGTTTTTTGTACATACGCCAAAATGTTTGCGGACACACCTTCTAATAAATGCATTCGGCTATTTTAAGTTGCACCCATTACTGACATAGATGCGCAAAAGCAAACATAGTCTGCTAGTCCCTGTAGAGAAGTACTGCCAATAAAAGGACTAATAGAGTAGGACTCTCTGGAGCAGATAAACACAAATCCACTGACACCATGCCTAATGCCAGGTGTGGGCTAGAAGGGTATAAAGCCCTCTAAAATTGAGGTGTAGAGCAGTGGCACAGTGTTCTCCATCCAATAATCTTGGGAGGAGTTAAGAGGTGGTCATCAAACATCATGACCCCACTAAAATTCTAGTCAATGAATGCAATCAAATCCTCACATCAATGTTCCAAACACTAGTAGAAATCCTTCCCTAGACAGTAGAAACTCCAACACAAGCAAGATAATGCCTTCGTTTTGAAGAGAAAAACAAAACACTATGAATGAGCAAGTGTCCCAATACTTTTGTCCATATAATGCATCAACCAGGCAATCTCATTCTGTCATAACCAAAGTTCAATCGTTAATGAGTGTTGCCAGGAAACAGCTTAGGGTACATGAGATTCTGCTACAAGTGTAAGGAGGTTTTCGCTTGAGGTGTTTCATGGAAGCAAAAATAGTCCACCAATTACAAGCTCGGGTAGCTGAGAAATTTGAAAATCACACTCATCTCTATTACAAAGATGATTTTGTGGATCAAAGAAGAGAAAAGCTTGAAAGAGACGGAATTTGACTTCTCTGTCTACCCCAAATGTGCAGTGAACACACACAAGCACACTAGTGAGCATACTTACAACATCTACTGATACCCAGAGTATGTGTGTCTGGAGTAGTGGACAGACTCAGCTAGTAGTCCCTGGTCCTGGAGGCATCCATGCCCTGCACTTTATAGGACAGAAACATACTTGCTGTTTGGCCATGCATTCATGTAGACAACCAGCTGCACTGGGAATGTAATTGTGCACATGCTTGCCCATGTGCTAAATTTAATGAAGGTTTCCACTAAAGTGCAGACACTTGATGCTGCCAAGTGCCTGCACCACCCCTAGCATTTTTGTGTTAACTGTACACAAAAACCTTGCATTCATTTGAGAAGATGCCAAGGCTCCAAGTGGCTCAGCATTCCAATGTGCTAGCACTGATCTGAGGATCACAGGTTCGAATCCCAGGTTGTGCTGCATGCCATCGGCAGCCGGTGTCTGAAAGAGCAAAACTAGCCATGTTCTCTCCCTGTATCACACCCAGTGAGATGCTGGCTTGAACAGGCATCTGGTAGCCATTATATCAGAGCTGGTGACCCAGCGCATTGCTTCAAGCGCATTGGCTCCCCTGCAATGAAGCAATGGCAGCAGTTTGAAAAGAGGCTTCACATGCATCAGAGGAGGCATGTGCTCGTCCACACACTTCTAGTGTTTTTTAGAGTGCATGCTCTAAACCTACGCTCAGGGAATCACAGACAGTCCATTTTTGTGCATTCTTCACGTTTTCAAAACGCTTGGAATTCTTAAAGCTAATGTGTTTCTGAGTGAAGCACAGTATCAAGGAGTGTCTCTGAGCCTCCCGAGTTTTGGCCTTCATAATAGGTCTGAATGGATGTGGATGGGGAGGTGAAACATCACATTACTGGTTAACATTACTTTTCCCACTCTGGTGCATGGTGATGTAATCAACAATCAGAAGCTTGCAAGGTGCAACAATGTGCTGTAATTAGTGCAGTCCACAAGAGGAAACTGGCCACAAATTACTTATTTGGCTGAGATTTAGTAGACCAAATGAATAAAACGGTCAAGGTCACAATGGTCCAGATCCTGCATGGAATCACTGGGCACAAGCCAGCAATAGCCCATGGACAGGATGCCAATTCATCACAGAGTACTACACACAACCATTGACTCACACGCTCACAACTAAGGGGGATTGGCTAGGGGCATAGAAAATTCACCTACCATGTGTTTATTTGGGAAATGGAGGAAAGTGGACTACCCAGAGAAAGCCCACCTGGATATGGAAAGAACACATTGCATGGTTTATGCAATATATATTTTATTACATTTCTGCTCTGTTTACAGATATATGCAATGCATACATACACATACACATTCTTTACACACTGACCAACCATAACATTATGACCATTTTATCAGCACAACACACACTAACACACCACAATGCCAGCATCATTGCAGTGCTGAGAATGACCCACTGCCCACAAAATATCTGCTCTGTGGTGGTCCTGACTATTGAAGAGCAGGGTGAAAGGATGCTAACAAGGTATGCAGAAAAACAGATGGACTACAGTCTGAAATTTTGAACAACAAAGTGCTCATATATGATAGCTGATAAAATGGACAGCGAGAAAAGTGAAAAGTGGAAGTGGTCATAATGTTATGGTTGACTGATGTATGTGCAATGGGAGTGAGTAATCACACCGTGAAAAAACAGCTCTTTCATAGCACAGGGCTTTCAGCAGGACTGTTTATCATTCAACATTCTGGCAGACTCTTCCCTAAATGTTCACTGAGCAAATCACCAAAATGTCAAAAGTGGCAACATTTAGAGCAGAGTGATGGCTCTGGGTTAACTAGCCACCCATGCGTCACAACAGGGGAAAATCAAAATGACCGCATCTCCTGGAGCCTCGCTGACAAGCTAGTCCATTTCTTGTAGTTTAAAGGTGAGAGTGCATCACCCAAAGACTGATCTGTGAGTGACGATTAGTGTCAACAAGATATTGGATGTTATTCAACAGAACAAATCCCAAGTGGTGTACAGCCTGATCCTTTATCATCTAGAAACTGCGGCACCACCCAGGACTGAACTCAAAACAACTACAACGAAAACTCACACAAACGCAGCGCAAAAGTCAAGATCATATGACCCATTCTTAATGCTGTTTCTTTTGCTGACTCACAAAACATGACATGTAGCAGACTGGACAGCACATCCACGGGGATGAGGATAAAAATACTAACATGACGAAAGCTTAAAAAGGTCAAGATGCTTCCCACTACACGCACAGCAGCTTGGTCTGTTCCAACTATAATCGAAATTAACTGAAATTTGTGGCATTCCTTTTTAACATGGGTGTATGTGTGTGATTACAATCCAATTCGTTTACCCTTCCATTTGCTGTGCTGTCTGTATGTCAAGAATATATATGCACTTATTTAACACATTAAATAGTTCTTGGGCTCTTAGTGACTCAGTGGTCTAATGCACAAGCACTATGATCCAAGGGTCACAGGTTAGGTTATGCTGCTTGCCATCGGCAGCCAGAGTCTAGGAGAGCAAAATTTTCCATTCTCTCTCTGGATAGATGCTGCTCTCTCCCCATTTGACACCCAGAGTGATGCAGGACAGCACAGATGTTAGCCATTTTATCAGAATTTGGGACCATGTGCTTTCCTCCAAGAACGTTGGCTGCAATGACGCAGCGGTAGTGGTTTGAAAAGAGGCAGTGGCTTGCTTCACATGTTTTGGGGGCATGAGCTGGTCTTTACCCTCCTAGTGTCAGGAGCATCGTATGTGATGGGGGAAGAGTCCTTAAGGGGTTGGGCAATTGGCATGTCCAAAATGCTGTAATGCCATTGCAGACAAACGTGCAAATGCACATACACAGCTTGACTAATCCTCGACTCTGGAGCAGATAAACATGAACAAATTAACCTATTGATATGGACTAGAGGAGTACAAAGCCCCCCCAGCACTGATCTGTAAAGCAGTGAAATCATGGTCCTCCAGCCAATATTTTTGGGATGAGTGAGGGAGTTGCAGTGAGGTGAGGATCACTTATTTAGCGCATTTATTTTTTATGCATTATATATACGGACACGCTGATGGAAGATGTTTTTGTTACACAGCTCCTAAAACACTGGACCATTATTCCAGAGAACAGAAAATATGCAGGCTTGGTAGGCTTTTTTAAATCCAGATAGGCTCCACATTTAACAGAGATGACGTAAGTACAAAAGACCAGAGTAGTTTTGGATTATATTAAGCCAAAAGATTCAAATAAGGGTAGACTGAATTATATCCAAACAATAAAACAGCAAAACTGGTTGACTGAAAAACAATTTGAGGTACAAAACATTCAGTATCACATTCTGGACAGCTGGTCCGACACCTGGAGCTGCGGTAATGAATGTTAGAAAGCTAAAGCTCCTGGTGTATCAAACAAAGGGACAGATGACCCCTCCAAAGAGCCTTAGTGTGATTAATGGTGCTTTGAAACCTACACAAACACACACACAGGTCAAACATCACAGGGTGACCACTGATACTGACTACTGCATGTAGATTAGAGTGCAGGTGTGACAGCAAATAACTCAGCAAGAAGAATTATGTTCAATGTGATTTAACCTGAGATCTGCACTTTGCAGGCCATTACATGGTGGTTTCATTGTGTGATGAACATTATTTAATGCACCTACATACATCTAAACTTCTCTTGATTACAACTTAAATCAGTTTAAACGCCAAAGGAGCCTTCCAGTACATCACCTGCTCTGTCCACATATACACTCAAGCTGCAGGCAGACTCTGACTGATCAGTGAGAGGGGGTGGGTCTGACATCACTGACCCAGATATTGTGTTACAAAAGAAAATGCTTTCTTTCTGTGCTCACAGTGTTCAAATTTTAGAATAAGTGTCCAGCAAAAGAATTAATACTGATGCACATGTACATAAATAACAAAAATAATAATGGACATTCATTGATTTTTTTTTTAATTTGGACTACAGTCAAGCTTTTGAAGAACTTACACTCAAATATCCTTGTCAATATAATCATGTGAGAAACAAAAAAATTAAGATCAATTCCCAACAGAATTTCTGTGATGTAAAGTGTTTTTAGGTCTTATAAGCATATTTGGGAGCGCCTGAAAGCAACAACATCTGGCATATATGACTCCTATAATTACTTTTCTATTTTTGGGGGGTGAATAATAGTGTGTCAACCTATGATAACATCCCACAAAAACTGACGTATGCTTATTTAAGTATTCACAATATCCCTATTAAAACACATTTCAAAGTAAAGGCAGCTTTTGAATAAATAATAAGTGCTGGAAAGCTGCAAGCAGAGCTTTATGCTGGCACGACGGCGCTTCTGAAGGGTTTATAGTTAAAAATAAGGTGTAAATCAGACATAATTATCTCTCAGAACTCACTCAGCACCTTCTCTCGTCGACTTCACACCTCTGCCGAGGCTGAGATGCTGTCTGCGCATGCGCGACAGGTCAGAGAAATAACGAGGGCACGAGACGCTCCTAAAAAAACCTAGATATGAGTGAACTGGACAAACCACACAAAGGCTACAAGCCAACCCGACGTATTTATTTAGGTATTTATTTATGTTGACCCGTATTTATTTTTTTGTTATTTATTACTAAAAACAAATCAGGTTGTGCAGCTAAAGCATGTTCTTGACACTAAACAACAAACAGCAGCTTAATCTGGGAGTAAACCAGTTTAAAATCGCTCCGACATGGATTACGTCACTGTTTTGCTGGTTTTCTGAATTTCCCGATGGGAACCAATGAGCTGTGAGTAAATTAGGCACCTAATAACCACGTGGCTCGTGTTTGTGGGCTGTATGCTGTCATTCTTAAGGCAAAATGTACTTATTTACCAACGAACACATCAAACAGCTTCTCACCGCCTTTAACACGTGGGGGAGAGGGGCACAAACAAGAGTACGAACCTATTATAGCTCTAAAACAGAGATTTGCCTGGTATTTATAAAACAGAGGAGGTTCAACAAGTAAACATTGCAAACAAAATGTAGAAACGTCCAAAATGACGTGGATTCTACTCACTTTCAGCCGCGGACAGTCTCTCCTGTCCTCTTGTCATCACTTTGCCCATCTGCGCTCCACAACTCCATCTGGAAAGCCCCGCCCCCAGCGGCGAGCGCTGACGTAATAAGGCGGGATCTTGGGACTTAACTCGCGCCCTGATTGGCTCGCCCTCCTCGCAGGTACAGGTGTGTCACCCTGGGGAGCAGCATCTTCAACCAGAGCAATCTAATTAAATAAGAGCAAAATAAGAGCAGGCAGAGCAGAGCAGATCCTGACAGTCAGTTGTAAAGTGTAAAGAGTGAAGTCGGTCAAGTTGAAGGGTTTGATTTGACTGTAAATGAACAGAGAGGGAGAGAAACAGCGTGCGGCCGCATGATCGTACTCCCAAAGGCCTTGCTTATCTTCCACACATCACTGCAATCCAGGGCTGGTAACATTTGTAAGCTACAGTATTTATTTCTTCCAAAAATTTCATCATGTGCTTATGAGAGATCAGGGGAAATAAGGAGACGGCTTACGCAGAGGTCCAAGGCCCCGTCTGTTCCGAGCTTGTGGGCAATAAAAGGAAATGTAGTGAATCTGCATCAGGACTATTTGTTTCTCCTTTCTGGGAATCCCTGCCGATATCAAAGGTCATGTCTGGTCCAACAAAGCAGAGTAATCTCAAAATCTTCTTAGGCATGCATAGTATGAAATATTGGAGTGTGGGATTTTTCCATGCATTGAAAATGTGGGCTAATCATGGCCTATGAGTTTTCTCCTCATTAGCCAGACATGGTATTTTGTGGCATGAGTGGATGATGTCTTTATAGATGTATTTTTAGTGTAAGTGGATGATATTCTCAAAGTAGTGCAGTCTGCTTGGTCTGAATACTGTATAAGCTGAAAGTCTGTGGGGTGTTTTAGCTTGAACTGTTTTCTGAATGAAGCGCAACACCAGGCAGCCAATCAGAGCAGAGATGTATCAGTCTTTAAAGTGATATATTTTTTAGTTATAGTTATAATGCAACATGTCATAGTGGGTGCTAATGGTGTTCTGTGATAATCAACTCCATGCAGCTTGAATATTCTCACTCAGTTCCTACAGATTTTGCAGCAGGGCTGGAGTATTGATAGTACTTCCATGAGCATTACACACATTTTAGATCAGTATAGGTCTGTTGATATGACTTGCCATGGCACAGTATCTGTCTTCAAGGCAAGCTCTTCTTCACTCTGCAGGAGTATATAGGTGAATATTCTGTGCCGCCACACATGGATTGGCTGATTGTATCCACCAGGACCAAAGCAGGATTTATCACTGAAAATGACCCAAAGATGAGAGTCATGCATTGCAATTAATTGATTCCTCATGCAACTTTTTTTGAAGATGAGTGTATTAAAATACATTTGATTAAAATAAACCATAGCAATATAACAGCTCAGGTGAGCAAAAGAATTCTCATCAGGTCAACTCTGCAGATGAACCGCTGGCCTGTTCTCCTGTCAAGCTGAGTTGCAGGTAGCTTTACTCTGCGTATAACACATGCTGTCAAGAGTCAAATCAGTGTGCCTTTTAACACACATGTTGTGCGAGCACCCCCAGCTTGTTTGAGATCATGAGTGGAAACTGATGTGCCGTTGTTGTCTCTCGCACACTGGCACGCGAGGCGCTTAACTCCACTGCTCTGTCTCAGGGATGGTAGAGAGCATGACCTCTCTTAAACAGGATTAGCTATAAATAGTGCTGCCTATCCGCTCGGCTGCAGCATGGCCGCAGCTCAGCTGCTGACTCTGATCCTCGCTCTGTGGCCTGTGGGGCCAAACCCACATCCCACCTATCCCTCCATAGCCTCAAGGATTGACCACTCCCACTGGCTGGACCAAGGCCCCCACTCTTCCACCCAAGCCTTTGTGTAAGCTTCTGTTTATTCGCAGCATTCCCACATACAAGAATTGCAAATATCACATAACAAGGAAGAGACATGCATTAACTACACATGACACAGTGTAAGGTGTAACACTGGGATAAAAGTTACAGAATTGAAGGGGAATTTTAATTAAGCATTGTCAAAATACATGGTAATATATGCAAGTCAATAAAGATACATATATATATATATATATATATATATACATAATATGTACAAAAGTATAGAGACACTTGTTCATTTGTTGTTTCTTCTGAAATCAGAAAAAGAGTTTATCCTGCTTATGTTGGAATAACTGTCTGTACCACCCAGGGAAGACTCTCTATTAGAACATTATTGTGAGGATTTGACTGCATTCCATGACAAGATCATTGGTGAGGTCAGGATGTTGGATGATTACCACCCCATCTCATCCGCACCTTGCTAATTCTTCCCAAAAGTAATGGGTGGAGCATAATTCAAATTCGACTTCTCAATTGAAGTGGGCTTCAAACCCCTCTAGCCCATGTCTACCATGGTGCCAAAAGGTTCATGTTTGTTTATCTGCTCCAGAGGGTCCTAATCTTTTAGCAGTACTTCTCCATGTGAACTAGATAAATTGTGTGTGCATTTGCACGTGTGTATCAGCAGTGGGTAGAACGTAATGTAACTGAATGCATTCATTAGATGTAGTGTCCATATTTGGACACGGGACATATGGCCGAAATACACAACACATGCATATGCCTAGCCACCAGGGGGCCCTGCAAGCATGACTGTGAATCCAATAATACTAAAATCAGCAGGGGTATACAGTATGCTCACACTGATTTTTAGTATGACCATACTGTATAATCTAGCCAGAAAGAGAGAGGGGGGAGGGGGGGGGTGTTGTGGATCCATTGGTGTGTTTGTAAATGTTTTGCTCTGAGTTAAGTGGTCTTATTTATGTCACTTTCATAACTGTATTTACATGTACGGGTGGGGCAGGTTGATCGGAATCTTTCTGTGTTGCTGGAAAAGGGTCTTTATATATGACACATCATCATTTTGTATTCAGGCATTAATTCTTGCAGTAAATTAAATGCTGTTAGTGTTCCAGCATTGAAAATCCATTTTCGTCAGCCAAATACCAAAGTCGTAAAGTCCATGAATGCTATAAAAACAGTCTATTTGTATGTGATAAATATGTTTGTATATAAAACACACAAAATGACTCTAAATATCTGTTGAAATGTTTCTACATTACATCTGTTTTTTATTTAAAACAACAACAACAACAAAAAAAACAAACATGTAGGTCACTATATGTCAAGTGTCAGAAAATAGAAATGGATGCAAAGCCCTGGGCAGAAGGTGTTACAGGTGTGTAAATTTATCGTATCATGAGTATCATATTCCATATATGTATTATATCATTAACATAATACACAATATGCTTACAATTTAAGTAAAAGGTTCCTCCAGTAAATGTATATTTGTTATTCTGATGCATCACTATCAAATAACTGCAAAAATGTGTTTAAAGACAGAAATAGTCTGTATTTTTTTCTCAATGTTCTAATAGATGCCTTGTTGTTGGGTTTTTGGGTAGAATTAAATGATCACCATTATGATGCAAACTAAGATGAGATTAAGCCACTTTTGGGCTGATTAATATTTACAATTTTCATTTTAAAGAGATCATATATAGTTAATTGTTTTATTTTTGCAATTTATAGCTTTAAACACGGTGTGTGTGTTATTAATCTACATGTAGAATAAATAAATATTTGTTTTGTAAAAGCCTTTAACAGTATTTTTTATTTTGACAGACAAAATATATTTATCATGCATATAATACTCATGGAAACACAACATCACAATATATCAGCATAACCCATTAATTTTCTATTAACAAATGTGATTAAACTCACTTAAACCCGTTTGTGGCTGCAAATCTGGGAGCAGCCAAAGGGAGCACATGATCTACATTAGTGGTTCTCAAGCTGTGTACATGTAACACTGGTTGTATGGCTAGCATCCTAAGGAGACCCCAGAAAGTCTGCTACATGCACTAAAAATTGAGGATTGAAATCTATAAAGTACTTAATTTACCTGTGCTTTTTGTCACATTACACATATTTGTATTTAGTGCTTTACTTGTAAGCCCACACTTCTGGTTTCCACTCTCCTAACTAAGGTACTACAATCATTTTTAACATTAGTTTTAAAGGCCATATAATAGAACCCTGTGGAACTCCACAGCATATGAAACCAACCAACAATAGATTATAAATTAGGATTAATGTCTGAAAAATTAGGCAGTGCTATTTGGACTTTAGCTGTTCTCCTGATGTATGGGTTTAAAAAGATTGGGAACCACTGATCTACATGATCTAGTCTCACCCTCCTACATCTCCTCACCATGATGATGACGAGTGATGATGTCAAGTCACAGACACACCCACGTGTGTGTATGATCATGCTGTAACCATACGGCGTCAAATGATATTAAACACTCTGAGCATGGACAATTTCACATTCATACAATCACCCGCATGCACAAATGCTCACACTCACTGGATTACGGTGCAGACAAACACTCGGAAAAAATACACACAAACACACTCACATCACAGGATTACCAGCATAGAGTCACACAGACATAGCAAGATTACTGAGTCACATAAAAACACACACACACACACACACACACACACACACACACACACACACACACACACACACACAGAGGGAGATTAGATGGAAACACACTTGCACAGAGCAAGATTACTGTGTGAACCACACAGAGACAGCAGCACTCCTTCTGTAGGAATCACCGACATATCCATTAATAAAATTAGATCAGACCGGATGAGATTGCACTTCATTATCCAGAGTCCGTGTTCATTTCCATAAGCAAATAGAAATGCTTTGGGAATTTGCAAGATCCCCAGATTATAATAATAATACAATATAACCACCATTCCATATCTCAGCATGTTCTTTGAGTTACAAATAAACCTCTTGATGCTTACTGCTTTCTCATTTAGCTGGGGCACAGGTTGCTTGTGTCACTTTCAGCAGTCTACTGATCATTCTGCAATGCTATACTGCAGAGGTGGGTGTTTCCAGTCCAACAAACAAGTCAAAATTCACCCCAGCATTTTGTTCCGACCGCCTGGGCATGCCAAGCCATTATCAGCAAGGTAAGGGTTGTTATTATTCTACAAATGACCAAATCTAATATGAAAGTGATGGATCTGGATTATCTAAAGGTGCATCCCCTTGGATTTTGACTTGCTGAACCTGAAATGCCCACTTCTGCTGCATGTCCTCATGCTGAAATTAACCATTATATTATCCATAATTTATTCCAAATATGCACTTCATGCATTGCGTCTAAAGTGACATTTATGAAAAGCAATGATTCAGTTCAGTTGTCTATCAAAACTCAATGTACCAGATGCTCTTCTATTCTATTCAGTCTTTTTTCCACACACGTTCTCTACCAAACCCACAGATAGAGCAGAACAGGAGACAGGCCTTCCATCTTCACTGACACAAAAATGCAGAATATTGCACACATAACACACACACACACACACACACACACACACACACACACACACACAGTGACACAAAATAACCTCACTAATCTTCTTCTCAATGGCTTAAAGCAGCTGAAGAAGCTTAATAATTGAAGAGGAAAACAGCAGCAGTGCTTTTAAGGACATATGCACACAGATTAGCCCCTAAAACGAACAGCATAATAGATAATAGAACATAGGAACCATAATAATAAATAATATACACAGCCCAACCTTTATTTCAGATTATATATATATACTATATTCAGACCAGTGCACATGTAAACAACAGAAAATACCTTAACATTACAGGCCAGTAACCTTGTATTTCCTCGTTTCTTGCCCTTTTTATATTCAGTAGGACAATCATGGCTTGGGTTGTGCATACATTAATGTGAGACAAATGGTTGCAGATCATGGACCAAATAATCAAATCTACCTGCATTTCCTTGTGCATGTCTCTCAGTGGATGGAGGAACCCACAGAATGTACCTTTCTTCTACCACCTCTAGGTTCCATAGTGGTTTGAACAATCTCCTCATACATCTTCTCTCGCTTTTGTTGCCAGGACTTAAGTAGATGTTACTACTCACCCTCTCACAAATTTATTCCACTACTCTTTGCTTGGTCTCACCATCATCTCTTGTCTCAACTATTATGACCACTCTTCCACATCTTGAATCTTTCTCCTCCCTCCCTCTGGAATCTGCTATATTGAATTTCCTTTCATCTCCTTTCAGGTCTGCAGGATTCTCTCCATTTACCCCATGGTTGACAGATGTTCTGCACACAAACAGATCTAAGAGGAGTTAAAAGAAAATTGAAGAAATGTCAACAAGACTTAGATTCTGCTCTTACCAATCTCTCCATTCTAGGTTTTCAATGGAAATAACTGCTGCAATATCTTCTACAAAGAAACTGAGAAACTGGAAACATGAGCATCTTCTGTCTTGTTTCAGCTCCTTTTCATCAGGTCATGTACCATTCACCTTCAAGGCTGCCAGACTGCTCCCCATCTTGAAGAAGCCAACTCAAGACAGCTTGAACATCTGACACTACAGACTGACATCTTTATTTCCTGTCAAACCTCTCTGCAGCATTTAATATGATTAATCACAAGATCCTTCTGTCCATCCTCACCAGTTTTGGAATCACCTGTTCTGCATGGCATTGGTTTGCACCTGATGGAGAGCTCATAGCAACCCTTCTCCTGAAATGTGATCTCAGCAACACTGAACAAGAGTCAAGAACTTGCAGATAAACAAAACTTTAGTATAGCTGTGAACATGTAGTTTCTCCTCAACAGTGAATCACTTTGTAAGTCACTCTGGATAAAGGCAACTGATTGATACCTTAATTGTAAACAAAGTTATGTAAAAACATTTTATTCCAAGTCATTTTTTGATCATGATGGTCCACTTGTCATGAAATCTTGTAGTATGAGGTAAAGAAAAGCACTCAAGTTATATGAAACCAAGGAAATCTTAGCCATACAGAATTGTTGCTAGTAACACTGTCCCTGGAGCTCCCCAAGCACTGAACATTTTAGTTTTTTCCTGTCCTAACACACTACCTTATGCCCAAGGGATTGTTAATTAGCTGATTGAATCAGCTGTGCTGAGACCAGGGGATACACTGGGGCCAGGTTTCAGAACTATACAACCAAATCAAAACACATTTCCTCAACCCAGGATGAGTTGGGTAATAGCCAATCCTACTAGACAAATTGAAACATCTGTCTGAAAGCAATATATTTTTAATAATCTGTGGATTCTGCTGTAATTCTAATATCCCAGTGCATTCCTAATTTTCTGCCCATATTGAAGCCCATTTTTTGTCATTTTGTTCAGTAAGATGTGCATCAGCTGATTGACTTGACATCTTGACTGTACTTCATTAGCAGGAGTTAAAAGTTCCACTCTATTATTTATAACATACAGACATATAATAAGGTTAATTGTCCAGATAGTCTCAGTGAGACTCTAACAGTAGCTGAAAAATGATGGATATAATTGTAGAACAAGAAAAGCCAGACCTAAACCCTGAATCCAGTCTAATGGACTGCATTCAGCCCATCAGTATCAAACTACGTTTGAACTGAATGGAACTGATTTCAGTGTTGATTTAATCTTAAAATTCCCAGACTTCAATTTCTTATGCCTATATGTGACTCCTAAGAACAAA
This sequence comes from Acestrorhynchus altus, assembly GCA_034509495.1. Lineage (NCBI taxonomy): Eukaryota > Metazoa > Chordata > Actinopteri > Characiformes > Acestrorhynchidae > Acestrorhynchus > Acestrorhynchus altus. Next base: position 24,848,291 of record CM067512.1, read on the forward strand.
TCAGACTGCATTGTTTTTCATATAGCTGATGAGTAAAAATATTAGTCTGTAATTAGACTGAGTACTGTAGTAACTTATTATGCACTACAGGTCTTCCTACAGCAGCTTTCAAACAAAAATGTTATCTCTAATGTAACTGTTGTTTTTTTGCAGTCATCTTGACATCTTTGGGACATTTCCAATTCCCATCTGGTAACTAGGAGCCTCAAACAATGCTACCAGTGCTGAGAAGATTCCTTCAAGTCACATGAAGCTCTGCAGCATCTTTTCAAACTGCTGTTAAAACTATTTCATTCAAGCTAAACATGTTTACAGGAGAGTGCTAATGCTGCATTCAAGTGAACACCACCTGAAGTCAGAAGCTGAAGTTGGACACACAAAATTTTCAATGCAGCACAAACTAACAGAACTATACAGTTCCTCAAGGTAAGATATCATATAATAATGTAAAATTATGTAAATTATAATATTAACTTTATTTTTAGCCATATACATATTAACACACATGAATAACACACAATTTCAAATCGTACTTTTGGTGAAAAGTGCAGTATTTTTTAAATATCACAATAAATATCACAGAAAAAATATTTTGCAATGTCCATTTTCCCCCCAAATATTATGCAGCCCTATTGTCCATAACGATAAAAAAATGATTTCAAATCTTTATACTTTTGCATAATTTACTTTAAGTGACTTTTGGTGAATTTTCTCTCCAAATATCATGCAGTTCTATTGTGTATATAGATAGATGAATGTTTATTTGGTTTTTATTTGTTTGTTTGGTTTTTTTATATTACTGAAAAAAATGTCATATTTTTGTCATATTTATGTAGCCCTGTTGCATAACATGATTATATATATTATGTTGACTTATTTTATAAATATTACAATAAATATTGCAGAGAAAATAGGGTGTTTTGTGCATCACAATATATTTTTAAAATTTTAATTTCCATACAAGATCATGATATTTTTAAGTCAGTTTGATGAGATTATCTATATTATATTGTCTTATTATATATTTATTTCTTTATTTTGCTTTAGCTTCTCATAATTGTGCCTTATGTAGTGACGGAGTGGAGGTGTTGAACGCTGCGCGGTGAAGGGCGGTGTGTTGAACGCTGCACGGTGAAGGGCACTCGGTAGGCTGGCTCTGTTGAAGGCGGAGAAAGGACGGCGCCATTTTCGCTGTAGTGGAATACGGCCTCGCGTAAGCGCCCTCTTTTCAAGAGCCCTAGCTCGATGTGTTTGTCTTGATCATTAAACATTCACGGATAAATAATGGCCAGCTCTTCATACACGTATAAACGTAAGTGGCCGCGAACTGGCCTTTCACTGTGGCTCGTTTGACTGGTTAAAGCTCACCAGTAGCGCCTCCATCACTGTTTGAGTCTCCTGCCTCGTTAACTGCCCTCTTTCTTTTGTGCTATGTAGTGACTGAGGACGATATCAAGAACCTGATTCGCCTGCGAACCACGAACGCAGCCTTGTTCACCAGAAGGAGAAACGCAGCCAAAACAGCCTGGAGGTACCTCCACCAGGTCCAGCCTGGGAGATGTTGTTATGGTTATAGTGGTGATGGTGCAGTGTGAATGAGGACTGAGTTGTGTTCCTCTTTTAGTGCAATTCTCAGGGAGTTGGGTTTGGAAGATAAGGTCACTGTTGACCAGATTGCCAAGAAATGGGAAAACTTAAAGATGAAATACAAGGTTGGGTTCCTACTACTCTCTACTTGTTTGTAACCCAATACAAAGCCGATCCAGCAGCACTATTTATTATTTCATATCAAATAACCCCCCAGCCTTCTGTTCAAACGCATCAACCCTTTTCTGTTCCCAGGAAATCCGATTTCCACCCCCTGGAATGGAAGAGGTGGCAAAGGCGTCCCACTGGAAGTGGTTTAAACCTCTGGACGAGGCCTTAAAGGAAGAGATGACTGAGACCAGCTACCGTTCGGTGGCTTCGTCGGTGAGTGACGAAGACTGTGGACCTCAGGCCAGCAAGAGGATATGTCAGGTTAAAGTAGGAGGTGACATTTTGGAATTGCTGGTGGACGATGAAGGAATGTCTGGGGTGACCAACTCTGGTTCCACTGTATTGACTCAAGAGAGACTGCTGGGAGATGAAACCCCTACACACCTCTCAAGCCTGGACATTGAGAAGATCAAACTGACCAGAGAACGGCAGATTCTGGAGAAGGAGCACACAGAACTGGACCAAGAGAGGCTGGTCTTGGACAGGGAGAAAGATCTAGCAGAAAGGGAAAAGGTGACACTGCAAAGAGACAGGGCGCAGTTGGAGAAGGACAGGGCCGCGGTGGACAGAGACAGAGCATCGCTGGACCAGGATAGAGCCCAGCTGGAAAAAGACAGGGCTGCCTTAGAAAGGGACAAGGCAGCACTAGTGAGAGACAGGGAGAGTCTGAATGCCGTGCTCCAAGGGAAAAACACTCCACTTGATACTCCACACGAGAAGAATAGAGAGAAATTAATCCTTTTAATTGAAAGACTTATTGATAAGTTTTGAACGCAAATAAGCTCTGCAAGGTTTAACATGTTCAGATCTGTTTCACAGCAGGCCTTTTCGATAAATATTTTCAAAATAAAGCCAAGTCAATTTTATATTTTCACTTTTTACCCTAAACCCAATTATAGTGGCAATTCATGTTCATCAGACTGATCTAGTGAAAATAATGAACCTTATTACTCAAAATCTGATTTGCTCACATAGACTTAGGTTACATTAGCGTCAGTGCAAAACAAAAGAAGACAAGCTATGTTTTCGGGCAGGGGTGGGGAACGTACCTGTTAATAACCACATGTGCTGAAAAAGGGAACTCGACCAACTGCTGTTCTCCGGCCCTTGGTTCCCTCCCCTATTTAGGGTAACGGGAATATTGGATTATTTGGTCAGACACTCTTGTAAAGAATGTAATAATTTTATTCAAGCTTGAATGTATCAATCCAGCCTGATTCTATTCAAGATTTGATTTAACATGATTTTGCAGTTTTGTTGTTGTGATTTGTGGCCTCATTTTACGTGGAGTTTTTGCTTCCATTTTGCCTCTACCTGTACACAAACATTGTATATATTTTATATTTGCTCAATATGTTGTGATGGAACAGACAGTACAATTGTTAAATAAATCACTTGATGTACAAAAAATACATACACACCTTTTTTCCCCAGTTATATGGTTTGGTTCAGACAGCAACAATATATTTGTCCTGAACAGTGAAGGAAACATAAATGCCTTGTTGACCCTTTAGTCCTCTTTTAAACAAAAACTAATTTTGTGGAGATATGGTACAGTCTTAATGCTTATTTGTTGATTTTGTTTGTACAGATGTGAAAATAGTACATTATTTTAAATAAAATATCTTCACTTAACAAACCCTGTCATGACTTTCTTGTACATCTTACTTCATCGCCACAAATACTGAAATCACAATCACCTGATCTACAGGTGGTCCAGAATTTATGTTGTGGTGGTCAGTTATTTGGAAAAGCATTCAGTAGAATTCCAATGACTTGTTCATTTTGAATAATTTTTACCATATTAAAATAGTTTTTCAAATGTGCCTTTCCTTTTACAGCCATATCCCATATTTTCACACTGAAAAATGAAAACTAATCCACTCCAATGTAAAATAAAAACAAGGGTGCAGCACAAGAAATAGAAACAGAAATGGAAAATAGATTTTTTTTATAATAATAAATCAAAATCCCTCTTTGCACCAGCAGATCCATGACAGGCTCCAACCGCCTAGCAATAATCCATTTTTGGAGCTTTAATTAGAGTTATTAGTTCCATGTGGTAAACTTCCCATATCTTCTGATTTCATACGTTATATGTGGGGAATTCTGGATTCATCCATTTAATAGAGTAAATCCATTTGTAGTGGAGAGGTAGATGTTGTACCTCACCCTGTTATCTGACTATTATCTGATGGTATATTTTTGAAGGTGTTGTGCTCCAGATCTGAATGTGATCTGGGACCAGATGACCTGAGAAACTTCTCAGGAATTTCTGCTGTTCATCACCTCCTCTAGCTCGATAGGAGGCGCTAATGCACAGCTCCAGCTCCCAGTTCAAAACATGAGAGTGACTGACCTCTCATATCAATTGGTCAAGGCAGAGAGAGGAATTGAACAAGACCCCAGTGTGGCCAATATTTGGATTATGCCGATAATGGGTAAACTCCATCAGCCTCGCATTATAGAATAGTACATGTGATAACCACATGTTTAGGGTATCAGAGGTGAAAATCTCTTCATCTGAGAAATGAATATGGATCTGCTTACATTAGTTTTAGTTGTTGTTTTTTTTAACTGTTTAAAATCAATAAATTAGAAGTCCCTTAAACAATGTGTTAAATGCTAATGACTTGTAACACAATAGAAATGAGAGTAAATAAAAATATAATTAAATAAAGTTATTATAATTAAAGGCCAGTCACCAGAGGAACCTGAACCTGCATAAGAGAACTGCTCATAGAGCCAGACCGCCCTATACACAAATTAATGAGCACCATAATAAACAAGCATGAATGAAAATTTGAAGCTGAAAAGTGAACAAACACTGATTGCTTTGTACTATCTAATACTTGTTCAAGCTCCCAAAGTACACCAGAACACACTGATAACCTTAAATGTATGTCTTGATGAGAGATCATTGACTGCTAGATATGCCTCTATGACATTCTGTGCATTTTTATACCCTCACTACCTGCATATATGGGTACATACAGTACTGAGCACAAGTCTTGAGCATCACTGAACATAACATATTTTGATCCACTAAAAACTTTAAAATTTATAAAAAATAAACAATACACAGTGATTTTGGTCTATGTTATCTTAACCACTTCCAAATCTCTCCTTGAGAATATCCAATCGTTACAGTTTCCAACTCACAGTTTATCTAATACAGCCTTCATTGAAGTAAGTTCACCAGTGAGCTGAAATCAATACTGTAGCTGAAGAGGTCAATCAGCAATCACTGTTTTCTTCTTGTTTTGCTAAACACAATATATTCTGACTGAATTTTTTTTTGCTGCCAGTTACACATTTACTGCTCTTAAAAAACAGTTTGAACCCAATTTTGGGCTAAGAGTTGCGAATTATAATCAATATACAGTATATATATATATATATGTGTGTGTGTGTGTGTGTGTGTGTTTGTATGAATTTATTATTGTCTTTGTTATCAGATAGAAATAATCTTTATAGATTTTTTTCCTTTCTAGACAAATGTCTGAATGTCATTTTTGGACTACTTCTCAACTTTGGGCAACATTGTTATATGGGGGAAAAAATCCATGAAATAAGTAAATAGTAGGTCATTTTGTTGCCTAGGCCAGTATGTCAACACTGTTGCCATAGGCAGACCTGCCCTACACATTTTAGCTTTAACACACTGCTGAAACCCTAAAGGGCTTGTTAAGGAGATGATTAGTTGAATCAGGTGTTTGCGGAGTAGGCTAAGCTCTAAAATATGCAGAGCATTGTGCCTCCAGGAACATGGTTGGGAAACTTTGTCCTAAGCAATGTCTGATGTGTAATTTTAAGATGACTAAAATGTTGATTTTTTTTTTTATTTGTTTGGTTTTGGGTTTCTCACACTTTCATTATACAAACAGAAACATTGAACACTGTGTTTTCAAGCACTAGGAACAGTGTAGCATTGAATTCCTTTTGTAATCCAGTTTGGATAAATGTTTGAAATGGGAAAACCCACATCTCTTGGTGGTATGATTTTTATATGCTGTTTTGTGAGGTGGTACTGTATTTTCAGATTGAGTAATGCTGATTGTGTTTGGTAAAAACAGATGATCTACAGTCTGTAATTACACGAAGTATGAAGTGATCCCGTATGACAAGTAGAGCTGATAAAATGGACAGTTGGTGAGATGGAGATGAAGATGGTGTTAAAAATCAAATGAAGACTGCTTCACTCTGCTTTCTCATGTTTTCAAATGTTTTTTTTTTTAATGATCTAAATGAGCTGCTTCCCACTCATTCTTCACTGGTGACCTCCTACAATGCTTAGGTTTCTCTTTTACATATATTTCCTAACATAGTCGCAGAAGATTTCAGTGGTGTTTAAAAGTGATGATTTGGCAACACATCTCTTTCCTCATTCCTCAACCCACTCCATCACTTGTTCAGCAGTGTGGAGGATCTGCTGAGGCGGATGAAGTCATTAAAAGTAATTGTAGTTTCATGACCAATGTCTGGGAATGTATGAACTACCTGGAACGTTATCAAACCATCAAATAGTAGATTGACAAAACAGGTCTTTCAGAAAATCTTCCTGTTTCCAACAGTGAGGAACCTACAGAGGCAGGTTAGTATATTACAATGTTCTGAATATGTGTAGGTTTACATTGTTATTGTTTGAGACAGCAGCTCTCATTTTCCTGTTCATAAATGGAATATGAGCATGCAATGATATTATGATATTAGCTTCAGCTTTTGGGAAAACTATATAATAAGTTTGCCCATATATTGCATGTGGTTTATGATTGCATTGCATTCTTTTATATTGAATATTATGCATTAATGCAGTTTCTCTCAACCCTTGTTCCGGAGGCACCCTGCTGTGAACACAAATTACTTTCTCTTCAAACCAACACACCTAATTAAAATAATCAGTTAATTAACAAGTCCTTTCATTGTTCATTTAATTAACAAATTAATTAACAAGATGAGAAATGCTGCATTAATGTTCCTTACCAGTGACATTAAACACTACAATTACCATCTACAGAACCGCCTCACTGGATGTGAATTCTTTACTACATGATTCTGAGTAAACTGTAGAAACTCTTGTGCTGAAAATCCCAGATGATCAGCAATTCTAGAAACTCAGACCAGCCCTTCTGACACCAGTCAGTGAGATCACATTTAAACTCTCATTCTGAAGCTATGTGATTTTATGCATTCCACTGCTGTCATGCAGTCTACTTAGATAGATCATTACAGCCCCCCAACCACCATAAATCTTTTGAACCAGACAAAACCAGCAGGTAAAGCGAGTGTGGGGAATCACCACCCCTGCCCCCATTGACCAAAAGATAACCCTTTGGCTAAGCTCTGTGTCTCTACAAAATCTACACATTGTCAAAAAAATAGTTCAATTGTCAATGCACAACTACATTGGTGACTGGCAGTCTGTAAAAACACTGTTTGCAGGGGTAGAAATCCTCTCTGGTTACAAGCTCACAATGAGTAGGTACAGGATGCAGGTATGTTGATTAACAAGATATTCCTTTCAGGAACAAACATGAAAACAGGTTAATCAAGTCAATTTACCTGGAGCAACTATGAAGGAAACACACAGGCAGAAATCTGGCAGTGGTAAAATTGACAGAAGAAGACGTAGAAGCTCAGGGAGTTATGAACAAATCAAGAAAAATAGAAAGAATAAAATAGACTGACTGTGAGGTGCTGGACACAGGGAGCCGAATTTGGACACAGCAGGATGAGATATGCACGCAGAGGTAAACACACCCAGATGTGATCTTTCCCTTTCAATTTTTGGGTGTAAGTGGGAGATTTATACTTTTAAAGGACTGACTTTTAAAGGGATTTGACCATTTTAATCATTCTTGAATTAATACCATGGGTACATTCAGTAAAGGCATGGAGGAAATACAGCCTGTACATTTTGCCTGTTTGATTCTTGGCAACCTTTAAAATGAGTCATATGTTGGACTGAAATCTGGTGAAATTTCTGGTAAACGGTTATGTTGAAAATGATTGTGTTATTTTTTTCAATAACTTTGGAGTGTTTATTAATTACATCATGAAAAAATGAAAATGCCTATAAAATGAACAGAATTTAAACATTTGTATTTTTCTTTTTTGCTTATAAAGGCACATGTTGGAAATTGAATATCCAGAGTATCTTTGAGCTGAAAATATTTTTTGAAGGTCTTGTAAAGTGTGTATCTCTGGTTCTAAGTGTTAAGTTCCATTGAAATATATGCAACAATATATGAATGAAAAATGTCATGTTTGCAGGACATATTATGTATTACATTTGTTTCAGATGAGGTTTTGACATATTTTATTTGTAAACATATTCTCTTATTTTTACAGGAGTTAAACAATTATCTCTAATGGTTTTTATCCTGGTAATAGCAATAATGTTTGCTGTCAGGCTCTTTAAATCTTCTCCAGAATTAACAAGGGACAGATTAAAAGGTGAAAATTAAACATCAATAATTATACTGTTCATACATATACATTGACTCTATATGGTTCCTGATTGTTTAAATTGAATTCTAGATATGCTGTATAAAGGCCGTGATTACCATGAGAAGAAGCCTATCCTTCTCAAAACCTCTGGTAAGTACTGAAATTTTAAATTAATTACTGATTGAGGTGTATGCTGAAATAGTTTTGAAATAAGTAGGAATGGTTTTATTGTCTAAATTCTGTGTGTATATGTGTGTGTGTGTGTGTATATGTGTGTGTGTGTGTGTGTGTGTGTGTGTGTGTGTGTGTGTGTGTGTGTGTGTGTGTGTGTGTGTAATCACAGCTCCACAGGCTCCATGTGGCCTCCCACAGCCATGTCCCGAGGAACACTTTGCCTTTAAGATTGCCACTGGAGCGGCAAATGTGATAGGTCCAAAAATATGTTTTAATGGAGACATGTAAGTCTTAATAGCTGTAATGTTTTTTTTCCTGTTCCCTTCACTGAACAGGCTGTATGTATACTGTTTTCAATTAGGCATTGATTATATTATGCTTCTTAGTTGACTGCTTGCAATTTCTTTTCAGATTAATGGGTGGAGAGACAAAATCATGGGGAGAAGGAATTAACATTGCTGTTGTCGATGGTAAGAAAATCTGTAGAATAATATGCTGAACAATATCAAAACCAAACAATATATCAATCAAATCAATCAATCAAATTTTATTTATATAGCACTTTTTACAACAGCAAGTTGTCACAAAGCAGCTTTACCTGGATCTGGGTCCAAGCCTCAAATGAGCAGCCAGTAGGCAAACTCCCTCTGTTTAGGAGGAAGAAACCTTGAGAGGAACCAAGGCTCCTCTGGTCGACACCGGAGAGCACATAACATGGGCACAGTACATTGTGATGGAAAATGGAAATAAAATGAAGTGAAAAAAATAAAAAAAATAAATAAAAATGGAGGGAGGATAAATAAAGATTGGCTAAAATAGTAATGATACAGGTATGAATGAATGAATAGTGAATAATGAGATCCATGCAGGTGGCCTAGCCGGGTCTGGAAGTTGGTAGTAGGAAGTGGATGAGTGGACCGGTATCCGCAGGCGTCCGGGGCAGCTCAGGACATGGGGGGGGAGAGAGGGAGAAATATTAGTGCCCCCTTAGAAGTGTTAATGAAAAGCCTGCGTAAAGAGAAACATTTTTAGGTGTGATTTAAAGATGGAGAGTGTGTCTGAGTCCCAAACAGTAGGAGGAAGGCTGTTCCAGAGCTGGGGGGCTTTAAAAGAGAAGGCTCGTCCCCCAATAGTGTTCTTTTTGATTCTAGGGACGGTCAATAGGCCTGCGTCCTGAGAACGCAGTCTGCGTGACGGGTTGTAGGGTATTAAGAGGTCTTTTAGGTACAGGGGAGCTAAGCCATTTAGTGACTTGTACGTTAGGAGCAATATTTTGTAGTCTATTCTAAATTTAATGGGAAGCCAATGGAGGGATGAAAGAACTGGACTGATGTGGTCAAATTTCCGAGTTCCGGTGAGAACCCTCGCAGCAGCGTTTTGTACGGATTGTAGCCTCTGTAGTGATTTCCCTGAACTACCAGTTAGAAGGGCATTGCAATAATCTAGTCTAGATGTGATGAATATAAGCTTTTGTCTAATCTCTACACTGTAAAAAAATCAGTTTGGTCAGCAATACATTTACAAAAGCGTTAGTAAATGAACTGCAGTTTAAATAATGTGTAAGATATTTAGTCAGTGTTCCTCTCACTCTCTCTTTCCATCCGCACATAGCTGGAGATGTATGTTTGTTTATGTTTTCAGGTCTAACTGGTGAATTAAACAATGCTGCTTCTTTTGACATGTGGAATGGTGGTATGTGAAACATTTGAGTTGTCAATTAGTTAAAGTGACATTGCTATCAATGTGTCATTATTAGACTCATTACATCATTTTTGTTCATTGTTTGAATACAATACTGTATTTTCCGGACTATAAGCCGCTACTTTTTTCCACGCTTTAAACCATGTGGCTTATAATGAGGAGCAGCTTTTTCTTCTTATATCTGTTATTTTCCAGGGTTTTTTTTTTTAACTTTGCGGGTGTGGCTTATATTCTGGTGTGGCTTATAGTCCAGAAAATATGGTAATAATTTTCCATATCCCATTTCTGTGAAATTTCTGTGTGAAAGCAATGAATTTGATAATATCATATCTAATGATTAATAAAATATGGATATTCATTTTATGTTAAACCCCTTGTTTCTCAGATGCTGAGCCACTTGTAGAATATCTGAACTTAATTCAGAATGGCTCACTTGTGCTGATAACATCCTTCGATGATCCAGCAACAAGGTCCAGTATTTACTAATGTATTATGTTTTCATGTAGTAAATGTACTACAGTATTTACTAACAGGCTCTATGTCAAATATGTCACCTGATTATTTACATTCATGGCATTTGACTGATGCTTTTATCCAGAGTGACTTACTAGGTCACTCACATTATTGAGGTGGACCACAGTAGTGTTAGGAGTCTAGCCCAAGGACTCTTATTGGTGAAGCACAACAATTCCAAGGAATTAAACCCCAGTATCCCACATGGTGTTGTGGCTTGCTGGTGGTGTTACCTGTTGTGCTACACCAATTATGTCTTACACACTACTGTTCTCAACATGGATATAATAAATTAGAGTTGCTTATTTGTCTAATGGCACCACAGGCTTAACGAAGATGCAAGGACACTCATCAGTCAGCTTGGTAGTTCACACATTTCAAACCTGGGCTTTAGAGATAACTGGATCTTTGTGGGAGGAAAAGGGATGAGCAATATAAAACCGCTGGAGAAGGTAAAGTCAAATGGCCTCTGATGGCATCTCATTTCCTTTGAAATATGGGCCTACAATTTCAATGAAAAGTTTGAATGAAGGGTGTAGGTACAATCATCAGCCATAACATTAAAACCACCTGATTGTGCAGATAGGCTGCTCGTACTGCCAAAACAGCTCTGAAACGTTCAGCCATGGAGTCCACAAGACCTCTATTGGTGTCTTGTGATATCTGGCACTTATGTAGTGAGGTAGAGCCTCTATGGGTCACATCAATGAGCCTCGTACAATGATTGACCCTGTCACTGGTTCACCAGTTAACCTTTCTGGAGCACATTTTGTAGGAATTAACCACTGCATGCTGGGAACATCAACAAGACCTTCTGTTTTAGAGATGCTTTGACCCAATCTTCTAGCCATCACAATTTTATGCATTTTGCTTCTCCCAGCACATCATCAACTCAATTCCTGGCTGTTCTGCATAACCCATTCCTTCACAGATGCCCCTGTAATATCATTATTAATGCTGGTCACTTCAGTTGTCAGTGGTTTTAATGTTATGGCTGATTGGTGTATTTAAACAGTTCATAGACACCGGCCATTAAATGTTTTTTTTTTTTTTTTTCTGAAAAAAGCCTATTAACAGCACAATTCCACCACCTTTGCTGCAGTAACAGTATTTTCACTTCTTAGAAGGCTTTACACACTTTTTCTGCATTCAGATACAAACCTTTTTGAGGTCAGGTACTTATCACAGGTTCTGGATTGCAAACATCACTCATCCACAAGGTACTGGGTGGAGGTCTGTTACTTCAGAGAACACAGTTTCACTGATCCACAGACCAATGCCCAAAGCACAAGCTGGGATTTATGTTGCTCTAGCTGCAACTTGGCATTGGACATTAGGACTTTAGGGTTCACTAATGAGAACGTTTAGTACATATAGTTGATTTCAAGTTTTAGTAAGGTTGTTGTTCTCTTTCTTTCAGTACATAAAGAATGACAAAGCAGTGAACAAGTATGAAGACTGGCCAGAGATGCTAGAGATGGAGGGCTGTATCCCACACAAAAAGATGAATCTGGACAAAAAGAAAAGGACAAAATCCAATTCCTTTTAATCACACAGAGCTTTGTTAAACCTTTTCATCTTATTAGTCTCCTTTGTTTATTAAATATCAGTAGACAAATGCACTGTCTACTTTGCCTTTGGTGCTACTGAATCATCATCCACCATCAGACCTGCCATCTTCTCAGATACATTGATACTCTTTTGTTTGATCTCTTACATATGATCATAATTTGTAAAGTACTTTATGTTGTCCTGATTGTCTTACTGAACAAGACATATGATGTAAGAATACATTGCAAACATTCTAAAGTATGTCTTTTTATCATTTTAATGAAGTATTAAAATATTAGTCTGTTAATATTAAAATCCTTGTCTCTGCTTTAATTTCTGTATTTATTTGGAACGACATTACTTAACATGCTTATATTTGTTTAAATAAGGGTTTGGTCTCAACCTCATTTGGATTTGGTCTTGAGATGAGGTGGAAATTGTAGTTGAGACCAGAGTCCAATGCATTTCTCTGAGGTCATGTTAATTAGAAATTGAACTACATAAAATGCATCAAATGTCCGGGATTTCACAGGATTAAATATGACTGTTTAAGCCCTGCATTCTCATCACCACTATTGGTCTATATGTACATGCATCTGCATCAGGTGGGACAACAAAGAATCAAACTCATAGGACTTGGGACAAACTCATAGAGGGTGGGACAAACTTTATCTTTGGTATAAAACTTCGGTCAGTCAATCAGAACATTCATTTTGGGTATGTGAGGGAGAACTGCCATAGCTCATGAATCTGGTAAATGGTTTTACTGTTGTGCACCATGTGGCCTTGAGCTCAGACATGGGCTGAACACAGCTGAAAGTCTGTCAGTGTCCCAGTTGTCTGTTAAGTCATTCAGCCAATATCAATAAAGTGGAGCATCAGCACTTTTTCCACTTCAAGCACTTCATATTATACATCACAGACTGCACTGCGATCAGAGCCGATTACAACCAGGTTGAAGGTGGCACTCAATTAGGCACGTCTGGTATGAACATAAACACAGCCTTCCTGTTTAAAACTGTGTCCGTTTCAAACCACACAGGAATTTCTCTAGTTTTAGAGATGAAAGGACACAGAATGACTATCATTTGCTCCAAAAGTCACACTTCCTAAGTTGACGAAGAATACAATATAATAATAAGCAATACTGTTAGGCTATCTATTGTTTACTATTATACTTTACAAAATGAATGATGAAATATTATGTATTGATATATCTGCTATAACAAATGATAATGTATGTAAAAAATGATATGCATTTTTAATGATGAAATTAATTTTAATTTAAGCCTTGACTCAGTCATATCCAGGTATCAGCTTTGACTCAGACTCAATTACTCTAGTACTAGTCTTGGTATTAACTTGGACTCAAGTCTAGCAGTCTTGGCTATAACACTAGTTTGGTGTAAAATGTACTGATACAGTCCATGTATAAAAATATCTGCAAACTTCTCATTTAAATGTATAAGGGTTGGTCCATCCATTTGTATGCAACACAGAGTAACCAATCAGAGCAGAGCACATTTGATGTCATACAAATACCTCATATCTACAGAATGGTCATTTTACAGGAGAAGAAAAAGTGATGAACTTTCAGTCAATTTAAATTTAGATTTCATTCTATGCTTCCTAGAACATTTATCCAATTCTGACAAAACATAAGGGAAACTGAAACCATGTTAAATATAATATTCATAATATTAATAATATTCATAATATATTATAATAATATTCTTCAGAATAGTTGACTTTTATTATTTATGTTTATATTTTATACACTGTACTGTCTATTTATCTCTTTTTATACTGACTGCCTTGCTATCCATTTGCTGCTGTAAAACTGAATTTTCACACTGTGAGTCTAATGAAGGATTGTCTTATTTAATCCTAAATCTTCTTCTTCTTCTTCTTTTGAAGAAGGAACTTTTAAAACCCTGTTTAATTCTAAAGGACAAACAAATGTTGGAAAATGTTTCTTCTATGTCTAAGGGACAAAAATACATAGATAGTGCATAAGTGTACTTCATCTAGCTTTCTACACAAATTATTTTAAGAATAATTTCTCTTAATTATTTATAAAAAAAAAATAGTATAAATAGATAATAAGGTCACATTTTCAATGTTCAATTTTGAGCAATAAAAATGGACAGCTTATAAAGTGCCTGCCATCTATAACTACACAGTGTTTGGAAATATCACATGCAATATTTTAAATACAGTAAATACATTATTTAGTGTATTCTCTTATTTCTATTTATTTTAAAGGGAAAAAAAACACAATTAGCCAATTTTTTTATTCATTACATTTAAAGTGACATATTTCATACCTTTTTTTTTTTTTTTTACTGTTGGTCAGGGCAGCTTATAGCTCATGAAACTATATTATATATAGTATATATTATACAGAATATATAATACTATATACACTAAATGTATGACAGTTACAATTTATGAATTATGAACAAAACATTTTTTTCACAAAATTCTATTTTTCGATGCATTAGTAAATAACCAAGGTGGAAATTAGTTAATCAAATTACATTAAAATAAGACATATAAGGTAAATATTATGAAACTGTTTTTTTGTTCATAATTTAATCTTTTATTTTTATATTTTGTTTTAATTCAGTCTATGGTGAATTTAAATATTGTAATAAAGGGAGATTCTGGATTCCTGAAGCCACCCTGATCAACACTAAAACTAAAGGGTATGAAATGTGTCTCTTTATATGTAAAGAAAATAAGATGAAAGTTTCTCTGTTTTCTCGTTTTCTGAGACGCACTGAGCCGTTATGCGTAAGTGCTGCGCAGCCACATCCGCGACATCAGAGTAGCTGCGCCCCGCACGCGCAGTCTGGAGGCGAGAGTCCCAGAATGCAAAGCGCGGAGACATGGACCAAAATGGTGAGCAACAAGCTGAGCGATAAAGAGGATTTGATCCTCCGTGGAGGGTTTAAAACCAACGCGCTGCTCTTCTTCGAGCGGGCAGTTTGTCCTTTAATCCAGCAGCGTGTCGTTTGTTTTAGTGACGAGTCCAGGTCGTTTATTGTGTCGCGTCTCTTCTGCGGCTGCGCGGGAAGCAAACGGACTGATTTACTGATTTACCCGCAAAAATGTGTCTAAAGACCTTTAGTCACTTCCGTGTCCCAATCCCTGTCCAGTCACTCACACTGCCTCTCCATCATACTGTTATACTGATTCTACAGGGTTATCAGTCTTCTACTAGTGTTCTACAGGGTTCTCGGTCTTCTACTAGTGTTCTGCAGGGTTCTCGGTCTTCTACTAGTGGTCTGCAGGGTTCTCGGTCTTCTACTAGTGGTCTGCAGGGTTCTCAGTCTTCTACTTGTGTTCTACAGGGTTCTTGGTCTTCTACTAGTGTTCTACAGGGTACTCAGTGTTCTACTAGTGTACTACAAGGTTCTACTACTCCATTATAATGTCCTTAGTGTACTGTAGCTAGTATTCTTTTGTAGTGTTTAGAGCTCTACTGTAATGTCCTTATATATGTGTGTGTACAGTCTTGTAGGGCCAGTTTCTTGTTGTAACAGTTCTACTAAACCTGCAGTTAACAGATGAGTAAAATTAGGTATACTTGAGGAGGTGGAACACAAATCGGTGCCTAGCCCTGTACTTGAGTAGTGTAATGTTAGTTCTGTTATGTTGAGTTCTTAATGTACTACTATTTACATTTACATTCATGGCATTCAGCAGATGCTCTTATCCAGAGCAATATACAAGGTCACTCACGTTACAGAGG
This sequence comes from Acestrorhynchus altus, assembly GCA_034509495.1. Taxonomy (NCBI): domain Eukaryota; kingdom Metazoa; phylum Chordata; class Actinopteri; order Characiformes; family Acestrorhynchidae; genus Acestrorhynchus; species Acestrorhynchus altus. The sequence goes on from CM067512.1 coordinate 24,864,195, forward strand.
AGGGCCAGAGTAGTGTTAGAAATCTTGCCCAGGGACTCTTATTGGTGTAGCACAGAATAGTATAGTATAATATCCTATGATGTTCAGTTGTACAGTATTATATACTGTATTTATTCAGGAATAGTTTCTTTTTATTTAGTCATAAGCATGAAACTGCCATGTAAGATAATAAAGTCTAAACCCACCTGCTGATTATGATTTTTGCAGGTTTAACATCAAATCTGCAAATGGCCACATGGTTCTGTATGTTTTCATAGGCCATATGCTGAATGTGAAAATACAGTTGTTTTACAAGTCACCTTATATGTTGGTGCTTTAGTAATGATGGATTTTGTGTCTAGTAGACAATGATCTTCAGGGAACTGATGGTTCAGGGATTCTTGGAGGCCCAGAGGTTCGTCGCCGGATTCCCATCAAGTTACTGTCCAAACAGACAATAAGAAGCAAGCCTACTGCCCGGCCACAACGACCTATCACCAGGGGTCCCTCCAATGGACAAAATGATGAAGGTAGAGGTGTGTGTGTATAGTTGTACTGATTTGTATATATATATATATATATATATATATATATATATATATACTTTGTATATATTGTATATATATGGAAATGTGTCATGGGCTTCTTTTTAAAACTCTGCATCCTGTATTTTTAGAACCATTCAGCTGCAAGCAGGAGGAGAGATTTGAATGCAAATCTGGAGATGCTTACGGCAGCCAGCGGAGATTCCCACATCCGTTATTTTGGGACTATAAGGTAAGCAGTTTACTTGCCTGATATGTTTTTTTTTATTGATTTGTGCTCATCGTTAGCTAAGCAAACACATTTTTGTCCTTTAGCTGAATTTGGTTGGAGAAAAGGATGACACTCCGGTTCACTTCTGTGACAAGTGTGGCCTGCCCATCAAGATATATGGCCGAATGGTAGGAAAAATCTTGTGTGCTTGCTGAGACTGTGTATAGTTGTACATGTTTGTTACTGGATTTGGGTCTTTAGTATCTCACTGTGTGTGTTTCTCATGTTCGAAGAATGATGGGATTTGGCACACCAAAATGTATTTGTGTATTTTTAGTATATATTTTGTTTTATGGTCTTCTAATACAAGACCTCTCATGTTTAAACAGATTCCCTGTAAGCATGTTTTCTGCTATGACTGTGCGGTGCTCTATGAGAAGAAAAATGATAAGATATGCCCAGGGTAAGTAATCTGTTTATAATGCATTGTCTCATGCTGCTATTCACAATTCATGACAGGAAGGAAACTGTGGGAACTTTCCTCAGTTATTTCCTTAAATATATAACTGCAAGTAAGAGTACAAATAGAAATTGACATTAAGGGTTAAATTAATATTTGGAAACTCAAATTATTCTGTCAAAGAAGTGAAAAGACCAAATAATTTATATCAAATCATGATATTTTTGATGACTCAATCAAATTGCAACCTTATGTGAGTTGCTGTTTTTTAAATGCTGCCAACATATTGGCTGTGTGGTAGCAGTAGCCGTGCAGACAAGATAGGTTCAAGAATGCCCACGTATTCACTGGATCTGGTAGTTATAAAACTTTTGAATATTATTTTAATGTTATATACAACAGAAAAAGTTTGCTGTGCTGTGTGTACCACGCAGCATGAAGCTAAAATTCCACCTTAAAATAACACAGCAGTTACATGCTGGTATCTGTAGCTTCTGCACCATTTAAAGTGGAACTACAGAACAGCTCCTGCCAGAGTATTTTCGCGGTGATATACAGTTTGATTGGGGTAGCAAGTTAGATGAACTAGTGGAATTACAGCTGATTGTTGCATCACATTTAAAGCTGGACATTCCAGTCCCATGAAATTCCCGCTACTGGGGCCGCACTAGATAAAGAATTGCTAAATGGCCAAGAATGGTCGTTTGCAGAAATTGTTCAGCTTAAATTTCAAGAGGGGGGTACAGTTTGTTATATTGTGATTTGTTGGTCTACCAGGATGTTAAAAATGTTGTTCCATGTATATTTTAAATTGAAGTTTTGTAGTTGTTTATTTATTGTAATTAATTAAAAACAGAAATTTATTTAGACCCTTTTTAATTCATGCAGTGGTGTGAACAGTGGCAAAATTAGTGAAAACCTTGGCCATATACTGTTCAACCCTTGTTAGCATGTTGAGTAGCATTTATATTGCCGTACTACATCTTTGTTACTGATGTGTATTTAATTCTGACATGCGAAGACTGGATAAAATGTCTCTCATCTTCAGGGCAAAGTTTTAAGCTAGAGTGTGATATTTATGTTCTGCGCTGGCTCCACTTCCTCTACTAAATTCTAAGTTTAGTTTGTCCCTGTACAGCTGCACAGACCCGGTCCAGCGCATTGAACAGTGCCAGCGTGGTTCCCTCTACATGTGCAGCATCGTGCAGGGCTGCAAGCGCACCTACCTCTCTCAGCGGGACCTGCAGGCCCACATTAACCACCGGCACATAAGATCAGGCAAGCCTGGAGGCTCCAGACCTGAGCCTGCTTCAGCCTCGGACCCACCAGACCGCTTCCGGTTGCCGCCGCCACCTCACCTGTCCAAGGCCCACCCTCTGATCCCTCCTCCGCTGCAGGGCCACGAACCATATGGTCAGCCACCTCCAGCCTCACCTTCTCCATCTGACCTGGGACCCTCATCTCGAGGCCTTCCCCCAGAGACCTTCCGCATAGCCACTGTGACAACACGCAAGCACAGCAATCTCATCACCGTGCCCATCCATGATGACTCTGGCAGTTCTGGTCCACGTGACCCACTCCCACAAACTCCCCCTGGCCCACCCCCACACCACCACCCTGGAGACTACCCTGGTCAGTCAGTGGTATCCCATCCTCACCACATCATGCCCCCACCTCAGCAGCAACACTATGGTCCCCCTCCACCACCACCACCTCCTCTCAGCCACCCTATGCAGCATCCTTCCCAAGCCTCAGCTGCTCCGCACATGGTCTATACCCAGGCGCCGCCAATGTCCACTGCCCCACCTCCCATCACCCCTCCTGGACATATCATTAACCAGATGCCTCCGTTCATGAACCACCCTCTGCAGGGGCCACTGTCTCAACATGGGGGTCCACCTGTCAATGCCCCACCTCCTCACCACTATAACCCTAACTCCATGCCACAGGACCAGGGTACCCTCAGCCCACCCTTCAGCCAGCCTGGAGGCTTGAGCCCGGGAATGTGGGCTGCTCCCCGAGGCCCACACCCCCCACGCATGCAGGGGCCACCCCCTCAGGGGCCCCACCACCCAGAGCAGGGCAGATACAGACCGTACTACCAATAGCACTTGGCCTGTGTCAGTTTTATTCACACGTTTCGAGCATTGACATTATTGAACTCATTTCAGTTCACTGGTGGAGCTGTGTGTACGTGTGTCTGTGATGATGATGTGACGGATGTTTTGTATGAGCATACCCTGCTGCTTACTGTGTTTTATTGTGTAACTGATGAGTACGTGGTTGTAAGTGAGGGAAATAATGGTGCAGTGCAGTCAAAAATTCATCTTGGCTACAGTTACTGAGGACGTATTTTTGCTTGAACACTTTTCATAACACATCAGAACATTTTAAAGAATCTTGTACCCACAGACTGCAATAAATGACACTTGAACCAATGAATGTTCTCTTTTTTCTATTGACTCTTTCTGTTCTTTATATACTAATTTAATGTCATATTAGATGTTTTAAAGTAATAGTTTTGAAAAAAAAAATGTAAAACTTGACAGCTGAAATTTTAAAATGTGACCTTGTACGTCGGGCATGCACAATGCATCATGGCAAATAAGCTTTACTTGACTCATCTACACAGTTGAGTCACTTTATGACAGGAGCACTTTGTAGTTCTATAATTAGACTGTTGTCCATCTGTGTCTGAATATTTTGTTAACTTCCTTTCACCCTGTTCTTCAGTCGTCAGGACCCCACAGAGCAGGTATTGTTCGGGTGGTGGGTTATTCTCAGCACTGCAGTGAGCCTGACACAGTGATGGTGTGTTAGTGTGTGTCGCACTGGTAATGAGTGGATCAGACAGTAGTCCTCTTGGAGTGTTTAAAAACTGTCCACTGTTAGACACCTACGTAGTTGCTCCAGATGTGAAGTCAGAGACAGAATGCAACCATGTCAGTGTCACTACGGTGCTGAGAATGACCACCCACATGACACCTGCCCTGTGGTGACCATAGAAGAACAGGCTAGAATGAGGCTAACAAGGTATGCAGTCTATGATTATTGAAACACAAAGTGCTCCTGTATTGTAAGCATTGGCAAAAATGTGTATGAATTTTAGAAAATAGTAGGTCATAATGTGATGTGCATGCAATGTTTGATCGTCAAACTGCCTGTCCCAGCATGGCTGTGTTTTATAGTCCCTTTAGTGGATCATGCCACACCATGAATCTCAATAAATAATGCCAATCAAAATATCAGTGCAGTGGATGCATCTGTACATACTTTAAAATACATTAAGACATTTGTAGAAGCTGAAGTAGATTTGTATGATTTATGCTTTATATGCTTTTCTTTAGTTTTAGGAGAAGGAGTCTAGGAGAAGTCCTGCTGGATTACAGTGCTAGGCTGATCTCAGCAGCAAATGTTGGATTGAATATCTAAAGAAAAAAACACAGTGATGTTCGCTGTGTATCTTCCTGTGGTTTGATCAATGTAGCCTACTTATAGATGCTAATCTTAAGGCAAATTCTTACATTAAAACTGCTCATTTTGAAGCTAAATCATTTTCAAAGAACAGATATTAGATCAAAATAGCTTCAGTACAATCTGTTTAAAGTCACGGATTTGATATATGATGAGTTTATTGGTATGTGCTCATCTGTACAAATCTGTAGCTGAGATTTGTCCACAGGGGGGCGGTGTTCACCATATCGTTTATTACAAAAGCACGGTTCGTTAAAAAGGTTTCTGTTTAGAAATGAAAGAGTTGGAAAACACGTGTTCACACACAAAAAGACTTTAATTCACGTGATGGAAAATCATTTATTTGCATGTTTTTCATGTTTTTTCCCCCCAGTAGTTTTAAAGAGCCTTACAATTAGAAACCCCATCTGTATAATACACTGAATTACATACTACATCACATATATATATATATATATATATATATATATATATATATATATATATATATATATATATATATATATATATAAACATATATAAACAATCACACACACAGGATATTCCTTAAATTCCTTAATTTCTGAAGGAATCCTCTCCCCAAGTGGATCAATAGTTCTATTCTATTCTATTCTATTCTATATATATATATATATATATATATATGTTATAGAGAAAGAGTATATATACATATATATATATATATATATATGTGTGTGTGTGTGTGTGTGTGTGTGTGTGTGTGTGTGTGTGTGTATCCCACATATACATTAATATATGCCCATATTAGTGCAATTTTCTTTCTGTTGTATTTTGTGATTTTTATATGTAAGGGATCTTGTGGGAGGAATAAAAGGGAGGCAGTATGTAACTTTGCAGACCATTTAAAAAATCTTGGTCATCATTAATTCTCAGAAGAGCAGGAGAACCTGCTTGAACTGAACTGGACATACATTTACTAACCATTTCACCCATGCTCGTGAAGATCACTTCAGATTAAAGCTCGATTCTCATCAAGCAGTGTGTGTGTGTGCGTGTGCGCGTGTGCGAGTGTGTGTGTGTGTGTGTGCTGGAAGGCACAGTTAAAGCCCGTGCAAGAGGAGGAGGAGGGCAGCAGATCCTGAGCTTTGTGAAAGGCAGCCGCCTGGAGGAGCTTCATGCCGCACCGAGAGGACAACTTCTGCAACTTCAGGAGGACACAGGAGCCTGGCATGTGAGCACACGGACCCGTCTGGACGTGGATGTTGTTGGGTGAGATGATGTGAGGAGCCATGGATTCACCAATGAAATGGATCTGGTTTGGGCTTCTGGTTCAACTTCCATTGTATGGATGCTTCGATCTCCACCTTCCGGAGGGTCTTCAGCCCGGAGCCACGCTGCTGAACGTGTCTCTCGGACCGGGCTGGCTGTACAGGGTGGACTGGAGACTCACGGCCAGGTCGATCGGACGCTGCGTGAAGGTCGGGAGCGCTGATGGGATCGTGGCTCTCGCGCGGAAAGTTCCCTGCGCGAGGCAGCCAGCCCCCCTGCACTTCAGGATCACCTCCTTATCGTCCGGGAACGTGGTGCTCATTCATTTCAACACGTTTATCCATGGACAGAAGTGCTTCACCAAATACAGAAGAAAGCCCCCAAAGCTGGACGCCTCCATTCTTCTCAGATCTGGATCTGGGACATGCTTAAGCTGGGACATGTTGCCTGCAAGCATATATCAGCATTTACCAGCTTTTGCACGAAAATCTCCAATGCTCCAGTCCACCTGTAGGGAGAAACAGGAGATGCATGAAAAGTTTGTCAGTAAAACCCCTGGCACTCATGACTGTCTCCCTCAGCGTGCCAGTCTCCTCTGCACAGTGCCCACCTCTCACCACAGGCTCTTATATCTGCAAGTGCAATTCCATTTCTCCCCGAAACATGGCCAGGACTTGAGTGAGCAATGGGTTAAACGTCTCAAAAGAAATGCCAATTCATCCCCACAGTTCCAGCTGCCCAACTACCAGGTTTCTGTGCCCGAAAACGAACCCTCAGGGACCCGGGTCATCACCCTTAAAGCCTTTGACTCGGATGCCGGCGATGCCGGCCTTGTGGAGTACGATATAGAAGCTCTGTTCGATAGCAGATCCAACGACTACTTTCAGATCAACCCTGACACTGGCGGTATCACAACCCTGCAGCCTTTAGACAGGGAAATGAAAGACACCCATGTTTTCAAAGTCACAGCCACTGACAAGGGCACCCCCAAAAGGTCCGCCACAGCCTATCTCACAATCACAGTCAGCGACACCAATGACCACACGCCTGTGTTTGAGCAGACCGAGTACAGGGTCAGCATCCGAGAAAACGTGGAGGTGGGCTTCGAAGTGATGACAATCCGAGCCACAGATGGAGACGCTCCGTCCAACGCCAATACGATCTACAAGATTGTGAATGAGGAAGAGGTGAAATCTGGGTTTGAAATTGACCCGAGGAATGGTTTGGTTAAAATCAAAGTGCGTCCAGACAGAGAGGTCAGGTCTCAGTACCAGCTGATAGTGGAGGCTAATGATCAAGGCAAGGAGCCTGGTCCACGCAGTGCCACGGCCACCGTGCACATCACCATTGAGGACGAGAACGATAACTACCCTCAGTTCAGTCAGAAAAGATATGTGGTCCAAGTTCTTGAGAATGTGGCTGTTAACTCGGAGGTAGCACAGGTGAAGGCCACTGACAAAGACAGTGGGAATAATGCCAAAGTGCATTACAGCATTATTAGTGGGAATGTCAAAGGTCAGTTTTACATTCATTCTCCCACTGGTGTGATTGATGTCATCAACCCTTTGGATTATGAAATGATCAGGGAGTATAATTTGCGGATAAAGGCTCAAGATGGTGGTAGGCCACCTCTAATTAATGGCACAGGTATGGTCGTTGTGCAGGTGGTGGATGTGAACGACAATGCCCCTATGTTCGTCAGCACACCTTTTCAGGCCTCTGTGCTGGAGAACGTTCCCATTGGTCACTCTGTTATTCACATTCAAGCTATTGATGCAGATTCGGGAGATAATGCACTTTTGGAGTACAGGCTCACGGACACATCACCTGGCTTTCCTTTTGTCATCAATAACAGCACAGGGTGGGTTACAGTCAGCCTGGAGCTGGACCGAGAAACCACTGAGTTTTACACTTTTGGTGTAGAGGCAAGGGATCATGGCGTTCCTGGGATGTCATCCTCAGCAAGTGTGAGTGTGACCGTGTTGGATGTGAATGACAATGTCCCTACATTCACCCAAAAAATGTACAACCTGAAGATCAATGAGGATGCTGCGGTAGGGGCCAGTGTGCTCACTGTAACAGCGGTAGACAGGGATGTGAACAGTGTGGTGACCTACCAGATTTCTAGTGGGAACACACGCAACAGGTTTGCCATCACCAGCCAGAGTGGTGGTGGGCTCATCACTTTAGCTCTGCCACTGGACTACAAACAAGAACGCCAGTATGTCCTTACGGTGACGGCCTCAGATGGCACACGCTTTGACACTGCCCAGGTTTTCATCAATGTTACAGATACCAACACCCATCGGCCTGTGTTTCAAAGTGCCAACTACCAGGTGTTGGTGAGTGAGGACAAACCAGTGGGTTCCACTGTTGTGGTGATTAGTGCCACAGATGAAGATACTGGTGAGAATGCCCGCATTACTTACGTGATGGAGGACAACGTACCTCAATTCAAGATCCATCCAGACACAGGTGCCATCACCACCCAAATTGAAATCGACTATGAAGACCAAGCCTCGTACACATTAGCCATTATCGCACGTGATAATGGAATCCCTCAGAAATCTGACACCACCTATGTGGAGATCATTGTCCTTGACGCCAATGACAATGCACCCCAGTTTCTGAGGGACATCTACCAGGGTACTGTGTTCGAGGATGCACCTGTGTACACAAGTGTCCTTCAAGTCTCTGCTTCAGACAGGGATTCAGGGTCTAATGGCAGGGTGAGCTACACTTTCCAGGGAGGGGATGATGGTGAGGGAGATTTCTTCATCGAGCCTTACTCAGGGATTATAAGAACAGCCAGAAAGTTGGATAGAGAGAACGTAGCTATGTACAATCTGAAAGCATTTGCAGTGGACAAAGGTGTCCCCCCTCTGAAAGCAGCAGTGGACATTCAGGTGACAGTGCTAGACATTAATGACAATGCTCCTGTGTTCGAAAAGGATGAGTTGTACATTTATGTGGAGGAGAACAGCGCAGTAGGCTCTACGTTGGCTCGTATCAGTGCTACAGATCCTGATGAGGGAACCAATGCTCAGATTTTATACCAGATTGTTGAGGGTAATGTTCCTGAGGTCTTTCAGCTGGACATTTTTAGTGGGGATCTAATTGCCCTCACTGACCTGGACTACGAGGCCAAGATGGAGTACCTGATTGTTGTCCAGGCCACCTCAGCACCACTCGTCAGCCGGGCTATTGTGCATGTTCGCCTTGTGGACGTCAATGACAACTACCCCATTCTGCAGGATTTTGAGATCATTTTTAACAACTATGTCACTAATAAGTCCAACAGCTTCCCAGCAGACGTCATTGGGAAGGTGCCCGCTCGTGACCCGGATGTGTCTGATAAGCTCCTCTACACATTTGTGGAGGGGAATGAGCTGAGTTTACTGATTCTGAACCAGAACACAGGGGAGCTGAAGCTGAGTAAGGACCTGGACAACAACAGACCGCTGGAGGCCACCATGAGAGTGACAGTGTCAGGTATGTTTACAGCTGTTGTTGTTGCCATACAAGATATGTGATTGCACAGGATGTTTGATTAATCTGTTGTCTTTAGAAGCTCCAGAAAATGAAATGAAAGAGTAAATTATAGTGAAAGGGGAGAGAATTCAAGATTTTTTAACTGGTGTTCAAGGCTTAGTGTACACTGACCTTAGTGTAATCTTAGTGTACTTTGGTCTTAGTCTACTCTTAGGGTTCTCTGGCTTTAGTGCACTCTTAATGTACTCTGGCCCTAAGTGCTAGTGTATCATGTTGTATACTGTTTGTCAGAAACTGCCTAAAAGGGGAATCAAATGTGTTAAACAATAATGAGTGTAAGGAAAATCTAGGCACTTCAGGCATGTGATTGAATTGAGTCTGTTAGGGTCAAAACCATTTTGCACATCCTAGTGCTTAGTGCTAATTTGTCGTTCATAGGTTTAACCAAATCACACCCTTTCTGTTGCATCCTGCTGCTGCCCACCTATGATTTAAATCCTTGTTGCAAGCCTACCAGTGGTTCCTTACCTTATGGTGAAAACCTGATCCATACCAAAAGCTCCTTCAAGCTTCCAATATGGCTTGGTTTGACCTATGGTCCTTCAAGATGCATGGATGATAATTATCTATCTTTTTCTCTGTCCTGCTACCAAGGTGGTAGAATCAATCACCCCTGACTATCTTAGCTGAACTCTTAAAGGTCCGCCACAAACTGGATAGTGATACTTAGTGGACAACAAAGCACTTTTGTAAGTTGCTCTGCATGAAAGTGTCTGCCCTGAGCCACAAAAGTAAATGTAGATGTATTATTCTGGACGAAGTGCAGCACCTTATGTTTTCAAAAAGCACAATAACATAAAATATAAAGACATTTTACAATTTTAATCAGTCAATTGTGGTCAAGACCTACTTTGGACCAATTGGAACATTCGTATAGGCCACTGCTTGGTCAATATAGCCCTCTATGTCCATGTGGTTTCCATTAGGTTCATAAACTTTTCTCCGGCAGACTTGCACTAGTTTTACGAATGTGTGGCGCACTCACTGCCACCCTTAATTTGATTTGAAGAAATTAGCCACGGCATGTAGCACTGCTTAGCACAAACAGACAAATCAGCCTCCTGGTATAGGCGTGGAGAGAGACAGAACAAACAGGCTTGAAGTGGTTGGCATGACCTTAGAGCTCAGAGTCTTCAAAACACTCGGATTTAGAGGGCAGACACTGTAAAGTACGATTGTAAACAAATTGTACAGAAATTCTGTGTTCTGGAGTCGCCCACTAACTTCATTTGTTTGTGTATCATGGACAAATTAGATCAATGTACTCTAGTAATTGAACATGTTAGATAGATGCATGCATTTCCACGGTGCTCCTGGGCATTACAGGTGGTTTGGTGGTTTCACTGCTCTGAAGTATTTATTCCTGAAATAGTGTCTGAATGTGGTTCTGAACCTGACCCTGGTCCCTGTTTACAGTGCCATTAAAAAGTATTTGACTCATTAAAAACAAACATTTTCTTTTGATCATGACCTATCATGACCTAACTTACTGTGATTATTATTAGGGGTTAAACCTTTAAAACTTAAAAATATATCTATATTAGTAAACTAAAAGTGTATAAACATCACTCTGATACTTCACTTCAGTATGAGTGAGGTTTTCAGTCATCACAGCTGACAGTATTCAGGCTTGGCTGTGTTTAACCAGCTGAATCTCATTATCTCTTAAATTTGGTTAGTTTGTAGCTAAGAGGCAGTAATACGTTGTATGTCCAAATGTCCAAATGACACCCCTTTGTAATAAATGCATTTAACTACTGTAAGAAGCACCCATTGGTGACACAGATGGACACATCTTGTTTAGTCATTGTAGAGAAGTACTGCCAATAGATAGGGCAGATAATAGTAGACACAAACCTATTCGCACCACGCCTAGTGCCTGGCAGAGGCTAGAAGGGTATAAAGCCCCCCAGCATTGAGCTGTGGAGCAGTGGAGCTGTGTTCTCTGGAATGACGGTGCTCTATCCAATACTTTTGGGCTACGTAGGGGATAAGATGGGGTGGTGATTATTCAACATCCTGAACTCATGAACAGTTTGCAACCAAATCCTCACATCAACACTGACAGTACTCTCGGCTTTTGTCAATATAGTGTGTTCATTCACATGGGTGACATTTTGGATAGTAGTTGGATAACTGCTTCTGGGTTTAAGGTCAGTTGTGCTCCTGAACTGTGGTCAAGGTCTTATGACCAGGCATCAATCTTAGGATCCCCTAATGATAGGACCAGTGGTTAGATGGACTTGGTGTGATGACAGAAAATCTGTCCGGCTCAAATCAGATCTGCCAAAAATCATATTTGGGGTTGTACAAACAAAACCTAATTAAGTGCTTTTACAATGGTGCTTGAAAGTTTGTGATCCCTTTAAATTTATAAAAACATTTCCGTATGAAGTCGACCTTGGATTAGTCTGAAAATAATTAAGAATAAAGAGAAACAAATCAAACACATAACCCTATCAAACTTGCTCATTTATTTATTGAGAAAATATATTACACAATCTGTGAGTAGCAAAAGTATGTGAACCTTTGCTTTCAGGATGTGGTGTGACCCCCTTGTGCAGCAATAACTGCTATTACATGTTTTCATTAACTCTTGCTTCATTGTAGGTCAAATATGTGGAGAAATATAGAAAATTCTAAAGGGTTCACAAACTTTTAGGCACCACAGTGTGTGACCCCACACTTCCCTTCCCTAGTCTCAACTAAATTAAATTAAATTAAATTAAATTAACAATATTAGCAGTTATTGAATAAATTGAAGCAGTAAAATAATGCATCTTATGATGAACCCAATGTAATCTAGTGATTTTACTTAAAATATAACTGTATTTATAACCTCTTTACATAAACACATTCAACACATTCACTTTAACACTAAATTTACATTTTGTGATAGTAGATTTGAGTTTATCGTTAACTTTCATCAAATTCAAACCATTATAAAATATTTCCTTGTCAACTTTCAAACAGGAACTCTGCTTGAGTGAGAAATAATTCATATAAAATTCCAACATGCTTTTGTTGCAACTGATACCTTGAAGAGTTAATAACCAAGTAATAAGCCTAGGACTCTTGCGGTTAAAGGCACTCCTGGAATTTTAGGGTTGAAAGCACTCTTGTTACTCTAAAAAGGCCACCAGACCACTACCACTTTGGCCAGCAGCGCAGAAGAACAACCCAGAGCAAGTCAACCTCACACCAGGTGAGCGATCACAGCACCAACTGATCTGCATCGAGAGCAGTTCACTGATCATGACCAGCACCACCCACTCCCCTCAGACCCTCTCTCTGCTCTTTCTCTGCAGAGACCCTGTCCTGACCGACAAAACCAAAGCCCAAATGGTAATGGCTGACTGGCTTGAGAACTTTCAGGGAACTGAGCTGAGAGATTAACATTACAATGTCCTTTGGATGTTTTCTCTCCTTGAGAAAATGAGAAACTATCTCTAAGCAACCGACCTCCACTGTCCCACTATCAGATTCTAATTAAAGGATAGAAGGAAGAAATCTGTTTCTCTCGTCAAATAAACGATTCCATTTAGGCTTACAGTTTGCTCAAAAGCAATTAAAGCATGAGGCCCATAGAGAGAGATGAGCATCCTCCTGGAAAACAGAGAGGACACTTGAACAAGCACTGGAAGACCCTGTTTCCTAATAGACGAGTGCTGTCCAGTCACAAAACCTGCCTCTCCAGTGAATGACGGCTAAAACCAGAGCCGCAGAGCAGCAGAGCATCAGCCTGTACTGAATAAGGCCTCCCCCTCCTCCCGTCACTCAGCAAGATTCTAACAACATGGGCACCTGTTGCCTGTGTTGTAACAGACCCATTCCTCTACACCTATCACTCGGCAAGAAGCAAACACCGGTATCCATTGGATGACATTCCTTTTACTCCTCCATTCCAGTAGGAAATTAAAATAACTGTACTTACTTTTCAAATGATGAGAAAATTGCCCAAAAGGTTTATTCATGAATGTAGTGCAAATACATTTTAAGATTATAAAATATATTTGAAATGTATCTCACAAAGGAAAAAATATGCCCATATATTTATTTTCTGTATGGGATGGTTTGTCAGTGTCATGTACAAGGCAGCCAGGGATTAAAGAGCAGCACCAGTGGAATTCCAGCAAAAAGCACAGTCTGCAAGCTGCTTGTGTGTCTTTTGACAGGGTACGACTATACACAAACCAATATCTGCTTGCCAGCGAATCTCAGAAAAAAGTTTCAATCTTAAGTCACATGACTAATATCTGCAGGGACAGGGGACAGGCTTCAAAACAGTGCTCATGAAGTTGGTAGCTAGAATGCTCACACCATGATTGTGAATTTGTTTGAGGGCCATAGCTGGCACGCTTAGGACACAGTAGCAACATTATCCAATTATAACATCTTTCTGTATCTGCTTGTGATTATGTCATGTTGACCAGTTGAAGGCTACTGGTGTTGCTCTGTAAGTCTGGTTGTGGATTAGACAGCATTTTGATTGGAGATTTCCTATTGGAAGGAAAAAATGCTTTGTAATTAGGCTGAATCTCTGTCCAGGACCCCAACCCTAAGTATCTAAGGAGCACTCTCATCCTGATAACGACATAACTTACCTAATAATAATCCAAAAAGCCACAGAATGATAAGTATGAACATTAATAACTGAATAATAAGAGATTCCTCGTGTGATTTATTGCGTGTTTCCCAGTAAAAGATTTCAAACCAGGACCAGATGATTTATTGCATTAGATAATCTTCAGTCGGGAATTAGGATGAAAAAATGAAATACATACACACATACCTGAGGACACATGCTTTACATCAGCAACCAAGCTAGCAGCTAAAACCTGTCTACTTCACTTAGAGAGAGAACACGTGAATGAAATACTTCAAACGTCTTCCAGATAAAGATGAAAAGGTTGGAAACTGTACATGAACCATCTCCAACACAAAGTCAAAACTTCAGCTGAAAAATGAAGCACAGATGTTTTTTTCTCGCCGAGACGCTCGGAATCAGATATTAATTACAGCCCTGAAATCCAGAAGCGCCTCAGACAAGCTATATGAAGTCATTCCTCCTGACCGGCATGCTTGGAATGCAACCAACTACAGAAGTGACAGACTATCAAATAATGTTAAGACACTGGAAATAAGTCTCTATATGAGGGCAGTGAGTGCACGTGGGAGAGATGTCAATTTTATGTTAGATTAATGCCAAGCAAGTGCAAGCACATCCATAAAATTCTATTTTAAACCTGAAACCGTGGCTTTCCTCACACTGCCGAGCAAATCTGGATTTTTAGACGGAGTGCTCAGATTACTGAAGTCTGTGATTACTGAATATTAGCTGGACTAGCAATGACAGGTTGACCATTTATGAGCTTAAATGCTGATGTGCACAATTCATTATTGACTCTAGTCTAGGATTTCTCAAACTGTGGGCCAGAGTGTACCAGTGGGCCGTGAAGCACTCTCTCGTGGTTCATACGCCCATCCTGAGCGGGAGGCAGTAGTCCATAGTGGCATTAGGTCATCTTTAAATCATCATTTTCTCTTCAGCTTCCACTAACGCAGTGTCTTCAGACATTTAAACGAGCTTAAAGATAATTTTCTGGGCTAATTTTAAGTTCTTTTATGCTACTTAATGTTGTCAGCCAGCATCATGCTAAATAATAAGGGGAAGGGAGGGCTCTGTTACATTACCTAACGGGGTAACCCAGCAATAAAGGTACACTAACTAACAGTATTTATGATAGTAATGGATTAGAAATGACTCAACTACTAATTTACTGACACTGCTTAAGACTTTATTAAGTACTTTATTAAATATTTGAATGATGAAGGAATGAAGTTAGACTTGGCGCCTTTCAAGATACCCAAGAACACTTTACAATCAGCACTCTTAGCAATCACACTTAGCAGACCACCAACACACACAGACGAGAAACTTGAGCATTTGCCTAACTAGTAAATATACTGTTTTTATCTTTATTAAGTGATTGTTATACTTTTCAATGTACAGCTGCTTAGGACAAACTGAATTAGACATGTTCATTTTTTGACAAAGTATGAAATTTGATAAATAGGTAACAGATTAAACTTTCTGTTGTTTGTTTGACAAAAGGCTATAGGCCTTAAGAGGCTTAAAAGGCCAAATCTCCCTTTTAAAAAACTAGTCATCAATGGTTCGGCACTGGACAGCATTTTCATACAAAACTTAACTTACTGTGATTGTTATTAGGGGTTAAAAACCTTTAAAACTTAAAATAAAATGATACACTATGTGTATTATATATTATTTATAAACAATACCAGGTCTTACTGATTTATTCTATGAATGTTTATGGGACATGCTTCATCATGTTACAGGATATTTTGCATGTTTATCTTATAATAAAAACAAATTAACGTACAGCTTCCACCTGAAAGTAAAATGAAACATTCTATACATAAAACATTTTGCATGACTGATTTGGAGGAAAAACACATTTTAATTCATATTTTTCCTGGATTACAGTAAATTCAGATGTCATGTCATCCACTCATTTACAAAATATATTTGAGAATATATGAAAATGGCCCCAAGTATTTTTCCTTATCTTACTGCAGTTATTTACAGTGAAACAATATATTTGAAATGCATCCTTATGTATAAATAAATACATGTACATACATTTTTTTCTGTATGTGTTAAACGCAAGACATACTTCCAATAGAGCAGCCTGTGGTTTACTAACAAAATACAGCGAAACTCATGTAAATGTTTATGAGTTGTAATCTGCCATATCCTAGAGATGAGATTAGAAGTAAAAACACAAGCTTGTGCCTTTAAGCAAGTCAGTATTCTGCTTGACTCCTGGGTAATGGAAGCACAGCATCCCCCTTTGCGGTTCTCTGTGGCCATCCCTTCGTCTTCCGAGGAAGGCCTAAGGAGGAGAATTTGAGAAGTTCTGGCTCTCGTCTATTGTTGGCATGGTGACCGTTAGCATTGTGGAGCTTTCAGGCATTCTGTCCGGACAGGGGGCTTGAGCACGGGCCCCCTTTGTGAAGAAGGATGAGAAGGGAGGGGGGTTGTGATGGAGGCAAGAGGGGGTTTCTTACACAAGGAGCGGGGGGAACCATTGTCCCCATGCAGATTTCTGTCACAGAAGACAAAGCTGTTTGTGTGTTGAAAACTCGAGAAAAGGCTTCTGCTGAATGAGGCGAGTGTTTCTGTCTCACTTGGTCTGTGGTGGCAGATCTGAGATCGGACATTCATCAGAAGTTCATCCTCCAGCCACCAGCTAGCCTTTGAACACACGTGCACATTTAGTCATGGCATGAATTCACACACACCGATTATAAAACATATTTTCTACATGTGTTCTGTGTAACGTTAGTCTACAGTTGGCTCGAAGTGGTTTTCTGTTACCAGCAGACAATGCATGGACCTATTATTCTGCCACGGCTACTCTTAAATGCAGCTTAGTAGCACTTCTGTTCCATGGCTATTCTTAATTTTCACACAAAATACAAATGGTTGCCATTGGAAACCAAGTAATATTTGACAAAGAAAGCTGAGAGGGTCTTTGGAGGATTTCTTTTCTGACTACAACAGTACAAAGGCCAAAGGGTATTATATGCTCTGTTATTAAAGCCTAAACTCCACATTCCACTACCAGAACCTTAAACAGAAGGAAACAAATGGTGCATTCCAGGTCACTTAAGTATCTGGCCCCTCATAATTGGAAATTCCTAATTTCAACTTCAGATTGTCATAATAGACTGGCAGTGTGGCCTAATACTTCACTGAAATTGCTGCCTGTTTCAAAGTGTGTTCAGAAATTTAAGGAGTTCCACTATTCCTGGGGGAATTCCACAGAGAAGATGTCTGCGTAATAGAAGGGTTAAACAAAGTCATTCAACGTGAGTCTGTTGTGAAATGGTGAATTGTAGAGAAACCCATCAGCATTCTTTACACTGGTTGCGACTGGAACCCAGGTTTTTGAGGTCTACAACAGAAATATATGCACAATAAAGTTTAAACTTTAACTTTATAAAGTTACCTTGTCAAATAAAAATGATATACACATAGAGTAGTATTTTTTAGTTAAAGACTTAAAGTGTAAGTAAAATCATGTACAAACATTTTCACACTCCTTGTAGTATTTGGATAAAACATTTGTTGGGATTGTTCGACAAAAACATTTTATGGTGATAAAGTACACTTTTTTGTTCCAAACCTGACCCAAAAATTCAGTTCTGTTTTGTCCATAAGTCCATAAGCTTCAATTGTTAATTAAATAGAAAATGATTTTTCCCTCTATTGCATAGCAGCCCTCTGAGTGATGACTTTCCCGTTGGTCATTGTAGTGACATCTAAAGCAGAAATGCCTCTGATTGGCTGCTTTCTACCACTTGCTCCCCACCAGTACCTTTAAGGGCATCGACCGAATGAAGTCAAATCAATCAGTGTCAAATTTCAGTACAACCATAACATTTTTTCACAGTGTGATGCCAACAATACTCTTTTAATATTTATAATAAAGAATGAGAATTTCACTTTGCATTTTTATCATGTAAATTAGAAGTAAACTTCCATTAGTGTGAAATTGCTCCTGGCAGTGTAGCTTCTAGGTCCATTTTTATCTCACATGTCTGGTTTCTGTCACCACCACTGTGGACAGTTCTGACAGGTTAAGAGCACATTCTGATTTAGACTTTGTTTAGAGTTTGACTGCTTAGTTCTGCATAAATGTTGATAAATCTTTTTAATAATGTAGCATTCAGCAGGAGTCTCACAAATCCGGACGATTGAGGCCTTCAGATGGCCAGAGCCCTTAAGATGGAAACAATTACATGGAAAACACAATAAAGAACCATTTCTAGCTCATTGTTTTCATATAGACACTTGTTTTTTATCATAAATCTGCATCTGTTTTACATATTTTTAATGAAAAATGATTGCAAAGGATAAAATGTATTACATCAGCACAGTTCTTGTCCAAACTTACAAACCTAAAGAAAGAAGTTGTACTCCTACAACACACTGTACTGGTTTGCAATTGTTTCCCCACATTTAAATAATGTAAATTCATTGTGCCATTGTTGACAATGTTTTACATGTGCTCTAATCCAGAGCGACATTCAGTTTAATCATTGTCAGAGAGGAAGGAGAATGTAGCTTTGCCAGTTTTGTCCATGCACTGGCATTGGCAGTGCTTGGCCTGGGCAGGGAATCAAACCCCAGCCTACTACACAGAGGGCAGTGGTGTTGCCTGATCCACCATACCGCTCATAAACTCTTGAACACTGATACATGATTTATCATATTTCACACCTGCTATCTACATCACATCACCTTTGCTGCTTTAACAGCGGTGCCCATAAACTGAGAAATGCTCATAAACAACAGTGCCCACAGCTGCGGCGGCAGGAATGTGCTGCTTACTTCGGTTTCTTGCTGAGTGTGCTGAGAGGGGCCAAAGCAGACCTGTCACTGCTGATGTTAACAAGATCCATAACAGATTCATGAGGGCAGTGTGGAGAGGTGTGGCCTCCATTATGAAGCACTTAGACCATGCACTCTGTGGGAGAAGCCTTTGTTCATTAACTTTCTTTGAGTGCACCTTTGCTGCATTCCACAGAAGCCATGCCAAGGCAAAATGGGGTTTTTATACGTCTGGAAAATGTGTGGAGAAGACACGTGGTGAAGGGAGCTAGAAACAGCTGGATCTCAGCAAAGCACTGATCTGAAATAGGGCTGAATGTCACATGATATTTTAGATTTATGCGATAAATATTACAATATTTGTAGAACAATTAAAAAAAAGTGCAATAGAATGCATTTATTTAGTATTGTAAATTGTTGTTTGTCAGTAAGTGACTTTGTTTGGGTTGAAAAATGTTCAAGTAGGGTTTTATAAACCTGATTTGTGACCCTGTTAGGAAAGAGGGTTTTTTATTTATGGAATCCTTGTGAAAAATAAATTCTCAAAGATGCTTTGTATAGTGTTTGGAGGATGCAACTGGTGTGTGCTTTCTGGCACTATTTACAGTTCTCTATATATGTACAACAAGAAAATGGAGGAAAACTAAGCCCCATCACAAGTTCCAAACTGCAATTGCATGAGTCATTCAGGTGATGTCACCTCTGGTGTTATTGCTATAACAACACAAGGGGCCACATAACATAGCAAATCATATAGCTTTGTTTTTTAGCACTGATTCTAGACCATTGTAGTTAGATTTTTTTCTTAGTGGAATGTGGACTCATACTGGCTATCGTCTCAGTGTCCACTCAGTGCAGTCAGCAACTGAAGAGATTCAACAATGGATTCACTTTTTCTGGCTTAGATCATTTATAGACTCACCTGTTTAATACAAATAGTTGATTAATCAGATGCTCACTCTGTTCTCTGAGAAGTCATGGCAACGTTTAAGGAAGTGTATCTGGAGTCTACTGTGTGTGTTTGCATTTTTGATCTTCTCTAAAAAGTTTGCTGGTAAGTCCTCAAAAATTTTTCTAACCCACCCTCTCTCTGTCTTCTCTGTGCCCATTGTATTGTGGTGGCCAGTTGGCATCACCCATATTTAGGTCACCATTCAGTCATGATGTTGACCCTGTCCTTGCCAGTGAAGAGGCACATGCATTTTGGACTATGTTGACTGATCTTGGCTTTTCAGACAGTATGTGAGGACTGAATGAGCATCATGATGTATTTTGTCTTGCCAGAGGACAAACTAACAGGTTGCATGTGCTTTTGCAGCAGTTTGTTCCAGCCATGCAAGCTGATTGGTTGAGAAGTGTTTGTTATATCTGTTATTTTACCACAATGGCATGTTTTTTCACAAACACTGTATCACTCCATGGATCGGCGCTACTAAGTAAATAACAGCAGCAACTCCCTTAGTAATGTAATTGCTCTGAGCCAAAGAACAAAATGAAACTAAATAGATTAAAACAACAGGACTGACCTGGAGATGGAGCTTCCAGTTT
The DNA here is from genome assembly GCA_034509495.1 of Acestrorhynchus altus. Classification (NCBI taxonomy): domain Eukaryota; kingdom Metazoa; phylum Chordata; class Actinopteri; order Characiformes; family Acestrorhynchidae; genus Acestrorhynchus; species Acestrorhynchus altus. The sequence goes on from CM067512.1 coordinate 24,884,615, forward strand.
CTCATCGGACCACCCTGAATATGGGCCTGCTGCAGCCGCTTATCTGGAGTCTCCCATCCACTTTTAAAACTCAGCTCTCCGCACATGGACACAGAGACAGTGTATCAGTTAGACTGGGGGAACAGTGGATCTGGTCAGGGCTCATTGTACATTACAGATTACATCTTCATGTTTTGGGGATTATCTAATTGTGCACTATGTGTGAAATAACACATGTTTGGTGTATTATACTGTGTGTGTGAGATTTGTGAGATGTGGTTAGTCATGTTACTCAGCCCTCTCCCCAGGGTGGAGATCACAACAAGAATACACAGTAATAAAAGCTGTTATTTCACATTAATACACTCCCTCTCATGTTCTATTGCACTGATCAATCAATCAATCAATCAATCAATCAATCAATCAATCAATCAATCAATCAATCAATCAATCAATCAATCAATCAAATTCAAATAGGGCTTTTACAATGAAGGCATTGTCACAAAGCCGTTTTACAGAAATCCTAGTCCAAGCCTCTTTTCAGCAAGCCAGCATGTGTCAAAGGCTCCCTCAGACAAGGTGGAAGAGACCTTGGGAGGAACCAAAAGAGGAACCTATCCTCCTCTGGTCGACACAGGAGAGCACAGACAAAAAGCATGAAAAGAAAAAAGAGAACGGGACAAAAGGAGTAAATTAGTAAAGAACTATAGCATACTGTGAACGGGTGAGTTATGACAGAATGAGAGCACAAGATACAAGCTCAGTGATAATATGAAAGTCTATGCAGGTTAAACAGTAATTAGCTGTCAGTGCAGTCTCTTATGTGATGTGAGTGAGCCAATGCAAGGATGCCAATGAGGACAGTGGGGTCATGGGGAGCCGGGTTGGGAGATCAGGACAAGGCATCTTAATACATGGGAAAGAGATAGCAAGAAAACAGAGGGAAGGAGAAAACAAAGGATTAGGAAGGTTTAAGCAAATGTTAGGGAGAGGGAAGCAAGTAGAGGCACCCAACCATGCACCAACAGCAGAGTGTAGGCAGTCTGGTCATGAGCCTAACTTAAGTAATGAACAAAAACTTGTAATCAGTCTAGTAAAGAGCAACATTGTGCCACATGGTGTCAGAAACTACATAATCAAATCAGTTTGAGATTATATTGAAAATCAATCACCATTGCATCATTGCTGGGCAGCCAACTCGCTCTGAGGAAAGTGCTGGGTCCCCACCTCCAGAACAACAGCTAACAGATGCCTGTGCCAGCCAGCATCACACTCTCTATACACCTAGAGAGGGAATTTTAGCTATCTGAGACTGGCTGCTGATGGCAAACAGCATGACCTGCTGCTTAACCGACCGGATAGAGGCTTATCATTTCTTCATAGTGAAGGTCATTGATTTCTGTTTAAAAGTTACTCTCCTGAGACCCTCCTTGTCAGTAGATGTGGTAGAAACATGGGCCTTGAAGGTCTTTTGAAGATCTGAAATATAATGAACTTTCTGATTTTTGGTTAAACTTTCTTTAAACCTGTACTTTTTAATGCATCTCTGTCAAAGCATATCCAATGTCCAAATACTGTCAGCTTCTTTAAGTTGCACCCATTGCAGAGATAGATGTGCAAATGCACACGTACCACTTGTCGAGTCTCTGTAGAGAAGTATTGCCAATAAAATACGATTCCCTGGAGCAGATAAACATGAAGTTGTTGCTTCATGCCTAATGCCAGGTGTGGACTAGGGTGCTAAAAAGCCCCCCTCTGAACTTGAACTGTGGAGCAGTAGAACTATATTCTCTGAAACGATGGAACTCCATCCAATACTTTTGAGAAGTTGAGGTAGTGTGGTGATTATCCAACATCCTAACCTCACTTATGATCTGAATGTAATGAAATCCTCCAGAATCTAGAAAGTCTTCCCTGACTGTAGATACATTTCAACAAAAGCAGGATAGACTCTTTTAATAGCCTTTGAAATTCAGGGTGTTACAAAGCCACCTATTGTAGCTGACCACCCCGTGGCTGTGTATGAAAGATCTAATCCTGTGCTTATGTGCAGTAGCAGAGACCTGCATCTGTTGTTTGACAGGTTCGTGACAGTCTTAACATCAGACAGTATAATTTGCCTCTGGACTGGCGACGTGCCAAGACCACACTCAGGTCTAGTGTGTGAATGAAGGCCTGCTGGAAAGAATGGGAGAGAAATTCTCCTGGACTTTTTACAGAGTGTCAGTTCAGTGGAACACATTAAACAGTTTTACATCCCTGTAGAGTTAGGGTAAATTATTTGTGAGCATTATCCTAACATAATCATAAATACTCTCCTCTGTGTCTGATATATAGGATCAGTTAGGAGGCTTTTCTCCTAATATCTGGTTAATAGCACAATCTGCTTGCATGTCTGCATCACTTATGTGCCATTTGGTTTCAGTTATTTGCAAGCGGTGGGATGGTGGAGAAAAAGAGAGAGAGAAGCCCACTTTACTTGATGCAGTCCAGAATGACTAACGCAGAATTTATGACCAGAGCGTTGGGCTTTAATGCACACCTCATTAAAAAGGAAACACACTGCATGCAAACTTCTTAGCACATACAGATCTGCTTTTCTCTGCCGATGTCAGCATTTTACAAAATAAATAAGTGATCATCCGGCTTTTTCTGAACCTTAAAAATTGTAGAATTGTTGAGGTGTTGCTGAGCATTATATTTTTCAACCTAATCTCTAACTATTACATCAGTAGCATACAGTCGATAGTACCACTGACACTGGTTTCAACATACCTGTACTTAGTTAAAGAACTAAAAATCTGTTGGCCCAAAACTTGATTATGACACACGAAACATATTGGGACACCTACTAATTAATTATTCTACCCACATCAAGCATATTTAAAGAGTTTTTCCTTTTTTTGTAACTGTCTCTACTGTCCAGGGAAGATTTTTGACCTATCTTTGCAGCACCACTTCATCCCCAGCTCCCCAACTCATCCCATAAATAAATGGGTGACTTCACTGTTATAGAGGGATTACAGTAGTACAACTTAAATATGATAAATATGATATTAAATATAAAAATTAAATACGTGGTTTTACACATAGTAGAGGGAGGGAAATGTAGGTACAGTCATGTTGTGATCCCTCTGTAATAGCAAATATATCACTAGTCCTTACATCGTTATTGCATGAGATGGTAATCTGTAACTATTTGTAACAACATAGTTCATGAAAACAATGTATATAAATCAAAAACTATTCTCTAACACTTGGTACAGCCTGCGTGTCAGATTACAGCAGTCTCTGAGAGAGTTTCTGTCTGTTTTAGTCCACTCTTCCACTTACCTTGTTCTTCAAGTCCAAGCAGAACATAACACTGACACTCTGAGATTCCAGAATGACCCCTGTGGACTGTATATGTCTGAGATTTAAACCACTTTAAAGCCTCTTTCACACATGCATGAAGACCCAGAACCTTGCTGGGCATTACCTGGGCGTGCTGGAAGAGATCAGACTTTATCCTGCCAAACCCAAGTACAAAAAACGCGTGTCTAGTTGTACAGGCAGCAATGCTTCGCTCTTCACTCAGAGGATCCTCAGAAGATATCCTTAGCTAGTTAGAAGAAGCTCAAATCCAGAGATTCCTCAACCCTAGATGTTGCTGAAAACAAATATCAAATTGGAGACCAACAAGATTGAGTATAAATTTTAACCGTGAATGAGTTAAATGTTCTTGAAAGAGATGGGTCTTCAGTCTGCATTTGAAGACAATGAGTTACTCAGCTGTTTGGACCCCCAGGGGAAGATCTTTCCATCATTTTGGTGCTAAAATTCCTGGTCAAGGTCATATCGGGCCTTGTTGGTGTCATTGACTATCAGTGCGGTTTGTTGATGACGTATTCTGTGATGTATCCTTGGTTCCACTAAAAATGGTGTAAACGTAAAACCATCATGGTTCTTATAAGCCCAAACAGGACCAGTTCAAGAGTTCTTTTGGTGGAAAAGGCAAAATTTGCCTTCTTGCTGATCAGTCAGAGGCTGCATGCAGGTTTAGCGTATACACTGGAAGGCTCCTTTGGCATTTTAACTGGGATTTATTGCAGATAGGAATAGATAGTGAATTTGAACTGTTTTCCAAGCTGGATTACTCACTGATACCATGGTTAGATACCTTATAGTTTGTTATGATGTGTGTATCATGAGTTATGAAGCCTAGAAATGGCATGTAACTGCCTGCAAAGTGTGCATCTTGGGTTCTGAGGCTTAAGGCAAATGGATCAATAAGCAATCCAGAAGAAATGTTGCTTCTAACTAACTTTTGTCCACTTATCTTTCAGTATTGAAACCGCTGGCCATTGACTTCTATTATAGTTGTGATTTGAGCTATCAGGTTCAGTTTGAAAAACACTGGAATATCCCATATCCCATCTAGCACTGAGCTTAGTCAATGTGGTTGTACATGTAGACTATATGTACGTGTGTGTATGAGTGTGTGTGATGTGTGTGTGTGTGAACAAGGCAGAAGTCTGTGTTGTGTCTATGGCTGCATGTCTGGCTGGGCTGACTCTATGTGAAAGGACAGCGTAACAGAGTGGAAACGTCTCCTCATTGTCCAGCAATTATAGCTCTCTCCATTCAAACATAGGCAAAGGCCTTTTACTCTGGGCTGAACACGAGGGATAAGAGAGTACACTAGACCCCAACAATGCCTTTAACAGAGGCAGACAATAGAGTGCAGTCATCACGGTGCGGGAAGCAGATGTACAACATGGCTCTTACAGTCTCACAGCCTGTTGAACATGTTGAAGTGGTGTTTGAGGAGTCGTCCCTGACGTCCAGCAGAAGAGAGAAAATGAATTAGTGGTCCTGTTTCATTTGCATCCAGAGGCACTGAAAGGGGAGTTTTTGTATTTTGTTGCAAAATACAAAGGTGGTACATTGGTTCTTCAACTGATGCTATAGAGAAACATTTTGGTTCCATAAACAGACATATTTGTAAATGTGAAGTGTGGGAATGCAATGCTATTGGAAGGTAAATAAAGGTTACCAGGAAAAATAAATCTGGGCAATATTTATTGGGCCTATTGTCCATCATGATTCTGATAAAATATTGTCATATTGCCCACTCCTACAAACTGTTATCAAAAGCATACTGATTAGACTACTGGATTTGATCCCCTACCCTGCACATTTTACTGTTAACCCTGTTTCCATAAATACTGATCAAGCCAATCTGCTAATTAACAAGGCATTCCTGAGTTGAAGGTGGTGCGTTATAGCAGGAAATCAGTAAAATATGGTGGCCAGAGGGGCCTCCAGAACCGGGGTTGTGAACTACTGGATTAGGCCGTAAAGAGCTACTAGTTTTCCATATTATTTGTGGTTTGAAATCCAAAAAGGAATACTGTGCCAGGTCCAAATGTTTGTGGAATACCCCTTGTAATGAATCAGCTACTTTAATTTGCAACTTTTGCTAACGTAGATGTGCAACTGCACACACACATGACTTGTATAGTCCTTGCAGAGAAGTATTGCCAATAGAATAGAACTGGAGCAGATAAATGTGAACTTATTGACACCATGCCTAATGAATGTTGTGGGTTAGTCTAGAGAGCTGTAAAGCACCCCACAAAATCTAGTCGAAATCATTCTCTGGACAGTAGAGACAACAAAAGCAGGATAAACTCTTTTAATACCCAGAAGAAACAATGAAAGAGTCCTAATACTTTTGTCCATGTAGTATATATTGTATCAACTTTTTCTAACATTGCAAAACTGATTAATTTGCCAACTTTAGAACAATGTGTCATTCTTCTTTCATCTTGAATTGCTCTTGTCTCTGTCTTTAGATGGTCTCCATCAAGTCTCTGCCGTCTGCACTCTCCGGGTCACCATCATCACAGATGACATGCTGACCAACAGCATCACGGTGCGACTGGAAAACATGTCTCAGGAGCGCTTCCTCTCACCCCTCCTGGGCCTGTTCGCTGAGGGTGTGGCCGCTGTACTGTCCACCAGCCGAGAGGGTGTCTTTGTCTTCAACGTCCAGAATGATACGGATGTAGGTGCCCCCATCCTCAATGTCACCTTCTCTGCCCTGCAGCCCGGTGGTACCCCAGGGCGGTTCTTCCCCACTGAGGAGCTGCAGGAACAGCTATACCTTAACCGCACCCTACTGAGGCTCATCTCCACGCAGCATGTGCTGCCCTTTGACGACAACATCTGCCTACGTGAGCCCTGTGAAAACTACATGAAGTGTGTATCAGTGCTGAAGTTTGACAGCTCTGCTCCCTTTGTGGCCTCCAGCACACTGCTGTTCAGACCCATCCACCCTGTGAATGGCCTGCGGTGCCGCTGTCCTGATGGCTTCACCGGAGACTACTGTGAGACTGAGATAGACCTGTGCTATTCAGCTCCGTGCAAAAACAATGGGCGGTGCCGCAGCCGTGAGGGAGGATACACCTGCGAGTGCCCGGTGGATTTTACAGGTGAGCAGCTTTTCCTTCCTGAGGTTTTAATCTGATGTGTTCTATAATTCTTTGTGAATGTAAAGTCAGTTCTGATTACAGAGTAGTTTTTGGGTTCAATCAACTTAGTTTAGTCAAAAGTGCTCCTAACTCTCATTTTTTACTTCTACATTTCAGTTTGGTCAACAAAGCATATTGGGTCAGTTTTCTGGACAGGGAATAAGCCAAGTCTTGGACTCAACTGTCTTTCAAATGGCGCATCTCCATTCAAAATGCTGTATAGTTCAGAACATGGCTCAATCCCTGCCCAGGAAACCAGCCCTTTGGGTTGAGCTTTAACAACATTAGGAATGTGAGTTGCAGCTGAAACTGCCTAAATATTGTATTTTTATTCTGTGGTTCTCCCCATCAATTTGTTTACTGTTTAGAACCTCCCTCCTATAACATGGTGTCCCCAGACTTTTAGGCTTTTGACATTGGAGCACCAAGTGCTCGCTGGGATTTATTTATTTGTGATCTCCTCACACTTGATGAGCTGCAGTTAGACTGTAGAGCCACTCCAAAGCTGGGAAATTACACAACATATATGCTCAGTACTGAGCTAGCTGACCTTTCCATTTCTTCTTGGACACACAAATGTACATGTTTGCACAGCTCTGGGGTGGTTCAGCAGTCAGACTGCCTGTTCCTAACACAGCTAGATATCATTACCCATCAATACAACAGCAATTCATGGCTAAGAGTTTGAAAATAGCAAACCCCCAGGCCTCCTCCCATTCCCAGTCCTAATGTGCAGCTGGGAATAAATAATAAGGAGTTGAGTGAACTTCAAAAATACTCTCTAATCAGTTGCTGTATAAAAAGTAAATTGGCCTTGCTTTTGTTTATTTTTCACTGTGTCTTCGGAGAGAGAACTCTATAGGAATTAATTGTTTAATGACAATATAACGGATTATCATTCGGTGAAAGTGAAGGCCGGTATTTCCTGAACAAATTGTTTGCCACCTTCTCAGTTACCCTCCTTGTCAAAGCCTCATTGGGCCTGATACTGTAGAAACATGAGCCTTTAGGGTCTGTCCTTTGAGCCGAAATGTTCATAGAGTTGTTTGACATCAGGAATGGCCAGGGCTACCTTTAACATGAGCAGTGCTGATCCTTCCCTGGGTCCTTTGCCCACTTTGACAGCTTCTTTCTCCACGGATTCAGATTTCTGCTCTACTGTAAAGAACAGTGAACCCGTGCCCCCCTCGAGCCCTCAGGTAGTCTGTGGTCATAACCGAAGGTGATGACAGTGGTCTCTGTAGTTCCAGCTTTGGGTTTCTCTCATTACAGCGTAATATATCCCTGTAATTCCAGTGAAATGAGGGATTATCTAGGAGGCATTTGGGTCATTACCTCCTTGGAACTTGCTTTTGTGCGTCCCAGCACTCATAGCTGCTCAAGGCCCAGATCATGTCAAAACAATGGCAGATACATAACAGGCAGCGCATTGAGTTGTCAGTGCATGTGAATGCTGGATTGCAGGTCTTCTGATCAGAACTTCGAATTGGTTCGAGGAACAAAGACAAAAAATGTTAGTGTGCAAGGTTTTTGCTGGAACCAAAAATGCAACTGCAAACAGAAGTATCGGCCACCTTTTCAGTGCAGAGCCAAATGGTTCTGAGCATGGAGGGTAACCATTCTGTTGGCCTTTGAATGAAGACGTGGTTCGGTACGGAACACTTACAAACCAGGCTGAGCCAGAAACGGTTGGTGGGACACAGATCTGCTGATTGACTCCACTTTTTTGTGCCTTCATGCCACAAGGCCTTCATGTATTATATATAATATTCCAGACTGTGAGGCTTGTGTTTCTAACATGTTTATTGCTCTTAATTTGCCAAGTGCTAACTGCATGTCAAAGGCACACACTTGCCTAAAACCTCATCAAGTTAGATTTTAAACAGACTTGTATTTCTAAATACTGTCCACTACATTTGAGGAGACAAACATTGATACATGCACTTTGCTTTAGTCTTCATCCAGGGTGATCTGAGTACAAATACCTGATTAAAGCCAGCCATTCACACCTAGCATTTTAAATGTGTCTCCTCTGGTGCTTTAGATCAGATTTCTCCCTTCGTACCATTGTTTCTGCTGGAGGAGGGGTAAGGCCAGCATTAATGAATTAAATTTTGAGGCACCTAGTTTCACTTGTGCACCAGCCACGAGTGTCGACTTTATTCATTGGTTACTTTATTATTGTAGTGTGTTCAGCTAACTCAGATGGTGGGATCTCACAGTTCATATTTTCTGGCGGGGGCTGTGATGCAGTTGATGTGGGCGGTACTTTGCTGTCAGGGATGCAGAAAGAGGCTTTGGTGTTCACAATGCAAGAATAATGTGGTCATAGGCATCTCTTACTACATCCGAATGTGGTTTGAGTGATCAGATTACAATGTGGCTTCGAGATGCGTTGTATCCAGTTCACATCTGAACTTTGTGCTGGTCACTTATGATTGGATCACCCAGGATGCAGGTTAATGCTTATGTTTGTCAGTTACAATGAGCCGTAAAGGAAAGAAAAAAGATAAACAAATAAATAAATCTTTCAAACTATTTTGTATTTAGGTATTTTATGATTCTTTTCATTATGCATTAATCTGATATTACTTTCTCTATTAATTGATCAATTGGTTTTCAAAAATCTGAAAAGTGTAGGAATACTCTGTTTGCATTTTTTGTTGATTTTGGGACAGTTGGTTGGTTGGTTGGTTGGTTGGTTGGATGGTTGTTGTACTGTTAAAGAATAGTGATTATTGTTATTTTTCTCTATAACTTTTGTCTCAGTCTCATCCACGGGCAGTAGTAGGTCTGCTCTAGGTCTTTTCTTCCCATCCCTTTTGAATGGAGGAAACAAGTGTGATGCAACCCTCTCTTTTCTAACTCACCCCCCCCAACAAACTACATGACCCTCCTCCAGCCTATTAAAAAGCTGAATGACTGGGCCTCAAAAAAGCTGATTTGTTGTAAACCACTACAAACATTCAACATGCAATTTTAAATGCAACTATTACATCATGGTATACTAAAGTGAATGTCAATGAATGCGGTAATCAATAGAAGCCCTTTCCATAAAAGGTTGTGACCATGCCTGTATATAATTATACAACACCATATGGACCACTGCCTTAGATGTTACGCCTGAACTGAGATTTTAATGCTGGTAGAGTTGATTGAGGCACAACATAGATGTGCTGGCTGCTTACAGTGTCATATGTATAAGTGAGTGTTGCAGTAAAAGCTTTGTTGACACAAACCCACATGGTCACACTCAGGAAACAGAATGCCAAGCCCCAGTGAAGCTGCATCACACCATAAAAGATTTTCTCACACTGAATATTATCTCAGATTTGATCAAATGCACCATCCATCATGTCACCCCCGCTACCCCCAGCCTTTGTACAGCGTGCATATTAACACAACCTGGAGGAGCCCTAACTACACTGACGTAATCTCAGCCAGCATCATCCTCCATTAGCGAGCTGTCATCACTTTTTTTAGTGATTTCTGCTTCCAGAATGGTTCTGTTAGGGGGTGGCAGGTGTTCCCCAGACCACCAAGGTTCTTCCATTGTTACTCTGCCTTTGGGCTGTGGACTAGTGTGGTTAGATTAAGAGTAGAGGTTAGCCTGGGTCACTGAACACAGTGGTGAATGTGGTGTGTTGGGACACCCTGAGGGAGGAAGAACTTGGCACTGACTCAGAAGGACCTTTTAGTGTAGGTTGTATGGATTAAAGAATGTATTATGATAGGTAAGGCCTAGTATGAAGAAGACCCTCAAAAAAGAAAGAGTAATTTTACAGTGCGTACTTTTTTTCTTTGTAGGCATTCATTCACTTTAGCATTTGCTGCTACCAAGAGTCTTTTTAATCTGCTCCCAGTATCTCACTCTAATCCCAGAATTAGACTGAGATACCAATTTTATAAAGTTGAATTAAACCAGTCACAGAAATGAGATTACCTGTAGGATTGAAATTGATGTGGGCGTAAATCGATATTCTCAGTATTCCTTTTTGCATTTTACTTGTGTTTTTGTCCTGATTTTTAGAGCTTTGCTTAATTTAATCTATTTTTTTCATCTATACTTTTTCACAGTATGCCAATTATTCATCTTCTGTTTATATTATTACTATTATTATTATTATTATTATTATTATTATTATTATTATTATTATTGTTATTATTCAATGAATTTCAATTGAACTTCAATGTAAACATTTGATCTTCATTTCTACTTTATACACACTAAGTCCTGCGCCCCCTCCATAGTGTGAGAATGAGAGCACGAATGGGGGTGGAGGGAAGTGACATTTTTGTTTCGATGTTGATTAATAATTTATTTAAATCTCAAATTCAAGTCAACTCACATTTTGAGATGCATTATTTTAGTGCATGTTTTGTGCATATTGAGTTTGTTTGTGTTTATTTAGTATATTCTGTTATGTATATTATGCTACCCTGCTGTAGAGTGATTCTGTGAGCCTCACCACAAGCATTGTAATACGTGAACGTCCACAGATGGTGTGCAAATGACAGGCCTTTCTTTATAGTTATGGGCTGCTAAAAGTATGAGTGTTGGTCTGTGGGAAAATGTCTTCTCATTGCTCTTTAGATAAAAGAATTTGCTGTGTGTGGCTGTAAACAAATGGATAAAGCATTAAGATGTCATATAAACTGATTCATTACTTCCATTAAGTCTCATCCCTGTTTCCAGGCTCTTCATTCTTGATGTGCAGATTTGACCCGTGTCTTGTTTGGTCCAAACCAAATGCTGTGGTGTATTTTAGCCTTGACTGAGGCTTCCTGATTGTTTGGCTCATGTTGTTGTTTTGATTTCAGGAGAGCACTGTGAAGTGAATGCTCGCTCTGGCCGCTGTGTTTCTGGTGTGTGTAAGAATGGGGGCCGCTGTGTGGACCTGCTGGTGGGGGGGTTTATGTGTCAGTGTCCTGAGGGAGAGTTTGAGAAGCCCTATTGCCAGATGACCACACGCAGCTTCCCTGGAAATGCCTTTGTCACCTTCAGGGGCCTCAGACAGAGGTTCCACTTCACCCTGTCCTTCATGTGAGTACTGCTGTGGAACATTCATGTTACACACATTTTCTATATTTCTATATTTTTCTAAGTAGAACCAAAGCAAATAAGCAAGACAAAAATGTTACACTTGCTCACTTATTTATTGACAAAGGTATGTCTACCTTTACTTTCAGTTTCTACTTTCAGTTTCTGACCCCCTTGTGCAGCAATAATTCCAATGACATATTTCAGTGAATTAATCCTAATCATTAATGTGATTAATCCTGCACATTCTGTCTAATTAATCATTTATTTAAATCTCAAATGACTCCTACAAACGATTTCTGATTTTCTGAGCTATAAGCCAAACTGATCAACATTAAAACAAAAAAAAAAGGCTTGAAATTAACTTTTCAATTCTGAAGCGCAACAGCATTCTCCTTGCAAGCTTACCGTTGTTGTTCAGTGTTCTTGCCAATGTGAGAAAAGCCTGTAGTTGCCTGTCCTTTGGTTTCTTTGTGGCCTTCAGGACTATTACACGTCTTGATGCTCTTGGTGTTATCTTTTTTGATCTGCCCCTCCTGGAGAGGGTAATAATGGTCTTGAATTTTCTCCATTTGTATATAGTCTGTCTGATTGGTGAAGTTCTCTGAAATCTCCTTTGTTAAAGCCATGATCAGATTTTGATAGATCCCTTTAGTGCTTTAAATAAAACACCCATTGATTGAAATCACCTGACTATAATTTTATAATTTCACCTTCAAATGATCTGATAACCCTAAAGGTTCACATATGTGCCCATGTGTCTCATTTATTTGATTTGATTTTTCTTAACTACTTTTAGGACTTCTGTGAAAATTTGATGAAAAAATTAAGAATTTTAAACTCTCTCTCTCTCTCTCTCTCTCTCTCTCTCCTCTCTCCCCTCTCTCTCTGGTCTCTCTCTCTCCTCTCTCTCTCTCCTCTCTTCTCTCCCTCTCTCTGTCTCTCTCTCCCCCCTCTCTCCCCTCTCTCTCTCTCTCTCTCTCTCTCTCTCTCTCTCTCTCTCTCTAATCACATAGTTATTCTGCTTATTCTTCAGGAATTCTTTCAGAGTGTGTGCAAACATTTGCTACATAATTATGCTCTGAATAGACAAGGCCAATGTCTCTAAAAGCATTACCCTTACTGTCATGAACTCTGCACAAACATTCCTCAAACAAATGAGCAAATGTAATGTTTTTGACCACATCAGTCAACTGAACACAAAAGTGACCACCCAAAATTTCACCACCTCTCCCCACTTTCCCCCAGGGTTTGCATTGTGTCCCCTAAGGTGTAAATGATACAGAGAAATACACACCAGACTTTTATCAGTCATCTCCATGGCACACATGCAAACAGGATGTAGCATGGAGTGCGGATCTTTGTTCTCTCTTCCTGCCTGTCTGCCCTCGTGCCATATGCAATCTGACATCTCTCCCCCTCTGCCTCCCCTGTGCCCTCTGCATGATGCTAACGGAGCTACTGCGGGTTGGCAAACACCTGTAGGTCAGATTCTCCCCAATGACTTCTCTGTCCATTAACGCGTCATTACCGTAATTGGTGTGTGCTTTGTTCTCCACTCATTTTTTAGCTTTCTTTCACTTCCTTTTCCCCTTCCCTCTTTCTTTCCTAACGCACGCCCATCCTACCTTATATGTCTGAATGTTTGTGTTCAGCTGCAAATGCCCACACACAGCTTATAATAGTATTGTCAATAGATTAGGACTCTCTGGAACAGATAAACCTGAACATATTGGCACCATGCCTGCTGCCTGGCATGTGCTAGAAGGATGAGGTTGGGTGGTGTTCATACAACATCCTGACCATACTAAAGTTGTCGCTGAATGCAATCAAATTCTCACTGCAGTGCTCCAAAAATTGAGTAGAAAGCCTTCTCTGGACAGTTACTAAAACAAAAGCACCTTTGATTTCAGAAGAAACAATGAGTGAGCATGTGTCCCAATATTTTTGTCCAATTATTATAGGTTTGTTCTGAAAATACGTGCTACGTAATATATCTTACAAGATTTTATCTCCTTCCACAGGTTTGCCACTAGAGAGAGAAACGCACTGTTACTGTATAACGGCAGATTTAACGAAAAGCATGACTTCATTGCTGTGGAGATTGTGGACGAGCAGGTCCAACTCACATTTTCTGCTGGTGAGTGATTAAGACTGTGTGTGTGTGTGTGTGTGTGTGCGCGCAACACTATATTGATTTTTTTTTTGTTCAAAAAAACTGTTAATGGTCCTATATCATATTTTTATTATTAATAATATTTATATTTTTTATATTAATTACATTTAAAGTGACATATTTCAAAAGTATGTTTTAATGTTATCAAATGTATTCAAGCTCAAAATTGAATGTTTAAATTTTAGATTTGTGATTTTTATGGAGTCATACTGCTTTACTTTACAAAAGTGAAAGAAAAATGGCATGAAATAAATGTAATGTTGCATGTAATATTTTCATGTTTATTGTAATTGTTTGAGATGCAGATAAAGGGGTTTGAATGGCCCACAAGAAAACAAATTTAATTTTTTTTAATCTAAACTTCTATTTACTTTTTATTTTTTAAGTGCTGCCACTAAAAACATGAGAATTAGGGCCTGAACAGCTTAACAGTTTTAGTAGGTCTTCATAAAGCAGCTGTTCCAAATGTGCCTCACAAACACAAGCAGCAAAAATGCATTGCTAATATCAGACACGTCAAGCAGCGAAAGGTGGACGGCATTAATTCTGCCTAAAAACTGACACGACACAATTAATCTCTCAAGTGCCATTTCTGGCCCACTATGGACGACTGCCTCACTCTGAGGACGGCCCTTTGACCAGTAGACAGTTCTTCACAGCTCATTGGGGGTCCCCAGCTCACAGGTTGAGCACTAGTAAATAAACACATGGTAGCATTTACTCCAAAGTTAGTGCATAATGTAACATCAGCTCATTTTCCATTCACTATATTTATGATATTACAAAAACACATTTACATCAATCTGATTTTTTGACTAACCACTGTTTTGCATGTTTTACAACTCCCATTTGCTGCTTTTCAGTCTTAAAGCCACAGTAAAAGAAAAAAAGAATAATATTTAATAATAAGGGATAAAAGATAAACAATCAGTTAAGAATAAGAATCTATCTATCTATCTATCTATCTATCTATCTATCTATCTATCTATCTATCTATCTATCTATCTATCTATCTATCTATCTATCTATATATATATATATATATATCAATGGGTAGATATTTAGTGTTAGCGTAGCTCTGTGAATGCGGTGCTGGTGCTATAAAGCCCCACACAGCCAGTGAGGGGAGAATTTTGCCTTCTTTTTATGAGTGCCTTGGCTCCAAACGTTAGCACATATCTGTGTGTGAGGGCCTTGTGCCAAAGGAAGCAGCTGGCCAAAGAGCATTGGAACACACATCCTCTATCTACCTGTCTTTTTGTTTTTCTAACCCCTTCGCCTGGGCCCTCCTGGTCTGGCGAGAAATGAGCGTGCCTCTGAAAGCTCCTCTTGTCTCTTTAACATTGGAACTTGTTTCCAAAGGAAAAAGAACAGCTGTAATGTGTCACTACACTGTCCTTGAGTGTAAATACATGAATTCCATGCATCTTACATTATTAAGACAGTAGCAAACAGCAAAAACATTGAAAGGTATTTCCTTCAAAAACATCATCTCACTGTCTAGGCATGAAAGAATTTGGACAACATTGCAATCCTGGTGAATCATGAACTCAGAAAGGCCAAAGGTCAAGCCCCTGCTCCGATCATTGCTCAGTATAATGATGTAGGATAGAGAGGTAAACATCAGAGCTGACATCACAGCATACGGATGGGACTTGATTAAGGATTTTCCTGATGGGAGGTCTAAGACTGTCATTATCTCCTCTGTAATAGTTCACTTATCACGTTCACTGAACTGGAAGAGTGCCATCAATATTACAATACTCCTTGTGAGTTCCGCTGTGTGCTACTAAACTATTTTTTTTGGTTTGGCAAGTTTGATACCTTCAACAGTGTAGCTGATTTTTAGATTGTCAGATTTACTGTACCTCGTATAGCACTTTAATATAACCAGTTTCAGTGGTATTTTGTAGTATGTAATATTTATTGGTGTAATGTCTAAGTACATAATCAGTAACAGCTTTTCATTAAAGCTGTAAATTATCAAAAATTTGAGGGTTTTCTGAACTAGGAGGCATTTTATTTAGCAAGCACCTGTCAAATAAACCTGATTTGTCCACCGTTTTTTAAATATGTAATTTTTCAATTTATTTTAAATGTAATTTTCACAATCTATACATGGACACTAAGCTGTATGTTTATGTATTTTGCATTTGCTTGTTGAGCCCAAAGTCTATACACATTAATTTGTTTAGTATTTTAGACTGGATTGCATTCAACGAAGCCCAATACAGAACAGCCAATCAGAACGAAGCCAGTTTACAGATATTAGTTCTAAGGAAACAAACAAAAAAATCTGATTTAAAAAAAATGGGAAAAAATGAATTACTGCTGTTTCTGGTTCATAAACCCCCCCAAAACATCATAAATAGACATGGGGCCTTTAACCAAACATGATAGTAGTTAAGTATATTGTTACTATTGTTACAAAACCTAATATCTTAATCTTAAGGTTAATCTATATATAATCTTGGCTAAATGTAATAATTTTGGGCAATTTTGCTGACAGTAACAAATTATTTCATTGTCATTTAAGCCCCACCCCACACCCCTGTCAGAATGTCACCTGCCTTGTTTCTTCTCTGCAGGAGAGAGTAAGACCACAGTGTCTCCGTTTGTAGCTGCTGGAGTGAGTGATGGACAGTGGCACACAGTGTGGATACACTATTACAACAAGGTAAAAGTTGCAGAACTGAGTTACACAATTACACATTATTGTGCTTACAGTGATAGCTATTGTGAATGTACAGTGTACAGTCAGTGCGTTAGAAGCACTTGTTCAAGCCTTAATAACACAGTCAAAGATAAAATTGGCCTCATTATACAGATCAAATTGATCGATTAGTAATGTTCTTGATTTACCTGAACCCATATTAAAAGTAATTGGTAATTTGGTAATTTTGCTGTTTTCACTTTTTGGCCAAATGGGAATCTGACAGTTTTTTTTATATTGTGTCAAAATATCAGTATGAATGAATCAAATCTAATCAAATCAAAATGTATTTTTATGGTGCTTTTTACAATTGATGTCACAGAGCAGCTTTACAGAAATAATAAAGAAAACTAGTGGGCAAATAGTCCAGTGCAGGGAGGGAAATTAGGTGGGCAGCCAATGTGAAGGGGTGACCTACTACAGTGCCGCTGTGAGTTTACATGAGCTTAGCTGTGTATGTATCTAAATGAAAGTTCATAGCTCTTTTATTAAGATCCCTAAAAAGATACAGTTTGCCCCTCTGTTCCGTTGATCCTGCTCTGTCTTAAGGCCTTTGAGTTATGTACCTAAGAAGAGAACAGCTCACTTCCATACACTCAGAGTTTGTGTAATATATAATGTGTCCTGCTTCATAGCTTTGAGCTACTGAAAAGACTATTATTACACCACACATTTACTTTACCTTCCTTCTACATGACATTTAATGCAATTTAGCTACATCCCACTCATGGTTTCTTCTCAAGATTGGCTTTTAGGTAGAGTATATAGTAGCTGTCCAATGAAAACCACGTATCTCCATTTTTGTCCATTTTCTCCAGTTTTAGTTTTCCATCATTTGAACCCTGTAACTGCTCTGTACACCGTGTAAATGTTTCTGGATGAACAGACCAATAGAACTGCCATTAAAAGATTTTTTTCTTCTGTAGTCTCCATTTTGGAGATACATGTTTTTCATTGGACAGTGACAATATTATAAAAAAAGTTATGCAATAAAGTTGGATAATAATGTAGGCTATCGTCTCTAGGCCACAAACTATGCTTCCCAACGTAGGTACAACAAATAGTGAGCTCATTTTCATCCATATTATTTAAGATGCAACCAGTTGTTGCTGGTTATTGTTACTGTGTTTTCTACATCAGTCTGTCTGTGTTCATCATGTGAGCCTCAATAACTTACCACAGTTTCACACCTTAGTGATAAATTGGCCTACATTAATATAAGAAGGGCCTTCTTACCTTCACATTATATCAATATTAATAACTCATTAAAATGGGTATAGACCAGGAACCGAGGTTAAATAGTTGAAGCCTACTGAAAAATATCTGTTGAAGCTGTAATGACCAACAGCGATTGATAGATAAGACAAAGTGAGACAAACAACCAGTGAAATCTGAGCTTTAACAGTATTGATGATCAAGAGGCAGCTCACTGCTGCCCCTTTTATGTGCTACATCGGCTTTGAATGCTTTCTCGCGTGGTGTTTATGACCTAATTATTAATTATTAGTAAACAAATATTGGCCCATTCATTAACCTTCAAAAGGGAATTTTCTTGTAGTATGGCTTTGCAAGTGCAGAACACGAGGAGGAGAGATTTTAGAGGTTTAATCAGCCTTTTGTCCAGCAAATTAGAGCCTGTGAATGGAAAAGTAGGACAGTGAAGCCTCCAGAGCTGTCATCTGTCAAACATAATCAAAAGCTGAAACTTTCACAGCATAACTTTACTGGACAGGATCAAGAAAATATAGCAGCTTAGATTGGGCACTTCACGTCAGTGTTACCATGGGAAATTGGGCTGCTTTTTTAATAATAATAATAATAATAATAATAATAATAATAATAATAATAATAAGTTAAATCTATAACAAAGACATTTCAAAGAACCATTTGAATGCTTGAATGGTTCTTTGCCTGGTTGGTTCTTCAGATTTAAAAATAAATAAATAAATACAACCCCAAGGGTTTTAGTATTGTTACTATTAGTGTTAGTATTGCAGTATCGCAGCTTGTGACTAGAAGGTTATTAGTTCGATTCCCTGAAATGGCAGGACATCACTGAAGTGTCCTTGAACAAGGCACTTAACTCTGCAGCTTCTCCCTGGGCACTGTGGACGTGAGTTCACTGTCCCCTAGTGTGTGAATTCACTAGTGTGTATGTGTGTGTTACCTGCATGGAAGAGTTAAATGTGGAGGAGAAATTCCCCTGAGTGCAAGCATAGTGGATCTATATGCACATTTTTGTTTTTGGATAGGAGTCAGTTAACTCATTTTTTATACTTCTGGATCTAATTAAGACAATAAACAGAAGCTCTTGCAGACACATTTAGAATGTCATTTTACTAAGGTTAATGTTAGGGTTGCTGTTAGGTTTAGGTTTGGTTTAGATGGAGGTGTAGGTTCAGGTCATATAATTACACTGCTTACATATTTACACACATCCTATAGCAGACTGGTCCAATACAGGAGAACCTGTAGTTGTGCTCTAGGTACACCGCTTATCAAATGCATTTCATAGTACATCTGAATATAACAGTTTGACAGCATTCGTTCTGAATGATATACATTTTGGCTGTTGATTAAGATTTCAATATTGGTATCAGAAAAGAGAAAATAGTATCGTCCAGTCTCTGCTAGTGACCCCAGAGCTTCCTTAGATTCACATGTATAAACAGAACAGCGTTCAGATATTTATGGAGAGAAACTTTTCCTGTTGAAGCTTTGGAATTTGTCTCGTCAAAAGAATTTTAGAAGGAAATATGTATGTTCTACCGGATGACCGTCAGTACAAGCAGGCAGTACTTTTTTTTATCTTTTTGACCTTGATCTGAAAAAAACCCACCCTGTTAATATGCCAGTATGGTGAGCTGTGATCTGCTGAGCCAGGCAAGTGGACTGTATGAGGAAGCTGGTGGCATTTTTTCAAACTGGTTACTTCTAATGTACAACTTGGGTCATCAGTGGTGGGTCATAGTGCTAACTGGACTAACTGTGCTACTGTTCATCACGTCAGAATGAACATTGGCGGAATCACACTGGCTGTAGTATTATAAGCTGTGAGAGAGGTTCTCCCCCTTAACCCCCTCAGCCCCATAGCCCAAGTTTGGGTTTAACCCCAGCAGTGATGCAGACAATGGTGATCTCCTGCTGAGTTAATCTGGGCAACAATGAGACGCTTGGGGTCCCTGAAAGAGCCAGATGGCACAAATTTCTTCTGTCACACTTACACATATATATAAACATGCAGCACTGTTATTCACAGTGCTGACAAAATAAATCCGCAGCATTTGAATGTTTAATTCATAAAGTTGTCTATTGTGTCTCAGAGGGCTGCTCCACCATATGGTAAAACATGCAGTATGCTAGAAGGGAAAATGGAGGTTTTGCCAAATTATTTTAATTAAAGTGATATTCAAGTTAATCTTCCATGTCCTAAATAGTGCTGGTTATTAAAATATAATACTTTGTCAGAAAGTGAAATAGTACTGTACTTTTATGTTTCATTCAGTATTCAATTTCAGTATGTAAATAGTCAGTATTATCAACGCTCATGAATGATGTGTATGCATTTCAAAACTGCTGATTGGCTGTCTAAACTATGTTCGGCATGTTTTTTGGAAGCATCACCACTTTTTCATTCTGTAGTTTATGGAGATCTGTTCATTTACCCTCTTACAGCATGTTCACTTTCAGACACAGAGAAAAGTATTGTTTGGAATCAGTATCAAATTCAATTCTGAACAACATCCAGTCCAAGCCTAACTGTGCTCAACTCATTACCTGTTGCTCTGATCTGGGCCAGTCAGAGAAGTTACTTTTACTATATTAATTCTTTAAAAAAAGTATATTGTTAAAAAACTCATTCATCACAATTTCATTCATAAAGGTAAACTGTCATATTTTATATTCATTACACATAAAGTGACATTTCAAGGCTTTTTTGTTTTGTATTATTGTTGATCAGTATGGGTTATAGCTCATGAAAACCAGAAGTCCAGAAAATTTGAATAGATTACTAAAGACAGTATCAACTTTAAATCCAGAGTATTCATTTCATAGTATTCATTTTTTGCTATGCTACTAGTATATACTCATATAATTATATTCTTATTTTCTTCATAAAATGTGTTTAAAGACATTTCTCTAGAATTGCTAGCCTAATCCAACATGCCATGATGGCATTTGACACAACCAGCTTCCAGAATGTGTTTCTCATTTTCCATTTTTGACTGGATATGCTCTTTAAAGACTACAAACCCACCTAACTGCTCACCACCTCCATTTCACAAAATAACCCTGGATTACCCAACCCTGTTAGGACTCGTTGCATCTTTGTTGGGCAGCCAATGCACTTTGAGGAAAGCGCCAGGTCCCCAGCTCAATGGCTAACAGACGTCTGTGCTGACCATCATTGAACCTACAATTCTCGAATCATAGTGCTAGTGCTTTAGACCACTGAGCTCCACTGCACTTTTCCTTAATTTCCCTGAAGGAACCCTCCCAAGGGATTAATAATAAAGTTCTATTCTTTTAATGAACATGAGCCTCTCTGTCATTCATTGACTAGTGGTTACAGGGGTCTGACTTTTTGACCTTCTTCTTTGATCTGTGTATTAAACTCTAAACATACAAATATCTATACCTGTGTAAGTAAACCATTGTTGTCCAGAGAAAAGCTCTGTTTTTAGATATCTCCATCATTTGAAGCCTGTAGTTGTGACACTGGACACTGCATAAATAATTCTGAATGATTAGACCAGATGAAATGCTCTGTAATGGTGTTGTCCTGCGAACTATAGAGGAAAAGTTCTGCTTGTCTGCAGGGATCAACGTCAGGCCATTGTTTTGCAGCATTGAATGATATGATGAGTTATGAGGTTGAAGGTTAAAAGCTCACTGGCAGCTGTGTGCCTCTGTGCCCCTGTGGGTGCCTAGCTGTCACTAAGTTCTTGTTTTTGTATGGGAAGGGGAGCAGAGGGAATGCAGAACGGGTAAACAAGAATGCAGAATCATCATCGGGGCATTCAAGCAGAATGAGCACCAAGCCGAGCTCCTTATTGTTGCCGAGTTAGGGAGAGTTGGGCTTTAGCCAGTAACGGATTGAGTTACAGCTCAGTGGTGCGGCCCTTCGGACACAAGAAAAAAGATATGGTGTGAAGTTGAGCGTTCACTGGTAGATTTGTCATCTGTTTGGAGTCTCATGCTTGTTCAAACAGTGTGTCTCCACATGTAGTTTGATCTAGAAGCACTGCATGTGTTCATCTAGATCAAATACACACACACACACACACACACACACACACACACACACACACACACGTGGACCTTGATTTTTTGGACGACTTCCTTGCTGCATACGTCACAGTACAGGAATGTTCTCATTCATGGGTTTGCTGTGGACCAGTGAGCGTGGGCTGATTGTCAACTCAGTGTGCTTTCTGCCATTTCATAAACAAAGACATGGAAAGACAAATGGAAGCTCAAGGTCTTTGAGGACAAATCCAAGACCTTTGAGATTTTGGGGTGAACGTTTAGAGGAAAAGGCTGAAGTTTGACCAACGTCACAAGCTTTTAAAGGTGAAGTTCTTGAAGAGAGATGCAAGAAGGAAACTGTCTGTTACTCTTATTGAAAATGATCATATTTCATGATGGAAATGCTGAAAGATGTGTACAGTTTATCCACAGAGATGTATATCTACTAGAATCCTGAGTTGATCAGTTCTGACAATTATTTCCTTTTCTGTTGGCAAGAGATGGAAAGCCAAGGAGCTGCCAAGCCCCAGTTTCAATGTTTTTCATTTGGGCACTGTAGCGTTATGCAAGAATGGACCAATAAAAAAAAACCTGTGGACGAGCAGTAAAAGAGTGGAAGTGCTGTAAAAATAGTAACAGTAGACACAGTCGGAGGTGGAAGAGTAAGTTGCAGAGAAGCTTTGGGGCAGATATACTAAGCCCTTTGTATTTGTGAAAAAGCATGCTGTCTATGAAACTGCCTCACAAGCCTAAACACATATTTGTGCATGAGGCAATTAGAAAAATCTGATACACATTTGACTGTGTAACATGAGACCAAAGGAAGTTACTGAAAGAATGTTTGATAACATTCATGACACAGCTGTTTGGCATATACTCACCTCTGAGGAGATTCTACCGTGTAACATGTTTTACAAGTTCAGTGTTCCTTTTCACATTGCCAAGCGAAAGTTAGCTAGTAAAGCTGCATGATATTGGGGAAAAAACTACATTGCGATATTTCATTGTTCTCTGATATATATTGCTATTTTTAAAAATACATGCAGGAATTATTCACCACATTGAAGAAGTCATTGGACCAACATGTCATTAACAAGGCCCTCTGTGTATGGAAAATTAAGGCCTCTTGTTGATATATTGTGGAACGTGAGAACAGTCGAAATGTTCTTTTTATATCAAGCAAGATGACATGTAATGTTTATCTTACATTATGTCACAACTTGCAATATGACTATTGCATATGCATACATTGCAATGAAAATGCAGTGCTGAGAATGACCAACCACCCACATAACTCCTCCTCTGTGGTGGTCCTATGGGGTCTTGAACAGGGTTAAATAATTCTTTTTCTTTGTTATAATGGGCTCATAACAAATGATGTGCTCTGCTCTAATTTGTTGGTTTACATCATAATAGCATACTATGCCCTTGCATTGTTTTAGCACTGTTACAAGAACTCACAGAAAGCTTTTAGTCTGTCTAGCCTGCTGTGGGCATTGGGACAGGAAAAGCCACTACCCAGTTAGACATCTCCGCTGCCTCTGGAAGTTTTCTAAGTCTTCCAGACCTTATATTGACCTTCACTGTTCCTGTTAACTACCATTTCTTCATTACATTTTGAAATGAGGAGATGGCAGCCTGAAAAAGCTTTGCTCTTTTCTTATATTCTGCTCCTGCTTTGTGGGCCTCAAGCATTTTAATTTTCATTGGCAGCCGCTTAGAAAAAACGGTTGCTGGCTGCTGGTTGAATGGCTGCTGTTATGTAGTACAGGGTTAGAGGAGTCTGAATATTTATAAGGCTTTGAATCACCTTGCCTTTCCCAACGAATATTGTGAACAAGCAATAATTCTGTCAGACTAATTAAGGTCAAAGTTATTTGAGCTTTCAAATCTCCCAAACGTTTGCAAAGGTACTCCTTTGCTTTGTTCACTCTAGAATTGTACGAAAGCAAAATGAATACACTTGCATTGCTTATAATGTTTTGACATTTTTTCTCAAAGTGTTGCAGTTATCATCATCAAGTCACATTGTTCCCTTATCACATGCACTGCCTTCTTCTGCCCTTATGTGTCACTACAAAACTCTTAAGAAGGAGCTGGAGTAGGTCCTTCAAGAATGCAAATACACCTCTGTATTACGCATCTTACCTGCAGTGTTATGATGAATATATTCACTCAGTTGGAAGTAAAGCTGAATGCAGTCAGGGCTACTGTTGTGGAAATTGTTGCTTGTGGTGGGTATTTACCATTTAGTGTAATGCTTGTGGGATCACAGCTAAACCTGCATTTTCTCAGGGCTAATTTATGATTGTGTGTGGCATGCACAGAAGCACTTAGCATGCCTTAATGATCACATTTCACTTACATCATTAGCAGAGAGAAACCCCCTCTCAACCCTAAAGATATGCTCAACAGATATGCTCGACAGAAAACAGAGGAGTCGAATAAACAGCGCTCAGTCATTTGAGGAATGTAATGGCTGTTTAAAAGAGTCCCCACGTGGACCCCTGACAGACTCACAGGAGAGCATTTTTCCACTGAAGATTAGGTCCTTATTCAGACGTGAACCCCAACTGCTCCATGTCTTTCATAGCTGACGGTCCTCAAGAACGCTATTGACCATGTTCTCACTGGGTGGGACACTGTTCTGGTGTCTACTGAGTTACGCTGAAGAGCTGGGGACTTTCCATTGCTCCTCCAAGCTCAAAAAACACTGCAGTGCCAGTTTGAAGAGATGTGTTGGTAGAAGTAGGCCCCTGACTTTCCTGTCTATGGAGGTTGTGTTGAAAATGGAAAATTCACTGAAAATGAAGCATTTCAGTGCTTGGCATCACTGTTTCAATGTGTAGAATCACTGGTTTAAATCAGATAAACTAGTTTTTTTTCTTTATTTATTTTTATTTCGCCTTTATTGTTGTTGTGCATGCATATCATTATTCTAATAGGATACTAAAGCTCTTCAGCTACATAGATTTTAGAGCATTTAAAGGAAGTCAAAAACATGAAGGGTCGTTTCATGCATTCAGAATGAGCAGAGCTATAGATTCTTTTGTAATAAAAAAATAGAACATTGAGAATAAAGGTCAAATTATTTATTTTTCTAAAAGTTACAAGAATACATCAGTAATACCATCTGAGTGTAAACACTTTATTATGCACCGCAAATATCATTAAGAAGTATCAGAATGATGAATGAACTTTTGAACTGTGGCACATGAACATCATTGAAACCAAAAACATGTGATTTTTTTTGGGTGTTGCACAGCTTCTTTGCACCACTTTACTGTATGGTGTAGTCAGTGGTTAGAGATTGGAGACTGATTACTTACATGTGTTTTCACCTCCCTTTCGCGGTTGCATATTCCAGTGTCAGCTTGTCCAGTTTCGTTTTAGCACTTCATATCACTCTTAAATCATGACAACTGAGTATAGCCCTTAAATATATTTACACAACTCATATCATTTGGGAATATCATTATATCATATTTAAACTCATCTTTTGGGTACATCATAATATTATATTTAAACTCATATATACATATTTAAACATTTAGGATTTGGCAGCTTGAGATTTGGAGTGTGTTTAAGTCTGCCATGAATGTAAAGACAACAACGCTCAATGCAGAAATGTGTCTCCATTCAGCAGAGGTCCATCCTGCTCAGACTGCTCAGATATGGACAAATCTGATCAAATCCATCCAAGCTGCTAAAATACAGACTATGGGCAATAGTTACTCGATAAAAAAGCCTGGGTTTGAACATCTCAAGCTGTTTGACCTAGGGTGACCTTATTTTGGCATTCAAAGAAGAGGACACTGGGGAGACACAGGTGATCACTGTAATTAGGATGTTGTGGCTGGGGGGCTTCAAGTAGGCCTAAGTTGTAAGAACTGTGGCAGTGTGTGTGTGTGTGTGTGTTTGTGAGGGTAGGAGTTAAACACTTCTAAAGTTTATTCTTGCATGTTAATGAACATTAAAACACTTATTTTCCAGCAATAATAGCCTTTAACAGTTTATATAAAGCACACAAATGTTCCAGGATCTCCAGTGTGTTCCCTGTATGGTTTTTTTTTCTGATTTAACTCCACAGCACACTCCAGCTCACTTCCATCTGTGTGTCCAACAGTCTGTCTACTAACATTGTAATTCACATAGTTCACACACAAAGATCACACTGAGCAAACTACTACTGACCAAGTGGCTGAGAGAGTACAGCTCCATGGCTTTGCGTGGAGGAAGGGTGTTGGTGGATAATAATGCTGATTTTTGCTGTGTTATGGAAACCATTCGGGTCTCCAGAGAGTTCTGACACTAAATGATGCTCACTCTCTCTCTCTCCCTCTCTCTCTCTCTCTCTCTCTCTCTCTCTATCTATCTGATTTTCACCCCTGTTTCGCTGACTTAATCCAATTAGCCGGCAAGCAGCCAAGGCCACAGCTCCATAGAGTGGTAAACAGACCCCTCATGCTGTGTCTGACTGATTAGAAACAAACATGGCCTGTTATCTCCACCCATACAAACTCCCCATAGCCAGAGCTGTAATGCCTGGAGACGTCTCTGGGATTTTCATGTCAGGATCAGTTTGAAAACATTCTAAAGTCAGGAATTTAAAGACGATTTTCAGCAGGGAAAGACTGGGATGTGTAGAGTGCTGACAATAGTGACCAGAAACATACATAAAATGACAAAGCTAACAAACAGATCTCCAATTTTTATTCTAGCCCAACATTGGACGTCTTGGTCTTCCTCACGGTCCATCAGAGGAGAAAGTTGCTGTGATAACTGTGGACGACTGTGATGTGGCCATGGCTGTGCGCTTTGGTGGTCAGATTGGAAACTACACCTGTGCAGCTCGGGGCACCCAAACAGGCAAGAAGAAGTGAGTGTTAGAGAGTCTGCCTCTTTCTTTCTTATTTTTTATTGTTGCCTTCCCTTCTGATGTGAAGTAAACATGGCAAATTGCTTTCAGTACAAGAATGATATCAGAAGACAGTGCTGGTTGGTCTATCAGAGGGAAAAAGAATGGATCCGGTTCAAATCCAGGAACAAATCCAGCCTGAAATGTGTGATGTCATGTTTTTAGATTTGTCGAGTGGTTTGAGTATGATAGTGCAGTTTTAGATACTCAGTGTAAAGACTTAAGCATAGCTTATTTAAACCCTTAGGAGTCTTGGGCTGTTTATCTTCTATGTTTATGCGTAATTTCATTTTCTCCAAATTCCAAACTCATAGCTCCTAAGAGCACAATGTCTCTGACTACCATCCAGCATTTCACCCTTTTTTGAGTCCCAATGGAAGGGATTTTGAAAAATAATCATTGTTGATATTGCAACATTGTATTAACATCATTATCAGTGTTATAACTCATAACTATTGTATTCAAAGATGAAAGGTTGATTTATAAGCTTGTGACTGTGGTCTGAAAGGGATGTTCGGGTGCTAACCCGGATTGTATCCAAAACATTCTGCTTCTTCATACTGCAAGAATATAGGACAAATGCATCACAAGCCCCATTCCATCTTGGATGCTTTCATGCTTGTGTACAAATTATTTCTTCTGTTTCTACTTGGACATCAAATTAGATTTTTTTTTTTGGAAAAAATCTGGAATCATCAATGGTTTGATCGTGTCGGTGTGAGCAGTGATTACTGAGGGTTAATTCCTATTCACTGTTTTAAATTGCTAAAACACTGAAACGGAATTTCAGTTTCGGTAATGGAGAAGAGATGTGATATTATGGCTTTGTAAATTGCAGTCAATTAATAAGCAAATTTTTTTTTACATATTTACATTGTTTTTCTCTTACCTCCAATTAAATCAACCAGCCAAAGCATATTTGATGTGCAAATGTGGCTTTTTTGGTTTGGCAGTGGAGCTAAATCCTCACATACTTACCTCAAACCAAATGAGGTTGTTAAACAGTCTCAAATGGACTTTCAGCTGTCTTTTCTAAAATGGTATGACATCCCAAACACTTTTAATAGCATCAAATAGGAGCAGCAGCCGTCTCGAAACTTGTTTAAGAAACTTGAAACTAATTCAGTTCGTCACCGGGGCCAGCCAAGCCAGACAGATTCTAACATATTAATTGAAGATGAGAGGCAATAAGTGCTTTTCACTGTCATTCTCTCTCAAATGCTTGTCTGTAGACATACTAACCATATATACTACAGACATACACACACAAACACACTCCTCTTATCTCTAATCGCAAGCCCTGAGGTCTGACATTTGCCCTGAACAAGACAGTTTGTACATCAAGACAAAGACATAAGAGTTGGCTAAGGAACGCCAACTCCATACTGGTGTTGAATAGCTCATCATTACAGGAGATTACAGCACATTCCCCTGCTCTCCTTTCACTCACAACCCTCTCTCTCCTCTAATCTGGCCGGATCTGTGCTCACTCTAATGCCAATCCTGTCTTATGGGCTTCACAGTGCAAACACACTCTGAGCTCATCTAGGCAGGGATTCACCATTGTTCCTTAATTGTTTCTCTGTCTGACTTGGATCATAACTCTTGAGCTCTTCAGGTGAGGCGTGATTGGGTAAAAGCTTTGAAATGGAGCAAAACATGAAAGTTCAGGTAATCTGAATAACTGCCAACTCAAAGACCTGCAAGCCAGTAAAGTTTATGATGCTGCATATCAAACTTACAGCACTATTAACTAGGGACAAATTATTAAAATGATATTGTTAGGTGGAAAAAAGCATCTTTATTTTGAATTAATGTAAAGTTGGTTAAACACTGGTCCGTTTTATCCCATAGTATTTGTGCCTGTTTTATAAAAGTGATAATCCACTTACTGCCTTGAATTACAATGGTTTTACTAAGATTTGCATTGTGTTTATTGGCTTTAAATGTTGGAATAAGACTGTAATAGCACTGTAACAATGGGGCTTATTTAATGTATATTTAATACTGAAACTTTTCCATTAAAACATAACAGAAAGCTTCTTTTTGATACATTCTCTGAACAAATTCTCCTACCTGTTAACCCCGACCGCAGTCTAAAGTCTGGATGCTTTATAATTAAGTGAATTATTGCTTTGATTGTACAAAATACAATAGGTTAAAACAGACTAATGCTCAACAGCTAATTAAAAATTTATATATATTACTGACATATTTCAATCTGTTTTTGCTTTGTTGTTAGAGATAAAGGTTTGAAATGTTTCAGTTCACATGTAAAATTACATTTTACAAACCTAAGATATGACAGATTACCATTTTAAATAAAATTATGAACACAAATGAACTTTTTCATGATATTGAGATGCAGTTGAGTTGCTCTGCCAAGCATATAAATATAGAATAGAATAGAATAGAATAGAATAGAATAGAATAGAACTTTATTGATCCCTTGGGAGGGTTCCTTCAGGGAAATTAAGGGAATGTCAGTGTGCATATGTATGTGTGCATACAATGTCATATGTATGCTTCTTCTCCATGATGGCATGTTTAATACTGTAGCTTAACAGATTCTTGCAACACTACAAACAACCTTATGCTACCTTTTCTTGCAAAAAAAATCAGTGCAGTATTATCCAGTTCAATACTCTGATTTTACTCCATTAATTAAGTCTCTTCTGACGACTAACCAATGTTAAAGTACGGTGATGCTAAACGGTGTAGTTCTGTATAGGGTTACATATTGTTTCTTCACATCACATTCAATAAACTAAGATAATTGTTATCATCAGTTCCAAAAGGCTCAGCATGTGTTCCGGAATAATATCTTCCCAAAGAAAATTCTTTGTGTCATCTTGTACAGGAAATTGAACGTTGGAGTACTTCACTCTAGTTGCATTATGATACCTAATAAGGATAGTGAACAATATGATAGATTTTACTAGCTTGTAATTTTAATCCTGTAAACATTTTCCTTTAAGATCTGGAATGTTTATTTCAACTAAGCCTTTTTTAAGATGACCTTTTAACCTTCCTGTCTGAATTAGGCCTGCAAACAAAAGAGCCTCTCTGTCTGACATATGATGGAAACTGAAAGGCACACCTAAATACTTTGTTTTTTCTTCATACAATTTTGAGGAAGAATTTTAAATGCCTTTAAATCTCATAAGTACACATCATCTGCACTGTAACTATAGCTATAATATGAAGGTATTTTGGAAGACTGTGGCCTGAGGGATGCGTGTGTGTGTCTGCAGGTCTCTGGACCTAACAGGGCCTCTGCTCCTGGGTGGAGTTCCTGACCTGCCTGAGGATTTCCCAGTACGGAACCGTGATTTTGTGGGTTGCATAAGGAACCTCATCGTTGACAGCAAGCCCATTGATATGGCAACCTTCATTGCCAACAACGGCACCGCTGCAGGTTAGATACTGTATATGCAACATTCTCCACTGCAGACTTCCATTGTAGCTTCCAGTCTTTGTGAACATGTCATGAACCCTTTAGAAAGTGAGATTATGCTGTTCCAGGTTGTCCAGCGAAGAGTGACTTTTGCAGCAGGAGTGTGTGTCACAACGGAGGAGTGTGTGTGAACAAGTGGAACACACATGCTTGTAACTGCCCACTTGGCTACGGGGGAAAGAACTGTGAACATGGTAGGAGAAACAACAGTTTTGAAACTCACAAGCCAAATCAACACAGCACCAACACAGCTAACTGATGTATGCCAGGGCTAGAATTTTCAAGTGCTATTGTAGTTGTTGTAGAATTGTAGTGAGTAAGTCATCATAGTGAGTTACGCAGGGGTTCTCAACCTTTTTCACTTCATGGTCAGCTTCTCTATAGCAGCCTGCAAGAAAACCAAGCTCAAGTTTGTATGTATAATAGTTTTTGACCTTTTAAGTGTAGACATTGAAACATGAGCAGGTAATGAGCAGGAAAGATAACATATCTATTTTCAAAATGAACCTTTAATTCTGTCTCTGTATATCAGACTCCATGCTAATAAAGCAGGTATATTATATATTACTATATATAGGTTAGCTGAAGTGAACTATGTGATGCTGCGTTCCATTTACCATGAAAGTTGGATGTCAGAGTTGGGAATGTCATCACCCAAATACACCCACACACACACACACACAAAGCTATAAATTAAGGTGTGTGTATATGTATATACATATATCCCACCATTAATCATTGTGACTTTGAGGCCTATGGCAGTCTCCATGTAAAGCAGCTTAGAAACTCAATCTGCTTTCATTTCATGCAGAATTGAGTATATTGTGTTTATATTAATCATAGAGGAGAGTAATTCTGAGGAAACCCAAGTGTTTCTTGATCTGATTACACAGTGATCTTTACTGCACTATTCTTAAAGGATTTTAATGGACTGATTGTAAAAATATCCCCAAATGTCTTTGAAATTAAGGTTTGAGGAACACTTTAGTCAAATAAGCAATTGATGACCCATAAAAGAACCTGTGTGCAGTCACTTTGCATCACACTGTGTGGGAAGCTAGGTTTGGGAAGTGTGGCACATGCTAAATGTACATTTCAGCCAAGAGGAGGAAATTGGATCAAAAGTGGCTTAACATTTTCTGAGAGCTTAGTTTGACCTAATTCTCTGAAGTGCACTGCTTGGTGTGATCTGTTTGCTCATGGTACTTGACCAGGGCTAGAGGTTACTCTCCATTCTAAACCCGGGATCACTGAAACAACACTCACATTCAACAGCTGTGTTGCCATTAAGGCGTAAGTCAGTCGGATTAAAATGCAGTAGAACATGTGCAGTGAAATCAAAACGCTTTGCTCTCTTTCAGCTTTACTTCAGTCTTTGACTGCCTGTTTGGGTGGGTTTTAATGTGGATGTGTGTGTGTGTGTGTGTGTGTGTGTGTGTGTGTGTGTGTGTGTGTGTGTGTGTGTTATTTGTCACTGTATGAAGACTTTTTGTTTCCAAATATATTCATAAAATATCTAAAATAATTTCATATTAACTCTAAAATTGTTTTCTTGAAAACGAATAAGTGAGTTTGATATGGGTCGTGTGGACTTTTGTGGAAAATTAGCTTTACAGACATAAAACTCGAACCAAAGGCTCTGTAAAATCCATCACAGCCTTTCAAAAGATGCTTATTCCTTTGAAGAACCTCCACATCATGTAAAGTAAAGAACCAATCATATGCGAAGGTCAGCAACCATCCTGGAGTCTGTATTTTTAGAGTGGCCTGTCACTGGACTCATTGTCTTGAACGTCCTACTCTCTGTGCCACATCTTCAAAGCAAAAGTGTGTCAGCTCAGTCCCTCCTGTTGTTCCATTCTATCTGAGAAGTCCGGGCATGCTGAAGTGAAATATTTTGCCTGGAGCAGTCAGTGAGTAAGTATGCTGGTCGATCCTCATTGGGAAGCAGGGTCCTGGTTGACTGGAACACAATTGACAACTTTCTATTGGGCTTATTCCCGCCTCAGTTCAGAAAACATGTTGCAACATTAAAAAAATCCTTCTTTTCAAGTGCATGCATGGTGACTTTACCACAGATAATAGGAGCAGTATGCTAGAACATTATAACAGGATGTTTAGGCCTGAAGACATTTTCTGATCTCTTCTATCTGCAGCAATGCCCTCACCCCTGCACTTTGATGGCCATGCAATGGTTTCATGGAGTGACCCTGACATAACTATAGCAATCCCATGGTACATAAGCCTGATGTTTCGCACACGTAAACATTCGGGCACTTTGCTTCAGGCCAGTGCTGGAGAGCTGTCCAAATTCAACCTGCTGGTAAGTGCAATTTCATGCCAACACACAAACACTGACCAGTCGGTCCACTGACTACTGAAGCCAAGAACAGAAATTTTGATCAAATTAATTTACAATTATGTTAAAAAACAAATGTGTCTAATAATCAGCACGTTTTTAGAGTTTAAAGTGTGGATGAGACATTTGCTGCCCCCCTGATAAAACAAAGTATACTTAAATTATGTTGTTATGTACTGTTAATTTATTTTGAACAGGTTATGTTATTTAACTTGTACAGCAAACCCACAGCCCCAGGCCCCTGGACCTGTGTGTCACATGCACTGCCTGTATCATCACTATGCTTTATTTAGAAGTATGTTCATTTGTAATCCTGTATATCATCGTTGTCACACAAAACCATTCAAAATGGCAACTTTACCTGAGAGGGTAAAAGTCTGAACAACTGAAAAACATGACACATAGAAAGCACAACTGTATTTGTGAAACACAGCGACCATATTCAAGTTATATAATAAAGTAAAGAAATTGGGAAACAAGGTTTTTGTTAATCCATTAATGCTATAATCAGGCAATCTATTAAACAGGCAGCTCAGACTAATAAACTGTATTAGAAGAGTGGAGAAAACAGTATGACCAGTATATTTAATGTATGTTAAGTGTTTTTTGTAGTTTTGTACAAAGGTGGAGTTCATCTCCCCAATTTGATATAACAGAATAAAATATCTTTTATCTTTTATCTTTTATATAATGCAATATAATATTATGTAATACCTGGTTTCGTTGGTGGAGACAAAAATACAGAAAACAGACATTTTGTGGAACAATGGTTGAAGTCATGTGGTTGACGTGGTTGAAGAAGTTGCTGCATCACTCTACAACAAGACTGAGCTAAGCTTCACCTTCAGTGAATCATTCTGTGGTTGAATTGTTCACGGTGTAACTGCTGCACTATTTAAGGTGGAATAGAGAGTTAGAATCAGAAGCCAACTTCAGCTTTGCTAACTGGTAACTTTACCACACATCATCTATAATGAATATTTTCTGTCTGTTCACCACGATAAGGTCACAAATCAACACTGTCTAGGGTAGTTTTGAAACAGGGAACATAGTGATTGCACAATGTTATGAACAGTCAAACCACAGATCAGGACATCCCTAGTTTAAAGAACTGAAAAGAGTCTCTGCTAATTGTTTTCTTACTCTCGCTTTTCTTGCTCCTTTACTTTCTCCCAGGTCAGTAACAGGCACCTGCGTTTCCAGGTGTTTCTGGGCTCTCGGCGAGTGGCTCTGCTGGAGTTCCTGCAGGTGCGCATCAATGATGGAGAATGGCATCACGTCCTGGTGGAGCTGAAGAGTGGGAAAGATGGGAAGGACATTAAGTACATGGCCCTGGTGTCTCTGGACTACGGCATGTTTCAGGTGTGTTCAGACCACCAGATATGGACCAGTAGGTTCTCCTTCAGATACCTTTTATCTTTATTATTACTATTTTATTTTTGCCCACAACATTTCATTCTACAAACCTGCAGAAATACAAAGATATTGGAAAGACATTGAAAAGCTCAAATTCAAGAAATGAATTTCAGAGCTTATGCCCTGTGTTTAAGGATGTGTTTCTGAATTGTTGGTGGTGTGCTGTGTGTAGAGGACCGTGGAGATCGGAAATGAGCTCCCAGGACTGAAGGTGAAGGGGCTGTGGATGGGTGGACTACTGAAGAAAGACAGTTCTGTGCTCAATGGCTTCAGCGGCTGCATGCAGGTGAAGCTCTATGCCTTCATTTCACACACGCAGACAGGCGTCTGAAAGCATACAGAACATCACACACTCTCAGTCATATACATGCACAGCTTTATACAAACATACTGTATGCGCTACATACAGTCATGTGGAAAGGTTAGAACACCTTTTGCTTTCACATATTTAATCAAATGGACATTTAATCTTCTTTTTAACAATACTGAGAGATGGTGATCTAACTAAACACACATAATAGAAGAGATATATATTTTAAACATCATATATGACATGTAATTAATAGAAATGCAATTTTATTGTAAGGTATTTTCACTTTTGGCTGGAATAACCTTACTTTATTTAATGTATGTTAAGTGTTTTTTGTAGTTTTGTACAAAGGTGGAGTTCATCTCCCCAATTTGATATAACAGAATAAAATATCTTTTATCTTTTATATAATGCAATATAATATTATGTAATACCTGGTTTCGTTGGTGGAGACAAAAATACAGAAAACAGACATTTTGTGGAACAGAGGTTGAAGTCATGTGGTTGACGGGGTTGAAGAAGTTGCTGCATCACTGTACAACAAGACTGAGCTAAGCTTCACCTTCAGTGAATCATTCTGTGGTTGAATTGTTCACGGTGTAACTGCTGCACTATTTAAGGTGGAATAGAGAGTTAGAATCAGAAGCCAACTTCAGCTTTGCTAACTGGTAACTTTACCACACATCATCTATAATGAATATTTTCTGTCTGTTCACCACGATAAGGTCACAAATCAACACTGTCTAGGGTAGTTTTAAAACAGGGAAGTTTTTTTCACTTTTGGCTGGAATAACCTTACTTTGACATCGCCTACAACTGTCTACTAGGTTCTCCTTCATGCAGAATTCTTTCAGTCATGTGATGTTTTTATATAGATGTTTCTACATAAGTCCCTTTAACAATAAAACGATTTCATATTGGTCTCTATGATTGAGAGCTCTTCAGACCCCGTAGAGGACCATCTTAGCCACTCAGAGACAGTAGGTCTGTTCACAGCAACTGCTGTGGCATCATCAGGGACCAAGCTATCAATAATAGGGTCAACACAGTTCTTCAGATCTCTGTTACAGTTTTCATGTAATTGAAAATAGACTCACAGCACTGTAACCTGCCAGTGTGACCCAACCCAACACACACATGCACGTACGTAATCCCTCACATTTGTTGCTCTTTCATTGTTTAGGGTGTACGGCTGGGAGAAACCTCAACCAATACGGTGAACATTAACGTGCGTCAGGCTCTGAAGGTGCGTGTGAAGGATGGCTGTGACATGGCTGATGCATGTGAGTCTGCCGTGTGTCCCACGCACAGCCGCTGCAGAGACAACTGGGCCTCACACTCCTGCATTTGTGAGCCAGGTAATAATCAGCTGAGATCCTGATCTCATTAATGTACATCAGTGTTTCTCAAATGGAAGCTGATGAATGAAATAAATTGAAGCATCCGGTCAATATATCAAATTGCACTCCCAGTGAAAAGGTTGTGTGTGAAGGTGTGGATGTGTGCATTCATGTGTCAAATGTCTTAAACACTTTTGTCTTCACGGCAGCTTTCTCACCTGTTGTGTTTCAGGTTACTTTGGGCGAGACTGTGTGGATGCATGTCTGCTGAACCCATGTGAGCACATTTCCAGCTGCGTGCACAAAGCAACTACCAAATATGGCTACACCTGCGAGTGTGGACACAACTACTATGGACAATACTGCGAGCACAGGTACAGTTCATTTACCTTCTCTGATCTGCTCTGTGACGGTGTTGACAATGTGTGGTCGAAGTGAGCATGACTTATTAAAATATTATCTTCATGTCTTCTTTATACACACTAGAAAAAGAAAGGGATTCATGGGGCGTCCTAATTTTGCATATCATATCGTATCGTATATCATACATTCCTAAAATATATATTGGGTTTTGTTTTTTTCTCCATGATATAAAACACATTTTAATCCCTTCTTTTCACTGTAAAAGCTTTCATTTATTACTTTAATGACTGAAATAAGAGAAGTGTAACCGTGGAATTGAATCAAAATATATAGGTCACTTATAAACATAAATGTGAAACATCTACACTTTAAAAAGTGTTTGTTCGACCTAAAAAAAATACTTGTTAACATGCAATTAAACTAGGTTTTAAAGAATCTCTTTATCAGTGTAGGCGAATTATAAGATCTGTGCAGAACAATTCTAAGCTTTCTCAGTATTAATTTGATCTATTAAAGATTTTAAATCTCACATGGGGGAGACCTGCCTATTTACAGAGAGCAGTGGTGTTGAACTCGCATCTGTTGAAAAGCAGGCAGTTAGACAGTTGCACCACTGTAGAACTCTGAAGCCATTTACATTTCTTTGTCTAAGCATTTTTTGTAGTGTAACAACTCTAATATGGTATACTGGTCTAGTCGTTAACTCGTTGCTTATGTGATCACTCAAATCCCAGTGAGGTCTCAGAGCTCCCCTGTCAAAAGTGGGATAGGAGATGTTCTAACCTGCAGATGGGAGTGAACAGTAAAGTAGGGGCACAAACTTAACACCTTACATAACATATCTCAACTCATTTTTAATGCTTTTGAGGTGGAAATAAGTTGAGTTAAAACAAATCTTTAATCCGTTTATCATTTTAAATTGGCTTTTCTTCTTTAAGGTGCACTGATATATTAAAGAGCCTTTGCTGCATAGAAAATGTATGCTAACATATGCTTATGTTTTGTATGAGTGTAGCTTAGCGTATTGGAGGAGACACCTCTTATGAAGAACACGATGAGTTGAATGTGAATGGATCTGTTTGTGTCTGTTTTGTGGAAAATGGCAATTAAATAGATTTAATAGTGATGGCTACTACAGTGGTTTCTGTGGCCTCATAATATTCAGTATGCCTTTTGAGCTGAGTTGGATGTAATCCAGCACTCCAGTATGATTTGCAGCCATTAGCCAGATGTTATTGAGTAGTCACTCTAATGCGGGCTCTTTTGCTCTTTTATTATGTGCTCATTCAATAATACACCAAGAATTGCTGGGATTGAATGAAACTTTATATTTGTGAATTAGTGTGAAAGGATAAGTTCATTTGGGAAAACTGTAAAATTGAAAGGAGGCTCTAGTTCCCAGTTGGACCGCCCCTATCCTGGATACAGTTAAGATATGTAGATACTGGCATGGCATACAGGATCTGCATGGCATCCTGCAGCACATTTGCCCACAGATGTTACAGCTGGGCCTGTAGATGCTGCACACTCATATGTTGCCAAAGCTGGCATCCCAGCTGTTCCCATAAATCATTGCTTGGCAATAAATCTGGCAACCGGAAAGGAGAGGATGTGTTACAATTTGGTGACATTTCTGGGAAGCCCTTAAGCGAGCATTATTCTGCTGAAAAATGCCATTTGGAATCCCAGCCATGAGAGGCAACACATGTGACCAGCACATATCGCTGAGATTAGCATCCTGCAAATCATTACTAAGGGTGACTGGCAATGGTATACAGTCACTGAAAGGCCTCCATACTCAAACTCTTCTGTTGTTGGATCCCAGATCCAGAACCTGGATTTGTCGCTAAAGATGATTCGGTTCCAGTTCATAGCAGTCCTGGTTTCTCATTCTTGACACCACTGTACTTGATACTTCTGTCAACGGCAGGTCACTTAATGGGTACCATCACACCAATTTTCCTTTTCGTCAAATGACCATCCTGCTTCTGTCCATCTCTCAAAGTCTGGTGACTGCTACACTACCCAAAAGTAGTCTCTGAGAGGGGGGAAGCAATTTCATGCCAAGACAACACTGTCTAATCAGACCACTCCCATAATCATTTACATACTTCACAGCACTTCACTTTCTGCATTTATTATGTTACAGCCTTATTCCAAAATTCCCCCTCGAAATTCTACACACACTATCCCAATATCCCCAAATGTGCAAAAGATGATGCTTTATTTTTTTGCTCAGTGAGTGTATAATTATATTGGCCAGAATTTAGTTAATATAGCTATTAACTACTAACAAACAAGGATTTTCTTCCTGAGAAATAAAAAAAAAATCAAAAATGTTATTGGCTTTCTTCATTTGTCTTTATGGTAGTAACCATATATTGTTTATAGAAGACCTTTTTTTAGTGTTAATGTAATTTTCTTGTGTAAAATGTTCACAGTAGCAATGAATAAACACAATCTACCCGTGTATCATCATGCGTTTTTAAGACTGGTTTTGAGTTAATGGTATACCTGTGCGTCACATACCATAGACTACAGCTCTGCTGCCAGATACTTCAGACAGTTGTGACTGCTTTGATTACTGAAGGTGTTTGATGTCTCTTTCAAAGTAAAACTTGTTTTTCAGATGAGCTAAGTGTTCTGTTTGGTCTGGTGGCTTTGGGGCTTGAGCATTAAAAGGAAGCACTAAGTAGACTCTCGCCTTTCCCTTTGGCCAAGGAAAAGAAGCTTTTTCTGACTGAGTTGTCTCCATTCAGGGTGTTCACTCTTCAGCCGTTTGATGTTTTTGCTTTGTTTATTAGTGCATATGTCTCATATCTTTCTCTCCTACACTCAGAGGAGACCAGCCATGTGCTCGAGGATGGTGGGGTTATCCAACCTGCGGCCCATGCAACTGCGATGTCAACAAAGGCTTCAAAAGGGACTGTAATAAATCCACTGGTGTGTGCAGCTGTAAGGTAGGGGCTGCTGTGGGTGTTTCTGAAGCATCAAATGTAGTGATTTTATTTATTACAAGAAGAATTAAAAAAAAAAAAAAAAAAAAAAATATATATATATATATATATATATATAAAAATAAAAAAAATAAATATTATGGAAAAGTTCATTAATGTACATTATTTCATTAAAAAGTTAGTCAGATTTTATATTCTTTACATTTAAAGTGAAATATTTCATACATTTTTTACTGTTGATCAGGATGGCTGCAGAATCTCACATAATTACAATATTTAAATTCAGTTTTGACTAAATTACAAAATAGTATCAAAATTAAAAATAATTTGAAAAGCTTGAAATATATCACTTTAAATATAATGTATATAAAATAAATGACAGTTTATTCAAATTTTCATTCACCAGTTTTCTTGGAATACAATCGTTTAATGTCTTAGCTAATCTACCAGCATGATCGCCATGATGCCATCAAAATCCTAGACATTAGCTTCAGTTTCTCTCAAATCTTTTCATTCTTTGTCTTTTCAGGACAATTACTTCCGCCCGGCTGGCAGTGACACCTGCCATCCCTGTGAGTGTTTCCATCTAGGCTCCCAGAATCGGACCTGTGACCTACTGACCGGCCAGTGCCCCTGTAAGATGGGAGTGGTGGGGCGTCAGTGTAACCGCTGTGATAATCCTTTTGCTGAGGTGACTGCCAGTGGCTGTGTGGGTACGTAACCAGTCAAATACAAAACCCCAGCAACTAACTGACCAGACTGGTCAATTCACTTTACTCTCTGTTAACTGCCGCTATTGTCCAGGAAAGGCTTTCGACTGCATTTTGGGGCACTGCTGTGAGGATCTGAATGCATTCAATGACAAGTGTTAGTGAGGTCAGGATGTTGGATGAACATCACCCCACTTCTTCCCCAACTGCTCCTCAATTCATCCCAAAAGCCCTGAACGGAGCGCCATCATTCCAGAGAACACAGTTCCACTGCTCCTCAGTTTCGTACCCCTCTAGCTCACCCTCTCTAGAGGAACTAGACAAGCTGTGTGTGTGCATTTGCACATCTCTGTCAGCAATGGGTGCAACTTAAAGTAGCTGAAAGTAATTCATTAGAAGGGGTGTCCTCAAACATTTGGGCACACAGGTTATATTTGGAGTGTGTTCGTTCAGTACGTCAGACTTGTTCAGGGTGAAGACTTACAGTGTAAATGTGCTGCAACACAAAAACCTGCTTCGGATTGTAACTTAACCACAACACACACACACAGCATGACACTAATAGCATAATGCTTTCACTATGAATGCTTATACCAATTATGTGCAATGCTTTCATGTCAGTAATATTATCCAGTTGTGTAATGGTATGGGGGGATTACTTTGAGCATGACTGGGGGCTTTGTTGCTTTTTAATAAGGTCAGATCATTAAGGGCCCATGACTCGGAAGCCTCGTTAGTGACACTAAATGATATTAGTTCTTCATTGTTAGCCTCTCTCTCTTTCCCTATCCCACTCTCCCTCTCTTTCTATTAGTCTAATTCTCACTCTCATTTAACACGCTCTCCTAGTGGTTTATGACGGCTGCCCCAAAGCCTTTGATGCAGGCATCTGGTGGCCCAAGACTATGTTTGGTGGCCCTGCAGCGATGAACTGTCCCAAAGGATCTAGTGGTGAGTTCAGTTTGGTTACGAGCCATTTAAGTGAAATAAATGATTTGATTAAAGCAAAAAGCAACAAATCTGTGTGCTTCAATGAGTCTCGTTTCAACAGCATGCACGACAGCTCCATCTGACAATCAAAGAAGTGTTGTTGGTCATGAGGATGGACATCCTTTCATCCATCCTGTTAACACACTCTTCCTCTGTGTGGTCCCCGTAGGCACAGCTGTGCGCCACTGCAGTGATGAAAATGGCTGGCTTCCTCCAGAGCTCTTCAACTGCACCTCCCACAGCTTTGCCAAGCTCAGGAAAGAGGTGAGGAATTCTTTTTTACTACAGCGAGTTGTCAGGAATAACCTCATGGTTCTTACTGCTAAATCCACTAAATACTGCAAAATGCAGCTCATTTAGGGCCCAATGGTTTACTCACGTTTATCATTTGAATTATTTTAAGCTCTGCACGAAAAACTAATTCAAATAGAACCCTGACTCCAACCCTTATTACTCAGTAACTATTGATTTGTTACCATCTTAACTTTAGAAAAAGTAAACATTTCAACTGATCTGATCTTTTGGCCGTTTTATCAAAAAACAGTGAACATTTTAGAAAGTAATGCAGATCACTTTCACTTTTGAACAGTTAAATAGATGATGATGATGATGAAACTGAAAACCATCCCCAGGTGTCATTACCATTACAACATTACAAGTTTTGTGTTGTTAAAAATATGTTGCGGCATTAAAAAGGATGGTAGGTCATAATTTCTTAACACTGCTTGACAGCTAATGTAAGATGCACTTTAAATACATTTAAATAACACAGAAAGAATGTCAACATTTCATTTTTTTCAAAGGCAAAATTGCCAATATTGATGTTTAAAACATAAAATATATAAATGATAATGATTATATTATGGGTGGTCCAATAAAGAAAATATTTAATATCTCATTTTAATACATGAATTATCATGTCCTGCCAATTCAAGGAATTGAACCAGCCATCTTCTAGTCACAAGTCTGGTTTCCTAACCAGCAGGCCATGGCTGCTCCTACAAACCGAAAAAGAACACTATGTTCTGTAACTTCTACAAAAAGTTCCAGTGAACATTATAAATCATTGAGCTGTACACTTCATTCTTTAAGTGCATCGGTAGATCACTAAATCCGCTTTCCTGTGTCTGTTGGCTCAGGTTGAGGAGCTCAGTGCTAACTCCTCCAGGCTGGATGGGGAGCGGTTTAAAGGTTTGGCAGCTGCACTACACTCTGCCACCAAACACACACAGCATCTGTATGGGAGTGATGTGAGGACAGCCTATCAGATGATGAGCAGCATCCTGCAGCGAGAGAGCCTGCAGCAGGGGTTCGACCTGTCTGCCACACATGACTCCACCTTCAACCAGGTACATGTTTACTTAACGCCCTAAACATACTGCTGTTGTGCCAGACATTATATTTATATCTGGCAAGAGGCAGAAGGGGAACTGAGGGGTGCAGTTAAGTCTTAGCAACAAATAAACACACAGACACACACTTATTGGAGTTTGTGTTGGAGTGTGTGTTGCAAGGACTTTAATGCTTATGGAGACTAAAGTGTTTATGAGGAATATCTAGTCCATAAAGCTGGTGTTCTGAAGGAAAATCTGATCCACTCAATACCATTAGGTGTTGTATTAACATATGTTAATACAGTCTGTGTGTGCCCTTTGGTCTGCCTGTCAGAAACAGAGCTTCTAAATCATTAAAACTTGATGTGATACCATATGTGTTAGATTAGTTTGGTACACCTTGTTATGGATTACAGCAAAACATTTTGTGAATGTTCCTTACAAGAGCCTTACAGGGATCAAATATTTATCAGCTATGTACTTGAATAAAGAAATGCATAAAGAAATGAATTAGAACATTGGCATTCCAGTAACAATTCTAATCCAGTTTATACTATGTGGACAGAAAAAAAATGGGACACCAGCTTTTTTATTGTTTGAAGGGTATTAAGAGTAACTGTCCAGGTGACATCAGGTTGTTGGATGGTTACCACCCTACTCACCCTCAACTCTGCTGCTCATCCCAAAAATATTGAACGGAGCACCATTATTCCAGAAAACACAGTTCCATTGCACATTCCATCTGCAGCTCAATGCTGATGTGGCCCTCTAGCATTAGGTGTGGTGCCAATGGGTTCATGTTAATCTGCTCCAGAGAGTCCTATACTATTGTGTATGTGTGTGTGTGTGTGTGTGTGTGTGTGTGTGTGTGTGTGTGTGTGTGTGTGTGTGTGTGTGTGTGTGTGTGTGTACACTGAGTGTTGACCACAAATAGATACAAAATGTGTAAAAATGGTCCAATGCATCATGAGCTATTGATCTTGATGCTGAGATTGAACTGTATTGGTTTTAGTTTGATTGTTAATAACTAATTATAATAATATTCAATAATTTGCAATTTTTTGGACCAAAATTAAATTCTTAATTCATTCATACGTGTAAAAATAACAATATCACTAATGTTTTTTTATATTTCAGTATGGTTGTTTTAGTATAATGTCAGTATATGTCCAGTATGGCAGCTGTCATCATATGCCACAAGTCAGATTAGTGCATTCAAAAAAATCTCAAATTTACAAAAAATATTTAA
Organism: Acestrorhynchus altus; assembly: GCA_034509495.1. Lineage (NCBI taxonomy): Eukaryota > Metazoa > Chordata > Actinopteri > Characiformes > Acestrorhynchidae > Acestrorhynchus > Acestrorhynchus altus. Next base: position 24,927,692 of record CM067512.1, read on the forward strand.
TCAAATCATGGTTAAAAGTGAGTTTTTAGATGATCCTCATAAGCATAACTGGATTGAACATAAAATAATGAGATTTTTGAGTTTTGAGTAACGCTGTGTATTTGAATCAACTTAGAACATTGTAAGAGCAGGCAGTTCTATCCTGGACCCTGAGAATAAGGATCATTGGGAGCAGATTCAGAACGCAGATGGGGGTACTGCCTCTCTGCTGCGTCAGTTTGAGGAGTATGGCAGCACCTTGGTGCAGAACATGAGGAAGACCTACCTGAAACCTTTCACCATCGTCACCGAAAACATGAGTGAGCGCTGCAAACTGTATTGGTGTTATTGTAAAGTCTTTATTTTATTTATTTATGTGGTATATTCACACAGAATATTCACATCATTATTGTTATAATGATCAGTTGTTTCAGTGGACTTCCTGGACTCCTCCACTCCAGACCAGTCCAAGCTCCCTCGCTTCCAAGACATAAATGACATCTATTCCAAAGAACTGGAATCTTCTGTGATCTTCCCTGATGTATTTATAAAACCAACAGAAAGCACAGGTAAATATTAAGCCTTCTCTCCACAATGCATTTCAAAGTCAGTCAGTTTGTTAGTTCATATCACTGTACATAATTTCTCTCCACAGATTTTGCCCCCACCGATCCCCCAGTACCTAGTGATCCCCCCAGGTTGTTTGAGGGTTCCGAAGGAACAAATTCTCCAGCTCTCACAAGTCCTGCTCCCTCTGCTAAGAAAAGACGCCATGCAGAGCTCGCAGACCTTCCCTTTGTCGCCATGGTTATCATCTACCGTTCTCTGGGTCAGCTTCTGCCCGAGAACTATGACCCTGACCGACGGAGTCTCAGGTTACTCATTGTCATCTGGTCTTAACTGTGTGTTGTCATGGTCATTGTGGTGTTAAGAGGGGTTTGGGGTTTTTTTTACTTTCACTTGCTTGGAATTCATTAGTAACCAGTAAGCTGCTTGGATTTTTTTTGAAGGACAGGACTTTATTATTAACCACCAAGCTGATTGGTTCTTTTTGTTGAAGGGTGGACTTTATCTGTAACCAACAAGCTGATTTGCTCCTTTTGTTGAAAGACAGGACATTATGTAAATAGACTGCATTGGAGCCCGAAGCCAACCCCTGCAATCCCATAATAGTCACCTGGAAGTTCTGGCTTTCTTCTGCTTGCCAGCTAGGGATGAAAATAAATCACTTTTGAATAACCCATCCTCAAGAATCCACCCCAAAGCATTTGTGTTTCTCAAAAGTTCCTCCCATCTTCACCATACATCATCTGAAGAGGGTTTCCAACTCATTAATCCAGGACATCTCATTCTAACTACCGCACCACTATAGGAGGCATGTTTATATCAGATGTAATGATGGTTAATTTTTTCATGTCGTCCAGACTGTGACTTTAATCATGATGTTCTGATGTGGAAAATGCTGACCAGTATCATATCTGCAGACTGCCCACTCGCCCCGTCATCAACAGCCCTGTAGTGAGCGTGGTGGCACACAAAGAAGGGGACTCCATCTCTACTCCTCTGCAGAGGCCCATTACACTGACCTTCAGACTGCTGGAGACACAGGAGAGGACTAAACCTGTGTGTGTCTACTGGAATCACTCTATTCTGTGAGTCTTTGCTCTTCACCTCTCCAAAATGTTTACTTTACTAATATGAGACTTTTAGATGATCAAGCCACATATCATATATATCAGTGTAAGGATGGGTTGATGAACATGTCTACGCTGCTAATCTTGTTGTGCACTCCGCTGTAGGGTGAGTGGCTCGGGGGCCTGGTCTGCTAAAGGCTGCGAGCTGGTCTTCAGGAACTCCACTCACATCAGCTGCCAGTGTAACCACATGACCAGCTTTGCCGTTCTAATGGACATCTCCAAACGAGAGGTGCAGAATACATGCATGCATACATTCTTAATTCATTCATACGTGTAAAAATAACAATATCACTAATGTTTTTTTTATATTTCAGTATGGTTGTTTTAGTATAATGTCAGTATATGTGCAGTATGGCAGCTGTCATCATATGCCTCCAGTCAGATTAATTCATTCAAAAAAACATTTAATCAAATCATTTTTAAACCTGAGTTTTTGGCTGTGTTAGATGATCCCCACAAGAATAACTGGATTGAACAGAAAATAATAAGATTATGAAACAGGTTTTGAGTAACGCAGTGTATTTGAATCAAATTAGAACGTTGTAAGAGCAGGCAGTTCTATCCTGGACCCTGAGAATAAGGATCATTGGGAGCAGATTCAGAACGCAGATTGGGGTACTGCCTCTCCTGTTGACGTGAAAATTGTTGAATTGAAACGACATTTTCTAATGCATATTCTATTTCATATTTCACCTTTAAATATAATGAAAATAAAATTTGACAGTTTTATCTTCTCAATTAAATTATGAACAAAGGATCACAGGTTTGAATCCAGAGTCATGCTGTTTGCCATCAGCAGCTGGAGTCCAAGAGATCAATATTGGCCATGCTGTCTCTGGGTGGGTAGATGGGGCTCTCTCCCCACATCACACCCAGTGCAGTGCTGGCCAGCACTTTCTTCCAAGCACATTGGCTGTCCAACAATGATAGAATGGCAGTAGTTTGAAAAAAGAAAATGGTAGTGTTAGTATTAGGATTAGTATCAGTATTAGGTTTATTCTTAGGGTAGAGTTGTGGGTTAGGGTCAGGTTACATTTTAGGAAACATTGACTTGGATGTTTATCTGAATGCAAGGTAAATGAAGTATCTACAAAGCACCTAAGTAGGGGTGTCAAACTGTATCGGCAATGGACCAGTGTGGCTGTGGGTTTTCATTCCAGACAAATGGAAACACTTGTGACCAATTGTTTTAAGATTAGCCAATTGATAAAAACGATTAAAGTGTCACTGCTGGTTTTTAAGATCTAAAACCTGCAGCCACACTGGCCCACAGCAGATCTGGTTTGATATCTCTGGTTGAAATTGTCCAGTTGTCCTGTGTCATCTATTGACTTAACATTTGTAGAGGTCATTTTCAATCTGTTTGCCAAATGAATATGGTCTCCGGTCACCCCTTAAATGCCCGGAAGCTGTTGGCTGTAATAAACCTTATTGCTCTGCAGTAATTCCTATTAACTCAACCCTTGTCTTTATATTTGGTAGCATGGAGATGTTTTGCCACTAAAGGTTGTGACCTACACCACTGTCTCTGCCTCTCTGGTGGCCCTCCTCATCACCTTCCTCCTGCTGGCTATTCTGCGCAAGCTGCGCTCCAACCTGCACAGCATCCACAAGAACCTGGTGGCAGCTATCTTCCTCTCTGAGCTCATTTTCCTCGCTGGCATTAACCAGACTGACAACCCGGTGAGCAGCTGATCAGAGATCTGGTGAAACTTTGTTCATGTAGGATAGGCGTGTGGAATGCGACTTTCTGAATGGGGGATTCTGCTTCTGTTCTGTGTGTAGTTTGTGTGTACAGTGGTGGCTATTCTGCTACACTACTCCTATATGTGCACATTTGCCTGGATGTTCGTGGAGGGACTGCATATTTACCGCATGCTGACTGAAATGCGCAACATCAACCAAGGCCACATGCGGTTCTACTACGCCATCGGATGGGGCATTCCTGCCATTATCACAGGTAAAACATAAATATCTGTGTTCATAGAGCGTTGTTTAAAAGTGTTTATATGGACCTAAAATTTAAAGAACATTAAGCTTAACATTTAAAGGGGTATTTTTTGATCCTGAGCTCCCCCTGCAGTTGTACAGAATGTAATTTAATTTTATATTATGGCAACAAATACAAGTCATGCTTTTAGCTCCCCTTCATGGCCAGCGGTACACATGCATGTGCTGCCAATTTAAGAAATACAGAACTCCCATCTGAAGTGAAAGACGCATGTGGACTGCGGCACCAGATTAATGTTACAGGATTTTACACAAACTAATTTCTGTGTCATACACCATCAAAAGAGTTTCCAATAGTGTTCAAAAAGTTCATTGGTGTTGCTTTATAATTAATTTATTGTTCTACTTTATTCAAATTCCAATATTGCTCTCTCTCTCTCTCTCTCTCTCTCTCTCTCTCTCTCTCTCTCTCTCTCTCTGTCAGGTCTAGCTGTGGGTTTGGATCCTCAAGGTTATGGAAATCCTGATTTTTGTTGGCTCTCAGTTCATGACACTCTTATCTGGAGCATTACAGGACCCATCATCTTTGTAGTGCTGGTGAGTGTGTGTGTGTGTGTGTGTGTGTGTACATGTCAGGGAGTGTGTCCACTTTGTTGATATTTACTCTTTACCGTTTCCTCCTCTCTTTCTCTTGCTCCACTGTTTTTTCAGATCATAGCTATATTATGACAATGTTCTCATTCTGCAGATAAACGTCACTATATTTGTGCTGGCAGCAAAGGCCTCTTGTGGACGGAGACAGCGAACGTTTGAGAAGTCAGGAGCAATGTAAGTGGAGCTGCACTGTGTATTCTCAACTATGCAGCGTCGCAGTGTCCGTCCACAGAATACTCCCTCCTCTGAGCTTCTCAAGGCCATCCCTCATAAACTATGCATAATAAGATTAACTTCTTAAAGTGAAAGCCTGGCCAGAAATCTAATATACCAAGTTTTCCCTTTCTTCTTGTCTTGGTCCACCAGCCAAGATGTGTTTGATGACCTTGATGGTCTTTTGTTCTGGTATCCTTCTTTAGTTTTACACTTGAGCTACGAGACAAATGTAACACTCAAGTTGGAATCAAGGGAGTTTATACCCCACCAGTTATGGTTGTGCTTCCCCCCAGAATAAAACACACACTGGCTTCAGACCACATTTAAAGGTTGTCTGAGATATATCAGACTATATATAAAACTTCACTCTTATTACTCTTATTCTTACACACACACACACACACACACACACACGCATTATATATATAATGTATTCTATAAAAATTTCCAAAAAAATTTAGTCTCAACTTAAATGACCATTTACGACTTTCTTTATCCAACCTGAGTCTAATTTAGAACAAACTTAAAAAAGTCTCGAGTGGTGATGAGGTTTAATAGTCGCTGGTGCCTCTGTGGCTGGACAGCAAAGCCTGTCCTGTCTAAGTAGATATACTGATCTGGGATGAATGTCAAGACACCGAAATTCAATTACAACATTTTTTTGTCTACTCTTCCTTCCAGCTCTGCTCTGCGTGTGGCCTTCCTGCTCCTGCTGCTCATCAGTGCCACCTGGCTGCTGGGCCTGATGGCTGTCAACAGTGACGTTCTCACCTTTCACTATTTGTTTGCTATCCTCAGTTGCATTCAGGTTAACAAAAATAATAATAGCTTGAGTAAACAACTTCATCTCTCCAAGACTTCACTGTTAAAAAGAAACCTGCTGCAAAGGGTTTTTTGAGAGGAACAATTTTTATCAGTGAGAAGTGAGTGTGAAGAACCTTAAACTCTTAGAACCTGAAATTTGCACTTTGCAGTTACATGCTGATATTCTAAGATTCATATCTCAGGATCAGAGTAACCTACAGATGTGACAGATACACATATCTTAACACCCACAAGACCCCATCATAACCACAGCCTCACTGTTGTGTGATGAATTATCAGCCAACAATCCTGCTCGGAAACAGCTAGAATTCACTCGTTTCCAACTGAATTAAATCTAGTTTAAATGTCAAAGAAGCCTTCTAGTACATGTCTACTGCTCTGTCCATATGCTCAACCTACATGCAGGCTCTGACTGATCAGTGAGAGGGGGCAGGGCTTATGATGTCACTGTTTTATATAAAGTATTATGAAGAACTTAATATAAATATCCATCTAATCATTAAATCATGAGTAAATCATAAATAATGTTTTAGTCCTTATAAGCAAAGAGAAAACAAAAAAAATATGTAGGGAGTACATTTTTTTATCAAATCATGATCATAGTCATACAAATATTTAAATTCTGTTCATTTTTACATCTCAAATGAAGAAAGAAATTGTGGTGAATAAAAGTACATTGCAAAAGCACCCTGCAAAAATAGCCTTTGGTTCTAAAGGTTAAATCAGTAAAGATTCCTTACATTAAGTTCTTTAAACCTTTAAAGGGTTCTTCACATATATCTTGGAATTGGTGGAGACCAAAACTGGTTCATCTATTGTATCACTCAAAGAACCATTTATAGCACCTCTATTTTTAAGAGTTTTGACTGAAGATTGAAGTAAACACTTTAAAAATCTATACTAAATATAAGTACACACCTTTTTTTCCTCCATTTCAGGGCATTTGTATCTTTTTCTTCCACTGCATCCTCAACAAAGATGTGAGGAAAAACCTGAAGAGTGTCTTTACAGGGAAGAAAGAGTCAGTGGAGGAATCCAGCACCACACGGGCCACCCTGCTAACTGTAAGTGGGGTTACAGTGAGGACTAGAAGATGTTGTCTTAACATTCTACTTCTTCAAAATTTTAGATATCGACCAACAAAAATACAGTTACTTGTTTCAGATTTGTGATGTAGGAACACATCATGTTGTGTTGTTTTATATTATATTGTGTTGTGTCTCCAAAAAATCTGACATAGCTCTAATTTTGGTTTGTGTTCAGCGTTCTCTGAATGGTAACACGTACATAGAGGATGGCTGCCTGTACCGGACCCCAATTGGAGAGTCCACTGTGTCACTGGAGAGCTCAGTCAGATCAGGAAAAAGCCACGGCAGCAGCTACCGTGCCTACACACTCAGGTAATACCCTTTACTCTGCGCTGTCTCATATCCCGTCATGTGTGAAACCATAATTAATAACAAGACTGTGTACGCTATTTTTCTTTTTCATTTAAATGTTATATATTGAAGTAAAGAATACCCATCTGGTAAAATGTCACAGTTTAAAACAGCAGCTGTGCTTTACATTTGGAACAACAGACACACCAGTCAACTGTAAGGTACAGCAGTGAGCTCGGAGGTGCTTGGTGGTAGCTTATGTCCAGTGTTTGTTAAAATCATTAGCCTAGAATTTCCTTTTTAAGCTAAAGAAGCAGGTCAGGTATCACATATGCCTCGGCTGATCGACTGCAACACAGGGTAAGTCATAGATTATGGTGAGGAGATTTTTGGGTGAACTCTTAAATGAACATTCTTTTTGTATGGATCTTGCTGCTCTACCTGAAAAAAAAAAACTCACTGGGATAACTGAGAGCTCACTCTAGTACCCCAGAGCTCACTGGTGTACCTGCTGTATCTCAGTTCTAACTGGTGTGTCACTGGTATATCTGATGTACCTCAGTTCTAAATGGTGTGTCACTGGTGTGTCTACTATACCAGTGCTCACTGCTGGACCTCAGAAGCCACTGGATCCCAGACCATAAGGGGATACATCAGAGCCTGTGATGTACCTCAAAGCTTACTGGTGTACAAAATAAAAAAAGTCAGAATATGCCTCGTTATTTGAAGGGACTGTTGTATGGACTGTTTTATAAATTCACATTTTAAATATGTAAACAGAAGCACATGCAGGAATGTAAGCTTTTGTCCATGTCACTTTTGGTATCAGTTTTATGGTATCTATAGGCTAAGCAGTCACTCTCTAAAATGTAGTCCAGCTGTAGTCCGCCTAGATTTTTAAATTGAAACATTTTTACAACATTTCTGGAAAGTTACATTGAGTTGTTAGGAATGATGTCAGCGTGTCCCACATGACCTGTGTATTTTAAGGGGGGAGCAGAAGCGAAGTGTGCCCTCCAGTGGTAGGAAAACACGAAGCAATGATGAAGATTCCTCTTTGTTCTTCAGAAAAGGCAAGAGGAGAGAAGGTAGGAAAAAGAGTTTGATAAAATACATAAATGTTTTATATCCATTAGCAAATATATTCAGTTAAAATCAACTGTTCACTAATAGTTTGTCCACAATTGGCTACATCTGCCAAAAAACATAATGGTTTGAAATTTCTTGCCACATAAATTTTTAGAATGTATTGATATACGTAGTCATATATATACTGTGTGCTGAGTATTTTACAGTAGCTTTGAATTTGGCTCAGTCAACCTCTTGCTGTACAAAACTACTCTGTCAGTACTCCTCTGAAGTTTGCTTGTCCAGATCTATGACCTGTTCTGATGTCACTGATGACGAGTATTACTTGTTAAAATTGGCCTGTTTGTCGTTAGACTCGGATTCAGACAGCGAGCTGTCAGTGGATGAGCACAGCAGCTCGTATGCTTCCTCTCACTCAACAGACAGTGAGGAAGAAGAGAGACGCTCTAAGCCTAAATGGAATAATGAGAGGAGTCCCATTCACAGCACTCCGAAAGGTACTGGAGATTGTTCCACCTCTACCAGTTTTTGTGAAAGCTCTCTCAACTAATTCCCTTAATCTATTGGTTAACATTTGCTTTAGGTCAAATTTGATTTATTATCATCATAATAAGAAGTCTAACCCTCAGAGCATAGTTCCCAATATGGAAATAATTGCATGACTCGAAGATTTCTTACACTGTCAAACACAAACAACCAGCAGAACCACTGTGAAGTATATTTCCACAAAGCCCTGTGATAAGTGTCCTAACTTTTTCCATGTATTGGCTTTACTGTGTATATGTACAGTTGATACTGTGTCCAATCACACGAAGCCATACTGGCCAGTGGAACTCCCCACGGCCAGTGAGAGTGAGGGCACTGGTGGTCCAGAAAAGCTGAAGGTGGAAACCAAAGCCAACGTGGAGCTGCATGAAACCGGTAAACTCAGCCCCAACGGAGAGCTTTCCCAGAGCGAAGGCCCACCAAGCCAGCCCAGCAGCAACCAGCTTCCCAGAAGAGGTCAGGCATAAATCTGAACATATTCAACATTTTTCTTTATTTATTGATTAAATAATACTGTACATTGCAGAAAGGAGGATAAGAGGACCTCGTGAAGGAGTTTAAGAAGAGAGTTTGATTTTCCTACCAGACTTCCACATTTTTTTGGCTTCAAACAATTAAATGTTATAAACCAATAATTCTTAAAGCAAATATATCTGATAACCTGAAACTAAAGGTTCAGCAGAATGAAATGTACTTAACAGAAATAAACAAATTCCCTCTTTTTAGGCCCTCTAGTCCTCCATCTCTCAATAATGACTCTAATCTCTTTAAAATAGGTTCAAGAGTTCATATGCAATTTCCCCTCCATGTTCCCCTCTCCGTCAGGCATTTTAAAGAACAAAATCACCTACCCTCCTCCTTTGACTGACAAGAACATGAAGAACCGCTTACGTGAGAAACTGAGTGACTATAACTCCCTGACCCCCACCATCCAGTGTAAGAGTCCATCTGAGGAGTCTAATGAAGGGTGTAACAGCATCGTTATTAAACCCCCGGCTCTCTCCCTCACTACCACACTCAATGGGGTCACCATGGAGCTGGGCACCAGCCCCACCCTTGCAGCTGAGGAGACGGACTCTGAGTGAGTAGCTCTATAAGCATTTTTTTTTTGGATTCTTTTATCATGTGACAAATGCAAGTTAGGGAATTGAAAAAGTGTATGGAGGTGAAGCAGTGAGCAGGGTAGAAAGCTGCCAGTCCTTCTCAGTTTCTTTTACTGCTGCGACAACAAGACTTTTAACATTTGAAAGGTCACTGACCATTGCTATGTTATAGAGGGACACAGCCCCCTCTACTTTCTCAGGCAGTTACAGACACAGCAGGAAATGTTAACCATCCGGGGGCGCACGCATTAGGTTTGAAAAGTCATTGATCAGTATTGATTTCCAGCTGAATTAAATCCCAGTTTAAATGGCAAAAGAGCATTCCAGTGCATGTCATGGCATTCCAGGGCATGGTATGGAAGGCTATATATTCAAATTGACTGTACCCATCATGTCTATGTAATGTCTCTTGAAAGAACCTGACCCAGTATATTTTTCCAGGACTATGTAGAACCATTAGTATTTAGAGTATGACACTTCTACTGTACTTTGAGCACTTTACACATTTTATGCGTCTGTTGACATTGCCTGCTTGTTGTACGTGTTTAGGTCACTGAACCTGTCTTTCTCTACCATGATCTTTCCTAGTGGAAGCAATGAAACCTCGATCTGAAGGAGCTCTGTGATTACACTGCATCAGGGATGTAGCTGTAGATGATCTACGTTTCTGTAGAGGACAGTCATTGTCTGCAGAACACTACACTCCTATGGAGGCTCATATCACCATAGAAGTCGTTCCTACCTGTACGGGACAAAAAGGGAACAATATGTAAATTGTTACTTTAGAGCCAGAGGACACCAGCTACTACATACCCCAGCATGCCACAGTATGGAACTGACTGAACGGGATGCATGGAACACAGGACTAATGTTGGCGTATCCTTGTTGTGATGTTGTCCATTCAAGGTTAAGTAGCCCAGTCGGTGACAGACCACAGTAAGGAAATATTTGTGATACACTCCAGCTGTGCCTGTAAAAAACCTCGCTCAGACTTCATCAGTCTAAAAATGATGCTGTTTGAAGTGTAAGTAATATGTACAGTAGCTCTTTTGTATTTTAGATGTTAATAGGAATTTGTAAAAAGAGTTGTAATTAGCCCTTGTAACAAATTGCCAATAGTGAATGTTTACCTTTGCTACTTTTTTTACTGTTACATTTTGATTCGGGTTTGAATGTTGAATGTGTGAGACCGTCTGTATGACTATGAACTATGCCAGTGTTCAGCCTTTAGCTTATTGAAGGAGTTTTCCGGTCCAATATCAGCACAAAAATATACTGTGATACCCTAAATGGCGTGTATTATATTAGATATTCATTCTGTTTGCCTTTTTGTGTATAGTGAACACCAGACAGTGTTTTAAAGTTTATAAAATTATATAAGCATGTCATTTCTCATCCACTGCCTAAGTGCTATACAGACGTACCAGTACTGTGCGTGTTATACTTTATACTGTATAATCCTCAGCTTTCTGACTGGACTCTGCTGAACACTGAGAGATAAATAACACCTCTCTCGTTTATTGATTCAGGGACTGTTTTACCTGTTTGTTTTTGGTTTATGTAGACAAATCATGCAATAGCCAGACCATGATGTGACTAGTGAACTGAACTCATTCTAAATCAAAATGAATGCACATGAGTTACTCTAATATACAGTAGTCTGCATCAGTGTTTCTCAACCCCAGTCTTGGAGGCACCACCGGCCTCCACATTTTAGCTTTAACACACCTCCATGCAAAGGGTTTGTTAATGAGCTAATCAGTTGGATCAGGTGTGGAGGGAGCAGGGAAAGCTCTAAAATGTGCACGGTAGGGGTGCCTCCAGGACCAGGGGTGGAAAACGCTGGCCTATATGACAGTACATATCTGGAAATACACAGTCAGCAAGTAAATATAAACGTTAGAGATATTGTTTCTACCACATTTTCCCATTACTAGGCCAAATTTAAAGGGACAATATGGTTAAAATGAAAACTTTAACTAAGTACATCTGCAGTTAGCATGCCAGTTCACATCATTAATCGGTCTTTGGCGTGAGATTTTCTAGTTCAAAGTAAAGCAAATCGTCCATCTGATGATGCATCCTGAATGTGTGAGGAATTTTTTTACAACTACAAGCACTTTCAGGTTATTTTTGAGTGTTTTCTCTACCGCCTGGGTGACGCTGAAGGAAGCCAGATGATTGGAAACTGAATCAGTTCACTAAGTGGCGTGGCTTCACTAAATGGGAATCTCAGTAGTTGTATGCTGTATTTATGAAATGCATGCTGGGTATTATAGTATTAGAACATTGACAAAATCCCAAGTAGAATACTATGCTGATTTACAGAACATCACAAAACATGACAAACATATTGAATGCTATTTAAGTACCTCTTTAAAAGAATACATTTGGACTCTGTACCCAGTAGTGATAATTTTCCTGTCATGTGGTCCAAACATGACATTAATATTGGAAGTAAACACATGGAGTTAAAAACTACATGATCTAAAACTGTGATAACTACAAAGGATGCCTACACTGGTGCCTATGCAGTAAAGCGAGATTTTTCTGAATTGACAGCTACCTTTATCTGAAAAATCCAGTTTCAATTACTTGTTTTTAGCTAAATCTGTTTACTCCAATTGCCTGTGAACAGTCAGACACACTGGACACATATGTGAAGACTATGATTTCATATCTTTTTGGCACTGAAATAAAAAATGTAAATAAATGGACATTGAAATGCTTTTATAAATGCACATGTTTATGTTTCTTCATTCTTTTGAATGATTGAATTGATGTTATGAGGGTTGCTGACCTGGTGATCTGGTGGCCAGACCGAGGATACTCTGCCAGAACTAATTACATATTTTTTCTTTTCATTTTAAACATTTTAATATTAAGTTATGTTAATTTGTGTGCCTACCAACACCTTTTCAGTCTGTACAGAAGAATTCTGATCTTTGTGTGCCCCCTAGCGGGAACACATGGTTTAAAGAAAACATGCATTTACTGAGCAAGAAATATGAACAATGTTTTCTTTGTTTAATTTCTGTCAGTTGTTACATGTTTTTAAAGTCAAGCTGGTAGTGGTGGTAGGAGCTTAGAATCTAGATTTACTTAATAGCTACACTTTCACAGGATTAGTTATATTAAAAAGTTGCATAGTACATACAGGATCTGAACATTTGCAGCTGAAATGTATTATGTATTTTGACTTAAAATTAAATCTGAATAAATTTAAAGTTATATGGTAAGATGTGTAGCTCAATTAAACCAAACTTTAATGCACATAGACATACATTTACATTTACATTTGCGGCAATGCTAATGCTAATACACATGTAGAGACTAAAGTTGAACTACAGTAGGAAATTTGATGTTAAGGGATATGTTGTAAAGATGGTTATATTTATATAGGTTTATTTTTATGTCTCCTCCAGTTGACAGTCTTTACCATGTCACATTGAGTTTTATAAAAAGCTTGGTTTCATAAATCTTGTGTTTTAACTTATGATTCAGCAGATGATGCTCTAAAACTAAAGTGAAATGAAGCACACATGATCTGAAAACAATGTTAACTGTACTTTAATATACTGTAGTACAATGCCATTTTTCTCCCCGTAGGAATAAACAGCTGTATGTTCAGAAAGGAACCATCACTTAGTCTCACCTTAGTACCTAACTGGCTACACCTCAGCAACTGCCCTTACTCAACTAGCATCCATATCATAGCTACACCACAGCAACCACCCATCAACACCTTAGCAAGTGCCTAGCAACAACTCATTACCACAGAATGTGCGTAGGAACACCTTAGCAACCACCTAGTGACACCTTAGAAACACCTTGTAAACCCTTGGAAGTCGCTCTGGATAAGAGCCGTAAATGTAAATGTAAACCTTAGAATCCAACACCTGAACCATAGCAACACCTAGCAATACATTAGCATATAACACAGATGTCATAGCAACGTTAGCAATCAGTACCTAACGTTTAAAACATTCATGTTTAAAATGAACAAAATTATTTGCAAAATGTAACAGCATTACACATTTTCATATTCAGTAAAGTTTTACTCTGTATGTTCAATACTTTGACAGCATTAACCATTAAAACTTTTAACACTTGTAAAACGCTGAATCAACAGTCAGTGTTTTCAGTGAACTGTTTTTAAACGTTTATGTAAAACATCTTTATCTTCTCAGTGTCGTTGGCGGGCTTCACTAATGACGTCATAAACAGCGATGGGACGTCCAGGTCCGGAACATAGCACTCCGCCGCCGGGACTTTGTTCAGACCGCAGGGCGCCGCCCCGTTCACGCTCCCGCTTGCGCAGGGGGAGCAAAGTCCCGGCGCGGAGTACTACATTCCGGACCTGGATTCTCCACCTCCAGTAATAAACGTGCCGTGGATGAAATCAGACCAGGTTCGACTGAACCCACGTCCGGCTCCTTTAAGATCCCGTCGCTGTCATCGACGACATTTCCTGGTGTGGGAATCAAGCGTCTCTGAAAATCAACAGCACCCTGAGACACCTCTCCGGGCTTCCCTGCAGCGGCCATGCGGCCCGGTCCTGTCCACCGCGGAGGAGGAACACGCGCCAGTGTGTGTCTGAACTGATCGTTTGTTTTGGAGCGGACCCGCGGCAGCAGAGCGGGGGGACAGACAGAGGGGCAGCAGAGCGGGGAGGGGGACAGACAGAGGGGCAGCAGAGCAGGGGGGGATAGACAGGGGGCAGCAGAGCGGGGGGACAGACAGAGGGGCAGAATCAGGAGCAGGGTGGCAGAGAAACTCCACATCTGTCAGGGCGTGAGCGGCTCCTCCGCTTTGTCTCAGTGCTGCGGAATCCAGATCCACACGGTGAAGCTCGTACAGCTGCAGCGGAACCGAATCCCGGCCGGATGTTCACTCTCCTCCTCTGCTCCGTCTGCCTGCTTCCCCAGTAGCTGTCAAACGATGTTTTTCTAGGTGTGTGTGTGTGTGTGTGTGTGTGTGTGTGTGAAACGACAGCGCACGATGTTGTGATTCTAACCAGTCCGTGTTTGTACGTAAATAACAACAAACGAAATCATTCTAATAGAATTACTGATTACAGTAATAATAGACAATAGAAACTGAGACTGCGGTTCAGCACCGCGGATTGCAAAGTTGTTATGGTACAGGAGTCAGTTGTTACGGTGTTGTTTTGGTACAGGAGTCAGTTGTTACGGTGTTGTTTTGGTACAGGAGTCAGTTGTTACGGTGTTGTTGTGGTACAGGGGTCAGTTGTTACGGTGTTGATGTGGTACAGCAGTCAGTTATTACGGTGTTGTTATGGTAAATATGTCAGTTGTTACAGCGTTGTTGTGGTACAGGAGTCAGTTGTTAAGGTGTTGTTGTGGTACAGGAGTCAATTGTTAAGGTGTTATGTCAGTTGTTAAAGTGTTGTTGTGGTACAGGTGTTAATTGCTAAGGTGTTGTTGTGGTACAGGGGTCAGTTGTTAAGGTGTTGTGGTACAGGTGTCAGTTGCTAAGGTCTTGTTGTGGTACAGGAGTCAGTTGCTAAGGTCTTGTTGTGGTACAGGAGTCAGTTGCTAAGGTGTTGTTGTGGTACAGGAGTCAGTTTTTAAGGTGTTGTTGTGGTACAGGAGTCAGTTTTTAAGGTGTTGTCGTGGTACAGGAGTCAGTTTTTAAGGTGTTGTCGTGGTACAGGAGTCAGTTGTTAAGGTGTTGTCGTGGTACAGGAGTCAGTTGTTAAGGTGTTGTTGTGGTACAGGAGTCAGTTTTTAAGGTGTTGTTGTGGTACAGGAGTCAGTTTTTAAGGTGTTGTCGTGGTACAGGAGTCAGTTTTTAAGGTGTTGTCGTGGTACAGGAGTCAGTTGTTAAGGTGTTGTCGTGGTACAGGAGTCAGTTGTTAAGGTGTTGTCGTGGTACAGGAGTCAGTTGTTAAGGTGTTGTTGTGGTACAGGAGTCAGTTGTTAAGGTGTTGTTGTGTTACAGGAGTCAGTTGCTATGGTGTTACTAGGTGGTTGCTAGGATGTTGCTGTAGTGTAGGTGTTGGTTGCAAATGTTGTTATGGTGGTTTTTATGGTGTTGCTATGCTAGGTGGTTACTATGTTGTTGCTATAATATAGGTGTTGTTTTCTAATGTGTTGCTAGATAGTTGCTAAGATGCTCCGGTGAGATATTGGTTTCTATGATGTTGTTATGGTACAGGAGTCCGTTGTAAAGGTGGTGTTATAGAATTGGTGTTGGTTGCTAAGGTTGCTATGGTAAGGAAATCAGTTGCTATGGTGTTGCTATGTGGTTGCTAGGATGTTGTTAAGTGGATAGGTGTTGGTTTCTAATGTGTTGCTAGGTGGTCACTTAGGTGCTATGGTTAGTTGTTGGTTGCTATGGCAGTTCCTAAGGTGTTCCTAAGTTTTATGCTAATAATTGAGTGTTATATTTGGAAATATTTGGGTAAATGGTAGAATGCTAACATGGCTAATAGAGCTGTGTCCACAAACTTTTGGCAAAAATGAGGGGAGTCAAAATGTTTGCTCTAAAGCCTGTTGGTCCAAAACTCCTTCTTACACAGAATGTACTGGACAACAATCACAGTTCAGTCAATCTGGTACAGTGCAATAATAATAATAATAATAATAATAACAATGATTATAAGTGTACACCTCAACTGGTCATGCCACTGAAAGTCGTTCACTCGTACGTTTTAATACCAGTGTTTTTATTTTATTAATCCACTCTTGGCCTGAGATGTCCTCTCCAGTCTAATGTAAACTGTGAGGACTGTGAGCGTGTGTTGAAAAGTAGAGATGCTAAGTAAACAGTTTGTGTTTGTGTAGCTGTAATGTACAACAGTTTCAGCTGCTGATAGCATGATGAAGTTTTTCCTCTAAACGCACACGAACATAAAAGCAAATGAAAAATTGATGCTGTTTGTTGTCTGATGCGTTCTGTTGACATCTTGTCTGCACTTAGTTCAGAGTCCATTAGGAATGGATTTCGAAACGTAAGAAACTAAGATAACTTTACTCCGATAATGCGCCGTGATACCGATTCAGGGGACTGGAGGAGTGCCTGTACTGTTAAAACGTAAAGTGGTCTGAATAATAATCTCTGGACAAGAACATTGACACTGACCTCTGCTCGTCTGCTTTTAGGGAATCTCATGGGCAGAGGAGTAAAGCCTAAAAATCCAAGTGCTGGTGAGTGTTTTGTCTTTTTCTTATTAAGGTATAACCAGCTGTTTGACACGTAATCAGTCCATATTTAGTTCTTATTTCTATGTGAAATTCGGACTCGTGTAGCTGTAAGGTTAGCATACGAAAGGGCACATACATGTAGAAGAGTGATGTCACCGATAAACAGCGATAAACAGTCATTGGATGATAGGCATTAAACATTTAAAGTGGACCAGTGACCGAGTCTTGTTGGACACCTTCACAGCAGGGATTGGGACTGATTTATTGTCGTGGTGGTAACTTTTAAGAGATGTAGAGCCTTGACTGAACAAACAAGAAGCCACTGTAATGATCTGGTTCTGGGGAGAAAGTCCACTACTCTGTTATTAGCTGGAGAGGAAATAGTTGACGAGGGTGTGATTTTTTTTTTTCCCAGTGATACAGCAGGAGTGAGTCGATTGTGAGTGATTTTAGCAAAGTGTGTTTCATAAGACTCTGTATTGATGGTGAAACAAAAAATGAGTAGCTGAAGATTTAATATTTAAAATTCTGTTCACACAGGACCAGTCTGTTTAATTAGCCGGAGCAGGCTAGGACTAAATGTGTGGCTTTCATTAATTAAGCAGGGGAATTGAACACCTTGTTGAACACCTTAAAACCAACTCTCCTGAGTAAACAACTGGTCTTCTGAATGAACCCAAACTACTCTGCTGATTAGAGTGTGGTAACAATTTGTAAAGTTCTGACTTTCATTTTAAAACGTGTCGAAGGTGTAGAGGCTGGATGGTGAACTCTGAAAGCTCACAGCACAGCAGGGACAACATTCCATGATTACAGCTGTATTGTCCACATGGCAAGAAGACACTGACCCAGCCCTAAGACCTGCATACTTCCAGTCCCTTGTTTATCTTCATAGAAATAAAAAAATGTAGATTGATTTGAAATAAATCGGTCCAGTGTTTCATTTTGCAAAAAGAGAGCATTTGAATTGTGCTACTTTTTATGTAAATGGGTTCCATTTCATCCTGGTCTTAATCGTCAGGACCACACAGTGTTATGTGGGTGGTGGGTCATTTTCAGCACTGCAGTGATACTGACATGGTGGTGGTATGTTAGTGTGTGTTAGTGCTGCTGGAGTGTTTAAACCTCTTAGTGTCGGTAGAGAACAGTCCACCAACCTGAAACATCCAGCCAACAGTATCCTGTGGCCAGCATTCTACAAGGTGGAGCAACTAGGGAGGCGTCTCTAATAGAGTGAATGGATACAGTCTTTAAACACTCCAGCGGCACTGCTGTGTCTGACCCACTCACACCCTTGCAGCAAACACTAACACATCACCGTCGTCACTGCAGTGTCACTGCAGAGAATGACCCACCACCCGCATAATACCTGCTATGTGGGGTTCTGACCATTGAAGATCGGGGTAAACGGAGGCTAACAATGTATGCAGAGAAACAGATGGACTACAGGCTGAAATTATAGAACTATTGTATACGCGTGGCGTAGCGGGGTAAGGCACTACCACTATGATCCTGGGGTCGCTGGTTCGTATCCAGGTTCATGCTGCTCACCATCGGCAGCCGGGGTCCAGAGGGAGAGAAATTGGCTTGCTGTCCCTCGGGGGGTGGGTAGATGGCGCTCCTCCCACACTTCACAAGTGCGCTGCTGGTCGACGCAGGCGTCTGCTGTCCATTGTGTCAGAACCGGGGATCTGGCATTCTCCTCCAAGCGCGATGGCTGCCCAGCAACAATACAAATGGCGGCAGTTTCGGAAAGAGGCGGTAGGCTATCGTCACATGATGGGTAATTGGCAGAACTAAATTAGTAGGGGTGAAAAAAAATAAGAGTAGCTGATAAAAGACAGGGAATGTAGAAACAATGTTATAACGTTATGGTTGATGGTGTATGTGGTAAACTCTAGACATACTACATCATGCTACAAAACTTCAGCTCTTTAAATAATGTGGTCTTCACTGATGTCTCGTACAGGACTGTCCTGACCTGAGTAAACCTGATCCTGTCTACCTACATGTTTTTCTCCTGACAACCCTGTTTTACTAGCTTTCCTGTTCTTATCTCTAGTCTCCCTTTTCCTTGTCTTATTTGTACAGGAAGGCCACCTATTAACAACTACAATGTTAGTGCCTGTCACCAGGCTCTTTCCTCATTCATGACATTCCAAAGGTGACTGAGGCTTGGGTCTGTGGCCTGGGCCCTGGGTCTGGGCCCTGGGTCTGGGCCCTGTCATTCTCATGAGGAGGAGAATGGGAGCGCAGCCGCAGCTTTGGAGTTTCTGAGCACAGTCCCACATGCTTTGTTCCCAGGCTAGTTTTTGTTTGCTCTGAGGTCAGGGCTCTGCTCTGAATAGTGAGTTGGCAGAGCAGCAGTGTTTCCTACTCTGTGGAGGATTTTGGCTCCCAGAATGAGTTATTCAGCTGTTAATCTAGCAAGACATGTGCTGCTGCAGACACAGACACCTCCGCTTATCACAAACTGTGCCGTGACGTGACGGATCTAAGCAAATCTCTGTGGATTTATGTTGCAACATTTCCATCGGTTGCTGAAAAGTAACCTGGGAATGTTCTGGTTTTGTTCTTGTGTTACGAATATTCTGCCCTCCAGAGGAAATGTGCCAATCTTGAAGGTTTTTAGTATTCCGAGAACTGGGAGGCTGTTTGCATAGTTAATGTACTGTCGTTTTTAACCCCCTCAAGCTCTATAATTATTATTCAGATAGGAATCTGAAAGAGCATCACCAGTGAAAATACTGACAACTGAAGTGAAAACACTGGCCTGTAGTCCGCATGCTTATGCCTCAGTAGTGATGTGGGACAAGGCTTGTAGTCAGTGTGGTAACCACACAGTGGTTATGTTGGATGAAGCCTGTAGTCGTAGTGGGCGTGCTACCGCCACAGTGGGGGCCCGTGGCTAGCATGTAGCACAGTAGCCACAGTGCATGTACACATTTCAGAAAAGTCACTTAAACTGTGACTGTCAGCTAAGAAACAGTTATTTGTTTAAATGCTGGACGTCCTGTCGTGTATGTGACTAACACTAGAATGTCAGGGTACCTCAGACTGTTCTGACTCTCAAATGTACAGGACAAACCTGCTTCTGTTGCATGTTAATGAAGTAACTATGGTCACACCATACTTGGGCCACTGTGCTCTGGGGCACACAGTGGCTCTGGGGGCAGCCTGAAGAGAGCAGGAGTCTCTCGCTCTCGTGCTCTCTCTCCTTCTCTCATTTGCACAGCTTGTTCCAGTAACCGATGTAACTCTCAGTGCTCTGATTCTGAGAGTAGCTCTCATTGTAAGAGAGAGGCAGCCTGCTAGCTATGAATTCCTCCGGTGCTCTGAACTCAGTTTGCCATTAGAGTACGTCTTTGTTGCGCTTAATGGGCTCTCTTGTTCAAGGAGAGAATAATTCTCTCTGGATAGGCTTGGCATTATCCTGTCCTTTACTTGTAGGTGTGTCTTTATCTGACAGCCAATTATGATAAGTCAATATAGTGAATAAATATGTGTGGCAGAGTGATTTTATGGGAGGGTATTACAATTGCATTTGATAGCAAGACTATAACCATTTGTTTCTCAGTAATAAGTGAGGTCGCTCTGTTCATCTGTGCCTTTTCTCTGCAGTCAGACTTCAGTAGAGACCCAAGTTCTTCATTGTTCTTTGTTCTTTATTATCAGTGTACTTTGTTTCATGTTTCCTTGTTTTTGTTTCTGCAGTGCTGTCCACCATGCTAAGATAAAAGCGTGGAATTGTGTTCCGAAGATGCTAAAGAGACTGGATAAGATAAGGTTCCGAGGACAGAAGCGAGATGAGTTCCTGGATCTTGCAGAGTCGCCCAACGCGTCGGACAGCGAATGTAATGATGACCTCTTGATAAAACCTCGAGTGTCCCTCAAAGATGCCGAGGAGCTCCGTGACCCTGTAAGTGCCTTTTATAATATAAATATGTTTCATTCAGAAAAATGTTTGATACTTACAACCTGTCATGGAGGTGACGCTCTTATTCAAAGTAACAAGGTTTCTCATATTACAGAGGTGGGCCAGAGTAGTGTTGGGAGTCTTGCCCAAGGACTCTTATTGGGAATCGAACCCCAGTCTCCCACAAGGTGTCGTGTCTTGCTGATGGTGTTCTCTGTTGCACCACACCAACCAACCCAAATCACACAAACTATATTCTGTTTGAAGGTTAAAAAATAAGGCTTATTGATTTTAGCTGCTTATCTGTACAGAAGTATGACCCGGTGAAAAACTACTGCTACTTGAGATTTAACTCTTGGTCAAGTACTGTGTGATCAATGCAAGGTAGATAAAACTACTTCTGCAAAAAATACAATGTTAAAAATTTGGACACCCCATCAAATCCTTCTTTCACTTCTTTACTCTATATTTAAACATTGACATTTGTTGTAGGTTAGGGAACCAGCCTTGTGACTGGAAGGTCGCCGGTTCAAATCCCTGAACTGGCAGGACATGAATGAAGTGCCCTTCAGCAAAGCACTGAACTCCCCAGCTGCTCCCTGGGCGCTTTGGATAGGGCTGCCCACCACTCCGGGCACGTGTGCTCACTGCCCCCCGGTGTGTGACGTCACTAGTGTGTATGTGTGTATCACTGTGTGAAGATGGGTAAAATGTGAAAGATTAATTTCCGCACAACACAGTGGGTTAAAGAAAGTACTGTTACTTACTACGCTAAGTCTCATGCTCCATCCATAGTGTGTTTGTGAGAGAGTGACTGGGGGAGAAGGGGAGCAGAATAGAGGAGGAGCTCAGACCAGGGGGAGGGGCAGAGTAAGGGAACAGAAAAAAGGTTTCCATAAGATTGAAACAGAACATTATTTAAAAACTTTAAAACCCCACACAAACAATATCGCCTGAGCTGGTGTCTTGCACTTTTCATATCCTAATACAGACATAAATGTTGTTATCACCCAGCCCTAGATCACAGTGTGCAGTTCCTATCTACTAAAAGTGCTCCACGCATGGAAAACCAGTGAACTAGTGACATGGTCATGTGCACGTATGGTTCACTGATGCTCATGGAGGTCCAACCTCAATATATACAGGACTTAAAGAACGTGCCAGATACCATAGGACACAGAGGATTTGTGGAGACCATGCAAAGTACACAGGGCTGCACAATATATCACTTCAACAATATTGTGCAATAGTCACAGCACAAGATGTGCAATGTCACGTAAGGCAAATTAAATCAAAGACATTTTTTTGCTGATTGATAAAAAAAGGAAAATTTCTGCCATTCTAGTTTTCCATCACTTTTTGCCTAGAAGTAGATTTTATCTGCCCAGTATTGTGATGGTTATACATACATTATTAATATCGTTGCAGGTTGGAAAACTGATATCTTGTGATGCAACAATTAATATATTGTTTTAATATTAAAATAAAAAATTATACAGCACTGTCAGTTTTTTCCAGTCTCATGCTGCCCCATACACAATACAGTAGTGCACTACACTGGTACCATTAGCTGTGCATTCCCACTGACTCTTAACTTAGTAAAAAGCATTTCTTTTAAAAATTCATGCCTGGTGTCAAACTGCTGCTGTACAGGAGACTAAATATATATGCTATTCTCTCAGGGACAGTTTGCCATACTCAAATTAAGCATAGTTAAGGACTAAATGACTATTAATGAGTTTCCAATTTAGTCCTGAACTGCTCTTAATCTGTCCAACACAAAATAGCCTTAGGTTTTTTGACGATTGATAATTACCCTCCGAATGGAGCCCTCTATGGGCCAGCGCAGTATATCCCAAATATTAATATATCAAGATCTATTTTGTACAAGAAATAAAATTGGCCATAACGTTATATTGCGTCTGTTATGCATGTTACCATGTGTGTAGGATTTTAAGATATCATTCAGATGTGTCTCAGTCTGGACACTCTACATGCTTATATCTGATTTTGAAGTGTCTTTTACATCACTTGCTACATGAAAAGCAACAATCGCACTGAATCCAGAGTGATGGAAGTGCAGAATTCCAAGGAAAGTCTGGCAGCAACATGGCTGTAGTTTCTGATCCTTACATTGTTACCATAGAAACCCATGCAAATCTGATCTGATCACTTGCAATAAACAGTTTGGACAGTCAACAGATCTGATTTGAGAAACAAATTCTATTCACATGCAGTCTGAACATTAGACTTATACTGGTTTTAAGTCTGCTAATGTGTTCAGGGTTGCGGACAAAGACTCTTTTAATGTAAGTCAATGTGAAAAGATTTTACTCCAAGTAATATTGCAGCATTTTATTGATCCCTTCATCAAGCCATTTTGACACAATGTAGAGAAGAAGAGTCAGATGACTCTTCAGAGCCTTGTGTCTACATTCCTATTTTATTCTGATTCAGTATTCACAGGTGCATCTTAATCAGTGACAAAACATGAGTGGAACCTCGGAACACACTGTTCATGTGTAAAAATCAAGCAGGCTGACTTGTCTCCACCCAGAGAAGCTATCGAGGTTGTTAAACAGGCTTCACTGAAAACCAGACAGGCTACTTTATTATACTAATAATCTGTAACGTCTTGAAGTCCTGTCACATTGCAAGAAGAGAGAGAGACACTCGGAGTACTTTTGATCAACAAACGTTGATACCGTGATTTGTGGTTGGTTCTGCCTCTTTCTGTTGCCACCAGCTTGGTGAGAGCTTCTCTTTTATTATTATAGTGTATGTTTGTATGTTTTCAAAGGCTGTGGGAACTGTTAATTCTTTGTTCATTCATGGCAGTGTTCTTTTTGTACTGCTGACGAACAGCATGCTTTCTTATTGTCATGTGAGAAATCAAACGCAGTGCTCTGGGAGTGTCCGCAACCTGCACGGCTCTCTTCCAAGGCTCGTTTCCATCTACAAACATCGCAGTTGCTTTCTAATAAGATTGGTTGACAGATCGGTCGTGTGTGTATGAGCTTCTGAAGGCTGGCTGCTGTTGGCACCAGTTACCTTGGATACAGCTCCCAGGAGCCTTTGATTGGTGACCTCAGCCTTGTTCTGTTGAATCCTGGTAATGTTATACTTCCAGGAAGATGATGGTTTATTGTTCTGGCCAGGCAGGAGTCATGGAGCCAGAGCAACGATGTGCCAAGTGCATGGCTGATTTACTGGGGCTTAATGGAGAATCAATTATCTGATTCAGGAGAATGAACCTGTTGAGCAGGGCAGCACTGTTCCAGGTTTAATATCACATTGTTCTGAAACTGGAGGGACATTTATTATTTGTTGCTTTTTTGAAAATGCTAGGATTTACACCTGGAGCAGGAAAAATGCGTTGCTAACATCAGATGACACGTTAATCACTCAGTGTCCATCCATCCATCCATCATCTGCTGATGATCTGGGGCTCTGGGTTGCGTGGGCAGCAGCCTGTGCAAAGAGACCTAGACCACCTTCTTCCCAACCACCTCTTCCAGCCCTTCCAGGAGGATTCCAAGGCATTTCCAGGCCAGCCAATGGAAAATCTGTCCAGTGTGTCCTGGGTTTCCTCAGCACCTCCTTGCAATCGAACATGACCGGCACACATTATATACAAGGCCTCCAGCAGGCATCCGGATCAGATGCCCAATCCACGTTGGCTGCCTCCTCTCAATGTAGAGAAACAGTGGCTCTACTCCGAACCCCTCCTGGATGACTGAACTCCTCCCCTTGCATCTAAGGGACAGTCTAGCTACCCTGGGCAGGAAACTCATTTCAGCTGCTTGTACTCAAATTCTCATTCTTTCGCTCACTACCCGATGCTCAAGGCCATATTTGAGGGTTGGACCCCATGTGAACAATTTGTCTACGTATGCTATCACAACATATACTTGTGAAGAATGTTTTGCTTTTTCTGAGGAACAGTGTCACCACACTTTCTTCATTTAAGAAACTTGTGCATCACTCATAACATTTAATGTGCCGTGTGTTACTTCTGTGATGTTATTACTTCTAAATTTCCATGCTTATATAATGTTTATGGTTTTTACTTACACATAATCAAATATTTTCATGTCACCCTTTATGATTTATAAGTTACCGCAATTACCGGCCCACAGGTTGAGAAACCTGTGTATTTACTATTTACTGTTTTTACTGTTTTTCTGTCTCTCTTGCTTTGTGCATGCAGGCTGGTCCAGGGTCTATCACCATGGCTGCTGCCATCCAGGACTACCAGAGAAGTGAGGCTGACAGGCT
The DNA here is from genome assembly GCA_034509495.1 of Acestrorhynchus altus. Classification (NCBI taxonomy): domain Eukaryota; kingdom Metazoa; phylum Chordata; class Actinopteri; order Characiformes; family Acestrorhynchidae; genus Acestrorhynchus; species Acestrorhynchus altus. Next base: position 24,952,493 of record CM067512.1, read on the forward strand.
AAATGAAGTCAAAGGTCACCTTGAGATTGCCTTATTGGAGAAGCACTTCCTTCGTAAGTACAGTTTCAGCATCACGTTCACAGCAGTGGCACTGGAGCTCTGGTATCAAGGCTAGTTAATGTTTTAGTGTTTCACAGACAAACATACCATACATTAGAGAAGAATAAAGCCCCACCAGCACAGAGTTGTGGAGAGTAAGTTTGGGATGAGTTGGGGGAGTTGGGTAGGTTCAGGTAGGGTGGTAATCATCCAGCATCCTGACCTTACCAACACTGGTGTTCCAGAAAGTCTTCCTTGGACAGTAGAGACAGTTACTCCAACAAAAGATGCACAAACTCTTCATATTCTTGAGAAACAAAGACATTACAATCTGTCCCAACAGTTTGGTCCATAGAGCGTTGAATCATCACCAATCCACTTTTATACCTCATCTGAGCCATTTCTTTTAATAGTTATAATAGTTGAATGGTCTTACTTCCATCACTGGTCAGATCAGTGAAATGTCTTGTTCATGCAAAGGTTGTTTACTTCACCCAGCACCAGTAGCTGCAGATATGCATAATAAGGGTGTGTTTTGAAAGGCTGGCCCTTTTTGTTGCATCTAGTCATGGAATGTAATTACTTAGTAGGATCTGAGCAGGCTTTATTCATTTATTCACTGTGTGTGAGGCTAAGCTCTATGACCTGTACCACCTTTCCATTAGAGTGGAGATTAGCCCTTTGCTGGAGAAAGGTTGATGCACACCCACCCACACATGAAATTACATATACTTTCTTTCATGTAGGTTCTCCCATTCTTGGCCTTCATTCTGTTTTAATGCCTGATGAAGTGTAATAATGACTTCTCTACCATGTCTACATTTGATTTTTGATGGCGTGTCGTATTAAACATGTCAAGAGACAAGCTGGTTCTAATTTTAGATGTGTGTGTGTGTGTGTGTGTGTGTGTGTGTGTGTGTGTGTGTGTGTGTGTGTGTGTGTGTGTGTGTGTGTGTGTGTGTGTGTGTCTTTACGCACTGCACACTAGGCCTTTCATATTGCTGCCTGTAAATCCGGGCAAAGCTTATTAATAGGCTGTTACACAACATAGGCCTCTCCGTATAGAAGAAAGGCTATTATTGATGTTGGGGGTCTTTGAGGAACCTTAATATATGAATGTTTGGAGGAACCTAATATATGAATGATGTGTGCAATGGGCTGATATTTCACTAGAACTATGAAGGATGTGTGAACCTGTTTCTCAGTTTCTGAGGAGCCACTTTGTTGACAATGCAGCTGAAGTTACTTGAAGGAAAGATTTTGCAAAACTGGGACACCTTCTCACTTTCTTCTGAAATCAAGGGTATTAAGAAGAGTTTAACTTACTTTTATTGGAGCAACTGTCTCTACTGTCCAGGCAAGGCTTTCTACAACAATAGCATTAGCAAGGTCAAGACACCCCCAGCTCATCCCAGAAGTATTGGATTCAGCACAATCATTCCAGAGAATGCAGCTCCACTGCTCCACAATGCCGGGGGGCTTTATATCCCTGTGACTCATGCCTGGCATTAGGCATCGTGCAAGTTGGCAAATGTTTCTCTGTTTCAAATAGTCCTGTTCTATTGGCAGCACTTCTCTAAAGGCACTAAGCTTTTTGTTTTATAAATATTAATTAATGGAATCCTTTATAAGCTTTTTAAAGGTGGGGTTACCCTGAAAGGGCCATCTAATAGTAACCTCCTTCATTCCTTGAGTTTTTTGGTCTGTAGCTGGAGGATATAAAGCAGTCATCTGATTCGCTTCTGCTCGTATGAAAGTTTTGGGTCATATGACTTTGGAACATTCTTCCCTCAGATTCCGAATGATGACAATAATTCTCCATACTGAAAAACAACCTTTTTTATGTAGAACAGTGGCCACCAACCCTGCTCCTGGAGAGCTACCCACCTGCAGACTTTAGATCCAAACGTAATCCACCCCACCTGATCTAACTAACTACTGCCTTCAGAAGTTCTTGATTGACTGAACGGCTGTGTTTGATTTGGGTTGGAGCTGAAACCCGCAGGAGGGCAGCTCTCCAGGAGCAGGGTTGGTGACCCCAATGTAGAACGACACTGATCAGCCATAACATTATGTCCACCTCCTTGTTTCTACATTCACTGTCCATTGTAGTAGCTCCTCTTACCATACAGTTTTATAATTACAGACTGTGGTCCGTCTGTGTCTCTGCATACTTTATAAGCCTCCTATCACCCTGTTCTTCAATGGTCAGGACCCCACAGGACCTCCACAGAGCAGGTATTATGTGAGTGGTGGGTGGTTCTCAGCACTGCAGCACCTGACATGGTGGCTGTGTGTTAGTGTGTGTTGTGCTGGTGTGAGTGGATCAGACACAGCAGTGCTACTGGAGTGTTTAAACACTTTATCCACTCACTGTCCCCTCTATTGGACATTTCTAGCTATTTGGTTCACCTTATAGATGTAAAATGAGAATCAGAAGCTCATCTGTTGCTGCGCAGTTTGTGTTGGTCATCCTCTAGTCCTTCATCCCTGCTCGCAGGATGCTGCCCACAGGACAATGCCGGCTGAATTGTTCTGGTGGGTGGACTGTTCCCAGTCCAGCAGGGACACTGAGGGGTTTAAACACTCATCCACTCATACCAGCACAACACACACTAACACACCACCACCATATTAGTATCTCTGCAGTGCTGTGAACTAGGATAGAACTTTATTGATCCCTTGGGAGGGTTCCCTCAGGGGAATTAAGCAGAACTGGTTGGAACTACCCACCACCCAGATAATACCTGCTCTGTGGTGGTCCTTTGGGGTCCTGACCACTCATGAACAGGGTGACATGAGGCTAACATGTATGCAGAGAAACAGATGGACTAGTCTGCACCTGTATGGTGAATGTAGAATTGATGTAGCAGAACTGGCTGGACAAGATGTTTGCCTTCACCCCACCCTACTATATGGGAATTGCTGGGGCTGGTGAACCTTCTCTCACACTGTTTGTATTTGTGCATATGTACCAGACGTGTGAAAGCACGAGAGCTTAGTTTCTGTGAAAGGAGCAGGTGATTTTGCTGTAGGTGAAGACAGGCTGTGAGCACAAGAAAATCCAACCTTCTTCTTTCTCTTCTGTATTTAAGAAACATGGCAGCATTTTTCTTTCTCCACAAAGCCTTTAGATTAAACGGAAAAGTTCTGAGAAAACTATGCCACTGTTTCCACGAAGTGCTCAGTCACGCGACCTGGCTTTGTGTTCCCACTGCCATTCTTACCATGTTCGTTTGGCAAAGACAGGCATGGCTGCTCATGCACACAGTGTGAGGGCACATTGTCACTTGCTTAGAAAGGCCTTTGTCAGACTCGTTGAACTGCATATGCAATTGGGTCATTCATTAGCATCTTTTCATGCATGCTCCAGAGCTGCATGGTGTGTTTCGGCCGTTCTAAGAGGCAGGCATATGGGTTCTGCCTGTAGAGAACAGGTTGTTTGCAGGAGATCCCGCTGCAGTTTCAGTTTGCTTTAACTGTCAAGGGAGAGGATGGGACAAGTTCTGACTAGACAGATAATATCAACAACATCACCTGTGTGAAGAGTGTTGAACACAATAATGTTTCTCTACGTTCTTTATAATCCAGTTTTATTTGGCCTTCTGTGTAATAGTTTCTTTTCCAGATTTCTACGTATCTCCACAAAGGCTATATTCCCGAAATTATAAATTTCATTGGAAGTCAATGTAAACAGATTTTAAAAACATTTAAAAAACATTTTCATGATACTATATGTCCAAATGTTTAGGGATGCCCCTTCTAATAAAAGCATTCAGCTGAGTTGCACCCACTGCTGACACAACTTGTCTAGTCTTTGTAGAGAAGTGCTGCCAATAGAATAGGATTGGCATGCCAGGGCCAAACGGGTAGAATGCCCTCCAGAATTATATAGTTGTCGAGCAGTGGACTACAGTGAATCCTCACCCCCCTAAACTTTTGCCAACACCCCCTCTTTCTTTTTCTCTTTGTCACTTATTCACTCACACACTTTTTGTCTTTCTTTCTTTTTGTATCTCTTTCTCTCTCTCCCTCCCTCCCCCCCCCCCTCTCTCTCTCTCTCTCTCTCTCTCTCTCTCCTCAGTCTCCCCCCCTCTCTCTCTCCTCAGTCTCCCCCCCCTCTCTCTCTCTCCTCGCAAGAAGATATTTTTTTTTTCAAATTTTCATGGAACTTTACATTAATAAAAACAATAACATTGCATTCAGTGACAAAAGCATAAGTGAGGTCAGGATGTTGGCTGATCCCCAACTTATCCTAAAACTATTGGATGGAGCTCCATTATTCCAGAGAACATAGTTCTATTGCTCCACAGCTCAATATGCCCCTCTAGCCATACCTGGCATTAGGCATGGTGTCAATTGTTTCATGTTTGCCTGCTCCAGAACGTCCTTTTCTATTGACAATACTCATTTGCTCAATTGCTCAATGCTCATTTGTGTCAGCAGTGGGTGCAACTTGGGGGGGAAAAGCAGGGGGTTGCCACAGATATTGGGACATACAGTGTACACCACTGGTCTCAGTGTTTACATGCTGTTACTGTTTTGAGGGTGTGCGTGTCACAGGTTGTATTGCAGTGCTGGCACTTTTGTCCGTCAGGATAGCACTTCTATGTCCCTAGTGAACCAACCCGTAAGGTTAAATGTGCATCTGGCAGGAATACAGATTACCATCCAAGATAGCAGATGCAGCACTTTTGCCCAAAATCAATGAGTTTATGAATGAATTAGGTTTTATGTGGTTTTAATGAATTAGCGTTTCTATAAATGTGATTTATACATGGTGGTTAGTGAGAAGTCAGGCATGTTTAAAAGCGTTTTTTTTCACAGACACCTGAAGAAACGTAATATGGGTGCTCCTGCAGGATCCAGAATCTGCCAACAAATGACAATATTGCTGTTGTATGCACTGCTGCTCAGAAGGGCCTGTCCCACTGCTGCACCATACACTGCAGTTGTGCTGTGGGTCAGTGGAGCAACCTGTGATGCAGCGTCCCAGCATCTTTGTTGGGTCTGCAATGTTCCCACATGGAATGGGCTCACACAAGCAGACCACACATCTGTAATACTTTGAAAGTCTATTTGGAACACTGTAACACTGATTCTGGTTCATGTGCACTTTTTGGGTGCACGTAAGGGAGGATGATCCAGCTGGTAATCGCCACAGATTTCAAAATCAATTTGTTTGCGGTTCAAAAGATCGGCTCATTTCTGGCTTATTTCACTTACATAACAGGGTTTTAACTTCAGCTTCATGAACTGCAGCACTGAAATATGCTAGAATGTAAGTTAATCAGCGCCAATAATGCTGTTCCAAAACAAGATTTTATTTACTCATATAATTCTCCTTAAGAATAAATCAACTCCAAATGAAGGCGTTGGGTCTCCAGAAGGAGAGTTTTCTCCAGAGGCAGGAGCTGCTGTGTGTGTTGTGAGGCAACAGCTTTAATCAGAGCCCCTGAAAATCCTTACTGTGTGTATTGAAGCTTTGAGCTCAGTGTGAAAACACCTATAGTAGGAGTAAGACACGTGTCTGTGCGTTTCCTTGTCTCGTAATTCCCCAGTAAGAACTGTCAGATTACTGTACGATCGTATGAAAGTCTCCGTTTCTTAATGGGTGGGTCATCAAGACTTGCACTGTCATTGACGGACTGAAGTGTGTCTCATTTATTGTGCTTAAAATAAATGGAGTTTCTCTCTTTACTTGTGTGAAATATGAATATAAATAGTTGCCTTTTAAAGATAAAGAAGAGTTGTCCTCCCGTGCCAGATTTCATCACTGGTAGGACTGTCAGCCACTCTCTGAGCAGCTCTCCACTCAAGCAGCATTTAATCAGTCATGGATTTGTGTCTGTAGTCCACAAAACCTGTTACAGCTCTACTTGGAGAGATCTTGTAGGTGGACAGCTACACAGATTAGATTATCACTTCAGCAGCACAGTCAAACGTAGCATTGCAGTACCGCCTGCAAATCTAGCTGGTGACGTAAAAAACCCCACATTTGAACCTTTGTTCCAGTGTAATTTTACTAAGTGCCATTGTAGGGAAACAAAAGTGTCACTGCTGCTGCAGCTTGGAGACTTTACAATTGGCTAGTTTGTGTGCGGCCCTATGATTTCTTCAAAGACACATTTTGGAGTAGTGTAGGTACCACGCAGTGGAAAAAACACCATAAGAAAATATGTTTTAAATTACATTGAGGATCTCTGTGCTGTGTAGGTTTGAAACTTTGAAAATCCGCTTCACTGTACAGATCTCAGGTGTCCGCTCCATTTCACTTGCCTTTTGAGTCAGCACCGGGGGGTCTTCATGAGAAGGCCAGTGCCACTGGCAGAGACAAAGCTGGGGCTGAATTATAGATGAGGATGTTCTTATGTTCCAGGTAACCTTGAAGCAGGTGCAGTGAGTGGGAATGGGCCACACTCACAGAGCTGCGTGTAATGTTGGGGAACAGATTTGATTTGGGCCTTACCTGATTGCAGCCATGTGTTTTGACAAGTTGAAAGTGCGTGAAATTCAGTGGGTCTGCTTGCGTTCGCTGGTTGTGAAAGAGACTGTCTGATTCATGTCGGTTTGTTAGAAGAGAATCAGAGATGACTGGCTGTCTAAACATAGCCTGAATGCAGCCCGTGAGTGCGTTTGCTCTGATACCAGCATGAAGCAGGTTGATGAAGATTTAGAGAGGCATTTAGCTCAAGGGAGTTTAGATCCTCTTGCATGCTGTGCTCAGGTTGATACTGGGAGCAAGCTGACATTCAGGTGTATATTGTCTGTTTGAGCTGTGACCTCCCCCCAAGTCTAGGCAGAAGTTGATAACCTGCTCACTCTCGACTCACTCCTACATGCTAGAGCAACCTTCTCTGCATTCCCTTTCTGTTGTAAACACATGCTACACCTCTATCTCTGCAGTTTCTTCAGGGATATTCCAGGCCAGGAGTTCATAATGTCAATACCCATGTCGGGCTGGGCGATATCTAAAGAAAACTCATATTGCGATATGTTTAAGAGAAAATTTTCATGTTCATTTTAATGTTAATGTTTTAATGATGTCTTGAGGCCACCAGAACACATCATGAACACCATGACTCAGAACTGGACTGAGATTAAACTAGCCAATACCAATTCCATTGAAATATACCTGATCGGCCCCTGATCCTGACACATGGATTGGGATCGGGACCTCACTGGTCCAATTACTGAAGGTTGAAGGTGTCCTGTGATATCTGCCACCGAGACGTTAACAACAGATCCTGTCCTTGAAGTTGTAACATAAATGAGACTTGTCACAGTTTCAGTGTTTGTCCTTTCTTTAAGCACATTTGGTAGGTACTGACCAGTGCAGAAACATAACTGCCTGATGACATTTTTGATTCGCTGCTTTAACACACCCCCTGTAATTGTGAATCAGGTGTGCTGGGAGTAGGGAACGCAGTAAAATGAACAGTGCCTCTAGTTATTACACTTTGGTCTTTGTCAAAGTGGCTCAGATTGTTGTGCTTGTCCATTGTTCCAGCTTTGAACTCATCATCTTTAAGAAATGACTGTTCGCCTGCTGTGTTAAATGTCCACCCTTTGAAAGATGCCACTGAAGATGAAGACGATCAGTATTTTTCAGACTAATGTTATGGCCGGTCTTTGCATTGTGTCGTAGTTAACGCAGATACCCATGAAATATAGCACAGTGTAGAAGGTACCTGCTTGTTGAACCCCAAGACGAGAACCACTTCTCCACGTTATCTTATCACATGTTAAATGAATGACACTTTGAAACGACCCATTGAGATGTAATGTGTGGCACAGCTCTAAAATTGTGTCAGGAATTCCCTCAGCCATGTCCCTGCACTGTGCTGTTCTGCTTCCCTCAGAGGAGGAGCTGAGGAAACTTCGAGAGGAGACGAACATCGAGACGCTGAAGCAGGAGCTGGAAAAGGAGCGTTTGAAAAGGGTTGACCTCGAACAGAAAATGAACGAAATTCTCAAAACGAGGTACGACACGCGGATTTCATTTTCCTCTCAGCCGAGTCGGTTCAGTAGATTAATGCATGGACCGTGTTTATGAATTCAGTCATATCCTGTAATACAAATGTGTTTCAGGCTCGAGGACTCTCCGCCCCCACCTTCAAAACCTCACGGCCTTACAGTCAATGGAACAGGTAAGCTGTTGGAGATGTCAGCTGTTTTGAAGCTCCATGGTTCTTTTTGGACCATCTGCTATGAGAGCTAGATTTCCACACTGCAGGATACGTTATTCTCTTTCAGGCTGTATCGAGTTCCGACCGACTGTCTCCTGCTGCTGTTTCTGGCCTTGCTCTGCCCTGTAACTTGGTGTTGCTGTTATTAACCGTTAGAATATCTGACTGTCTGCCCTTTCAAACGAAGAACTGTTGCTTGTTCATATGGAGGGGAGAACACCAGTCTCTGTGGTGTACAGACAGTGGCGATCTGCAGTCATTACTGGTTACGGTGGGTGTGTGGGTGGGTGAGGAAATCCGTTACAGACCCTGAGGGTGAAGAAGCTTAGAAAGGTGGGACGGCGTACTCTAATGAATTGCTTTCTTTTTAGACACACATGCTCACAACATGCTCACCCACACAAACACACAGACTTATGTTAGGGTCAGCAGCAAACCACATGACCACTGCTGCTTATCCTTCAGTCAGAGAGTTCTAACTGGACTGTTCTATGGCATTGCTCAAAGAACCATTTGAAGCACCATTATTTTTGAGAGTATAGTTCTTGTGTAGCAAAGAAACTTTGGAAGCGCCTTAATTTTCATGCCAGGACACACTTGTAGTTAGGGCTGCCAATATTTATCGATTAATCTATCAACTTTTATTGATTAGTCGATTAAGCTAAGACTAACTTTCCTTCACAAAATCAGCGCATTTCATTCTTACTTCATTTTGTCGATAACAAACAGCATGTTATCAAATGATGCAGCAGAGCAAAATACGTCTGAATTGGAAAAACTCCAGGTGGCAGAACTGACATTACACACACAAAAATTATACACCGGTATTTTTATTTAAATTGAAATGTTTTAAAGATCAAAAAGTTAATTCGTCAAAATAAATATTTTAAAATATTGATGCTGATTGATGTATTTTCAGTGTCTACCTCATCTATTACGTAAACAAATTTTGGCAGCCTTACTCGCACTGCTGGTGTCTTTCTTGTGACCAAACAAATCCAAATCCAAAAGGTCCTTAAGCTCTCAGTATGCTGTGATTTCACTCAACCAAGTCCCACATGAATGATTTGGATACAGCAGCAGAGTGGTTCCCTCTTCTGGTCAGAAACGTGATCCACTGAGCTCTGCTCTTCTGGAAAAAACAAAAAAACTAAATAGAGTGTTTGAGGCAGATTGCTTGTGACCCACTCGTCCCCACATGACCTAAGATTTCAAAACCACTGCTGTAAAAGTGCAGTAAAATTAATAAAAATGCAGATGGTTTAGTGCAGTGGTCTTCCACCACCTAAACTGACCTGATCTAAGTACAGAAAATACAGCCTCAAGAATCTGGAAATGTTGACAAAATCAAAAATTACACACCTGTCCAATACAGATGTATCAGGTTTTTCAAGGGGGCCAGTTTTTCATATACAGTGTCAGGTTTGGGTCTGGCTCAGGTTCATTTTATAAGGAGTAATTTTTTATGCAGTTAGTAATTATTTGAAGTTATTTGGCTACATAATCTTTTACATGCCCTCACATGTTTCTCTCACTCTCACACAAACCCAGCGTATAATGAGTTTAAGATTTGATCTAATCAGACCAGACTGGCTCTTTCTGTCACTCATGTAACTCTGTAGTCTACATACTAGTGCATGTAGAATACTGTAGAAAAGGGTTTTTCATCATAATTCAAAAATTTACCTTTTATAATTTATATTAAATGCATTTAAAGTGATGTATTTCATGAGTTTTTGTTTTAAAGTTGATTCTGGAGTTGATACCCATACTGATCAACAATAAAACAAAATGTCTGGCTTGAAATGTCACTTTACATGCAATGAATATAAAATGACAGTGTATCGTTTTGAATGAAATTGTGATCACAAATGAGCTTTTTTTTAGATGCACTAGTATGTGCATTTAAATTAGACTCAGTCCTCAAAATGTTCAATACCAGTCTGGTATCGTGCTATTTTACTGCCAAAAATTGCGAGTATAATTCATGCTGCACTCACGAATTTCATTTGTTGCTCTCTCAAATTTATCATGCTCTCGTTCAGACTGGCTTTGCTCTTGTACGAAACTCTGTGTAACCTGCTCAAGTACAATCACTGTGTGCATGCGCACACAATTTTCTCCTGCTAGCTTGTGGCTCATTAATGAGAATATAGAGGAGTGGCAGCAAGAATTTCATTTGTCAAAACCAGTTGCTAGCTGATTGGCTGAAGACCTTTGGCAGCTTTGTTCGGCTGAAAATCTAGAGTGAGAGCACAAAATGGTCTGCAAGCAAGCAGGAGAAATGTGAGTGCATGTGCATGCTCTTACAGCATAAGAACACAGTGATCATACTGGAGCAGGATAAATCTGAGAGCTTGCACAGTTACATACCAGAGCAAAGCCAATTTGTGCGAGAGCATGGTAAATTTGAGAGAGCAAATTCATATTTTGCATGTGTAGAAAGGAACTTTGTGCTGCATGAATTGTGCTCTCACAAAAAAAAAATGCTCTTGACATTAATAGTCATAGGCCTGCTTAGGTTGGGTCTCAAACTCAGGTACGGGTCAGACTAGCCCTTCAAATTCATTCCGGGGCGGACCTGGTTGGTGCCTTTTTCTTGTCTTAAAGAGAATGCAGTGGACCTCACCTTTAAACTAATGCTCAAATTCATTCCACTTTTTGATGTTCATCTGCAGCTCAGAGCTTCAGTGAAGATGATTTTGAAACTGTCTCATTCTTAGACTGATGTCCTTTTTCTGCTCCCTGACAGGAGAAATACAGAAGGAGTCATTGAGGTCCAAGCTGTGGAAGTGGCTTTACGAGCGCTTTGGTGTGTATATAGAAGATTTCCGCTTCCAACCAGAAGAGAACACAATAGAGACAGAGGAACCACTCAGTGCTAAAAGGTGACGTGGACATCATCTCCATCTGCCTATTAGAACAGGTTTGGGGGTTGAGGGGGATGGACTGGTCTGGGAAAACACTAAAGACTAGAGATGTCACTAGAGAATGTCACTGTCCACTTTAGAGCTGCTAGTGACAAAACCTTTTAGCACTGTTTTCATAGTAAGACAATGCGTGACACGGTGTTGGTTGTGGACAGGGGAGTTTTTTCAACTCACATGTTCATTTTGGGGGTTGATTACTGACCCCTGATATAGATCATGTGCTTATGCTAGTCTAACCTTTCTGAAAACAGTTTTTAAAATGTAGTGCTGCATTCTATGATTAGACGACTAGTATTCACTTGAGAAATGTGAGCAGTTCCAAGTGTCCTGGTTTCATTGAGGAAGACTTTGCATCTACATTGCTGAAGTACCCCCCCTGGTGGTGGTTTTCATATTTGTTTTTTTTTAGTGTGGTGTACAGTTCAGCAGCGCTAAACGGCTGTTTGTGCTCTGGTAAATAATTAATCTTCACCTTTTGCTCTTGTTACAGATTAACTGAAAACATGAGACGACTTAGTAAGTATGGGAATGGCATTGCTGAAGCTCAAAATTATTTATTTATTTATTTATTTTACTGTAACTAGCGTGTTACAGTATTTTCCTGAACACGTTGAAAACAAATTCTGACTGCGTGTGTTTGTGTAAATGTATTTACAGAACGAGGAGCTAAACCTGTCACCAACTTCATGAGGAACCTTTCAGCCTTATCTAGCTGGCACTCTGTCTACACATCAGCCATTGCCTTCATTGTAAGTAATACACACATTCACAAAGTCAGAATGACCAAAAATCAATTTTTAAAAAAAAATATTGAAATGAACAACAGCCAGTGTGTTTATTTGATACAAGCTGATGGTCGGTGTGAGTTGTCCTCAATGATTCGAAGAGGCACAATCACATAAGTACATATGCAGTACTTTGTTTTTTAAGGAGAGAGTACATGAACACATACTGTGTATTATTAACAGAATAAAAAAGAATTCAAGGACTAGATTAAGCTGATTAGAGGTTCTGTTTGTGGGTTTTGATTAGGTTTCAACTAATTGCATTAATATTAAAATTCTGTCTAGCCAGTTGAATGCTGATGTTTGAGGCCTGTCATGATAATGATATCAACTTGTTGTAAAATATTGTACAATGTCCCTAACATCAGCCATTGTATTTTTATTAGCAAGGAAAACACATTAATGAGAATAAGCAAATTATCTGTTTAAAAATAATGGTTTAATTTGATGTTTTATGAGTTAAGAATATTAAAAATCTTGTTCCAATGTCTGAATATTTAAAAAAACAAAAAGTTCACTGCTCTTTGAAAGGGTGTAATTGAATAATGCTATTGTATTATCATTGTATTAGTGATATAAAATGGTCTTAAAATGGCAATTTATTTCATGCAATAAAAATAAAAATCATACAATTTTTCTCACGGTGTACCTGTGTACCTGTACCTGTAAACTCATATCGGGACATAAACAGAGCAAGATATGGCCTGAGGCAATAAAAACATTGTTTCAATCTTCCAGAAACCTTTTTTCCCGCTCCCTCTCTCTGTTCCACCCCCTGCTCTCAGCTCCTCCTGTACTCTGCACCTCCCCCCTCCTCATCCATCCCATAAAATATATTGGGATATGATTTTTTCTGGGGAAAGTATCATAGAAGGCATTACCATCCACATTGCACAGCGCAAGTTTGGATTTGTTGCATATTCCCAGTCCATGCATTACACGGAATAGAGGAATGTTAAATGCCTACTCAACTTTGGAAATGGAATGTCTTATCCATGTGGTACTGACTGTCTTGCCTTGCTTGAATTGCTATAATTCATGTACCCCAAGTTTACTTCAATCAATAATAAGTTACACACCGCTATACCATGACTTTCGGCATTTCAGTGTATATACGCTGATAAATAAGAAACACAATGTTTGTACAACATAGCAGGCTTAGATAGAGAAGAATTTGTCTGATGTACATTGTCCACTCTGCTTTCTCTCTGTCTGTCTCTTTCCATAGATCTATATGAATGCTGTGTGGCATGGCTGGGCCATTCCCATGTTTCTATTCTTAGCCATTCTACGCTTGTCCTTAAATTACCTCATAGCAAAGTAAGTCCAATAGCACCTCATGCTGTTTTCAAACTGATCAAAGTTGTTTCTGCATACCAATGGATTTACTTTTGATTTCACACTCTGGAGCAATATGTCCTGTAACTCCGATTGTTCTCATTAGTCTTTTAGTAGTGTCGTGTTGTAATGACAAAGCAGTAGATGTGACTGATTCTGTTGCTGTTGCAGAGGCTGGAGGATACAGTGGAGCATTGTGCCCGAGGTGTCTGAGCCCATGGTAAATATGACAGACAGTACTGCCCATACTGGACATTAAATATCATGATCACTTCTGAAACACTCTAGGTTTTGATTGTTGCAGTATGAAGTGTTCTGCAAAATTTCAGAGTCGTTCTTTTTCCGTTTCCATCAGGAGCCTCCAAAAGAAGACCTGACTGTTTCTGAGAAGTTCCAGTTAGTGTTGGATGTGGCCCAGAAGGCACAGGTACAGAACAGACCACTTAAAACAGCACTGTTTGTGAATTGGCATTTCTTGCTCTTGGGGTCCCCCTACAGTCATGAAGTGTGATTCACACTTTGAGCCACCACTAGATGATAGTAGATGCTTTACACATGCATTGTTTTTTTTTTTAGAAAATCACAAGTGCAGGAAACATGTAAACTGAGGCTGAACGTAATTTGTTTTTTTCACAGAACCTATTTGGAAAGATGTCAGATGTTTTGGAGAAAATCAAAAAGTGAGTACATTTATTCATTGTAATTGCAAATTCAGCTACATACATTCACACACACTGACATGCCAAAAGTCATGGTATAGCAGTTTAAATTGTCTGAATTGTAAAGTCTAAATTGATGGGGACGACTTGGGGAACACCCACACCTGTATTCACCTTATTTTGCATGACAACAAGGAGAAGACTGTCTTCATTAACTTTGTTAATGATATAGGTAGTTTGCAGTCACAGTGATAATAAACATAAGCAGTATGATATCTCAGTCTGACATTGTCTTAATAGAGAGCAGAGCAGAAGTGTCCATGTTTAGCTGCGTATGCTTTATATCACACAGGTCAGTACAGTGGTCTTTAGATTACTACATAACATGATTTCTTGACTTTGACTTATGACTTTTGGCTTCTCTGTTTATAGTGCAATTAATACTTATTATAAAATATTAGATAGATTTTTTTTTACTTTATTCAGCCTTGTGTTCATATTTATGTATGTGTTGCAGTCTGTTCATGTGGGTTCAGCCAGAGATCACTCAGAAATTGTACGTTGGTCTGTGGATGGCGTTCATTGCTTCCTGCCTACTGCCATATAAACTTCTGGGTTTTATAATTGGTAAGACATTTAAAAGTATAATTTGTTCAAAACTAGTGTCATCATCTTGTTAACAAGTAGGGGTGGGCAATATGATATTTTATTATATCACAATCAATTTTCTTGTGGTGCACAGTATACTTTTCTGAAAATATTGTAGATATTGTAAGTTAAAGAACACAGACTAACTGACATTTCTTTCTTTTTCTACATCAGGGCTCTATGCTGGAATCAAGTTCTTCATCATTGACTTCATCTTCAAGAGCTGCCCAAAACTTAGGGACAAATATGACACCCCCTATATCGTATGGAAAAGCCTGCCAACTGACCCACAGCTCAAAGAGCGCAACAGCGCCACCCTCAGCAGACGGGTAAGTCTGTGTGTGTGTGTTTATGTATCAAGATCTGAACAAGAGCTTAAATGTATTCAAGGACGTCCCACACTTTGACAAATCTTTGCTCATATGAATTGGCACAGACTTTTGTTTTGTAGAGGAAAAAAAATGCTCACCCTGGTTAGTGTGAGTGTGCATCTGAGAGCTGAAGCCAGTGGTTTTATCTGGAGTAATAGTCTGTCACATTTGTGCTCTGTTATCTTTCTCTCTTAGCTGTCTGGGTATGAAAAGGTAGGGATCTGTGTGGCCTTTGGTTTGACAGCAGTGCCTGTGTTTGCCACCACTGGCCGGTCCTGCGTGCGTGCGTGGGTGTGTGTGTGCGTGTACAGATAGAAATTCAGAACAGTACACACATTTCTGCCTAAGAATGGATCAACAACATACTAAGCATATATTTATATAAAATCAGCTGGAGCTCGTATGATGAATATAAATAAAACCAAGATGATTTTATGCTGAATTATAATATGTTTTTGATCCATTGCCATTAGAGGGTCTCTAGTTTCCACTAATGTGGGGGTGTGTGTTTGTGTAGAGGTTACATTTGAATGGGTTTTGTACAGTAGACCATAGCTGAGATAAGTGCTATGACATCAGAACAGCCAAGCCATGTCCATGAATCAAATCACACAAAATAAAACTCCTTATTAATAGATATCATTTAATTCAACTGATCCTGCAGTATCATCACTGTCAAGCAAATCCTGTTTTTTTTGTTTGTAATATTTTTCACCTGTATGTGAATCTGGTAGTTCTTTATATTGTGAATGGTCATTGTAAATGGGCCTATAGAAATGCTCCAAAATGACTTGTAATAGAATCTTTTTATATTAAAGGTTTATATAAGAAGAAGGTTTTTTCCTTCTTCTATGCCATTTTGGAGATACAAGGGCTTTGTGTGATAGTGACAGTATGATACATGTACAGTTAGACACATTTTTTTTATTTTTTTATTTTTTTTATTTAGCCAATGTAACTGAACCACACAGACAATAGTAACCTTTCTATGAGACAGTAATCTATAATGGGTAGGAAGCGGCACTTTAAATCATAAATTGGGCCCTAATTCTCAATTGTACCTCAAAAGTTCAGGTTTGTTTTCTTGTGGGCTGTTTATGTAATATTCTAATTATAAACAGGTGGACTGTGAGGTGGAGAAGGTTGAGAACCCCGGCTCTGTTTGTTGCATGTTTAACTTTTAATTTTGAAACAGTTAAAATGATGGCGAAAGCAATGACTGTAGAAATCAAACACTGTGGTTCTATTTCTTTCCGTTCTAAACAAATGAAGAAAAAAATAGCCTGTGAAGTACGGATCAGATGTGGAGACACACTCACCTACTTTAGACTCTCCCCCTTCTTCCAGACCAAGAATGTCTCAGTCAGACAGCCTCCTTAAAGTAGATGGTAATATATTGTTCAAAAAATGGCAAAAACTGGATAGATATGTATAACAGGAATAATACATTGTGTATTACTATAAAAACACAGATTTAGATTTTATTTTTTATAATCTATTTTATTATTATTATTATTATTTATATATGTTTTATGAATTTTATCATTTATTGGACCCAAGATGTATAAGCAAAGTATTGATGTTTAAAACTCCTTTTTCCCCCTAGTTCTCCAAAAATAATATTTACTATATAAACAATTTACTTTGTTTTTCTAACATTTACTTTTTTTAACCTGTAGTCATAAAAGTAACTGAGGAATCATCTATATCCATAAAATGCACCTATAATATACTTTTTTTTCTTTCTTTTTTGCCTTTTCTCAGCCCAATAAAACATAGACAATGCAAGACCAGCTTGGTTTTTCTGGTGTCAGTGTTTTTGACAGTTAATATTCTCATACTGAATTGGGTAAGTGAGTGCATTTCTGCCTCTTGTAGTTAGTATGTGTGGGAACTGGGTTATACAGCTATTTATTTATTTTTTTTTTTTTTGCCAAAATACCTTTGTTAATGTCATGTCAATAAGAATCCATTTCTAAATATTGCATAGGACGTGTATTCAGTACTCATTTGATGCAGGGTGTGGCATCAACACTTCGTACTACAATGGATGCAAGTTTTGAATGTCGAGTCTTATTGGTACTCTGTACATGTTGGGCAAATGTCATACATAGAATAGAGAGAATGAAATGTCCATCCTTCTGTCACACTGAATATGTTTCATGTAAAAACCTTCATCAGAGCAGCTGAAGCTCACAGATGAGTCAGAGATGTTTCTCTCTTTAAGAAACACACTGTCTTACTGTGTCCATCCGGTTTAGCCTCATAAGTAAACTGTGCCTGTATCACTCTATGGCTTTGCGCTTTGCACGACTGCACTGCATCCCTCTCCCTCGCTCCCTCGCTGATGTCTGGTAGCCAGAGAAGAACAAGTGTGGCCTTCTTTGTATCAACACGACACAACTGCTGCAGTCTTTGCTCGGTTAGGCTTGTTCTGGAGTGTCTCTGAGCTCACTGGCTGATACTGGGTGGTGCGCTGAAGCCTGAAACAAACTCCCATTCGATGGGCTCTTGTGTTTCATTGATGATCTGGGATCAGTGCTGCTTCTGGATGGTAATAAGAGGGGAAACACTGCAGATTCCTGACCTTGTATTAGAATGGAGGGCCACTGCTAGCCTGACCCCTTTCTGAATGTAATGTTTCTGTGCCGTTTACCTGATCCATCTCCTCCCTGCAGCAGATCCAGCCTATGGTGGCACGTGGTAGCCTGGGAGCTGGAATGCCTAGTGGCATTGGACGTGAGGAAGAGAGTGGGCGGGCCTATAGCACCAAGAGAGGCCCTTTTCATGAAGTCTTCAACCTGTCTGAGAATGAGCGCCCCCTACCAGGTAGGTGCATACTAGTGCTGATGCTGCACCTACGATTTGATTTAGTACTCAAGCTTCTATTACCCAACCCCGTTAGGACTCTCCCTCCATCACATACAATGCTCCCAAAAATCACATGCCTCCTCCAGTACATGTGAAGCTGGGTCCCCAACTCTGATACAACAGCTAACATCCAGCATCACGTGATGAGAGAACCACTCACAGAGAGGACTGCCATTGCATCACAAGCAACGTGTTTGGAGGAAACCGTTGGGTCTACAGCTCCGATACAACATCAAACAACAGATAGTGAGCAGCATCATATTGTCATGGCCAATTTTGCTCGCTCGGACTCTGGCTGCTGATGTCAAGCACCAAGACCTGGGAACTGGGGCTGGATGATATTGCATATTGCCATCCAGTTAAAATATATCAGGATATGATTTTTTTTACCGTATCACCCAGCCCTAATGGGAATTATCGGAATGTGAACAAGGCATGGTAGTGGGTGACAGAATGAACATTTCATTTCCATGCCTTGTTGACTGGGATTCATGGCTTCACAAAACAAATAGTGCCATGACTACTCTAGGGACGGGCAGAAACCACATCCACATTCAATGCAGGCAGCCACACACACATACTCCGCAGGTCTGTGCAGCGTCCATGTGATATGGGAGCAGAAAACACAGAGTGCCTCTGTTAACTCCATGACTCCAGACACAGCTCCTCACTGGTAAAGCTGCTAACTGGACCCTGTCTGGTTCGTTTTATAAAACTCCAAATTAAATACTTAATCATTTGAGATTTCTGATTTTCATGAGCTGTAAGCCATACTGACAAAGACTATAAATATATATTTTGCACTCACAGGTAAAACACATTTCAGAGCTCAAGCTTTTTTCTGCGTACTCATGGTGTGCCAGACAACACCACTATACAGACAAGAACTATGTGTATCCTACCAACTTATTGGTATCATCATGGAAGTGCAGGTAGACCATGCAAAGATCAAAATTATTACATTTGAAGAACAAAAACATGCAACATTGTGCAAAGGTTTTAGGCACATAATCACATTATTTAAACTTCTGCCTCTGATCTGATCTGAGAGTTTAGTGTAGAAACTCCAGACCCCATTGGAACAGGTGCAGGTAAAGAGAATTACAGTAAAGAGGAAGAAGAATTTCTTATTCTGAAGAAAAGAAAGAAATTTCTCCTGGACCAGCCAATGCCTGAATTTCATCACAAGCTCACCTGATTTAACATCACTAAGCACTGATTTTCCAAACCAGTGAGAATTTTTAAGTAATACTAGACTCGTGTGAGGAGAGCTTTGGAGATGGTTTAATGAACACAAGTGAGGGAAAAGCACAAATTTCTGTAGGACTGGTATTTGTTTTTATTTGAATATTAGTGTTTTACTGAGGTAATAAACACTCACTGCCCAGATAAGGAGAGTTTCATTCTCATTTACACAGGATGCCTAAATCATCTGCACAGTACTGTACATCAGATAATGTAGCATGTTCTCTCTTTTTGACCGTAAGCCATACTGATATAAAGTGGTGCAAGAAAGGCTTAAAATATTTCACTTATTGCATGAAAATAAAATGATGAACATGAAGGAACTCTTATAATATTCTAATTGGGAGATGCGCTAGTTTCCTACTGATTTCCTTTCATACTGTTTACCATTTTTTTATAATTTAAAAATTGCTTTTAGTTCTAGCATTTGCAGTGTATTATTGCTACATTATAGTACTTTATTAACAGTGTCTTTGTCTGTACTGTTGTCAGTATGTGAAAATGGGTGGAGATGCTGCTTGATCAACAGGGACAGGAAAATTCCCACTGACTACATACGCAATGGTGTGCTTTATGTGACAGAAAAGTAGGTGTGCTAATACAACATGACCTATTATACAGCTGTTCCTCCTGATGTTTATTTGACTTGAGTATTAATATGTTGCATTACTTTCATTTTTTTATTTCTAATAAATGTATCCTTTTGTCGTGTAGTTACTTGTGTTTTGAAAGCTCCAGTTCACGGTCAACCTCCTCCAAGAAGAACAAAGTCATCAAACTCCAAGACATTACAGATATACAGAAGGTATTAACGTAGAATCTAATTGGTAAACATGTTGTTGATACTGTTGGTTCTGTTTAAAGCCTACATTCTAAAGAATATGTGAACTTTTTACCATCGCAGTATAAAGTTCTGTCAGTATTGCCTGGATCTGGGATGGGAATCTCAATAGCCACGCCTTCCACACAAAAGGTAGGTTGCAAGCATTTCAGATCTGGCATAGACTGTATCTGTATGGACAAAAGTTTTGGGACACCTTCTCATTTATTATTTCTTCCAACCAAGATCCAATAATTTATCCTGCTTTTTGGAGTAACTGTCTCTACGGTACAGGGAAGGCTTTCTTCTAGATTTGGAGAATTTGATTGCATTCAGCAACATCATTAGTGAGGTCACCCCAAAAGTATTAGCAGTAGCACCATCACTCTATGAAACACAATTCCACTGCTCCATAGCTCAATGCTGGGGGATTTATACTCCAACTCTTGCTCAGGCCTGGAATTAGGCATAACGCTTATCTGTTCCAGAGATAAGCAGAACAGGGACTAGTCAAGTGGTTTGTGTGCATTTTCACATCTGTTTCAGCAGGGGGTGCAACCTAAAGCAGCGTGTATTCATTAGAATGAGTGTCCACAAACATTTGGACATATAGTAGATGTGAATACTCACTTTTACATCTTACATCTGACTTATCTGCTGCTCACTGGCTCTGTTTCTCAGCCTCTAGTGTTTGGTGCCATGATTCACCGGGACGAGGCCTTTGACGCCATCATCAGCCAGTACAGCAAGATAATTGGTGCCACTCCTTCCGTCACAGTCACCAACTCAGAAACATAGAAGAACGGGGAGCATGGAGCATTTAACTGGCCATCGACGCACCTATTGCTGGGACTCCAATTGAACATGGAGACTTCGGCTCAGAAGCAGCTCCTTCAGCTTCTCCTCTTCCAGCAGGGGAGGTGCTGGGACATCCAGATCAAAATGGAATCCATCTTTATGCTGCATTTTTAGAAAGGTGTTTTACAGACAAGACACTCTCAACCTGTAAACTGGCATTTATCGTGTCTTGCGTAGCAGTTCGCTGACTAACCATCAAATGCCATTATGGAACAGGAGCTGGTTCTCCTTGCCTATTCTGAAAAGATTCTTGTCTGGTGTTAGTGTGTGTGTGTGTGTGTGTGTGTGTGTGTGTGTGTGTGTGTGTGTGTTTCTAGATTTGTGTCTTATAACACATTTTTGTCACACAGGTTTTAACCCAGGCTTTTCTTTGTTCCTGCTGTCTTTTTTTATTTGTATTGTATCACATCTAGCCTTGCAAAGGAAGACACACTGCAAAGTCCTTATAGTAGTGAGGAAGATGTTTGAGGAACACTGTAGCCTAAAATGGCTCTGCACAGAACATTAGGGATGGCCAATAGCACTCATTTTGCTTTTGATCCTATGCTAAGTAATACAAAGGCTAGTTTCCTGATATCAGTACCTAAACTGATATCTTTTAAAAGATGCCTTGACTTCATACAAAAGGAAATCTAATAAACTAGGGGTGTGACGGTATACAGGTGTCAGTACACACTGTGGTTCGGACCTCGCGGTTTGGTGAGACCCTCTTGTATCCACTTCTCCTTCACAAAATAATTTAGAATTACAAAATATTAAATACGTGCTTATTCTGTATTCTCCTCTAATCTTCATTAGGAAATATATAAATATTGTTCTGCAATATTTAGACATGTGTTCAAACTGGTTCTGATCGGTGCTGTTGAGCTACAGGACTTGGTTTCCCCCCTCAGCTCACATTAAATATCCCTGGTAAATGACAATTAAGATACCCTAATGTTGTGAAATGCAGAAAATGAGCTGGTCAGATCACCTTTGCTGTACCATTGCACCAATGCATCATTGCATCAGTATAACTTACGTTACTAGGGAAAAACAGCCACTACAGACCACCTCACACTACAGGGGATAGTTTCTGACCTGAGTTCAGCAGCGGGGAACAAAACTGGAGTTTCATACAGGCATGTGCTTCAAGCACAGTAGTGCACACAAGATTTCCCATGCTAGGAACCACTGGTCCCTTTGTGACATCTCAATGCACTCTTTGCACATGTGACCGTGCCTGCCATGCCTCACAGGTCATTGATAAGAGGAGCATACTGGAACAGGTTTCTGGGTATAACTTGAAATTGCAAACTTTGGTTCCACGTTATGTTCAATTTTCCCACATTCCTATGAGTTCCAGCGTGCTGTGTATGCTCCATGAGACTGTGCACCAAACAGTGACCTTTGTGCCACGTCTAATACATGTAGAGTTACACCCTTAAATAATCCTCATTATATTCACCACTAACCATTTCAGGACATATGTGTCATTTCAGTGTCAGCACTGCGCTTGTATGACTGTCATGAGTGTATGAGATGCAGAGAGACAGACAAAGAGAGAAGAGAAGGGAAAAGAGAAGGAAAGGTATTTCCTGTCCAACACAACTACTTGCTTCAGTCATTGTCGTGTGATTAGCTTCAGAAAACATTCCATTTTAAATATTACATATAATGATTTAATTTGATTGTAAAAGAATCATTTTGCTCTGAAATAACTGATACTCTGGCATTGACGGAATCATCTCAACACTTCAGACATGAAACGTAAAACCACAGCCTTTTAAACTCATCTCTCCTCAAACTCTGGATCTTACTAATTCATCCTGAGATCCAGCTTCATTTGAATGTGTCTAACACATGCACCTTAATCCCAGTGCACTCTCTGGATCATCTGTAGATTTTAAGGTTAGGATTGCTTTTCTCAGTCAACATTGTTCACGCTGAAGTCATGTGTTCTTGCTAAGTACGAGTGACTTCATACAATAAGCACAACAGCACCACAAAGTCTTATCCATCACCTGAATGTTCACAAGTTGAGAAAGTGTGAAGGCTTGTGATATTTACCTTTGTATAGAATTGTACATGTCATCAAGCTCACCATTTCATGCCTCTCTGTTCTGCATAATGTTTCTGGCATAGCTATGCGTCCTTACTCATCAGGATCAACTATGTTTTTAACAATCAATATGAAAGATATTCTGAAGAGTCTGTTCAATCTTAGTAACTCGCGTTTCCAAGCTGACACAAGTACTACAAAGTATTCATTCACTACTATAAATTACAGGATCTCAGAATTTGTAATGTGTGATGTTTTTTAGTTGCAGCCACTTCTCAAAGCGTTAGGTCCTTCCTGAACTACAGCTTAACGTGGCTGGTTGTTAGAATTACTCTGCCATAGGGCACCTTGTTGAACCACTGGGAGACTTAATTCTTGTAGGCTTTTCATTTTTAGTCACAGACTAATTGTTTATATATAATTTCAGTTGTGAGCTCCTGTTAGGAATAGAAACAGGCCTTTTATTGGGATGGTGGAGAGATTTGTTTCAGATGCCAAATGTTTTAGACCGGGGACAAAAAATCCTAATTTATTTGTACACCTGTGGATGTAGTTTACTAAAGTCTGTGTACCGGAATTAGTCACATGATGCTGTAGTAATCTGCACTTTATATGAGAGTAGCATTCAATTCTTGTGTATTTGTTAAAGTGCCCTGATGTTACCGTTTTGGCACATTAATCCAATAATTATTGTCAGTGTCTCACCTTAATAATTTTATTAATGCTTATTTTGGTAAAATCTCTGATGTAGCCCTCTTTCCAGTGTGGTTTATTCTGTGCTTAAAGAAAACAAGATTGTTTACTTTAGTAATTAATGTGTTTCACAATCAGTCACCTCAGAATCTTGAAACTTGGATGAATGCCAGTCAGCAAATTAGAGAAGAAGCACATGATGTTGTTGATTTTTTTTTTTTTTTTTTTTTTTTTTTTTTTTTTTTTTTTTTTTTTTGCCAAATACGCCTGTATTACTGTTTGCCTTGCCCTGAAACTATTTTATGTTTACAGAGTTTTGAGTCCAGCTTTGTTTGTCTGAGGCTAGTTTGATCACCTAGTGTAATCTAGGGGCATGAAAATGGGCCTTTTGTCTTTCTGTGAAGATTGCGTGATGATTGTTGTTGGTGTGAGAGGATATAAACCTGATCATTGGAGAAATCCTGAGGAGGTTTGCTCATACTTTTAATTTGAAGTGTTTTCTCTGTTCCCTTTTACCTCGTTCAGTCTGACTCTAACAGATATAGCGTGCTCACTTGAGACGATGCATACATACAGTCATGTGAAAAAGGATGGACACAAACCCGTTTGACCTACATATTTAAATATATATGGACATGGGATCTTCATTTCATCTATATTGAGAGATGGAGGTGCTATAACTAAACACACAAAACTGGAGAAATGTCTTTTTACATCATTTGCAAAATGTAGTTAAATGAAATGCAGTTTTCTTGTCAGGTTAGGATGCCCTATGCAGTATCATATTTCTAGCAGTAGTTGCAAACTCACCACACATCTGGCAGCTCCTCCTCCAGCTCCTTACTCACATCAACATATTAAACTCCACTCACTCACTGCACAGCCCGCTGCTCCTCCTCCAGCTCCTTACTCACATCAACATATTAAACTCCACTCACTCACTGCACAGCCCGCAGCTCCTCCTCCAGCTCCTTACTCAGACCAACACATTAAACTCTGTTTTCCACTCACCATATTTCTTGTCCGTTTGTCTTTTATGATTATTATCTTCAGTTATCTACTGTTATCTTCCCAGGGAGAGGGCTGAGTCACATGATTGACCAACCTCACAAATCTCAGAGAGACACAGACAATCCTCAAACCACAAGCTCGAAGGCAACACGTTCCTGAGCCACAATGATCCCTGACCAAATCACCTGTTTCCACACTCTAATTGAAGCTTTGTATACCTCCCACTGAGCCAGCAAGGGCTGCATTTATAAAAGCCGTTGTGAGAGTCCTTCTAAATGGCTGTAGCTTGCTTGCAATCTGGGCAATGAAAAAGTGGCAGGTCCACCACATTGTCTTAATCATTTTAGTATCTTTTTGTTCAGGTCATTTACTTAAGGAGTTTCTGCCATTATTTACTGAACAGCGCCATTCAGCGTTGTGATACAGCGTTTGAGATAACAACGTATGGTTGTGGCAAGATGACACCATTTGAATGCTTCTTAACCAATCAGCTCAATGTCGGAACTAACTTACTATTTCCTTTGACTGAAATAAGGTGATTAATATATCTCTGATAACCAGCAATTAGTGTCTGACATTGACTGGAATAAACATTTTCCCACTATTCTAAGACATTCAGTTTTGTGTGTTTAGATATATACCCTCAGTCTTTCAATATAGTTCAAATGAAGATCAAACGTCAGTATCTTTAAATATGTTAGTCAAATGTGTTCATGGCGTGTCTTCATTTTTCATGACTGTAACTAAGCAGCTCAAGACTTTGCTGAGCAAAATGTGTTACTCAGTTTCATTTGGTTGTCTATGGCATACAGGTCTGTGTTAGTGTGGCTAGCCAAAGACTAACAGTGGATTAAAATCACTTCATAGTGGAGCCACCGCTACGAATAGCCTGTGTAGAAGAAAATGAATTATTAACCTGTCAAATTTTGATGTACTGCATTTGAGCTGATTTTGGGGTGTTTTGTTTAACTAGGTGAATGTCTTAAAGCTTACCTTGTGCTGTTCTTTCATTTGTTTGGATGTAAAATCATTGTCTCAGAGATGTTCATATTCAGTAAGTTGTAGAAATGCCCTGTGACCTCTATGGAAGGAGGATTACACACACAACAATGTTTTCATGTTAAACAAGCCTCTGAACAGTTTATAAAGACATTGTCTAATGTAAACGTGCTGTACTTTTTTCTATTTAAGTAAAACAATTTAATAACAATCAAATTTTTCATCACTCTGTTTGTCTCTGTTTTAATGTAAACATTGACAACAACAAGAATGTCTGATATGATGAAATGTAGGAAGCCTTCGTCATGGCTGTTATCAATGATATCAGTGTTTAATTGGCTTACTGGGAACTGCAGAATGGGAACATGAGTCGAATTCTATTCAATTAAAAGTCTCCATCAGGTTTTCTCAACCCTGGCCCTACACATTTTAGTGGATTCCCTGGTTTGCCACTCTCCTCCCTGTACCTACCTCTCTGAAAGGGCTTTCTAGTGAGCTGATTAGTTATATCAGGTTTTGGAAGCAGGTAAAGCACAAAAATATGCAGAGCAGCGTGGCTCTGGTGTCAGGGTTCAAAAATATATTGCATTGTAAATATTTAACTGACATTTATGGAGTCATGGTTCCACTAAAGAGAGTCATAGTGAAACGTTCCACTACAGCAGGGGCGGGGAACCAAGGGTCCAGCACATAAACACAAAACTCTGCAGGAATCTGGCCCCCTGGAGTTCCCCACTACAGGTTCAAGGTTTGTTTATTTGCCACGCACATAGTTATACACAGTACAACATGCAGTGAAATGTTTACATTCATCTGAATCTGAGAACAAACAGAAAAGGGGAGGATAGTCTAGAGTAGGGGTGTCGAACCAGGTCATATGTAATGGGCCAGTGTGACTGCAGGTTCTCATTCCAACCAAATGGAAACTCATGTGATCAGTGAGTGGAATCAGGTGTTGCTGCTGGTTGTTTAGAGTGAAACTGCAGCCACACTGGACACTGACCCGCTTTGACACCCCTGCTCTAAAAAGACTGTAGTTTTTTGTTTTGTTTTTAAGTATTTTAAGATGTTTAAAGGTGAGATGACCTATTTATTATATTTTACATTTACAAAGTAATGTTTGATTTTCATTGGGGAAAAAAATACTTTTAAATGTAAATATAGATCCACTGTGCTTATCCACAGGGGAATCTGTCGTCTGCATTGAACCAATACACATAGTGAAACACACACACTGGGGGGGTCAGTGAGCACACGTGCCTGGAACAGTGGGCAGCCCTATCCACAGTGCACAGGGAGCAGTTGGGCCATTGAATACCTTGCTCAAGTCATGTCCCACCATTTCAGGGAGTCAAACCCACAACCTTCCAGTCACAAGGCTGGTTCCCTAACCATCAGGCTATGACTGCCTCAAAAATCTAACTCCAATTTGAAAGTTTGCTCAACTTTTTCTTAATGTTACACAATCTAATTTTGTGTTCATGAAATAACAGCCAAGAAGCTAAAACCTGTTCTCTGGAACTGAGGTAACATCCTGTGGAAGTTGCTCGTGTTCCTGAAGTACCTGACATCTGATTCTGACTCCCAACTTTTCCCTATTTTCCCACAAAGTTAAAGGTGAAAATGCAGTTTATGTTTAGATGAGTGGTTTGAACATTACATTGCATTCATTAGTTTACTTTGTGATCACAGTCAGCTAAAATTCACTAAAATGTACCCAGTTGTTTATTATTATACTCTATAACTACTAAAATAACAGCACCTCACAGCATGAATGCTCTAGGGGATTCCGTCTGAGGACTGAAGCCCACTTTCTAAAACATTCACTCCCCCACTATTCAGCCATAAAACAGCTGCCCACAAACTGCCCACAGTACCATACTGGAAGAGTCCAACCATGGACAGCGCCAACAAAAGCATAACCCCACTTTCCTACTCTGGATTTAAAACATATAAACTTCATTCACCAATAATCAGATATTCACCAGATGGTGCCACCTTCAGGGAACTGAACAGAGGCCTTCAAGGTGTGGTATAGGTGCACCTCTCTAACCCTTTTGAACCCCAATGTAGCACAAGCAAAACCAAGCTGAAGTGCACTGGCATGATTTACCAAATAAGCACCCCCTTCCCACCAGGAGATACCATCTGCTTGAACGCTGAAATGGGAGAGTAGTACTCGAAGTAGTGCTTTAAGACAGCACTGCCTCTGAGGCAGAACAAATGCAATGGGTTGGGAATAACTAATTAAAATAACTAGAAGATGGAGCTGCTCTCCAGAGCTTTATATGTGGAAGCATTGCATGAAAAGTGGTTTCTCAGAAAACTATTGAAAACTATCCAGCCTGATTCTAATGCAGCATTTAACAGCATGCCAGTGTGCCGCTTTCATGCAACAGTGTCTTGTCCACCCTCGAGTGACACATGCCAGTTGCTGTGTCACTAGAAGCAACCAAAGAAAATGCTGCCGTAGAAGCCAACAGTTTAGTTTCCTGAGGAACCCACACCATATAAAAATAGGTTCTAAAAACATACAAAATCTCAACTTGAGTTGCACAACTTTCATGCAACGCAACCACATATAAAGCTCTTAACAGCAGACACATGTTTCTGAAGCTCCACCGACTGGTGATTTTAATTGGTTGTTCTGCCTCAGAGGTAGAACTGCCTCCAGAACACTTTTGAGTAGTACTCTGATTTTACTCACAAGTGAGAGTGATGGTAAAACACCCAAACTAAAGCAGAGCTATTCTCCTAAAGAAGTATTCCAAAAACAAAATTCCAAACTAAGAAAACAGAAAGGAATTGCAGCTAAAATATCCACTATGAACCATTAACGACAGCCCAAAATAAAGCCACACCACATGACCCACAATAGCAGTCCACTCTAGCACCCGCCTAAGGCCCTGTTTTTAAAGGGTCAACTCCTCTCACAAACACAGAGTCAAGCCAGGACTCTCATTGGCCAGCTAATTCCCACCTGATGAGGGCTGGTGAGCAGGTATACCTGAGCTAGAGAAAAAGAGAATTACACACACAAAACCTGAAACTTACATGGTTTCAAAACATAAAATATAAAAAATATATATTTGTTACCAAACATACAAAATGTATACTTGTCCATTTACAATCTCCAGATAAATGAATCATTAAACAGCTGAGTGTTTACCCTCACTGCCCTATCTGTAACCATTCACTGACTGTGGACAGCATATTTATAGAGGCTGTGGTTCCCAGCAGTCCAGAGGGGTGTTCTTGGGCCCAGATACAGTTACAGCTGGGCTCTGGTGTCCTACGAGGCTAAAACATCTGTGTTGTTACACTCATACACACATCTACACATTAGCTCCAGTCATATGAAGACATATAGTGCATCCGGAAAGTGTTCACAGTGCTTCATTTTTTACATTTTGTTATGTTATAGCCTTATTCCAAAATGGATTCAATTCATTTTCATCTTCAAAATTCTACACACAATACGCCACACTGACAAAGTGAGAAACGTTTGTTCGTTTCCTATTTATTAGGAAAAAACAAGCCATCAAACAAACATCAGCAACACAAAAATATAACGTGTTCACAGCCTTTGCTCAACATTTGGCAGCAATTACAGCCTCAAGTTTTTTGAGTCTGATGCTAAGTTTGGCACACCTGTTCTTGGAAAGTTTCTGCCATTCTTCTTTGCAGAACCTCTGAAGCTCCATCTGTTGGATGGGGAGCGTTGGTACACAGCCATTTTTAGATATCTCCAGAGACGTTCAATCTGGTTCAGGTCTGTGCTCTGGCTGGGCCACTCAAGGACATTCACAGAATTGTCCTGAAGCTACTCCTCTGTTATCTATTATGACTGTGTGATTAGGGTCGTTGTCCTTTTGGAAGATAAACCTTCATCCCAGTCTGAGGTCCAGAGCACTGTGGAGCAGGTTATCATCAAGGATGTCTCTGTACATTTTGCCATCATCTTTCTCTCGACCCTGACTGTTCCTGCTGCAGAAAAACATCCCCACATTATGATGCTGCCACCACCATGCTTCACTGTAGGAATGGTATTAGCTAGGTGATGAGCAGTGCCTGCTTTCCTCCAGACATGATATTTTTGTTTCTCATGGTGTAAGAGATGGTGGCTTCCGTCTGGCCACTCTACAATACAGGCATAATTGGTGGAGTGCTGCAGAAATGGTGTGACCAGTGGGTTCTCGCACTGTAAGAGTGACTGAACATTAGCTCACTGAAGGTAAATGGTTGACTGACAGGATTGATTGGGCAGATTAATTGTGGGGAGGTATAAACATTTTGAATGCAGTTCCTGTCTTAAGTCTAAAGACACCATTCTGCTTAGATTGTTCTTTAATTACAACGGCTCAAAACTGACAATGGAAGAATGTTACTAGATTAATGTAAAATTAAATTACTTAAATGAATCGTTTGACAGTGGAACATGAAAACTTTAATTGTATTTAAGGCATTCTTCTGAAAAACGTTTGCCTGTTTGTGGCCATTATTTTCAAACTCCTGAATTAATGCTGTTTAAACAAGACTATCGTGGAAGCACTACATTAAAGGGAGAACAGTGCTCCTTTGGTACTGAACCAGCACTGAACAGTGCATTCAGAACCAAGAGGACACACACACACACACACACACACACACACACACACACACACACACAAACAAAGTGATTTGACTACAGTATTTTAAAGAAACTGGGAGCTCAATGGTCAGGGAGGTCAGTTACACTAATCAGGCAAAGTTTAAAACAGTCATTTAAAAGATTTAAAACATTTATTTGTTTATTCCATTTCCATTTCAAAAATAGTTTTACATTAATGTTAATTAACAGCACGTCTTACCTAAATTGTGCGAAGTCAGCCATAGGTTACTGAATTATTATTATTATTATTATTATTATTATTATTATTATTATTATTGTTGTTGTTGTTGTTGTTGTTGTTGTTGTTGTTGTTGTTGTTATTATTATTAAAGGGTGCAAAAATTTGCCTTCAGCCCATCCTTCAGTTACAAAAAGATCAGAATAAGAAAATGGCAGCATAACATGTGTCTTTTCTGTGAAGATATGCCACTGAAGATTTGAACATTAAAATGATTAGTGTGTAATTATGGTGTTTGGTTCTAATAAAAGCCATAAACAGGAAGCATACAGAGGCTTTAGCAGAAGAATAATCACTATTTCATGTTTGGATGGCTGTTGAATCCAGGCCGACAGCAGCTGTGAACAAGTATGCCAGTTCCTTAACTTGATCCTTAATTCCAAAGAAAGCTGTCTAAGACCACTTCATCATAAGGTCAGGAATTTGTCAAGAAAAGTAAAATTAGACATCTGTGACTTCCTTGAACAACAATTCAGCATTTAAAGCTACATACTATTTTTATCTCTGTCATAACAAAACGTAATTTTTCCAGATATTGTCTTTTGAGGGTTTAAGCTGTCTGGAATACCAGTGTTGATATCAGGATGCAAAGCATTGCTGAGGAACATTTTAAACGTCTCTCCCAACAAAGGTATTTCCAGGATTTGGCTTGGAAATGAGAGAAGCCTAGGGTCATCATTGAACTGAAAGTGAATGTTCTGCCTGATTCATAACTTGCAAGCCCATGTTGAACAGGATGTTCTGTGAAGTCTCCCTGCAGACGTTGTACCAGTGGTGGCAGACTGCGCTGGCAACTAAAAAAGGACAAGGCCTAATCAAGGAGTGTAATGATAAGCCGGAAAAAGCGATGGGTGAGTGGAGTATGCAGGGATAGTCAGAGGAGCCCGGCCTTCCGGATCCCTGAGCTTAAGTTTCGCTCCCTTGCTTCATGCCTTGGTTACCTATCAGCAAAAACATGGCCATCAACTCAAATGACAGCATGCTAAAACTGGTGGCAATCAAACCCCAGTAACTGGCATGATGCCTTGACACCCTATCAGCTTTCTTAGGAGGAAGCCTTGATCTGCAACACCTTCAGGGGAAGAAGTTTGTGGCCCTGCCGCACAAAATCTCACGCCATGAGCCTGCTGAGTCCCCCCAGCAGGTGTGCTGAAGTGTGCTCAATGGATAAAACCTTTCTACAGGTCAAATTTAGTCATCTGGCAGTGGGCAGACACTACTTTCATTGAAATGCATGTGCTACAAAGAAGAACCCTTGACATGTCCTGTAGAAGTGGGCTAATGATGGCTTAGCGCCTCTTAATTTGAAAGGAAAGCTGTTTCTCTCTACATCTTACCACCCATCCACCCATCCACCCATCTCACCCAACTGGAGCTTTCAGCACTCAGTGTGTGACTGTCTGGCCAAGTTGCCCCACACTGTTTCTCCAACAGCGTGACTGGCGCAGGGACAAAATTCTCCGGAAGCCTTCAACAGGAGCTGCCAAGTGCTAGGATGTTACACCTGCTGAATATCATTCATAATTTAATTAGCACAGATGCAGATTGGTATGTGCCTGCAAGCAAACAGAATTTATACGCTGCCTCTTTCTCAAAACACAAAAATGTCCAACTTCATGAATGAACTCATCACCCCCCCCCCCCCCACCCCACCCTACCCCACCCATGCATATAGACTTTCCACAAGCAGAGAGGAGTGTGGGAATGACACAAGCCTGTGCCTATGAGCTCATGGACTAAAAGGAGAAGAAGAGGTGGAAGCTCATTCAAGCTAGATTTAGATGTAAAGAGACACTGGTTCTATAGCAAGAGTTCAGAAACGCAAAGTAGAAGTAACCTCCACAGATTACCAGCTCTGTAATGCCTGTCATTCTAAGGCATGACAGATGAAATGCTAGTGTCAGCAGGTTACTATGCTTGAAAGTGTCCATGCTGGACCTTTGGTGAAGCATTTGAAATGGCACACGCCACACTTGATGTGAGTTCATCCTCTCTAGGGAGCTGGTATTAGCACATTGTGGGAGTTCCATGTTACTGTTGAGTGTGTGAAGGGTAAAGCGGTATCCTGTTTCTACAGAAGCGTCCTTCATTCACATGGCAGACGCTGCTGCAATCCTTTAAGATGGGACATTGCCCACTGTCAATGTTTTACTCTCCTGGGAATCCCTGGCCTTTCCTCTCTGGCAAGAGACCATTTCCTGTTGGCCCATCACAGGTCCACTCTTTGCTTTAAAAAGCCCATTTTATTTGACTTTGGCTGTTTTCAATGTGTATATTTTGGAATGCTTGAAATTTTCCTGTAAGTTGTGAGAGTTTCAAGCTCATAGATCCAAGAACGTGTGAACTAAAAGACACAGGTTTGATCCCAGTTCATGAGATAATAGCTACAAAGTGTATATTGTGCCAGTATGAACTTTACACTACTTTAGGTTGGACCCATTGATGATACAGATGTGCAAATGCACACACAGCCTGTCTAATCCCTGTAGAAATGTTTTGCCAAAATAAGCATATTGGCACTGTGCCTAATGCCAGGGCTAGAGATGTAAAAAGCTCTTCAGTATTGAGCTGTTGAGCAGTGGAACTGTGTCCTCAGGAATGATGGCGCTCCATCCAGTACTTTTGTGAAGAGCTGAGGGGTTTGAGATGTGGTGGGCTGGGAATCATCCAACATCCTGACCTCATTAATGCTCTTGTTGCTGAATGCAATCGTATTCTTACAGCAAAGCTCCAAAAGTTTGGTAGAAGGCCTTCCCTGGTCAGCAGAGACATCTACTCCGACAGAAGCAGGATAAACTTTTTTAATACTCTTGATTTCAGAAGAAACAATCAATGGGTGTCCCAGTACTTTTGTCCATATAGTGTATCTCAAATTCTGAACTTGCTTTAGAACTAAAACAAAAGCAACGTACAATATAGCTATTTATTGCTATAAATCATTATTCAGAACCAGCCACCATGAACCCAATTCTATGACCATAACTGACCGTACATTGAACTGACATGCACTAAATCAACCAATCAATTAGTGATTACATGCAAATAAAAGAAAACCATGTTTTCATGTACAAGTACAAGTGTGTGGACAATTCATGCTGGACACATAGCCATTAAAAAATGTCCTAGATCAATTTATATGCATGCTCATTTAGTAGTTTCATGCACATGCGGTCCAACATCTTTGACAGCAATACTGAAGGCCAAAACATTTTGGGCTCACATGGAGCCTGATCAGTGACAGACTTCCCAAAATTCATTTTACACATCCTCATTACGGAGGATAAAAGCTGTAAACATCAAAGGAACTGAATATTTTTGGGAGAAATAGAAAAGCTTATGTTCAAAGTCAAAGCTGCTAATTCACACCACTGCATTTCCTCTGAATATCCCTCTTCTTCATTTATACGATGTAGTTGCTCAAATGGCATTAGAGCATCTAACTGCAGTTCCTTGTTGAGGTAGCCGACTCCTCCGCCGGACCTAGACAGTTCACCAGTGGGCCACAGCAGGCTCACAAATTATCAGAAGGAATGGCATGCATCCTTCCACTGTCACCTAATGCTGGCAACTACAACCAGTAGCTAGAGTATCTCGAGCATCTACAGTACATTTTCATGAGGATTTCAGGAGCTTTGCACCTTTCTAGTGAGTAAGCCAGGGACAGCCACGTTCAGACTGACTGGTCAGTCTATCCCAAGACATTCTCACAAATTAAAAACAAAAAAAAAACCTATTAAAGATATTTCTGGCTCAATGTGCTTGGTCATTTTGTTTATTTGAAAACAAAAAGCTCTGCTCTCTCACTCTCTCTCTCCACATAAAAGGTCCTCTTAAGAGGTGTGAGAGGGAATCTGAGGTGATGGTATCTGTGGTATCCAGCAATCTAAATTAATTACTGCAAAGCCTTACTTATAGGCAAAGAAGGCTTCTTGTTTAACTGGTCATGCTTTGCAGCTTGGTCACATTTCTTCCTCGTGCTCATACCTATAAAATCGGACCCTGTAACTGCTTGGAATGGGAGTGTTATTTTGGCTTCCTTAAGATGTTTGCCTCAGAGGGTGCTCAGCTGTCACTCAGGCCTGAAGTTTCCACTGTCCTGCTCTTATGAGGCTCTCGTATTTGTGTCATAATAAACACACGATCATGAATTCTGTGTACACAAATTCAACTCAGGGCTTTTCTCAGATTAGTAAGCACAGTATAATCGTACATTTTTCTATCCAATCGCGTGGACTAATAAAACCAAAATCGTACAACACTAGCATTTAGAGAGAAGTTAATAAGTTAATTTCTTCTTAAAGCCTTGCTTTAAAAAAGTATGCAGCTCAATTGCCTTAAAAAAACTGTGTAGACTTCACTGTAAAGTGAACTCAAAAGTCTAAATAAATCCCAAAGCAATTGCCTTAAATCATTTGAGCTTCAATAACAGAGTACAAACAGTTATTAGTGCATAAGTAAATCAAAGAAACCTGGTTTAATTTGACACTGCTAAAAAAAAAAAAAGATGGAAACTTCTAATAACTTCCATGTTCCAGATCCCATCTTTACAAATGCTGATGGTACAGGCTCTGCTTTCGAGGTCAATATAGCGTTTAACCTACATAAAACCACTGTCAGTAGCAGTGAAAATGGTAACTTACAACATTCAACATGGGGGCAGTCAAGTCATATAATTGGAAAGGACACACGTAGGGAAGGTAACCTGGGGAGAATGACTACACAATGATGGTGAGTGATGAGGGGAAACACACAGCCAGTGTGCAAATGAATGGTGCCTGGAGCTACTAAAATCAGGCACACCCTAAATGTCACTATGGATGCTGAGGTTTTCGTTGGGAGTGACGAGGATGGACAAGATTAGAAATGAGCAGATCAGAGGGACAGTGAAGGTGGAGCAGTCTGGCGATAAAGCCAGAGAGGCCAGGTTGAGATGGTTTGGACATGTGTTGAGGAGGTATAGTGGATATATCGGACAAAGAATGTTGGAGATGGAGCTGCCGGGCAGAAGGAGAAGAGGAAGACCTCAGAGAAGGTTTATGGGTATAATGAAGGTGGATATGGAGACATTAGTTAACACTATTGCAAAGCATTACTGCAGAGTTCAGCGTGTCCACAACCATAGACATCATGATACATTAAGTCAAGAGTTTGTTATGTGATGGGATCTTTTGCCTTTTGAGGCATTTGCTCGACTTTGAGAAGAACAGGATACGTGACTGTTAACACGTCACTAACATGTGTCCCTCTGTAGCGTCGATCTAACAGTCAGTGCATCACAACATGCATCGCAGGATGTTCCAGGCTGTGTGGGCAACTAGTCGTCAAAAACAGCCCTCACTCAATCAAATGCTGTACTTATTTAAGAACAGTGTGTTAGTTTAAAAACACACTTTTACATTCTGTTCTTTAACGACCCATCTTCTACTAACGTCTGTTGGCACACCTGCATTCAGTATCAGATAATGTAAGGCAGCAATTTCAGCACATTTAACTGCTGCCATCAGAATGCATTTTGACTTCACTGTTGTTTCACTTCAATGGTCTTTGATTAGCTAATATGAAAAGATATTTTTTTCCTCCGTGATTTGAGTCACTTATTTGAATCTGAAAACTTCTTAATATATTTCTTGTTGCATATTTTTTTGCACACAAGAATTCTGCTGCACTACAAAAGCCAATGTCATTCTGGTGCATGGCAACAGGTGGTTGCACAATCAAGCACTGGCCAGAGCTTTAAGGCCACAAATGCATTCCATTCATTTGCAAATGAAGTGCATTTTCAACTGTTCTTTCATCTTCAGAAACTGGAACAGCTACACTTGAAATGCATCATATATCTGAAATGGTATTCAGTGAATGGTTACGGTGTGAGGATAAACTGGGTGTAAATATTGCGGGTTTTATGTAACTTATTATTGAATTAATAGACTGAACATCATAGACTGAGCATTGCAGCTTCATTTGGGGAGTCCACACCCAAACCTCCTCCCCCTACATAACCCCTCACTTCCACCATGCGCTCTCACACCAAACAAATTCACACCCTCCACCTCCCCAACACCTCCCCTTTAATCTTTCCCTTTGCACCTCACCAGGAGGGCTTCAGCAGTACCTACCCAGTAGCCACTCCAATAGTTGCACTTTATTCCGTTTACTAAATTTGAAAATGAAGATGGTTCTTTGAGTGAGGAAATTAGACAGTTACTCAACACTGTTCCTGGAGGCAACCCATATTTTAGAGCTTACCCAACTCCCAACACACCTGATTCAACAAATCAGTCGATTAACAAGCTCTTCAGAATTGCTGGGGGTGTGTTAAAGCTAAAACTGCAGGTCAGGGGTGCTTCCAGAACCAGGGTTGAGAAACACTGGTATAGAACAATCACTTGTAACAGATATATGAGGGTAAAGCACCTTTAACTGAGTAGAACCTTTACATCAAGGTTGTTGGACCTCTGAAAGATTTTTCTCATTCACATAAACCAATCACAATCATGGTTGAAATGTGAAGCCTGGAAAAATGGGCAAGTCTGAGCCCCTTTGGCATGGGTCAAATTATGGCATCAAAACAACTGCATCAGAGCATCTCCAAAACACGAGAGCGGTCTTGTGGGATGTTCTCGGAATGCGGTGGTCAGAGGGCTCCAAGAAAGGAACCACTGGTGAACTGGGTCACGGGAGCCAAAGGCTTACGGATGTGATCTATGAAGGACCCCACCTCACAACTTCCAGAAGTTAAAGTATCTGCTACGTACTGGTGTCAAATACCACAAGACGTCTTCAGAGGGCTTGTGGAGTCTCGAATGGTCAGATCTGCAGTGGTGGCAAAAGGGGGCCCAACTCGCTATCGGACAGTTATGGCTGATATGCACAAGACAATTCAGACACTCCTTATGTCTCTTTAAACTGTTCTCATTTTCCATTCCTAGTTTAATCTCTGGAGACGGGCTGATCCTCTTCCTTTGGTGCATTTATACAGAAAGGCTGCTTGGAACCTGGTACCTTCTAACCAGTTTGCCCAGGAGGAGGGGTCTGTGGGAAAACGGACGCTGGACGGACAGACAGGGCGTCAGTGTGCCAATCAAGCCCAGGGTGGGCTCAGCTGCTTAAAGACCTGTGCGTGCCCAGTCAGACCGGTGCCCGCAGTGTGTGGAGGAGGCAGGCAGTCCCCACAGCCCCGCACCTCTGCGCTGCTTTGCAATACCCCTGAGACCCACCCGAAAAGTGGAGTCCACCACTCCCACGCTTCTTCACGCCTGGAGTCCCACACGTCGCCAGCCTGGATCTTCCTGACCCCAGCAACTGGTGGAGCGGGGGGAAGCCCTGGAGGAAAGAACGGCGGCAGCAGCAGCCGCGCGCGGGGGGCAACATGAGCGCGCCCCGCGAGCTTCCCGCGGCCGAGGAGGGGGTCCAGTGGTACACCGAGACCCCCAGCGCGGCGCCGGCGCCCTCCTCGTGCCCAGACCCGGAGGGCAGCGAGCGCGTGTCCATCAACGTGTCCGGCATGCGCTTCGAGACGCAGCGCAAAACACTCGCGCGCTTCCCCGCCACACTGCTGGGCGACGCGCACAAGCGCACGCGCTTCTACGACGCGAGCCGCGGCGAGTACTTCTTCGATCGGAACCGCGCGAGCTTCGACGCCATCCTCTAC
This sequence comes from Acestrorhynchus altus, assembly GCA_034509495.1. NCBI lineage: Eukaryota > Metazoa > Chordata > Actinopteri > Characiformes > Acestrorhynchidae > Acestrorhynchus > Acestrorhynchus altus. The sequence continues at coordinate 24,990,530 of CM067512.1, forward strand.
TACTACCAGTCCGGCGGGCGCCTGCGCAGACCCGTCAACGTTCCCGTGGAGATCTTCCTGGAGGAGATCAAGTTCTACGAGATCGAGGAGAACGCCGTGGAGGGCTTCATCGAGGACGAAGGGCTCGCGCGCGAGGAGGAGCGGCCGATGCCCGCGCGCGACTTCCACAGACAGCTCTGGCTGCTCTTCGAGTATCCAGACAGCTCGAGCGCCGCGCGCGTCATCGCCGTGGTCTCGGTCATGGTCATCCTCATCTCCATCGGGGTCTTCTGCATGGAGACGCTGCCGGAGTTCCGCGCGGGGCCCGACGCGTACAGCAACGAGCGCCTGGCGCCCAACGCCTCCCGCGCGGACCCGCAGGCGCCTCCGTGGTACACGGACCCGTTCTTCATGCTCGAGTCGCTGTGCATCGCGTGGTTCTCCTTCGAGCTGCTCGCGCGCTTCCTGTCCTGCCCGAGCAAGGCGGCCTTCTACAAGGACATCATGAACATCATCGACTTGGTGGCCATCATGCCCTACTTCGTGGTGCTCCTCCTGGAGGTGGCCGAGCACGACGGGAGCGCGCAGCAGGCCACGCCGCTGGCCGTGCTGCGCGTGGTGCGTCTCGTGCGCGTCTTCCGCATCTTCAAGCTCTCGCGCCACTCCAAGGGTCTGCAGATCCTGGGGCGCACGCTGCACGCCAGCATGCGCGAGTTGGGCCTGCTCATCTTCTTCCTCCTGCTGGGGGTCGTGCTCTTCTCCAGCGCAGCCTTTTTCGCCGAGGCGGACGAGCCCGACACCGGCTTCTCCAGCATCCCCGCGTCCTTCTGGTGGGCTCTGGTCACCATGACCACCGTGGGTTACGGAGACATGAGCCCCGTCACCATAGGGGGCAAGATCGTGGGGTCCATGTGCGCCGTGGCCGGCGTGCTGACCATTGCCCTGCCCGTGCCAGTCATCGTGGCCAACTTCAACTACTTCTACCACCGGGAGAACGACGAGGAGGACCACACGCAGTACGTGCACGTGACCTGCGGTCAGCCGGCGGCGATGTTGGTAGATGAGAAGTGTAAAGCTGGCAGTAAAACCTCTCTGATCAGGTCAGACTGTTCGGATGAGGATGAGCTGACCTCGTCCACGTACTGCAACTTTCACCTGGAGGAATACACGGGCCAGCTGACAGATGTGTGAGCTCCGAAACTGGACCAAACCAGTGGAGCAGGAAAGTGAGTATGAGCTTCACCCCACAGCTGACCCCATCATACAACCTCTCCCATACTTTAAAATGAGGGTGAGGTGCTGTGTAGAACCTCAAAGAGCCTCAATAAAAGGTTCTTCACAGCATGAAAGTGTGCTTCGGATGAATGGAGACTGCACTGTAGAGGTTCCATATAGAACCTTTTTAAAATGTTCTATCAGATGTTCATAGATGTTCATAGATTATATCAGATGTTCATAGATTTTTACTGAAGAACCCTCATTTTTAAGAACTCTTTTGGTACTATTTATAGCCCTTTTCAAAATGTTCTAGATGGAACCTCTACAGTGCATTCTCCAGCAGCCTAAAGAACCCTTTCACCATGCACATGACCCTTTATTCATGCATTTGAGTGCATGTGGTTCCATAGATCCATTTTCTTTACTGAAGAATCATCAAAGAACCCTCATTTTTAAGTGTGCACTATTATTACAAGTTATGATATTGTACTTGATGTCGAAACAAGTAGTAGAACCCTTTTTGGTGATATATAGAGCCCTTTTCAAAAAGGTTCTATATAGCACATTCCCCTAAAGAACCCTTTTATCATGCAGGGGGCTCTTTGAGTTCTCATGGTTCTATACAGATGCATTTTCTTTACTGAAGAAGAACCCTCGTTTTTAAGAGTGTGGACTGCTCTTAGAACCCAAATTCTTCACTGGTGTTAGACTGGAAATTCATAATGGTAATATTGGGGGTCTATGGCAGGTGGTCCTGCAGTAGACAACACTTTCTATAGATCACCAGAAAATCCACTTGATTTATTTTTTCTTCATTTCTGACTTTAGTTATTCTTCATGAATCAGAATCAATGATTTTAGTAAAGACCTTGACCAGATCAACTGAAATCAACTGCAAACTCTTCGTTGCTAAGCGACGGAACGCTTAACTAGCCTTGCCTTCTTCTGATTGGCTACATGGCCAGTCGAGCCGCAGAACTAGAAGCCAATCGAAGCTCAAGACGCGGGACCACGAACCAATCCTGTTACAGCAAACAAAGACGAATATTGTAAACAAGAGAATCAAACGCTTCAGAAATTAAATCATTAAAGCCTCTTGGTTCTGAACCCCTCTGTTAGAACAGACTAATCCTGTGTTAAACGTAGCTTTATTACATTAAAATAAATTAAATAGAAACAAAAACCACCATGGAACCACCATTTTTTATTCAAATAAATGAGGAAAATATTACTATAATATTAAAGTATTAAATATTATTAGTAAATATGAATATTCATGTTATTATTAATATAATAATAACTAATAATAATATGACTACTACTAATAATAATAATAATGAATAATTATAATAAATAACAACAAAAACAACAACAATAATAATACAATATAATCTGTTATTATTAATATCATTAATATAATGATTCTCATAGCGTTTATGCTCTGAAAGTTTTTCTATCAGACCTTTATTTTAATACATTATGTAAAATAATGAATGAACTTGTCTATTAATAAGAGATGTCCTTAAATAAACCTCTGTTTTGAGACATAAGAAATATGTGATGCTCGAGCGCCATCTTGTGGATAAATACGAGGACTAACCCAGAACGCACATCCATCTAAACTACACCCACAGCCTAAGCTCCGCCCCAAGGGAAGAATTCCCCAACCAGAACACGAGTCCAAAACCCCGCCCAGGCTCCGCCCAAAACAAGCAACACCCCCCTGTCAAAGCCGTGGGTTCCCACTCTGAGTGTCGAGCTCCACGATCCAGTCAGCATTGAGTTTAGTGTTTGTCATTCAGCCTTTGAATGAATGATCTATAGAGTAAACTGTGCAGTTATTTTCCTTTGCAGGATAATGGAGATGAAAAGAAGACACTATTATCACCAGCAGCAATCAATGAATATTGATTTCAAGCCTTTCTTGACTCGTGGGTAAACCTAAGGAACATTATTCCTCCTAGGATAACTTGTACTCAGGACTGTTAATAGCTACTTATATAACACTGCACTTGTAAATGAATATGCTTTATATGTAAATGTATATGACACTGCTGTCATAATGGCAGTGAAGCCACAATGATGAAACCTGTCTTATAGAGTTTATTCTTTTTTTTTTCCAGGAGGTATTTAAAAAGCCAGTAGTATCAGAGTTTATCTGATACAAAAATAATGTAAAGAGCTTAAAAGTCTGTGAAAACGACATTTTGTGATTGAGGAACTTCATGCCACTGCTAGGGCCTGTACACTTCCTGCCTTTGCAGGCCAAATCCAAAGAGAGACTAATTTTAACAGACTCTCTCCAACTTAAGCTTACAGCTAAAATAGCTTTATTTTCTAATGTTTGAATGACGTATGTATTGTGTACAACTATTTTTGATAAATAAATATTTTGCCATTTTCATATCCAACCTTTCAGCTGTTGAATCGTTGTTCTGCTGGGATGAGGGCCATCAAAAACCACTGACGGGTAAAGTGAATAGGACTGGTTATATTGGTTACACTGGCACCTTGCAAGGGGTGGACTATACATACAGTCAGTTCTTGAAGTTGATGTGACTAAAGAATCTTAGACACTGTGACAAGAGCCAAACTGTGATGTTTAGGAGACTGGGAGAGGACTAAATATAATAATAAATATATTTTTATAAAGTATGCAGTGGTCAGTATCTCCTAAAAGGACTCAGAGAAGAACAACTGGTGAACCAGGGTCAGGGTCATGGGCAAGGTTCACTGTTTACCACATTACAACTTAAAAGAACCTGCTGCTAGCGTGTTACTGCCAGGCAATACAGGACACCTTTAGAGGTGTCGTGGAGCTGGTCAGTCCATGCCACGCATCAGAACTGTTTTGATAGTCGCGGAGAGGCCTACCGAACGTTAGGTAGGTGGTTTTAATGTTATGGCTGTTCAGTGTAATAATAAATGAATGTGAAAGGTAAACATCAAAACGTGCATTTATATATTAGTCGTCTTTAACCCACCAAATCAGACTTAAGCCGATTTATACGTAATAAAGTGAATTTAAGTGCAATCGGTCTGAATAGTAAAAATGCAGCATCCATCTAACTGACAATGAATAATCCTCTCCTGATCAAAAAGTGAAAAGATTTCATTAATAATGTAGGCCAGGTAAGATCAATGACACTGTCAATAGTTCTGATAAACGACTAGCGATGTAATGAGGCTGACTAAGTCTACTAACCCATACAGAGGGGAAGTCATTGAGATGCAAAGTGCAGCCTGGAAAAGCCTGTCCATGTCTTATTCATGATATTTAGCAGTTAAAAGCTCACTCCAGCTGCTGCTGACCAAACAGCATCAGATGGTGTTACTCCTTGAAACACACGCTGACTGATAGACTGACACGGCTATGTTTAATGTTGACACACTCAACTGAAAACATTGATGCGATCTGAGTTCTGTTCACGCGGTCTCTGTCCGGTGTTTGGGTGAGACATGGATTTATATACTGTACCTAAAATATCTTAGAGCACTGCAAAGAAGTCACAACACAACACAAATGGCAGTGTTTGTTGTACACTGTACTGCAGCTGCTACTTCTAACTGGTGCCCCAGTTAGAGGTAGTATCTGGCTGATGGCTCTCTCATTAAATTGTTCTTTACTGAAATATATGTTATACACTTTTTATATTATACACATTTTTCTGTTCAAATATGTTTTGAAAAACTGTAAATGTGTATTTAAATATGAAGGTGATTATGGTCTCAACTTCTGTATCACTATTTTGTTTTACTGCTTTGTTTGTATTAGGGACTTTTATTTTGCCTGGGTCTGTTTGTGATGCAGAGCTTGAGTAGAGCAGTTCCCCCCTTTCTTTCCGGTACACATCTAAAGTTAATATTAGAACCCACCGTTCTGATGTCACTTGAAGGTTTATGGCTCTCATGCATGATGTTTATTAACCAGAACGGTTTAATCCACACGCTCCATTTACATGACAGACAGCTGCTCAGTTCACATGTTTTCACCGCAGCTCTGCATCCAGATTGAGGGAATTATAGTGTAAACAGTAAAAGCAGAGGTACAACCGTACTCCACAATGTTAAGGCCAATCTTTGGCAGTTAATCAGTGGTTCACAAGCATCCCGAACTATGGGGACGATTGTATGGATTTTGGATTATCTGTGATCTGTGAACGTCACTAATGCTGCATTAATATATTTACAATAAATCAGATGATTCAATCAGACGCTGCACCATACCTCCAGCTCACCTGCATCCAAATCAAATCCAATTAACTTATTCAATGTACAAAAACACTTCTATTGATCTGTAATTACTGGGGTATTATTTAAAGGTTACTCATTTAATAGGGATGCAAACACATGTCACATGTCTATGGTGTTAGAGTACCTCATCCATACTTAATAAATTCACTGATCAACCATAACATTACAACCACCTCCTTGCTTCTACTCTCACTGTCCATTTTATCAGCTCCACTTTGTTTTTCATAATTCCAGACTGTTCTCCACCTGTTTCTTACCATACTTTGTCAGCCTCCTTTCACCCTGCACTGCAGTGATACTGACATGGAGGTGTGTTCTGTTGGTATGAGCGGATCAGACGCAGCTGTGCTGCTGGAGTGTTTAAACACTGTGTCCCCTCGCTGTCCATTCACTCCTCCCTAGTTGTTAGTTCAGCAGTGGCACTGAGAGGTTTAAGCACCCCAGCAGCACTGCTGTGTCTGATCCACGCGTACCAGCGCAACACACACTACCACACCACACACACAAACGCACAAACATGTCTAGCACGGGACTGGAATTAGAATATTGTGAAAAGGTGCTTTCATTAATTAATCGTGATTAATTGATCATAAGCTATTGTGATTAGTCTGGCTTATAGCTGGAGTGTAACTCTCCGGGCTCCCCAGCAGCAGTGTCTAGTGCATGTGCTATTATCAGTCACTGATCATTAGAAACAGTCCTGAGGGTATAGCCGCAAGCACTGTCAACACTGCAGACAGTTTGTACAGATGATAGCGTCTGTGCGTCTGAACCGTAATGTAAACATGCTCCAAATGACAGAGCAGAGTTGAATATGAATATTTAATTGAGCAAGCACATCATTTGGCATATTTTAGGCAGGTCCTGTAAATGAACCTGATTGTGCACCACTGCTTTTATCCCGTCACTAATTTCACTATACATGTGAGTATAGTAAAGGGCAATGCTGCAGCACTAGCCCTGTCCATGGTGCTACTTGATGCCTTATGTTTGTCAAATTACAGAAACCTATGCTTGCTTGTATGGTGATGATTGAAGAGTATTAGGCAAGAATTTCTGAATATCATTTTGCTCCAGCTGATATGAGCTTGGTCTGAGAACATTTACTGTACCAACAAAGTCCACAGTGAATCAGACTCTGCACCAGTGCTTGCACCCAAATGCTCTTGCTCTTTTTTTTTTTTTTTTTTGTGGTGTGGTTAGCACTCGTGGCCACGTGTGTTAGCAGAGCCAGTCTGCATTGCGTCGGACCCCCTCCCCCCCTCTCTCCCCCCCTCTCTCTCTTTCTCTCCCTCCCTTTCTCGCCCTCTGTCTCTCTCCCTCCCTTCTTTTTCCCTGTCGCATGCAAGTCAGTGCAACAACATGCTGGGTATTATTAAGGAATTATTCTCTATCCCGTTATTGATCTCTCGCCCTCTTTACGCACCTTCCACCTCCATTCCCCCATCAGCATGTCCACATAAAGCAGACCTCCCATCATCTCTGTCTACTTGTGAGAGGGAAATTTTTTTGCTGATGCAGTCATGTCTGGAAATGGCAGGGCTTCGCGTTTTGCCCCTTAATGCATCTCTCCTTCTCTCTCTCTCACTCTCTTTCCCCCTCTCTCTCATCCCTCTCTCTCCCTATTTCTCTCACTCTCTCCTCCTCTCTCACTCCCCTTTCTCTCTTTCTCTCTCTCTGCCTCTCTCACATACACTCCTCTCTCTCTCTCTCTCTCTCTCTCTCACTCTCTCTCTCTCTCTCTCTCTCTCCTCTCTCTCTCTCTCTCTGTCTCTCTCTCTCTCTCTCCACCCTCCACCCCTGAGCTGCAGCAGTGGGTTTTTCTCCTGTCTACCAGCGCAGGAGGAGGAGGAGGCTGCGGCTTCACCTGCTTTTTTTATTTTTAATTTTGGTTGTTTTTTTTTCATTTGCTTTCTTTGCACTGACATCTCTCTGTGAAAAGCACTCGTTGTTTTTTACATTGTCATTCAACAAACCATGACTGGAGATGATAGGTTGTTACACAGCCCAGGATACAACAACTGCAGCTCATGAACACACGTGAAGTGAAGTGCTTGACAACAGCCCATCCAGCTCTGCAGAGCTGCATTAGGTAAGAACCACGTCTCATCCTTCAGCTTATGTCATTCATACGGAAATAAGGCAAATGTGATTCTTTACACGCTTCTTCATTCCTGAGCAGTAGTGGATGCAGTGGAAAGGAGCGATGGTGGAGCCGCAGTGGGGCCACACTGACTGAAAGTGAGCTAGCCCCTTCGCTGGGGTCCAAACCAGCTGTGTGGGCAGGACAGGGGCATTGAGCAGAAGAGGGACTGAGAAAGACAAGTGGATGTCCATTCCATCACACTAAAGCGCAGTCCTGCAGCTCCTGCAGTGCTTCTAACTGGACTTGCAGGATGACCGTAATGGCCGGAGAGAACATGGATGAGACGTCAGCTGTGCCGGGGCATCCACAGGACACATATCCCCCTGATCATGATGACCATGAATGCTGTGAGAGAGTGGTCATCAACATTGCTGGCTTGCGCTTCGAAACAGAGCTCAAAACTCTTGCTCAGTTCCCAGATACACTGTTAGGGAACCCCAAGAAGAGAATGCGCTACTTCGATCCCCTGAGAAACGAGTATTTTTTTGACCGAAACCGTCCCAGTTTTGACGCCATCCTCTACTACTACCAATCAGGGGGTCGCTTGAGGAGGCCTGCGAGTGTCCCACTGGATATGTTCTCAGAAGAAATTAAGTTCTATGAACTTGGATTCGATGCTATGGAGAAGTTTCGTGAGGATGAGGGCTTCATCCGAGAAAAAGAACGGCCACTGCCTGAGCAGGAATTCCAACGTCAAATCTGGCTTCTGTTTGAACATCCTGAGAGCTCTGGGGCAGCCCGAGGAATTGCTATAGTCTCTGTTACGGTCATTTTAATTTCCATTGTCATTTTCTGTTTAGAGACTATACCCCAACTGAAAGATGCCTCTGGGGGACGAACAGTAGGGAACAACACCGTCTACTACAAACCAAACCTCCTTACTGACCCCTTCTTCATTATAGAGACCCTCTGCATAATCTGGTTCTCTTTTGAACTTATAGTACGATTCCTTGCATGTCCAAGCAAGGCAGCCTTCTTTAAGGACATGATGAACACCATAGATGTAGTAGCTATTATCCCTTATTTCATTACTCTTGGCACAGAGCTGGCAGAAGATCCAGATAGTAATGATGGCAAGGGAGAGCAAGCAACATCACTGGCCATTCTCAGGGTGATTCGTCTGGTCAGGGTGTTTAGGATCTTCAAGCTGTCCAGGCATTCCAAAGGCCTGCAGATTTTAGGGCTGACCCTAAAGGCCAGTATGCGAGAGCTTGGATTGCTCATCTTCTTCCTGTTTATTGGTGTCATCTTATTTTCAAGTGCCGTGTACTTTGCGGAAGCTGAGGAGACAGACTCATACTTTGGCAGCATCCCTGATGCGTTCTGGTGGGCTGTTGTATCAATGACCACAGTAGGCTACGGAGACATGGTCCCAGTGACTATAGGCGGCAAAATTGTAGGTTCCTTGTGTGCAATTGCTGGTGTGCTGACCATTGCCCTGCCGGTGCCCGTCATTGTATCCAACTTCAACTACTTCTACCATAGGGAGACTGAGGGTGAGGAGCAGGCTAAACTTTTGAATGTAAGCATCGTGTCTGAGACCGATTCAAGCCGCCGCAGTTCCTCGGTCGACAGCAAGTCTGAGTACATGGAAATTGATGGAGACATGAACAACAGCATAGACAACTGCAGAGAGGCCAACCTCAGAACTGGCAACTGCACTATAGCCAATCAGAACTGTGTTAACAAAAGTAAACTACTGACTGATGTTTAGAGTTCAATGAGATCAAATGTTGACTGCTTCAGTATTTGAATGCTTCCTATAATTTCCTAGTGCACTCCCGCATTGCGACTATTCTAGACGAAAGGAGAACAGATTTCAAGGTACAACATGCACTCCGAATATATAGAGACTGTAATTCATTTTCAACGAGGGCCCTGTATATTGGCTATGCATAGAAAACACAGCCCTCTACAGCACGTCCCCAAACATGCGTACTAACCGACAATTCCTCTAGAGGCCCTGGTGAGGACTCTGGATGGCTGTACTCAGCTGCCGGTGGTGTGACTGCTGAAACATTATACATGGATCATATAATACATGTCAGCAAATTGCACAGTGCATCCAAGCCAAAAATGCATAAAAATACACAGTTCCTCAAGGACGAGCCGAGCCATCTGCGGCGCTTGGCTTGTATGTGGTCTTCCCCACAGTACTCCAGACCTACTGACCAGCAAAGCACCTTATATGAACAAGACTAATCTCCTGCGGGGATGCTATGAGGAACGAAGTCATCTCCTCATGAACATCCGCAATGCTGCTATTCTCCAGCATATGCTGTAATTTAGATATCACCAAGTGATTCAATGCTATGCCCTTTCGATGCAAGACAGCACAATGACAGGGGAAAAAATAGCTTATTAATAAGCATGTTTAGATTATCCTCATTTTGATATCAGCATGTGTGAGACAATACCTCATTCTATGAATTTTTTTTTTTTTAATCTTATTTTTCTTGCCCTAGCCATTTATTCCCTAGCGTCCGTCTCCATGGAAAGTGTACTGGTTTGATATGATTTGAAATGCTTTTCATTTAGGTATATCTAAAGACTGAATGTTTAATCTTAAGGGAAAGAGAATCTTAATGAGATCATAGCATGTTACAATAATCTGCATTATGGCCTATTCAAACTAAGGTACTGTGTATCCTAGTATATTTAATGCATGACATCAGTATATAGCTTACTGCAATTTAGACACCAATCCACGGTGTCACTGTTACTATCATGGAACTTAGGGACTTTGGATCCTGAAATTTTCTGAAATGTGACAAAAAATCATATGCAAGCCCCAACACAGGGATGTAAACTTTCTAATCTAAAACGTGGTTTAAGAAGATGAGAAAAAAAATATTATAACATTGCATATACTCATACTAAACACCTGTTAAAAATATAACTTAAATAGTGCTATGCATGGGCCTTTTCTCTGAATGAAAACTGAGCAAATTATAAGTCATGCTTCCATTTTTTGCAAACATATTTGGAACATCATGGATTTCCTTCAATAGGATACAAAAGAAATCACGGCAGAATTACTTTTATTTGTTGCTAGTGCCTTTTGACCCTCTCAACAACAGTAAAGGTGAAAGTGCCTTGGTAAGACAGATTTTGTGGGATTGCCACAGGACGTGTGTTGAGGATGACAACTAAAGTGAGTGTATGTATAAAAATATATATAAAAATGAAAAAAAGGTACAAAAAAGAATCTAATATGGCACAACTCAATGTTTTGTGCAGTCATGCACTAAGGCCCTGACAGTATACTAGGATTGGGCCACATTTGAAGGAGAAGAGGGGGGGATCTCTTAGAGCTTCAAATCTGCCTTGCATTGTAGTTTTCACTTGTGTTGTGCCATAATAAGTCTACCTCAGTGAGGTCATCACCGTAGGGCTCACTGTTGAGCGGAACAGCTCCACGGTGTACAGCTCCAGTACATGTGGGAAAAACTATGGCCAGTGTGTAATACTCCAGTAACAAAAAAAACTCATTTTTCAGAGTTCCCCCAACAACTAGCCTTTATGGAAGCACTTAAAACAGATGCAAGAATGAAACCATTTCCTGACCCTCAGATTTACGTCCTTCCTAGCTACGCACAATCAAGACTCATGCTTCGTCTTGGCATTTTTGATTTCATTTTTATTGTGACAGCAGGAAAGATCTGCACCCTGAGTTGCAAAGCTTCGCTTGTATGGAGCAGTGTGAAAGACCACAGGGTTACGAGTTAGAATAAGTTTACAAACACAGTCTTCCATGTGCTGTTTAAAAAAAAAAAATATTCTGTGTCTCCATAATTTCTTAGATCCTTTCAACTCAGTTGAGAAGGTTACAGCATGCAGGAACTTACGTTAGAAGTTCAAGTTAGGCTTATCGATGTTACATAAGAAAATTATAAATAATAACCAACTTGGGATATGGAGGGGAAGGCAATTAGCCCGAAACTGATTTAAAACATCCAGCCTCCTGGATACCCTGTAGTTTCTATATCCACTGGACAGAAATGAAAAGTGGGAAAGTTTCAGGGAAAGTGAACATAGTAGTGATTTTGTGAAGAGTTTTTATGGACTCCCTTTTTTATGAAACAACTGTCTCAGTGAGTCCACGTAACAATAACAACGTAACCTTAGATACAAAGAAATCCTGAATGTGCTTAAATGTTATACAGTAGGACACTAATAGAACAAAGCTACAAATCAAAGCTCACTGTAATTTTGTTTTGAAATGTACAATGTTAGGGAGAACCAACTAACAGTGGTACATTAACAGCGATTGAGCCATATGGTGCTATGCATATTCTTAACACCAATGTAAACTCTGACAGCAATAGAAGTTAGGGATCCAGATTACAGGAGCTGAATTTATAAGCAACTGTCAGCGATTTTCACTGGGTCCTGTAGAAACACAACATTTACTAAGGGCTGTGGTGTTTTAGTTGTTGAAAGGCTAAAAGTATTTTTTTAAGTTATCTGTCTGGGACAGGTACGTTAAAGGAATAGCTGCTACCCCACTTTTTGTTTGTTAGAACAAGTGCCGTTCCTATTATTCTTATCAATTTTAACATTAACAGTAAGATTAAGGTTAAGGTTGGTGAAAAAATAGAAACATCTGTTTGGAGATACTTAGTGAACGACAGGCACTGCTCAGTAACCACTGACAATTTCAGTTATTCGTTTTCCCTCTTAAAAGGCTTAGTCAGATCGTATTACTTGAGGAAATAGAAAACGTATGCACACTGTATTTAGATGATATTATCGTGTGATTACTGTCACTGTAATTGCGATAAAGTCAATGTAAAGGGCCTAGCCATCAAGGGTGTGGCCCTGAAGGGGATGCAGCAGACTTGATGGGTTTCTTCACCTGCGTGGCCTCATATTGCTATTAATGTTTTGTTTTCTGTGGCATAATAGACGTCTATGGTTTGGAGAAACCATACTCTTGTTAAAAATGACAGCAGACTCGATCATGAGTCCATACGATAAGCCATGAGAAATACAGAGGAAGATTACAGCTAGTATTATCAATTATCACCAAATAGAAATTTTAAACGGCATTAGCATCAACAACATACTGTCTGTTATCATTTACTACATTGTTCAACATCATACAGGTGTACTAAACTAAATCCCATTGTGAAATTATACTGTAAAGATACATATCTCAACAGCGAGTGATCGCAAAAAAATCTGCATGGTCTATGACTGCATGAGCTTAGCCTTTCAAAACTGAGGATCGACTATATTCTGGTTGCATCATTTTTAAATCCCTTGCTCTCGTGTGCACCCGAGGCTGTCTCACTCATTTCCTCTCCGAGGTCTCCTCCTTTCCCCCTTGGTTCAGGGGACTCCTTTTCTGTTCGCATTTCTTTCAGTCAAACTCCACAGATTACATCCATCTTCATTTCTGTCCTTTCTCAGCTGGTACAACAATACGTAAACGTTCTGAGCGAGGGAAGTTCTAATGATGAAATGGTATTCACAAGATCGATCAGAACTACTGGAAGCTCCAGCAGGAATGATCAGAATATGTACAAACGTTGTGACCATATCAGATACATGTTCATGTAAAGAATGATGACAGACTCCCATGTTTGTTCCATACAAAACACATTTAACTCTACTTTATTTGTTATTTTATATATTTTGTTACAAAATTACTCTACAATTTTATTTGTCAGATCCTGACAAAGGCATGTTCTGTGATCTATGCAAGGGTATTTTTGTTTCTTATTGTATGTCATATATGATTTGATCACACATTTAAATCAATAAATTTGTAAGGATCAGTTCTCTGGTTTGCATTAATAACTAAAGGCAATAATTGTTTACAGTAAAAGAACACTAGGACATCTGGACAGTGTGTAATCTACCTCTATTTACTGTACATGATAGTACTGTAGATAGATACATAGGTCTAATTGCATGAGAAGTGAAATAGAGCATAAGATTAGAACAGTGGATAAGACTGTATGTGTACATATATAAATACTGTATGTTAATCTATCCTGAATTCCACAAGGCATAATGTAAAATATGACACATTTCTTGAATATTTTCAAGATTAGTTTTATTTCCAACTTTTAAAATGATAAACAACATTTAGTTTTGTGAGATTCTTGCACCATCTTCTATCCAAAGGTTTCCCATGATGTTTAGGTGAACTGGGAATGTGAGCCAAGGTAAAACCTCCCGCATGCAGATTTTTTTTTTCAATAATAATTTCTCACCCCCCATTTTGGATGTGGCAATTACCCAAAGACTCTCCTCCTATCACATATCATGCTCTCAACAGTAGGAGGGTGAAGACAAGCACATGCCTCTTCCGATACATGTGAAGCCAGGTCCCCCAGCTCCCAATACAATGGCTAAAAGAGACCTGTGCCTGCCACCATTGCACTGGGTGTAATGTGAGGAGAGAGCGGAACCTACACCCAGAGATTGCATGGCAAATTTTGCTCTCTCAGACTCTGGCTGCTGATGGCAAGCACCCGGGATTTGAACCTGTGATCCTCAGATCATAGTGCTAGCGCATTAGACCACTGAGCATGTGGATTTTTAAGGATCATTACCCTGCTGTAGAAGCCATCCTTGTTTCTTCTTCAGTTTGATGGAATTCTGCACCCTTTTTTATCCAAACATTCTACTGCGTCTAAAAAGTTTTCTACAGGATGTCAAAATCCTCACAATGCATCCTGCTTGTTTAGATGTTAATTTCAAACCTTGTGATCTTGATTCTTCCAATAAGATTATATTTGTGCAGGTGTCGTTGCACGGTAGAAAAGTGCAGCACCACTCCAGAGTAAGGCTGTGTCTGAAACTGGAAATGGCTGGTTGACTTGATGCCTTGCGGCCCACTGTGTCTCACAAGGCAGTTAATTGATAAATGTCTCTGTAACCGAATCAAGAAGGCTGATAATACATCCTGATGTTGCCAAGATATCAACAGCTCACTGATAAACATTAGCGTTTAGCTGTGTTATCATTACCATTAGTATTTTCACTCAATAACATAGAAGGCTAGATTACTAACTTTCAATTCAGGCATGACTTGGTGCCTTCCTGCCTACGAATACTGTATAAGTAGGCAGCTTTTCGTCCATTTCAGACACAGCATTTATCATTTGTAAGGTCTTTTGTAGTCAAATAGGGATTTTGATTTGCCTTTCAGCAATACGAGAAGCTCTCTCTGGAAAATGTTCAACTCTCTAAGGTGTATAGACATTTGCATAGTTATCCTCTTTTTTCACATATACTCTGTTCCTGCTTGGAATGTTAAAAAGGAAGTTTTCAACTGTATGCCTTTTGGAATTCAATGTATTTCTTTAAGCATTCACAGAAATTTTGGCAGAAGTGCCCAGACTTTTGCATGCCACTGTATTTTACATATAAATTTACATGAGAGCAGCAGTTTGTATCAGTTTCACAAACTACATGGTACATGTGTGTCATGACATTGAGTAGCAGCAGTATTATTATTATTATTATTATTATTATTATTATTATTATTATTATTATTATTATACAGTATAACAGAAGCTTTGGTTTATACTGTTGCCCTACACACTACAGCACAGAACACTTGTCCATTTGAGTTTTGTGTGCACACTGAAGGACCTCAGCTTCACCATATGCAAAATTCAGCTCATGTGCAAACGCACTACTCAAAACTGTTCTGGAGGCAGCACTACCTCTGAGGCAGAACAAAGACTATCAGTTCAGACCGTAACCTGTACACAGAGATTCAGAAATGTGTATCTTCTCCTCAGAGCTGGAGATGTGGATGCATTATTTAAAAATGATTGCAATTCAGTTTGAGAGTTTGATGTTCACGAAATTCCTAGAAAATGCCAGAAAAACTAGCCAACAAGCTGCAAAGGCAGCATTCCACAACTTCTATCCAGTGTTTACTGCAAGCCATCATGGAGAGTACCATGACATTTTTATGTGATAGTGTGATAGAAACTAAGAGCATTAAATTTACATTATATAAACACAGCATTTGTGCAGGAAATGCTCCTGTTCAATACCTAAATTATCATTCTTTTCCTGCTCCACATTATTTAAGTATCAATTGAATAAGCAATCAACCAAAGATAAAAATAATGCCTAAGAAGCTAGTTGGCAGGATGTGCAAGCAGTTTTCTGAGAAACCAACACACATTTAAATAATTTCTTAAAAACAAACAAAATCTCAAACTGAACTGCACATCTTTCACCAACATATAATGCTCCAAGGAACAGATACACATTTCTAAAGCTCCGCTTACTGAACCAATTGCATTTATTCTGCCTCAGAGGTAGAGCTGCCTCCAGAACCATTATGAGTAGTGATTTTCAGATGAACTGTACAGATGGCTCTGGTGTTATATGCTGCATGAGTGTGTTAGAACTCCAGTCCAGTTTGCCATCCACGTGAACACCCATGTATTTGTATTCTCAACAAGCTCCACCTCTTCATCTACTGACTTTTTTACATTGGGCTGTTGCTGGGACCATTTACACAACCCCTCCTCCCTGTACATGAAATCTGAGGTGTGCAGGATAAGCAGCAATGTAACTGGTACCATTCCAGTTCATTGTTAAAAGGCGTTGTTAAAAGTGTTTTTGCTACATTCTGGTTAGTGTTGGTTTCATCACCTACATGGACAGCATCTCCCTATACTTAATACTGATTGGTTTGTAGAGGGGTGTGGGTTTGCTGGCATTGCAGCAAGTTGCCTTTCCAGGTGTTGTGCCAAAAAATTCTGCCCTACCAGAATCCGAATCCCTTCACGTACATGTGTGTTACACGGCATAGTGACCCTGTCACCGGTTTCCTCTTTATTCTATAAAAAGGATTTTTATGTGTTTTGAGAGTGTACACTCTAGCGCTGGGGGATCAATATTTATATCAATATCAGGATAAAAAAAGTGTAAGATTATGAGCTGATTCGATATCGTTTATATCGAGTTTTAAAGTTTTTAAATAGTGTTCTGTTTCAATCCTTGAGACCTTTTTTCTGCTCCACCCCCTGCTCTCAGCTCCTCCTCTACTCTGCTCCCATTTGCACTCTCACATACGTACTAGGGGGTATACAAGGGGGTATAGGACTTGGTGTGTAATGAGAAGAAATTAAGATCAAATTTCGTTATGTTTAAATATACTGTAGTTGGATTTCATGGGGTGTCCTAAATTTGTCGCACTGTATTTTACACATCATATATCATATCATATATCATATATTGCCGTGCAGCTAAAATAGATTGGGATATTTTTTGTCCATATCGCCAATCCTAGTACACACATTTATTAATCGTGCATATTCCACCACTGCATTTTCAGACGCTTTCAGGGTAATGACATGTTCTTATGTCGTTATGTGTGTGACGGGGGTGGATGTGTAGATGTGTGATCATCACTGTTCAGTGTTTTCTCAGTCTGTTCACCCTCTGCACTGCCATCCATGACTGCAGCTCTGCTCCCCTCTGCAGCTCGGGCATGGGCTGGGCTGAGCTGGAACCGGGCCGAGTACATCTCTGAGAGAGAGGAGTGTGAGAAAGAGAGGGAGAGAAGGAGCAAGAGAGAGAGAGAGCAAGATGTCAGTAAACAGACAGAGAAATATGTCCCTCATCTGTCGTGCACTGATATATCAAGCAGCTGTGTGGGTCATCATGGGCAGAGGGTGAGCAATCTTCTGCTGGCCTGCTGAGTCTGAATGTTGGTGACACATAAGCCTGAACCCCACGGGCAAGTGGTGCAGGCAACACCTTCTCATTAGGTTACTGTATCACCTTATAAAACTGCTGTGCGGTCATACTACACAAGTTGTTCTGAATGACTTTGTGGTCACAAGAGGTGTCACAAGCATGCACAATTAAATACAATATATGACCGTCTACAGCATTTACTCTGAAATGGTATGGAAACCCTAGTTACTCTGAAATGTATACAATTCTGTAGTAAAGCTATTAAAGCAGGAAAACACTTTCACTTTCACAAAGCAAATCATTAAAGCATTCTGAATGATATTGACATCCTATAAGGCTATAAGACTTCCTTTTTTTCCTTTTTTTATGGATTGACTGATTTCAAAATCAGTCAATGGTTTCTTGACTTCTCCACAGCAGAAACCAATGCTGTACCCGTCTGTACTGGTGCAAACCTATTAGAGTGGTTTAGTGGGGTTATTTTCATTTGCTGTGTTGCCAAATCGGGCCAGGAAGTGCATAAAATCTCCTAATAATTTGATAGTCGCTATTGTTGGATGCATCTGAACTAACCTACTGAAGCTGTAATTCATTGCATTGTGTATCTGTTAACATAAACCACACTCATCTGAAACCATGTCAAGGAGGCCATATCATAGATGTTGTAAGTCAGATAATGCTTATGTGCAAGATCACAACTCAAAACGGTTCTGGAGGCAGCTCTAATGCGATTGGTTTTCCAGGAAACCAACACCTTAAAAAAGAAAGCTCTAATGCTCCACCTACTGGATATTTTAATTAGAAATTCTCTGAACCAATTACATTTGTTCTGCCTCAGAGGTAGCGCTGCCTTCAGAACTATATTCAGTATTGATTTTTACACTCAGTTAACGAAAATCAACAGAAAGAGGATTGTATAAATCTAACTCAATAAGGTTCGACCCAAGTTTGTCCCTTCAACATACAGCAAGAACTATGTGTTAGTCACATTAGTCTTGTAGTCCTCATAGACATATAATGACCCTGGATTTTGCGACATGAAGGTACATAAATCTGGAGCCAATCAGTGGATACCTGCAGCCCTGCATCAATGAAAGGCCTCAAGTACAGTTAGCTAACTGTTTGTATAATATGTGCCCTTAAAACAGCATCTCATTCAGAAAGAAGTGCATACAATAGGACATACAGAAATACAGAACACAGATCTTCTCACCCTACTTACACTTATAGTCTCCAAGTTCATCAGTTTCTTACCTGTTCAGTGCCAGATCCTCAGCTGGGTCTTAATGGAATTGGGAGCCCTACCTCACAATTAACACCAGCTACAGCTCCAGTAATCCTCCTGCAGCCTGCTGTGTAGATTCAGGTCCCCTCAATCATGAAAACACAACAAACAGCCTCTGATTTCATAATAGCTGACATCAGCTGGGTCAGGGAGAGAGAATCAAAATATTTCTTGTTGTCCAAGACAATACTATTGAAAATGGATAATTATAGCACAATTTCAGAATTCATAAAAAGCCCCCACAATCAAGGCCGCATTAGAGCGATAAACCCCCCCCATTAGAAAATATATCTACAGTATGTCTACTGTAAATGTACATGGACACATATATACACACAAATACACACACATAGTGAAACAAAATCATATTTAAACAAATTATAGTCCAGTACGAAAACTAGTGCATCTAAAAACACAGCAACCAAAAAACTAAATAAATCATAATTCATTTAAAAAAGCGTCATATTTTATATTCATTGTACATAAAGTGACATAAGCCTTTTGTGTTACTTTTGAAAATTTGTTTTATTTAAATTCAATTTTATTCAAATTATTTCATTCAAATTTTATTCAAATTAATCTGACACTATTAACATCAAAACATAATAGGCCTTGTATATATATATATATATATATATATATATATTTATAAAAAATTAATACAAAATTTTTATATTTTTGAACAAATATATAAACAAAAAAAATAAAAACAATTCCCTGAATCAAGGTTTACTGTTGCTATCAAGTCTGTTAAAGATGACATTAGAAACATTATATAGTACAGATCGACACTTCATACACAGAATATCAGGGTTTTGTGTACATTTCCTTATTACATTATGTTTCTAAAATCACCTACCAGTCAGAAGGTTAGACTGCTCACTGAAATTCAGATATTAACTCCATGCCTCACACATCCCTTCATTCTGACCCTCTTGCCTTTTGGTCCACTTTATGGCCTTCTTCCTCTTTACATTATCTCCATAATGCTGTTGTCAGCCATGGTTAATAATTAAGGCCATAGCCATCATTTCATCCATCTTGTGTAAATGCACAGTGCTCTGTCAGTAGAGGCTTAGAAACAGTCACTGGCTGCATACAGTAGCTTATACAGTCGTGTGAAAAAGTTAGGACACCCCATGAAAACCTTTGATCTTTTCAACATTTTTAATCATACAAACATTTGATCTTCGTTTCACTGCAGGTATATTGAGAGATGGAGGAGATAAAAACTAAACACATTAAAGTGAGGAAATGTCTTTTAAACATCATTCGTCAAATTTAATTTTTAGAAAAGCAATTGTCTTGTGAGGAAAACGTTAGGACACTCCACATTTATTAATAATTAAAATGCCTAAAATAAGAATCAAGTGCATATCAACTGCAAATGATTAGACAGTCGATAAAAAGGACTTTGGAGGAGACTGTCTTATTTAAACCTCAAACATTAGCTTGGTTTTCTCTCGATTGTTGAAGTGAGTGATATCACCATGGTGAGATCCAAAGAGCTTTCTGGTGCCTGCAGAAAGCAGGATGTAGATCCAGATGTGTCTGGGAAGGGATTTAAAAATATCTCAAAACAATTAGAAATCAGCCTTTCCACCATCCAGAAAATAATTTACAGTGGACATTTAAAACAACTGCAAACATGGCCAGGTCAGACTGTCCTAGCAAGTTCAGCCCTAGAACAGACCACAAGATCCATAAAGCCTCACAAAATCCTAAAATATCATCACAGGACTGACAAATGTCAAAGTGCAAAGTGGGAAAATCATTTTTCCAGCTGATAGACTGGTAGTCAGTGTAACACACACACACACACACACACACACACACACACACACACACACACACACACACACGCTTCTTCTTCTTCTTTTGGCTGCTCCCTTTGGGGGTCACCACACGTTTTAGGCCGGATGCCCTTCCTGACGCAACCCTCACCATTTATACAGGCTTGGGACCGGCACCAGAAATGCACATACTACACCCCTAATGGCTGGTTTACACACACACACACACACACACACACACACACACACACACACACACACACACACACACACACACACAAACACATGTGTATATATATGTTATAGTTCATAATTCTGCTATTATACTTCATAATTCGGTCTGCATTTAATCCTGCACCTGAGCACATCTCAGATGCAAGCAAATGGAAACCAGCATTCTTACACTGTAGGCAAATGTGAGCCAAAATTCAGTAGTGGACATAAAAAGCTGCACGTGTGCACTCTAGTACACTGATGTAAATGTCTAGCATGTTTCATAATGAGTAGATCTACACAAATGCTTTGGCTACACACTACCAGCAAAAATTCACTAGTGGACATAAAAAAATGCAGTTCTGTACTGTAAGCATGTTCAGAACTACATGCTATGCATATCCTGAGCTTGTGATGTGTGTTTTAAATGCTGATATGGACTGTTTGTAATGGTGACATGGAGTGCCCATATGTTTCAGCTTGTGCCAGAAAGAACCTGACACATACACACTAGCAGTCCTTGAATCTGTCCAGGCATCTGTACCTCCCATTTTCTGCCCAGCCTCTCCATCCATCCATCTGTCCTCTTCCCTCCCTCCACTCCAGGGCACCTGAGCTCGGCTTGACCTTGCTGTTTCCCAGGATATGATCTCACTTTACAGCCAATCTCTCCTCTCGGCACTGCTGTGTCAGCCTGCGGAACTGAGGACAAACACACACTTTCAGTCATCACACACCACAGGGGTGTGCAGAGCAGATTACACTGAACAATCAGTGTTAAAATATGTCTCATCAGTCACGGCTGGGCATGCATAGTAAAGGTGTGAGAGACACAACAACATCTCAGAGTCGTTTCAGGTGATGTTCCTGTCACAATAAGTCAGACAAGATCATGAGAAGGAAATGCAAGTTTCAAATTCACAAACATGAAGATGTTCCAGTGTTTCGTGGCTAACAGTATCCTAAACCTCTATGTCCACATAGACAATGAGCTCTGTAATAGTGCAACCTAAACATCTGTGTAGATGTAGACTAGATGTTAGTACCTTTGCCTAAACGCCAGTGTCCTAGCAGCCTTTCACAGTCATGTGCTTATTGTTCAAAGGACCATTTAGGATTTATTGTTACAGAGAATGAAAGGTATGGCCTTAATCTTGTGTCCTTTTGATGATCTGTCATCTATTAACAAGTTGGGATATCCTGATCCGAACCAGTAGATCCCAAGAGGGGCCAATCCAGGCATTTCCTATACTCAATTTTCCTCCTAAATTTGGAATTGTCAATTCCCTAACCCCTCATTAGCCCTCTCCCCCCTCACATAGGATGTGAAGTCAACCACCGCCTCTTTTCGAACTGCCACCATTCTGTATTATTGCTAGGCAGCCAATGCACTCGGAGGAAAGTGCTGGGTCCCCAGCTCCAATACAATGGCTGTCAGATGCTTGGGCTGTCCAGCATTACAATGAGAATTATGTGGGGGGAGCACCATCTACCTACCAAGAGAGAGCATGTTCAATTTCGCTCTCTCCCAGACTCCGGCTGCCAATGGCAAGCAGCATGACGTGGGGTTCGAACCTGCGATCCTCAAATCATAGTGGTAGTACATTGGACCGCAGGTATGGATCAGGTATCAGCTATTTTAATCCCAGTCCCAATTCCGTAACCACGATAACCACAATGTTCAAAGCGCCATCTGGTGTCCTTAAGGCACCATATACAGTACAAACATTATTCTCAGCCACCGCAGCCACAAGAATCCTCTCGGAAGATAAATAAAATTTTTGACTCCACTGTGTGGGACATGACAGCATAACATAATATCTGAAACTCTATAAAGCTATTGTGGAACAGAGATGTTTTACAGATGGGAGAATAGTGCACCTTTCTTTGTTTTTAATGAGCACACGCACACACACACACACACACACACACACACACACACACACACACACACACACACACAGAGCGATCAAGGAATGATGGTAATGCAATTTTGGGAATACATTTTTTTACACTTTTCTGTTGTTTTCCATGTAAAGGATGTTTGACTTAAATAATGAATCAAATAAGAACCACAGGGAATGCAAAACGCTCTAGGCCCTGATACTCTCTGTTCTTAAATGAAAAATAAAGTCAAGCATTTGAATTTTTCTCATTTTCAGTAATTTTAAAGTGGTCCTGTTGATTGCCTCTGCAGTTTCTACTGTTCAGTATTAACCCTGTATCATAAAGGGAAACAGTAGGCAGATTCAGTATCTGAACATAAGACTCCTGGTTTGACAGTGTCCAAGATCAGTGTCCAAGATATTCTGCCCATGGATTCATACAGACATAGCCAAGTGTTTCTTTAAATTCAGTCAATCTGAACTCAGTTGAGGATTGATAGGAAATAAACCCAGCCTACATAAACACTTTCAAATTGCAGAATTAATTATATGTGGTAATTGAATGTGGTAAAAAATAATATTTATTTTCACATTTATTGAGATATTTTACCAAAAAAAATGTTCATGGACTTTTCTTTTTTTCTTTGATCTTGTTTGCATCTTATGTACTGGCTCGGCTGCTTTGTAAAATATGGCCTCCCTCAATGTACTAAATAAAGGCTGATTGATGACATTTGAGCAACTACAAATTATTTAGAGATCAGTTCATTATTCTGTTCACCTAAATTTTGGTCAGCTTTGTACTAATTAGATGAAATCTATTGTTGCAGAATGACATCTTCACAATTTAATAATTTTTACATTCATCATCAGGATACAGTATACTTACTAGTACCAGTTATTTGTCTTCACTAATATATATATTAGAGAAAGAGCAGACCACGAGATTAATAAAGAAGTCAATCCTTCTTTACAATCCTTTAACATCATCATGGGACCTGTTTGACCTGTTTGACACAAACCAAACACAGCAGATGGTTATGAGAAACATATAAATGACATTATTTCAGCCAAAGGAAGAAATACAATCTATTAGGGCTTTGGGTATCCTAACCTGTCCCTCACAAGAAAACTGAGAACATATTATAGACTCCCAATGGTGATATCCCTTATAAATAAAAAATAATGTGCAGGGAAAAGCATGTGAACAAGATTCTAGTGTCTGCCCATTACTTAAGATATGGGACAGAGATAATAAGGTAATTACAGAGCAACTTACATTAAAATGATCTCACAGGCCAGAGGCATTGCCTGGCCCGGGCTTCCAGGACTATAGCCCAGAATATTTTAATGACCTACAAAAATTGTTAGAAGAACTCTTCACAGTCAGGCGTTGTCCCTGAAGGTAACATTTGGAGTCTTTCCCAAGGACTGCAATAGTGTGGTGGGCTAGCAGGCCAGTGAAAGGGTGCTGTTAGCCACTGTGATATACAAGGTTTTTGCTCAAATTGTCATGCAAGTATCAACTTGAACCTAGTGAATGGATGTGAATCATGGTCTGGGTATTGATACACCCCCTGCAGCCACAGTTCTTTACCAACCAGTTACACCCACCCCCACCCCCGGCTACTGCACACTTTCAAATACTTACGCTTGTCAGCAAAGTCAGTCTGAAACATCCTTCAGGATGCTTCATCATGAAAGAAACTGATCAAAAAGTGCATGGCTTAATGCTTATGATGTATCGATTGGCTGTGAGATGTGCCAGTAATAAGTGACGAGTTAAAGGTAAACGTAATGTACTGCATGCAGTGCACCAGCATGAGACTGCAGCAGAGCTATGCTTTAAATACTCTTCCATAGTTGGAGGATGACAAATGAGGTGAGTATGTTTGAGCAAGGAACAGTATCTCATAACTGTGTGTGTGTGTGTGTGTGTCTCTCTCTGTTTGTCTCTCTCTTTCCCTCTCCCTCGCTCTCTCTCTGTTAAGAGCAGTCAAGGACAGGCGGGTCAGGAGGCTCTGCAGCTTCCCTCCGGCTCCTGCAGTCCTTCATGAAACACAGAATTCAGCAGTTTAGGGCGCCTGTGTGAATGAGGGAGAGGGAGAGAGGGAGGGAGAGAGAGAGAGAGAGAGAGTAAAAGAGTTGCTGGTTGCAGAGTCTGCCGCACTCATTCAACATCAGCATTACTGTTATGCTGAAGAATAGTGCTATTACCCAGATAACCACCCCAACCACTGGACACAGCATAGCACTCAGCCAACACAAAACATTCTACTGCTATTTGCTATATACTGATGTGCACACTACCATTCAAAAGTTGGGAATCACTGCTTATATTACAGATTAGACCCCAGACAACACAAATCTCGAGCTTTATATGTCTTTAGTATTAAAAAAAGCCAGCAGTGATAACATCATGTATGTTCAGATACATATTCAATATGGAGATACAGGTTTCTTGTCTAATGACATCATCTTTTAATTAAAGTAAGCTCAATAGCTCAGTTACAAAGAGAGTGACAATAATAAATAATTATGCAACCCTCCCAAAGCGAGCTTACATTAAAATATATAGGCCTCCCCTCATCTCCCCCTAAACTGCACCAGTGCACTCCATTCAATTCACGATTTAGGTTACAGGATTCAATATTCCTACAATAACTTGAACAAAATTTTAATAATCAAAGACACGTTGGATTAAAGTTGTTGCATATACTATTAATGAGACTAGAGCTGGGAGGTGGGAGGAGTGTGGCACAGAAAAGGTCTATTGAACAAAGGGGGGGGGGGGGGGGGGTTTACAAATGTTGATGTTCACACCGTGCATTTAATTAGATATCAAAATCACAAGGATTGTCACATTACAAAAAAATTGTATATAAAAATTGCAATTAAAGATTACAATTTAAATATAAAGCATGTTGTGTTTTTGGTGCTACAATTACATTCTGATACTGTAATATTTGGTAAGGTTTTAATCATATTGTATCCTATATCACCAATTAAGAGATAGATCAGGGTTTATCAATTTTTGTATTTTTTTTTTATTTGTTACACCATTTAAACAAAAGCTCAAACTTCACAAATAAATGAGAGGAAATTCTAAATTCCTACAAATCTACTCTAAATCTAACTGAAAGTATATATATATATATATATATATATATATATATCCTTAATTTGCCAGAGGGAACCCTCCCAAGGGATCAATAAAGTTGTATCTTATCCTATCCTATCCTGTATCATCAACAAATTAGTTTCATGCCGTTTGCTGTTGCAAACGTTTTTTGCAGAAAATAAAACATTATCCAATGGATGAATATTCCATATCCCATCCCATACTTCACAGGTTTTTCACCATTGCATAAATTAAATAGTCTAAAAGCATTTTTTCTTGCTTTTCAAAGAAAAATAACTATTTAAATAAATGTAATACATTTTGTCCCAATTCTCCCCCCATTGGGAAGAGTCAATTACACAAACCCAATCACATGCTCACGACATTGGGAGGGTAAAGACAAGCACGTCTCCTACAATATATGCCACTGCCTCTTTTAGAACTGCCAACATTGCGTCATTGCTGGGCAGCCAACTTGGTCAGCGGAAAGTGCTGGGTCTCCAGTTCTGATACAATGATTATGCCAACCAGCATCACACTGGGTGTGATGTGGGGAGAAAGAAATCTACCCACTCAGACCTAGCATGGCCATTCCGCTCGCTCTGACTCCAGCTGCTGATCATAGGATCATAGTGCTAGCACAATAGACTGCTGAGCCACTTTGAGCCCTAAGAATTTATTTGAAATACAACTTATCCTAGCAGACACACCAACAAACCTTATGACTTAAATTGGATCCCCTTTCCAATTCAGCAGAACAGTGTCAGACAATTTGGGTCATTTTATGACACTTTAAAATGCTTTCATACAGCCGACATGTTTGCTGTTTGCTTTTACAAAGAGCAGCTCACTCCATGCTGGTTCATCAAAAGGTCATTGTTTGGTATACATTTTGCACTTATTCCTTTAAACACCTAATATACTTTTATTGCCATTTTCAGCCAAAAAATTCTGGTTGCCAAATATTTGGTGCATCCCTAATTACACTAATGTAGATAATGGAAGGGGTGCGACAATGCTTTGAAAAATTGTGATGATGCTATGAAAAATATCAACACCATGGAATCTTCTACAGCAGTACATGTTTCTTATAATAATAAAACAAAAGTGCAGCATTCCTGGAATTGCATTAAGCATCAAACACTAGACTTGAATTTCTAATAATAATTATCAATTGAATAGGGATGTAATGATGCTTTCAGCCCATGATTTGATTGGTTTCATGGGAGTAGGTTTACAATGCAATATTCTCACAATATTTTGAACAATAGTTGGATAAATAAAATTGACAACTACAGTCTTGTGTAATCTTCTAATGATACTAGTGCTGAAAGGTGGTCAAATGTGGGCTAATTGTGGGAAACAAATGATCCCCTAAAAAAATATTCAATAGAACATAATACAACCTGGTGTTATCAAAATGAGATTCATAGAACAGCTATGTAACTTTCCCAGGCAGTAAATAATAAATATGGATATGAATGTTTTCAGCTCAACCTGTAGTCATGCTGGATTTATTTATTTATTTATTTATTTATTTATTTATTTATTTATTTATTTATTTATTTATTTATTTTAATTACTGCTAATCTCAGCTTTAGACAGAAATCCGTTTGAAGGCGCTTTTGCAGATCTGTGAAGGGAAATGCTGTTTTGATAGGCTGTGCAGTGAGAGTCTGATACTGCACTGACAGATCTTTGCTGCAGCAAGCTGTGAGTGGCCCAGGTGTGTGGTGCAGCATAAATGTGTGTGTATATGCAGAAAAATATACTGCGTACCCCATTAAAAATTCTGTCCTGTGTGTGTGCCTCATAATATACTGTTTAGGTTAGCTGATGCTGTCTGTAAGCAAAGCTCACAGCTCTTAGTTCTTGTACACTCTCTCTCTCTCTCTCTCTCTCTCTCTCTCTCTCTCTCTCTCTCTCTCTCTCTCACTCTCCTCCTACCTCCCTCCCCCCTCCCACTCTCACTCTCCCGCTCTCTGCTGACTCACTGTCACTGGCCCAGAATATGCTGTCTGCCTGCATTACACACATGCTCACCTTCCTCCGTTACTGCCTATTCAGCATCTCTGTAAGTCATTGAGGATGAGCTCTGGGCCCATAAAGCTGAAATGATATCACAGAAAACAAGGCAAACTCAAATCAACATTGGGGAGCATTGAATACAGTTTAGTGAATTTGCTCTTTAGTGTGACTGTATAATTTAAAGGACTGTTTAAATGAATAAAATATACCAAATAAATAAATAAACTTGGCTGCTGAATATATCGTCTACAAGTGTGATGACATTGCAGTTGTTTGCAATGTCGAATGGAAAACATTGCAGTGATAGGGTCACTGTATGCCCTTTGGGCAGAAATGAGAATACTTTATACATTAAGATTGTACCAAGGTGCACAAAGCTGCTGCCCATGGTATGTGTTCTGCTGCTGCCACCGTGTGGAGGCTTTCTTATCTGAACTGATATAGAGCAGGGGGGGCAATTTTGGTCCTGGAGGGCCAGATTCCTGCACAGCTTTGAGCTCCTCCTACTCAACCTCACATGACAGAAAGCTGGCACTTCAGGCCCAGGGTTGCCTACACCTAGTATATCAGGGTGGGGATCTTTGGTCCTGGAAAGCCAGATTCCTGTAGAGTTTTGTGTTTTTCCTGATCAAGTGCACCTGATTCAACTCACCACTTAGCTTGCCAGGTTTAGGAGACATGTGACAGCAGGGAAATCTCTGAACTATCCTGGACTCCAACCCTTGGTTCCTGCAGTATGTGCTTGTCAAATGTGAGGGATAGAAATAATTCAAATAAAATATACAAGACATATGGTGTATATATTATGCCTTAAATGTTTTGGGCCATGCAAATTTTTAAACAAATTAGGAAAATAAACATTACTTGCATTTTAGCAGTGTCTCTCAACCCTGGTCCTGGAGGCACCCCTACCCTGCATATTTGAGAGCTTTCCCAGTTCCCAACACACCTGATTCATCTAATGAGTTCATTCACAAGCCCTCAGGGTTGCAGGGGGTGTGTTAAAAATAAAATGTGTAAAGCAGTGTTTCTCAGCCGTGGTCCTGGAGGCACCCCTGCCCCACACATTACCTGTTTTAACACACCCCTGCAACTCTGAGGGGCTTGTTAATGAGCTGATTAGTTCAATCAGGTGTGTTGGAAGAAGGAAAATGCTAAAATGTGAAGGGCAGTGGAGCCTGCAGGACCAGGATTGAGAAACATTACTCTATAGCAGAACCCTGGTCTTGGAGGCACCCCTGCTCTGCACATTTTAGCATCACATCTGCTTCAACTAATTAGCTCATTAATGAAACCTTCAGAGTTGCAGGGTGTTAAAGCTCAAATGTGCAGGGCAGGGATGCCTCCAGGACCAAGGCTGAGAAACTTGAAAAAGCTCTGTGTGTGCATTTGCACATCTGTGACAGCCATGCATGCCACTTAAAGTAGCTTAATGCATTCATTAAAAGGGGTGTCTGCAAACAATTGGACCTGTATTGCATCTTACCCTGGTCCTGGAGACACCCCTGCCCTGCATATTGTTTAGATTTCCTAGCACCCAGCACACCTGATTCAATTAATTAACTCATTAACAAGTCCTTCGGGATTGTATGGGGTGTTATAAAGCTAAATTGTGCAGGGCGGGGGTGCCTCCAGGACCAGAGTCGAGAAACACTTCCATAGACATTGAATTCTATTCTAACCAACCCCTTGATCTGACAAATTAATGCAGTGGACCTCAGTCCTGGTCCTGGTTAGATTTGGGCTGGAGTAGAAACGTGCAGGAAGAAAACTCTGCAGCAGGAGAGTTGGTTAAATAATAATAATAATAAAAAAATACAACACTGAGGAAAAAGATTTGATCATTTATTTAAAAAAATTGATATTAGTGATCTATTGAAATTTAAATTTTCTAATATTTTGAGTTTCTGAATTTCTGGTTTTCTTTAACTATAAACCAAACCCGAAAAAAAATCTTAAATTGTATTTTATGTGTGTAAAGTTGAATGAATATAAAATACGACAATTTAACTTTGAAATTGTGGTCACAAAGGAGTTTTATAATGATATAATTTTTTTAGATGCACTAGTAGATACTGGTTTCATCTATAATAGTTTGACTTTGTTAATGTCATTTATTATATATATATATACAATTTTATTATTTAATTAATTCATATATATTTTTTCATTACACTGTTAGTTTGTTTTTTGCTGGTCCTGGAGGCACCCCTGCCCTGCATGTTTTAGCTTTGTGCTGGGAATTGGTGTGGTATGGGGTGCCTCTAGGACCAGGGTTGAGACTAATGCAGAACGCACTCTTGATGTACAGAGCTTTGTATTTTATGTGCGGCCCCTTTAAATTTTAGATCTTGATTTTGGCGGGGAATCGAACCAGTTGGAACGAAGCACGTGGGGCTGCGTTGAGTCACGTGACAGTGTGTATTTAAGCGGCGCGGCGGGCGGTTCCGGCAGAGTACAGCCCCTAACCCTAGTTAGAGTGAGGTTTCCTGTCCGCTGCGGTCACTGTTTTATCTCCGGCTTTCAGTACGACACAGGAAACTGGCCGCCGGTTCGGTTCGGTTCGGTCCAAAGCTGGAGAGTACTCTCCTGGGCTCAGTCTCTCCGGTCCGGGCGGCTGTGCTGTGGACAGCAAGGCTGCCGCCAAGAGTTCTTCTCTGCTGCACTGCGGCTCCTTCCGGAGGGGTTTCAGAACTGAGCAGAGCAAACTGAGTGGAGCTGCTGTCTGTACGGCCTCCCAGTGGCCATGCCAGACTGACCCCACTCAAACATCACACTGCTGGACTACGACTGGACACACACACACACAGAGCTCTCTGGACAGACAGACAGCTCTCTGCTCAGACAGACAGCTCTGTGGACAGACAGCTGTTAGATGCTGTAATTCTATTGAGGCTCTATCTGCCTGTCTAATTAGTGATGGGCTGAATGGGGTGTTAGATTTGGGTTGGAGCTGAAACCTGCAGGAAGGTAATGGTCAATATTCAGGAAGTGGTCGGAGTTTGACCTCGGGTCAGATTCCTGCCTGTGTGACAGTTTCTGTGGCTGTTGTGTTCAAACTGAAAACAGCCTGAGACTTTCATCCAGTACTGAACCTAATACCTCAGTACTGACGGAGACGGGTAACGTGAACACTTCAGTAAAGAAAAGGCTTCTAGATAGAACCATGAATGCACAAAGATCCTTTAATAAAGGGTTCACATTGTCAGATGGTTCTTCAGATTAATGGAGAATGTGCTGTAGGGGATTCTATAGAGAACATTTTGGACAATATGTCCCCAAAAAGGATTCTACTGTTACAATGTCAAACATAATGGGATACTTTGGTGCTATAGAACCCTTTTCAAAGAGGTTCTATATAGAGCCCTCTACAGCACATTCGGAAGAATCTTCTCCAAGCACAAAGGATCCCTTATTTATGCAAATGGTTCTTTGAGTGTTCATGGTTCTATATAGAGCAATTTCTTTACAGGAATCTGGTACTCCACGATTGGGATTACCGCTGGTGTATTTTCATCAGCAATTCTGGTTCTGTAGTGCCAGTTTTCTTCAGAGTTTGCTGATGTCATTGCTCTAATGCCCCCCATTAGAACCTAATTTATATTAATCATGACTTTATAAATAAAGGAAAGAACACTGATTGAACACAAATGGCACCTATTTAATTACATGTCAGATCTGCCGTTGGCTCATTTGTGATCTTTGTCAGTACTATAAAATAGTGGTTCTTTAAGAGTCCTTTAGTGAAGAAACAGGTTCTATTTAGAATCACAAACATGTTTGTCCTTGCATGAGAAAGGGTTCTTCAGACTGCTGGGGAATGTGCTGTTGTGAGTTTTATAAAACCTTTTTGGGAAGGGTTCTATTGTTACAATATCAAGCTTATAACTATAAATCCCTCTTCAAAAAGGTTTTGTTTGTCATGGGTTCTTTAAGTGTCCATTCTATTTAGATCCAGCTTTACTAAAGAACCCTTGAACCACCATTTTAAGTTTGTAGTACTGACGATTAAAGAGCTCTAGTGACCCAAAGGCAGATCTGACAGTTACGTTTACGGCATTTAGCAGACGCACTTATCCAGAGCGACTTATAAAAGTGCTTTGCTGTTCACTCAGAAAATATCGCTTGCTAGTAGATGAGGCTACAATCCAGAGATTCCTCACGCTTAGAACCTGTCAAAAACAAATGTCAGCTCTTGTTTTGCTCATGTTTTGACCATTGCCATGTACAGAGGTGCTGGTCCATTACTGGCTTTGTAGGTCAGCATCAAGGTTTTGAATCTCATGAGGGCAGATACAGGAAGTAAATGAAGGGAACAAAGCAGGAGTTACATGACTGAATTTAGGAACACTGAAGACGAGCCGCACTGCTGCATTCTGGAATAGTTGCAATGGTCTGATGGTCTGCATAGGAAGGTCGGCTAGAAGGGAGTTGCAGTTCTAGTCTTGAAATGACATGAGACTGAACAAGCACCTGAGTGGCCTCTCTAGACAGAAAGGGTAGAATTCTCCTGGTGTTGTGAAGGAGAAATCTGCATGACCGGTTTGCCACATGAGCCGAGAAAGATAACTGGTCATCCACAACTACACCAATGCTCCGTGCTTCAGCAGATGGAGTGACCAATGAGTTCTCAAGGGAAATGGTAAGATCAGGGTGAGGACCAGTGCTTCCAGGAATGAACGGTAGTTCAGTCTTGCTGGGGTTGAGTTTGAGGTGATGATGAGACATCAGAGAGGCAAGCTGAGATACGGGATGAGTGTCAGAAGGTGGGAAAGAGAGGATGAGTGCCATAAGCATAGCCGTGGTCAGTAAAACCATGAGAAGATATTTACCAAGAGAAGTAGTGTAGAGAAAAAAGAAGAGGACCAAGAACTGAGCCTTGTGGAACAATGTTGGAGAGTCTGCATGGACCTGATGTGGCTCTCTGCCATGTGACCTGGTAAAAATGCTCTTCCAGGTATGATTTAAACCATCACAATGCAGAACCAGTGATTCCAAAGGCTACCAAGGACTGACAGGATGATCTTGTGGTCTACTGTGTCAAAGGCTGCAGAGAGGCCGAGGAGAATTACGACAGATGAGTTTGGCTGATCCTGCAGCATAGAGTTTTTCAGTGACTGCGATATGAGCAGTGTCTGAACGTGCCGGTTTGAACCCAGATTAGTTGGGGTCCTGTAAATTGATCTGGTTGAGAAGGCAAGATACCTGATTATAGACAGAACATGTTTCTGATCAAAGTAATGAAAGGAAGAACGTCAGGAGCAATTGTTTGAAATATAGAGGAAAGGATTGGGTCTAGAAGACAGATGGTTGGATTGCTAGATGTGAGAAGATGAAGGATGTCCTCTGGAGAGAAAGAACAGAGATGTAGGAGGAGGAGAGGCGTGTAGAAAGGATGGGCAAATCTTATGAACCTTCTCTTCAAAGAAGGTGACGATCTTCTGGGGTGAGGGTAGTTGGAGCAGAGGCAGTAGGAGGGTTTAGGAGAGAAGACGAGACAGAGAAGAGCTTCCAGTCTCTTCTTGTACAAGGATTTTACAGTAGTTACTTCCAGTGAAAACCAGCAAAGGAGAGCCCAGTAAGCACTGAGATCTGAGTCCTGTTGTGTTTTTCTCCACTTTCTTTCAGCCAGTCTCAACACCCTTCGGTTGCCACCGCGAAGGTCTGGAGGTTCTTGCAGGTCTTTTGAGAGAGAGGACAGAAGGTTGACTGAAGGAGATTGATGAAAGGAAAGAAGTTGAGGAGACAGTGTATGGAAAAGATGGGAGAGGACATGAAGTGATGGTTAGAAAAGTCAAGGGGAGTAACTGTCAGATCCAAGGCAGGGGCAGGTCTGCTAAAAATGAGGTCCGATGTGTTGCCTGCCCTGTGCGTTGGACCAGTCTGATAATAAGGTGCTAGATTTTGTACTTGTTTTCTTTCCTTTATTTGGGGACAGACAGTCATTTCTCTGATGAAATCAGTAATGAATACATGAAAGATTAGTTCTCAAACCAAACTTGTTTTAAGAAAGTGAGCTGAAAAACGTGTGTGTGTGTGTGTGTGTGTGTGTATCTGTCTATGTATGTATATACCCGTGCATTATACATTGTATGTGTGTAAAAAATATATATTAATTAGATAAAAAATTAGTAATCTTTATAAATGAGTGAGACTTGTAATATATGTATGTATGTGTGTGTATATATATAATTAGTCAAGGGATCTATATCAATTATATATATATATATATATATATATAATTAGTGTGTGTGTGAGTGAGATAGAGAGAGAGAGAGGGCTGGAGCCTGTCACTAGTTTGATGTAGATCATTGACACTGTTGGTCTACAGTCAGTCAGACTGTATCAGTGCAGTGTGAAGAAGGACAGCGGGTGGTCCATCACGGAGGAGGTCTGCTTTTCCTTCCCTCAGCCCTGGATGGTCAGATGATCGGACAGACTGAGTGTGTTGGAGAGAGGAGCTCCTGCATGGCGGGCTGCTGCTGCTGCTGCTGATGCGGCCTTTATCGCAGCGCCATGGCGACGGGGAAGTGGCTGCTGTACGCCGGTCTGTCTCTCTCTCTGGTCGCGCTCTGTTTCCTCACCGTCGCGATCTCGTCCGACCACTGGTACGAAACGGACGCACGGAGGTACAAGGAGCGCTGCCGAACTTTCTCGACCCGCCGCGTGGACCCGGGCTTCATCTACATCCCGAACCACAGCCTCCCTCTGCGCGCGGCCCGCCCGGAGCTCCGCCACCGCCGCCATCTGTTCGCCCTGAGCGCCGCGGACGAGTGCAGCCGGAGGTACAACTCCACCAACACGGGGCTGTGGAGCAAGTGCTACAGGCTGGGCTTCGACCTGGACATCGAGGAGCTCATTCAGCAGGGTGAGCGCTTATTCCTCAGCTCTGATTCTGAACGCCTCGTTTGTTTGGTGTGAACTGTGCTGCTGCAGTCACTGCTGCTGCCTCTGGAGATGCTGGCCTTCCAGCCACGAGAAATTCATAATACAGATCTAGATCCAGAGCTGCTGGATCTCCCAGAACGTGGTCTTCATCCAGAATTGTAATTTGCAGGCCTCACTGAGCTGATTAGAGATCAGATTGACAGCTCTTCTTTTACACACATCTCATGAGTGTGTGGCCTTTCTGTGACTGCTGTTCAGAGATTTGCACCATATGATGAGGCAGCATCAAGTCACAAACCATCTGTGTGTGTTACTCACCAAGACTTGGTGGTCTCAGCTATCTGTGATCTTACATTTTCAGTAGGGAGGCCAAACCCTACTGCTTGTCAACACCTGCTGCCTCCCTGAAATCTTCCTTTCCTCCCTATACCGTTTAGGTGTAATTGAGCGATGCTCCTACATCAAGTATTACTACTCAGCATCAACTACAGTGCAGAAGGACTTCTCGTACAATATTACCAGGACCATACAGCAGGATGATTGGCATGCCTTGCGTAAGTGAAAGATCATTTCTCTTTAATGGAAGTTACTCTGAGGACTTCTTTCTCATGAAATCTAGTGGTTGTATTGAGGAGGCATCTTGCAGATACAGGCTAAACTGCTGCTGCTCCATGGCTTTGATGCTGCATGTTTGCTAGATGTTAATAAGCCTTGTTCCTCAGATCTTCGTCGGATGACGGCAGGCTTTATGGGTATGGCCTTGTCCATAATCCTGTTTGGCTGGACAATAGGGCTTCTAGGATGCTGCTGGGAACAGGGCCTGATGCATTATGTGGCTGGGCTGCTTTTCCTCATGGGAGGTAAGATCGGTTGTGCCGGAAGCTTTCAGGCTTTTTTTTCCCTTCTGAGTTCTTGTTATTATTCTAATTACAATGATTTTTTTTGTTGTTTTTCTTTTCTTAGGTACCTTCTGTATCATCGCCCTCTGCACCTGTGTGGCTGGCATCAACTTCGAACTGTCCCGTCATCCACGTTACCTGTTCACTCTACCAGATGACATAGGTCACGGTTACGGCTGGTCTATGTTCAGTGCCTGGTGTGGCCTGGGTCTAACCCTCATCGCTGGCTTCTTCTGCACACTGGCACCTTCCATCCAGCCTCTGCCACTGACACGCACCACATACCCCAAGTCTCGCATGGAGAATGGTACAGTCTGCTAAACACTTGCAGAAAGAGGACACGGATGAGCACACACATGAACTGCAGGTGCACTGCTGAACTTCCTGAAGGAAGCAAACACTGCAAATGATACACGCACCATATGCTTGTTTGACGAACCGTGGCAAGCGTCAACACTGACATGATTGCAGGCCACCTGTGGCTCTACGTGAACCTCTGCTGTCTGTATATATATATATATATATATATATAAAAAAACACAACCCACAAATTTGTACAGACATTGTATATAAGTGGTTGTATCCTGACGTGACAGAGGCACGTCTTTGATGGAGTGGTTCTTGTTGTTTGTGCAATATTCCTTTTATTTGTTTGAGAAACGATAAATTATCACTTGACTTTTCACAAGCCATTTGAGCACCAAGATCAAGTTTACATATATATATATATATATCTCTCTACCAAAAATGATAACTGTCAGTGCCATTATGTGCTGTTTTGAGTGTCCATTACTTCATTAGTCAATAAAACTATTGGTTTAAGAAGTATCGCACATTCTCTTCCGTTGAAAGCGAAGCAGCAGGAGGAAAAAAAGCCAAGATTAATACTGAAGCACTGAGTACTCAATTTTATTTAGATTTTGTTCCAGACCTGCAGAAAAGGAGTCAAATCTTTTATTTTTTTCTTTTAGCTCTTCACTTTTTATTAAATGTTATCTCAGCAGCATGTTAAAACCAAAAGTTTGGACTATATTGATCTTTCCTGAAAGAATGAATGAGTGTCTGATAAATACTGTTTAGTATGGGCCACATGGTAGAGAGAAAGAAAAGGAGAAATGATATGGCCTGGAAAAAGGCCAGACGTTACTGTGTTACTGTCACATCAGTTGTTGCCAATATTAACGATCTCACTTTTGTCACCATCCCAGCCCCTCCTGTCACCCAAACCTGTATACCCAATGCTCATTTAAGACTGGTGGGTTTGAGAAATGTGTTGTGCAGTCTTAATCCTTCTTCCTCACTAGTAATGGAGTGACTAAGTACCACATGGTGGCATCTCAAACCCTCCATAGACTGCTTGCTTACTAGTGAGTCAAATGTGAGTCAGGACCTAAAGCCCCCAGCCATCAGTGGGGCAGCGCTCCATCCTCTGATACAGAGGTACAGCAATGACTCCCCCCATGCTGGGAGGGGGCCTTTAGCACCCCCTCAGGGAACCAGGGGTCTCTACACATGCGCCATAGTGTCATCAAGTCTTGAGTGTGGATCTGCACCACAGACTTGTGAGGCAAAGACACTGGCGCACTGCACTGACTCCTTAAATGATCTGCTTTCGTTGGAATTTCGTTAAATAGTTGTCAATAGCTAGACCAACACATTCACAGTATTAGATCAGAATGGGAACCTAGGATGGACAGGTGATTGGCAAACAAAGCATGTCAACATTTTACTCCCATTTGTGTGAACCAGTTTGTTTTTATATATATAGGTGCCCATCAAATGCTCGCTGTTGTGTCTGTGTCCAGACCCATTTGTGTTTGATGCCTTTGTATGTGTAACCAGCATAAATATCACCCTCACTATTCTTGCTTTGCGTGCCCTTCCACACACTACAAGGCGATTTAAAATGTGCCTCAAAGAAACAGTCAGACAAATGAATGCTGGAGGGGGGGAGAAGAGATGGGGCAGATGAATAAGAGCTTATGTTATTAATGATCATCACGATATTCTGCAGCCTCACGCGTTGTTACAGTTAAGTTAAGGGAGATGGAGGGAAAGGGAGCTTGTCCCTAGTGGCGGTCCATGCCGGCGCTCTGTAGGATGTCTGTAGCCGTCTGCGCTGGAGGTCTGAAGGCTGGCTGGAAGCCTGGTGGTGGAGAATGGAACTGGCTGGGGGCGAGCGTGGGAGCGGGGAGGTAGGGTGCCCAGCCGGCTCTGTGCAGCGAGAGGTGGGCTGCTGCATCCAGCAAGCCTGTGTGCTGAGGCTGGGGTGCAGCTACCGAGCCGCCCGGCCCGTCAATCTCTGTCAGAGCCTGCAGAGATTTGAGCCAGTGTGGCGGGTTGTCATCCTGGAGACAGTCCAAACTGCTACCTGCGGACGCAGGGATACCTTCAGTGGTGAACAAAGCAAAACAGGAAAGGAGAGTCAAGGAATGGATGCTTCATCTGATTTGCACCTCATTTATCATTTGAAGTTCCAAATTTCAAAACCAATTTTTCCAAATGAAGGTGCACATTTGGTGTTGGCACACGGCACCACTTAGCAATGTTCAGAACTGCTGACTGTCTGGTTCTAGTAAAACAGGTTCTGAATAGCACTCCAGAAAAGCTTTACCTTTACATACAGAAAGGTAGTCATATGCAAGTTTTACCTTTAAACTTTATTTATAACTCAAAGCACTATTAAATTCACCAAGTGACAAAAAGGAAACAGCTCTGTAGAGTCTGCATCTGTGAGCATTCAGAGAACATGCACAGACAAAAAAAACTGAACACAGAGTACCCGTGTCTAGCCTTTAGAGGACTTAAAGGATCTGCTGCCAACGTCTTGGTGCCAGATACCACAGGACGCCTTCAGAGGTCTTGTGGAGTCCATGCCAAGTGATCAGATCTGTTGTGGTGGCACAAGGAGGACCTTCTCAATATTAGGCAGGTGTTGCCAATATTATGGCAGATTGGTGTACAGTGTTTACTTCTCAAATGACCAACATCAAACTAAAACAACAGGGCTGGGCCACAAAAAATGAAATCATATCCTGATATATTTTAGCTGAATGACGAGATGATAAATGATGTGAAAAAAAAATGACACCATGAAAGACTCTTTACTCTGTAACTGTATTTAAACAATTAAATTTTATCTTCATTTCTTCTTTACACAGTAAGTCGTCTTCATGCCAGAGCTCTGTAAAATACCCCCATGAGAACATGAGTGGGGTCAGAGGGGAGAGGAGCAGAGTAGAGGGGGAAATGAGTGCAGGGGCTGGTGCAGATTTTCTGCAAGACTGAAACAGAATGTTATTTAAAAACTGACAATCGAGATAAACGATATTACCTCACCCCTCTCTGTTTATATCCCGATACATTAATATATTGCCCAGCCCTAGTATGTAGTTATGAGAGCTAGCAACGAACTAGGGCTTACTTTCTTCCTGACTGCTTACCAATGAGTGAGGCTTACCGGTGATAATGGCGGGGTCCATCCAGCTGGCCGTGCCATCCCAGCTGAGGCTGTGTGAGACCCCTGCTGACACAGGCGGTGCACCAATGTGGTTCACGCTGGAAGTGGACGAAGAGGAGGATGAAGAGGAGGTAGAGTTTGGGAGGCCTCCGAAGTTGATGTTGATATTTGGCAGGAGTGCTCTCAAGCCGTCCTGCCATTCTTTCACATTTATGTTTTCCACTGAGCTGTTTTCTGAAGAGCAAATGGAAATCAGATATTACAAGATGATCAATATAATGGATTTTTTAAGTGAACAGTAACTTATCTTTAAAAACCAGAGAACAAAAACCCAACAAAAAGTTCAAAAGTGAGGTATCTAGATCACTAGGTTACAACTGTACAGCTGTGTCAAAGCCAGGTGCATCTATTATCTGACACCCACTTTCAGGTGCTAAGAGTTTGTACAATGAAAGTGATAAAAGCCAGCTGTGCTGTGTACTCACCTGATATAGGTATCCCCCCGAGGCCTGTGTTGTGGTGCTGTGGTGGGCCGCTGACTTCTAGAAAGTGGCTGTGTGCAGCAGCTGCACTGACCGCATGGTTCAAGTGTGTGAGGTTATTGCGGATGGGGAGACCCATCCAGGGGTGGCGTGAGGCTGCGTGTGGCGGTAGACTGAAGGAGTTGTAGACGCCTCTGTGCTGCAGCTGAGGAAAGCGCTGCTGACCGTTAGGGACATTGGACTGGTGGAACGATAGCGTAGGGGAGCGGGGTGAAGCCTCCTGAACAGACAACTCCTTCTCAATGAGGTCAGCCAGGGCTTTCCTGGTCACGTCAAAGGGGTCAAAGCCCAGGTCATCATCCTGCTGCTGCTGCTTGGCCGAAGAGCCAAAACCAAAGGCTGCTTGCCAGTCAGTGGAAGAGGAGACCGGGATGGTGTCTGGAACAGACAAGGGTGATGTTACACTGGAGCATGTGCTTAACTTATTACCCTGATCTGACTGAACGTATGCTTGTAGCTATAGCGTTAAAAATGATGGGTTTAACACCACATTAGAACATCATGATAAGGCAATGCGAAATGTGCTAATGGCTCACATGCCTCCTGACAGGTCTTTTAGTCTTGTGTAGATTATGCAACAGCTGGATACAATGATAAAACTTAAATAAAGAAATCTTAATAAGAAATCACTTAATATTGAACTCATCAGGGTAGATCAAATAATGGGCTGAACAAGTATTATAAAGCATTAAACCTAGGTAATAAATGAATTTGAAAATATAGTGTTGTGGTCACATTCCACATGACCATATACTGCTACTGTATGTGATACCATGTAATTTGGGGGCATTTCTATCAGATATTGGTCCATCATGACATTTTAACACAATGAACACAAACCAGATTGAAGAGAAAAATAGCAACAGGCAAGCCGTGTATGAAGTTTGCTCCTTTAGATTTATTACACATTTATCTCTTCTGAGGTTCTTCAGTCGGCAAATGTCAAGGAACCTCTTAAGGTGCTTCAAAGAACCTTGAAGAAAATACTGTCCTTTTATTGAAGGTTCCTTGAAATAAGAACCTGTTCCTCAAGAACCTTGTACTTTTTACAGTGTACACTGCAGCTGAGGCCAAACCAGCAAATAAGCAATTAAAGGTCATATCCCACTAAAAGGCTGTGTGCTTAAAGCATCACAATCATCAAACCACACTGAAAAAAGAACAGGTACAAAATAAATCAACCTTCAAGGTGGCTGATATTGTCTTTATTCATCCAACATACTTTTGTTCATTTTATATCAGTATGTCATACAGCAACAGAACCACATAAGCAAGTCTGTTTGAGATTACTTAATATGACTTGTAAGGCAGATGTGCTACGACTTATGCCACGTGTGTGATGCCAATTAGTGGGGTATATGGGCTAGGCCTGTATCTCCTGTGCAAACATCAGACACCAAAGAGAGTTTAGCCAGTTAAATGTGAAAATTGTGTGCATCTGATCACTTTAATAAAACCTGGACAGGAAAGGACTGTTGCCAGACAGGTTTTAGCCACTGCTGAATGTGGATGTACCTGAAGCAAAAAGGCTTTGTGGCTCTGGGGTCATGGGCCAGTCAGAGCCGCCCTGTGGGGAGCTGGGGAAAGAGGGCAGGCTGCTGGGGATGGGGTTGGGGTGTCTGAAGTTACTGTTGTCTGAGAAGAGTGACTGAGATTCTGCGGCTGCCCCCTCAAAGGGGGAGCGAGCTGTTAAGTCGGCGACACTAATGGGAACCACCAGGCTGGGCTTAGAGAGACCGGGAGGAGGGGAGGGTGAGTCACTGCTTGGGACCTGAGAAACCAGAAACACAATGGGAGATTAAAACCATAGATAAGACACTTCCAGAAACCAGACACAGAATTTGAATTATCTATAAACAGTAGCTCTTACCTGTGGTATATTCTCTCCATTCCCTATGCTTACAGGTTCTGTTGGCTTATCTACAGGACTGAAACAGCAAACCAAAAAAGATGGATATTTTCAGATGGATATTTAATACAACAGAAACATAGTTAAGGGCAATATTATTTCAGTGCACCATAAAAGAGTAAATGTTACAGAAAATAGCAAAGTTATAGGAACTGAAGAAGATGCAACTATTTAATAAAAAAAGGATCAAATATTGGTCAAGGCAAATATTCTAACAATATTACTAATTAGCAGTTCCAGTTTGTATGAGGCCCTTTCACAGTCTAATTTCTACTGATAAAAAAAGCTCAGCAAAGAGACACATATACTTGGCAATATCTTTCACAAAATCTGATGGACTGCAATGCTGCACAAATGTTCAATTTTTCTTTCTTTCCAACTCAGTTTTCAAGTTGCATCTAAGCATGCCTCGCTGACGTCTCATCATGGATGGCAGCCCATCACTTGAAACTCAACCCCAGCAAGACTGAACTGATGTACAACCCTGGAACCACTGGACTTGATGCAGGCATGCAGATTTCTCCTTTACAACACCCAGTAAATTTGACCTTTTATCTCTAGAGAAACCATTCAGGTGCTCCTTCAGTCTCTGCTGATTTCAAGACTTGACTACCACGTCTCCTTTATGACTGGGCTTCTTATGTGCACCATCAGGTTGTTGCA
Organism: Acestrorhynchus altus; assembly: GCA_034509495.1. NCBI lineage: Eukaryota > Metazoa > Chordata > Actinopteri > Characiformes > Acestrorhynchidae > Acestrorhynchus > Acestrorhynchus altus. The sequence goes on from CM067512.1 coordinate 25,032,498, forward strand.
ACTGATCCAGAATGCAGCACGGCTTCTCTTCACTGGCTTCCTCTAGCTGCCTACATCAGATTCAAACCCTTGATTCTGGCCTACAAAGTAAAAAATGTACCACTATGTACTTGATGGCAATGGTCAAATCCTGATCCGTTCCAAGAGCCCTTAGTGCAGGGGTGTCCAGTCTTATATGCAAAGGGCCAGTGTGGCTGCAGGACACCTGGTTCTACTTGTTTAATCAGTTGGTCTCAGTCTTCAATTAAGCTCCTGCTTTGTTGGACTGAAAAAAAAAACTGCATCCACACCGGCCATTTACAGACTCTTTTCTGTCCTGGCACCAAAGTGATGGAAAGAACTTCCCCTGGGTGTGGAGCTGAGTCACTCGTTGTCTTCAAACTCCAACTGAAGACCAGCTCTTTCAAGAGCATTAAACTCATTAAAGGCTTAAACTTATACTATATCTTGCATAATAAAAGTGTAATATGTTGAGCATTGGGTATCAAGGTATCTATTCTAACATTTGTATGTCAGCATCTAAGATCTATGCATCTATGGATTTCAGCATCTACAAACTAGCTCAAGATATTTTCTGAATAAACAGCAACACATTTGTGTAAGTCGCTCTGGAAAAGAGCGTCTGACAAATGCCATAAATGTAAATCAGGCTGACCAATCAGAGCTGTTATTAAGGCTGAAACAAATGAGCATCTAGATGGTAGCCAAACAGCTCATCTTGTTCCCAGCAGAACACAAAAGCTTATGACAAGAAATGCACTGAAAATAAAAATGTGGATGTTCAAGAGGACATACAGCAGAGCAGTTGTAAGGCTGACGGTGAAAACTTAAAGCCACTTTTACAGCCATTTTTTTAAGTTTGTCCAGGTGCATCTTAGTCTTTTCATGTCAATAAAGAGTTGCAGAGAACAGAAGATGAGACACATCAGACTCAGTATGAAGTTTCCACTACATTAAATTCTTTTTTTACAGTCCAAAATAAATCAAACTCTGTGTGAAAGGGGATTCGGTGTGTACAGTGAGACTGATTACCTGGTAGGCTCTAAGGCTGAGGGGAAGGGTGGAAGGCCTGTGCTCTGATCTCCTCCCAGTTCAGGATCTGGTTCATCTGGAGTCAAGTGATCAGAGTCTGTTAGGCAGTCTAAAAGAGGTGGGGACTTGCGATGTTCTGTGGGTAAGCCGTTAACTAGTTTACCATAGCCCTGTAACAAGGGCCAGCCCTCTTTATTGCTACTGTTTGGTCTGTGAATGAAAGAGATGACAAAAGAGGTCTGTTAGAGTGGTTCTGTCAGTTATACTAAAAACAGTAGATACATTTAACTGATCTTATCCACAAAGGGTCAGTGTGGCTGCAGAATGTCATATAGCAATTAAGGTGGAGCCCACTGGATTGACTGGATTCCAGTGGTTTTATTAGCTGTCTTAAGTCTTGAAATATTTGATTAGGTATATCTGGTGCTTCTGCTTGGTTCAAATCAAAATCTGTAGCCATGCCAGCCTTTTTGGGCAAGATTGGTGACCTGTGCTATGTTCTACTCCCACAGATAAAAATATTCACCTTTGTGTAGCATTTGCTTTGTTTTTCGTCTTTTCCCCTCCACATGTTGAAGTTTGTAGAAAATTGGGATTCATTTTGTAAAGATCTTGGAGAAGTTTTTGCTCATACTCCTGGTGTTTCCCAGCCTATTTAAACATACATAAAAAACATAAATGTATGGAACTGTAGTTCAGAAAAGTCCCCCTCCCCCCAAATTAACAGACAATTTTGGCACTCACCTGCATTTCCTCTTTAGTAAAACTAGCTGCCTCATCTCCCAGTTCATGTAGATACATACAATCTGGCTTAGGGCACTGCATGCTTTTAAGAAAATAGCTGCAGTACTTTGTTGTACCTAAAGAAGCCTTTGAGACAACAACAAAACAAGATTTCACAGTTCATGTTTACAGAACACTTCAGCACATAAACCATTTCAAAGATCACCCTTCAAACTACAGCAGCAAAACAATGTGCTTCCTAAATAAACTGATGTAGGTATGCCAGTCACAATAATTGTTATTGATTTATCATACAAGATATGGATATATCCTCAATAATTGTAGCTGTCATTGATATTCCCTATTGAGTTTACTTACATACGACTGAACATTATCAATATTTTAGCCAGTTGCACTGTTCTATTCCCTCATTTGCACATTTGAGTTTATGAGAAGCAGTGCCATTCATTGTTTAGGAAAAGAGTGAAGAGTTGCAAAGACCAGTGCATCAATAACCCCTCCTCCATACCCTCAGTGCAGACTGTGACGGGTGAAGATGTATTAGCACTTAGCGATCTCACACATTTTCATTTTGGAATATGTCTGGCATTGTGACTGGCCATGACATGTTGTCCTGTTGGAATAGCACACTAAAGTGTGCATTCAGAAAAAGTAGGCCACTGGTTGCAAGACCTCATTAACATAACACTGGGCTGTCAAAGAACCTGCAATGAAGACCAAAGGTGATCTGGCTTTCTACGAAACTGCACCCCACACCAGGCCTTCTGGATGTGAGATGCATGACAACAAATACGCCAAAACTATTTTAATCAAATAATTACTTTTTACTCATTATTATAAATTATATTGCTCTTAAAGATAATAAGGTAATGGCTTTATTATGCTTTTATGCTTCTAATAAATGCATTCAGCTACTTAAGCACCCATCACTGACAGATGTGCAAATGCTCACAGTTTGTTTAACTGTGTGTAACCTGTGTTCTCTGGAAAGATGGTGCTCAATCTAGTACAATGAACTCACCTTAAGTGTTCTACCATCGACCACCACATTGTTAACACACTGTATTGCTCTTAGGGCATCCTCTGAGCGGACGTAAGTAACATAGGCACTGGCACTAGGACCCTAAAAAAAACAAAGCATAATTGTTTCAGTTGAAGCTTTTAAATAGCTGATACACAAGTACATCAGCAACATTATTTTCATGGGGTGTAAGGTTTCTCACCTGTGAGCCCGCGTATGACGTACTATTGTTGATGACTACTTTATGTATTTTGCCAAACTTTCCAAAATACTCTGGCCTCTTAAGAACCTGTAAAATTGACAGAGTAGAGATTTGGCTTTCAGTTATATCT